>JAGIQG010000001.1:102060126-103260126 GCA_024679065.1 Sphyrna mokarran | reverse complement strand
TACATTCTTACATCGGGAGTTGACAGCACAAGAAACTCAAGTACATCCGACAAGGCACTTTAGTTATCTGTCACACCAGCTAGAATCAATAGAATCGCCATCTTAAACATAAACCATAGGTTATTTTCATTATATTGGACTATGGTAAAAGCAATATTAAAATATATATTTCAAAATCGCATTGCTATGTTAGATCCCATTATATGATAATACTAATGGCAAAGGTATAATTAGTCCACATGAAAATCCGCGAAAATTCTGTGCCATGCAAAGCGCCGGTGACTAAGGACTTCAAACTAACTTGCACCGTCTTCCAGAAACAACAAATTAATAAAACACAGTTTTGTTTTCCCCAAGCATTGTTTCACATTATGTTTCTATCACTGCTCTCAGTGATCAGTTAACGCGCCCAATGTTATCATCGGGCGTGTTAATATATATATATATCAGTGTAGACTTTGCCAGGAATAAAAACAGCAAGTCTTGGATAAACCTAGCAGGTTTGGCAGCATCTGTGAAGAGAGAAACAGAGTTAACGTTTCAAGTCCAATGTGATTTCTTCGGAGACTTTGTCTGGATGTGTTGTGTCAGGAGCAGCAAAGCGACTCACTGATTGGAATCAAATCCGTCACCGCCCGGTTATTTTACTCAACTTGCAGCAATGTGTAAATTACTACTGAAATAATTTAAAGAACGACATAAAGGATGCACGAATCAGATTTGAATTTGATGAGTTTAATTCGGTTCAGTATTCGTTGCCAACACACCAATATTCCCATCACAGAGTTGATTCAGTTCCCGCATTCTATCCATTTTTCTGGTGCTCAGATAATAATTGGTTAACCGATTATAGGTGGCCCGTGCCCTCCTGGCGAAAAGCCTATCTTAGCTTGGAAGCAGCGAGTGAGCTGAGCCAGAATGTGCAAACTAGTCAAAACACTAAACGCAACCCGAGCCGACAGGCTGAACACATTCATATAAGCGATACATTTATATTTATTTACGCCCTTTTTACGTCTCAACGCGCGTAAATATATTTGATTCTCAGAACTGAATTAACTTTGAGATGGAGAGATTTTACTTTCAACACTTTCTTGAACCTTCTCTCCGGCGATCCTGGACACGTTCCTAAAGATGTTTCTTTTTTAAAAAATAAACTGTTGATGTTTAAACATGTACAACCAAATAACATTTCGTCCAATCGTTTCAACTATGGATTTAACACACTGCTTTATTAACTGTTCAGAGGTTACAAAATATTTATATTATTGAAGTGGCAAACTTTTGCCAGAAAACAGGTTGCAAATTGTCTGACACTGAGACAAACGTTAGACCCACAATGGGTCATGTAACCAAAAGCACATCCGAAAACCTTAGTTTTCCACTCAAGTAGATCCGACTACGCGTTACAAGCAACCTGGATTTTTCAAGATTTAAAATACTATAATAAATAGTTCTTCGATTTCTTTTACTCAAATTTCTCACCACTCCAGTGAATTCGTGTTCCTTTTAATTTATGTATAAATTGAAAATTGCTCACATTGTACTAAAGTCTCTCTCATTCTTGTTTGCCAAGCAGGTCGGTTGTAATCTCACCACGCTCTGATTCCGTGGAAAGTTCCCTGCAGAGCCGAGACCCCAGTGCTTTGGTGGGCCTGAGACGGCGCTGTCGAGTAATTCATGCTGCCAACGTTAAAATTCATGCTGGCAAAGGGACTGGCAGCGGCATTCTGCTGCACGGCGGGCATGCTGGAGTACATGCAGCTGTAGTCTCCATCACAGGTGCCAGTGCTGTAGCTGGGGTAGCTGGGGTAAATGCTGTAGCTGTACGGTGCCATACTGACATTATACGGTGAGCTGTATGGAGGTGATGCTCCCAGGCAAGGCTTACCATCGTGTACCAGCACCGGCACTGCCACCCGGCGAGGAGCAGTAGCGGCCGTGCCCAGCTCCAGATGTTTATCCTGGCGTTGCCGCTTGCATTTGTACCTGCGATTCTGGAACCAGATCTTGACCTGTGTGGATGTCAGTTTTAAGACGTTTGCCAGGTGATCTCTCTCTGGGGCGGACAGGTATCTTTGCTGCTTAAAGCGTCTCTCCAGCTCATAGACTTGAGCCTGAGAAAACAAGACTCGCGGTTTCCTCCGAACTCTCCTTCCAATGCCTTCAAAAGCGTCCTTTCTCTTTGCTTCGCCAATCAGAGTTTGTCCTTCTAGTTCACAAACACAAAAACTGAAATTAAAGGAAAGCAAACGGCCTATTAATCGCGCTCAGTCTCTCTACAATAATCGCTCTGCTCTTCGGTTTAGCAATCGCTTTGAAAATAGTCAGCATAATTAAGAACCCTATGCACCCCGGACATTCTCTCTTCCGCCTTCTTAGTCGAAACAAATATATAAAAGTCTGAGGTCGCAAACCAACCAACCTCAGAACAGATTCTTCCCTGCTACCATCATATTTTTGAATCCATCTACCATACACTATGTTGATCTTTCTCTACACTTTAGTTATGACTGTAACACTATACTATGCACTCACACGTTTTCTTCTCAATGAATGGCATGTTTTGTCTGTACAACGCGCAACAAACAATACTTTTCACTGCATACCAAGACATGTGACAATAACAAATCAAATCAAAATCAAATCAAATTGAAACTCACTGAGATTAAGCACTCGAAGAAATCCATAAAGAATGAACATAGCTAAATTTGGACTATTTGTCGAGCTTGTTTTGTATTTCATGCTAACTCAAGGACTGTCAAATCAAACCATTTCAGTTTTTCAAAGTTCCAGACAACAGGTTGTCTTGTTGATGAAGATTTACCGGAGATGTTCAACATTATCACAGTCTCCACACTTCCTAACTGATCCAGCTCATTTTCATAAACAACCAACATCATTAGACTTAATCCACTATGGACAAGATTTCCCTACACATTTCATATTATCAATACAATTCAAATATAATTAGTTAATCTTTCTCTTCATCCTATCTGTAACTGTAATACCACATTTAGCATCCTATTCTTTCCTTCTCCCCTATGTACTCTATGTACAGTATGCTTTGTCTGTATAGCACACAAGTAACAATACTTTTCACTGTATATTAATATATGTAATAATAATACATCAAATCAAATCAAACTGTAACCAGATTGGTGCTGCCCTTACATTTCAATTGACTCTGGTTCAACAAAGGGGACATGATGTAGAGATGCCGGCGTTGGACTGGGGTAAACACAATAAGAAGTCTGACAACACCAGGTTTAAGTCCAACCGATTTATTTAAGAGTAAACTCACAAGCTTTCGAAATTATCCTCTTCGTCAGGTGAAATGGCCTGACGAAGAGGATAACCTCCAAAGCTTATGAGTTTACTATCAAATAAATGGGTTGGACTTAAACCTGGTGTTGTCAGACTTCTTACTGTGTCAACAAAGGGGGGCACAAAATACTTAATAACTTAGGCGGTAAAATTGGCGAGAAGCGAAGCAAAATCAAAAGAACAAATCAGAAAGTCACAGTAAAACCGATTCAGTTAACCCAGCTCAAGACACCACACTTGGATTTGTTGATTTTTCGCACACTCCGAATCAAAATGAGTTAAATTGTACTCCAATTCTTTCCTGGGCTCTCTTTAATAATCGGCTAAACGGTGCCAAGAGGCTCTGATCGCTGGTAACACTGAGCAGCTATTCAGGATCGTTTACCTTGATTGTTGCTTTGAAGAGAGATGTTTGCCAGCGATTCTCCGGAGATCTCAGCATCATTGATTCCCAGGCCAGGTGAAAATGCCGCCCGATTCCTCTGGACATGGGATTTGCTAACCTCATTTGCAAGAGCTGGGAGGAGTGTGGATTTGGGTTGATGCGCTGACTCCAGCATACAGGAGGAAGGCAGGAGATCTAAGGTTGCGCTCAAATGATCCGGAATCCACTGCTTCTGATGGCGATGTTCGAGATTTAAAATGTCCTTGACAGAGAAAGGTGTGCTCGATGCTGCAGGGCTCGGAAGCATCTCGGGTTGACTCCAGGGCAGCAAGGGTACTTCTGAATGCTTAGGAGGACGGTGTACAATTCGTGGGCCACATTACTGTTTTAATGACGCAAGTTTTAATGGCGCTTACCCAGTTAAAGGGTGACTGACGTTAACAGAGGCAGAGCCTGGCAGCTTCAAGTTAAATGCGGAGGTTTCTATTGGCTACAAGGTAGCCCTGTGAAAACATGGCTTTACCATGGGCTATGGACAAGTGCCAATTTCTCATTTGAAGAATTAAATTGGTGACGATTCCTTTAAAATCCAGGATTCCTTTTGCCTGGGGCGACACTAAAAATATCACATTGACAGTAGGGTTTAATAATCTTGTTGCAAATCCCTTCGTAATAAAAATCCGTTTAGTGATACTATATGTTTATATCAACAGAGACAGCAAAAGTGTTCGCAATTAGCAAATTTTTGTTAAAGTAGCAAACACACCTCTTTGAGTTACAAACACTTTTATGAGTTCCACGAGCCCTCGTGGTAAATATTTGTGTAATGAATATCGCAAATCTCACCTGTCATTGGATGACTTGCCAAGCAAATGTGTACAGTGCGATTCTTGCCCAGGCCGCTGTCATCGAGGGCAATTTCTGTTTAGAGATTCCTTCCGGTGACATTGAATGGGATGTGGATTTGACCGAACGGATACTTTTCATGTGAAACAGCGTTTCCCCGCACGCTGAATGACTTCTCCATTTTTTTTTCATCAGTGGCGATCTTGCTGCATTTCTGCTATATGGATAAGTCAGTACGTTATTGGAACATCGATGTTAAACTCCCCATTCCGTGCTCCAAGTGCAGCGAAAGGTCCCGCCGTCCTAAAGGGCGCTGAGGAGATGGGTGGAATGGAGAAGGGTTTATCTAATCTTGGAAGTGAGCTGGTACTTTTAAATGACCTGTCTTATTGTGGAAACTTCAAGAGTCAAGTGAAGGATCTTTTCAGATGAAGAGCAGGGGTTTAAATTTGGCTGCAATTGCCATTCATCTAGGAATGAGCAAATAAGGGACTTTGCTTTAATGGGTTCTAAGTGCTCGAGTTTGGCTCAGACAAATAAAATCCACAAAAAGATGATATTGGCTACATGACATTAAAGTTGTCTGTTTATTTCTGTACTTAGAATTGAAGAGGGTTTAATAAGCTCGCTTTAATGTGCCCCGATTACTAGAGCAATAAATTTCTCCGCAGAAAACGTTTCATTTGGCAAATCCATCAGCTTTAAATGTACACATCATTGCAGTCAGCGAATGACATGGAGGTAACCTGGTGATCATTGGTGTCATTAATGCCTCAGGTGAATGGGATCTAAAGCACCGACAAGCCGTTCTAATGGTTGACTTTGTCACAGATACAGTGTTCCGGTGGATCACAGGGCGTGATAAGTGCTGACCTGCAATCTCTCCCTGACTCAATTAGCATTTTGTGAAGGACCTTGTCGAGTTGCATTTCTGTCTGTCTGAGTAATTAAAAGCCAGATAATTGAAGAGGCGAAAAGAGCTGAAACATGTACCTCCTTTGTGTCCAAATCGCTTTTCACGGACTGACACGGTGGATAACGATTCCGTCCCTGTTATTTAAATTGAATATCATTAAAAGTCATTTACAAATAGACAATAAATCCTTCACAAGACAAGAAATATTAAAGCGATTCTTAAAATTCACAGTAGAACTAATTTAGCAACAGATCTCAGTTCATAGTTTATTTACTTTCTTAATGGATCAGATGCATATGATTTGAAATTGTCTAAATAAATTCTCCAGTGTTCTGTTCATGTGGACGCATTTTACTTATTTCTTTCTATTTTAGGTATTTACTTTTACAATTAATAAGGCCACAAAATTAAGTGAAGAAGTTATACAGACAATTGCTAATGAAGAGTTAATGTTCGTATTTATAAGTTGCATTTCGATCCTTTAGTTTGCATTCGTTCTTCAAGGTTTAAAATGTTCCACTGAAATTCGCTTATTTTAAATTGTGGAAGATATGCAATTCTAAGAACTTGTACAAAAAAGGAATATATACCAAAAAAGATCCAACAGTGTGCAGATTGCGGTTTCAATGTTAATTAATGTTCTACTTAGAAACATAACATGATACTTGACGGTGCACTACTTTTGAACGTCTTAAATGCAACACTTGCTGATGATTATTATTACTGAACATCTCCATACTTTTTGGAATTCTTTGTTTAACATGACATGCTAAGAGGCGGGTACAATATTGTATTTTAAAAAAACATTTAGAGAGTTACATAAATACTATGGGTATAGAAGAATATGGGCAGGCAATTGGGATTAGTTTCGGGGTTTAAGAAAAAGGGTGGCATGAACAAGTTGGGCCGAAAGGTCTGTTTCCATGCTGTAAACCTCTATAATTCTAAGACATTGAAGGCATATTACAACATTAATCCGTGAAAAGTAGTTGCTTCGCTGTAACATTCATTCTATTAGGAAATCCCGCGTTATCCAGTTTTGCTCAATACGTCGTTAAAATCATATGCTTTAACAAAACGTTTTCTTTTTTAATAAACAGTAAAGCTTACTATTTAACATCATTGATTTAATTCGAAAATAAATATCCCTGGATGGACGATAAGTGAGACATTCATGGCACATGCCATCAGATGGAGATTGTTTTTACTCCATGTTCCTCAGTCAGATTTTAACTTACTCTCAAAGTAATTGTCAATTTTCACCAAAGCGATTTTGTTCTAATTTCCTAAGGGTAATAAAGTTAAAGACATCGAATTTCGGCAAGTTAGCTGGTACCATCTCTTTTATTTCATTAGCTGCGGTGCTGATGGTTACACTCCAGGGTCACCTGATAAAACATTTTATCAGCAATGCATTAATTCTTTTATCAAACTGATATCACGGCGTCTGTTTCAATTAAAATTCCTTTGACAAAAGTAGTGATAATACTGGACAGTTTTCTGATGCCGGGCTGCTTGGAGAGGCTGGCCTGGCCACTTTGGACAGCAATGTACCCAGCAGAAATAAAAACAAGGGCAGAATGTAAAAGGACCAAAGGGCTGTGTCGAATCCGTTCAAAGCAATAAACTCAATTGGAACTGACCTTGCACCGCTAACATCAAATCTGTTAACGCCAAAGAGAAGCAGGACGATTTTAGAACATTTTCGATGGAGAATGATAACCGAACATTGCACCAAATAATATCCTTTCCCATTGACCAGGTTAGATTTCAGTAAATATTTTTTTCCGCAACAGAAATTTCAAGATACACACTAGCTTACAATGGTGGAGCGTTTTGACTTGATCGATGGTTTTGCTTTGCGACAAAGAGCTAATCGTATCCTAAGACAAGGCACCCAATTCTCAGCAAGTAAACACATGTCCAAGTCTGCTTTAACTGTTTCATTTCAAGGAGATTAATAACAATTCAGATTTGCCCTCACACTTATTAATAAGAAATTCAGAATAACTTGGCTATTTTATCACCTGCTGCAAATAAAATCTCATCCTTTCCATTGCAAAATCCTTCCAATATCACTTAGGCTGAATTTTAAAGCAGCAATATAATTTTTTTTATTGTAAAAACGTTGAGTTTGATACTAAAGTATCACTTAGTCACTAACTGAATTAATTTTTGAAATATCCCTTACCATTGGTAATTTATTAGATTAATTTGAGTTAAACTAAATATGGGACGGAATAGGAAAACATGGGTATCTTTTTGTACCTAGTACACTGTTTCAACTGATATCGCTAACTCGGTGTGAATATATTCCGATCTCAACATCGGATTCTTTATAAAGTTGTTTATAAAGTTCTTTTAATGTGAACTTGGAGTTGAGTGGGGTTTAAAATTATTTGAATGGTGTTGGATTTAATGTCAAAAATACAATACGAGTAATGTTTTCCCCTTTGGTATGACACAAACTGAAATCGCCGTTGACACACTAAGTTGCTCCCAATATTAAATAGTTGTCTGTTGCCTACAGAGGCGGCCGACAATGGAGAAATGTCACGAGAGGCTCAGCTCCCTTTATCAGGAGTCCAATCTCCAAGCCGCCCCTGTTCGCTTGCGCTCTGGGACGCATCCATTTCATGCGGCTGAGATAGGAGAGAGGAAGTCGCCATAAGCATTAAGTGTCGGGCTATTTCTTTTCCGCCCTCTTTAGCTACTGTCAGTCAACATTTCAGAGCCAGCAGCTAATCACTGAGCCGGCAATCGACATATTCCTAGCAGCTGCTAGCTGGATGGTACGTTAACTCCGCATCACTCACACAAACAGGGACGGGGTGGGGGATCTGTCTGGCTTCCAAAGCAGCCAAAGTAGTGGTGAGTCATAAGGCCAATTTATGTCATATGCTGGGCAATTAGACATTTAAGTCGTTTTACATCTGTTGCGGATTTTTGAATAACTCGATTTATATGGGCACTCTGAACTCTACAGTAATTTGGAAACCCAGGGAAATACATCTCACAATGCTAAAAGAAGAAACAGTTAAGAAATGTTTAAAACAAAGAGCGTTTCCACTGAGCACGTTCTGTCTTTTACCTAGCATTCATGGCACAGAAACAGGCCATTCGGCCCACCCAGTCCATGTCATATAAAGTCCTTTCTTGCTTCCCTCCATCCTTTCTTGTCTAAACCTGGCGGCATAATCTCATTTTCCAATCTCCTGCGCTTACTTTTAAACACATCTACACAATTTATTTCTCTGATCGTGCGTTACGCCCTCTCACCGCTCTTTGCGTTGTGGTGGAGGTAACTGTGATATTTATTCCGCATCCATTAAAACGAGCTTTAAAGTTTTGGAGGATACAATTACATCTCAAAACTCATAGTGTAAAGCTGGCCCTTTATTCTATAGAGGTTCCAACTCGAATGGATAGAGATTTCTTTTGCATCAGAATACAGGACTCCTTTGTGCACTAATGCGTTTTTGAAAATCCCCCCCCCCCCACCAAGATTTTTATTCAAGTTATGGCAAGGAAGCTTGCCAGCCACTGAGGATTCAATGCTTGAAAATAACCGAGCCTAATCATGTAATAAATGAGACAATGAAATGCATGTTTAGGAGTATAATTTCTAAAATAATGCAGCGTTATGTTAATGCATCCACAAAAATCATGTTAAACTATTTTTTGTCGTGACAGCGAATTCATTTGGAATGATGACTGACATAAAGGCGGACGGGATAAACATTTAGTCAATACCACAGCAAGAGGAAGAGCTGCAGAAAGTTAAAGGGTTTTTCCTAACAGTTCCAGCTTGGAGTTAGGGCGCAATGTGCTGTGCCCTTCAAAATGAAATATAATGGTAAATAATGGAGTGCTACAGCACTCAGTCAGTATTAATCTCTCCCAGGCTTTAGTATTCCAAGAACAAAACTAACAGCAACTTTACACTAATGAAATATGCACAGAGCAGATAAAATACAATATTTTAAATACGTTTGCTCATCTTCTTTCGTCTTTTTTTCCAATAGTTCATTTTAAAAACAATTTTATTTTTACCTTTTCCGCTAACATAATCCCAGGCTATGTATCAGTTTCAGTGAAATTAACTTTTATCCAGTGCCCACCCGTCCAATTACGAGTGGCCCAAAAAGCCAATCCCACAAAAGCCGAAGTTTTAGTCACTGAAAGCGTAGATATCTGACGGTTGACTTAGTCAAATCATCGACAAGTCGAAGAGTGAACTCCCTGTTACTCTTGTCTAGGCTACAAGAGACAATGGGCTACAGTTGTAAAAATACAACTGCAAATATGACATTAAAATATAGCCATGCTTAAAGCGATGGAGTGAGAATAATTGGATGGAGGAGGTTCACTGATTCTCAAAATACAGTTTGAGTTACATTTTCCTTAAATCAGAATGGATTATCTCAATGCTGAGAAAGACATTGTTGTCTCACTTTGACCAGCTAGCGTCAGTGTGAGTATCAAACACTTGCTGATCGGCTACAGCAGGGGTACGCAACCGCAAGCATGTTCCAAATAGTTAGGTCTTCCTTATATGTACTTTAACTCAGGTGGTATTAACCTGCACCCGCTACCTGTGCGACACCAGTTGATGGAGCTCGCATTTGGCAGTGAAACCCCTTACTCCCAAATATCCTTCCTGTCGGAAACAATTTTCTTCAGCCCAGTCTTTTTGTTTAAGGAGAATCGACTAACTTGGGAGAGTGTGTGGAACCCATCAAGCAGGGAATGAATGAATATCGCGGCTATCGATTCATCTTTGAGAAGCACTATTTTCAAGGAGTAGGATGTATATCTCATCGCTAAACAGTGAAATTAGTTACTAGCTTTTATTTCAAACATCCTGTGGTGAAATCATTTAGGGAAATAATAACACCCCGCCCCCGTCACCCTTCCCCCAACCCCCGCCGAGAAAGAACACCATTTGCACAGAAAATCTCTCGAACTATTTCCAAGATCTTTATAAACTTGCATTTAGGGTTATTTTAAAGTAGTGGTTCTCAGTACAAACCAATATCATTAATATTGATCGCTGACACTTGTGCTAAAGCTCCAGCACACAAGAAAGTGTACTGATTAGCAATAGCCTGTGAAAGGTCCGTCAACACTTAATTATATGAACTATCTAAACGATTCATTATTGCTTACACATTAAGGTAAAAGGTTGATAGAATTATATTTACAGCAAATGGCACGCGGATATTTTTGTAGTTTTACAAACAAATTGTGGCAGAACAAACTCACAAGCCTGCTGGTGGAATTGGAAATCCAGTTGGGATCATTCCTACACTGCTTGCTAAAGTGATGGATATAATTGTTTGCGAACTTTAAAAATGAAATCACTCAGAGTTAAACATGATAGAAATACTACTTATATAATTAAGACAATCTTATGAAATACACTTGCGGGTTTTATTTTAAGTTGTCCATAAGCAATACAACAGCCAGTGAGTACATCATGGTTGGGTTTTAGCAGCAATAAGAATGGGATATGCTGAATGTATGGATCAAGTCAGTCACTGTCTGCAAAGGCAGAATTGATATGGGGTTATCAGACAAAATGTAAGCTGTGGTCTAGTGAGAATATACTAGCCTCCGAGTCAGAAAGCTGTACTACTAAGTACCAACCGAAAAGACTTCAACTTCTGCATCCAGGCTAGTACTCCGGGGTCGGTTTTTACACCCTCAGACCTGTCTTTTTTAGGACCTGAAGTTAAACAACATTAAAGGATAGAATCTTCTGCCCTTTCCAAGGCACATTTGATTGTGAAGGAACCATTAACCAAGCTGGAGAGTTGGCGCGCGTATGTGTTGGGTGGGGGTGGAAGTGGGGTGGAGGGAGGCGATATTGCTAATTGAATCTGGAAGAACTGAACTAAAATGTGAGTCAGGTTAGAGTAACTCAAATTTGACAAATATATCACATAGTATCCTGATTTTATCTTTTGGAGGTAAAGAAACATAGAATCCCTACAGTACAGAAGGAGGTCATTCGGCCCATTGGGTGCTCATCGACGGTCTGTCAGAGTGTATTATCCAGGCCCTCTCCCTGACACTATCCCTATAACCCCACACATTTACCCGTGACTAATCAACCTAACCTACACGTTTTGGGACACTAAGGGGTAATTTAGCATGGACAATCCACCTAACCCGCACATCTTTGGACTGTAGGAGGAAACCAGAGCACCTGGAGGAAACCCACACAGACACAGGGAAAACGTGCAAACAGTCACCCTTCACACAATCACCTGAGGCCAGAATTAAACTGGGGTCCCTGGTGCTGCGATGCAGCAGTGTTAACCATTATGCTACCATGCTGAGGCATTAAATGGGTATTTTTCATCTATCTCCTCGAAAAAATATGCTGCCAATGTCACATTAGAAGGGAAATAGAAGAGCAATTAGATAGAATCAAAATCGATGATGAAGAGGTGCTTAAGATGATGGCAACCCAGAAAGTGGAAACTTTGCTCAGTCCAGAGGAAATGCAACTCGCATTAGTGAGCAAAGTAAGCACAAAAACTGAACTTGGAAATGAGTGATGCCAGAGGACTGGGAAATTAGAAATATTACAGACATGGTTAAAAAAAACAGCAAAGGTATGAACCCCAGTAACTACAGTCTACTGCCAATAATAGCAAAACTTTTAGAAACATATCTAGGAATAAAATAATTGCCAATTGGAATAATGTGAGGTAATAAATGAAAGCCAGCATAAGTTTGTTAGTAATGGAGTGGGTTAGTGAAAATGGGTGGCTGTGTATGGCTGAATATATGTATAGAGCCTTTCAGAAGGCATCTGATAAGACAATGGCTTCCCAATATTTTTCACAGTGTGACCCTATTTTAATGCCTCAGAATTTAAGAGATACTGGACCTAAAATTTGGGAAGTAAAAAAATCTGACTTCCAGTGGTGTTATGGTGGTGGAAAGGGAATAGTTTTCCCTCCTTCACCTGCATGTTTGCCCCCATTCATCTCCCTCTTTGCCATCTACCATTCCACGGTGGCAGAGTGGTTAGCACTGCTACCTCACAGCATCAGTGACCCAGGTTTGATTCCCGGTTTGGTTTACTGTCAGTGTGGAACCTACACATTCTCCTTGTGTCTGTGTGGGTTTTCTCCACAGTGATTAGCACTGCTACCTCACAGCATCAGGGACCCAGGTTCGATTCCTGGTTTGGGTCACTGTCAGTGTGGAATCTGCACATTCTCCTTGTCTCTGTGTGGGTTTCCTCCACGTGCTCTGCTTTCCTCCCACAGTCCGAAAGACATGCTGGTTGAGTCCATTGGCTCCACTGAATTCTCCCTCAGTGTACCCGTGCCAGAATGCAGCGACTAGGGGATTTTCACAATAACTTGGAGTGTTGCAGTGTTAATATAAGCCTACTTGTGACATTAATAAATAAACTTTAAACTCCTTCATCCTTCTTCACACCATTCTACTATCTGACATATACAACTCCTTAATCCCATCTCCCTCGCCTTCATCTCTTATACCCATCACATCCTCACATCCTCTTCCACCTCCCTCATCTCCCCCACTTTATCCCCATTTCCTCTTTCACTCTCCGGATCCCATGCTTTCAATTCCAATCATCTCCCCTTCACCCACCCCATACTCCTTGAGTAGGCAGCTGATATAAGAACATAAGAAATAGGAGCAGGAGTAGGCCATCTAGCCCTTCAAGCTTGCCCCGCCATTCAATAAGATCATGGCTGATCTAAAGTGGATCAGTCCCACTTTCCTGCTTTCTCCCCATAACTCTTAATTCCCTTGTCTATTAGGAATCTATCTACCTGTGACTTAAATATATTCAACGAGGGAGTCTCCATCACTTCAATGGGCAGAGAATTCCAGAGACTCACCACCCTTTGAATGAAGAAGTTCCTCCTCAAGTCCGTTCTAAACTGACCCCTTTATTTTGAGGCTGTGCCCTCTAGTTCTGTTTTCCTTACTAAATGGAAAGACTCTCTACCTCTACCTATCCAGTCTCTTTGTTATCTTGTAACTCTCTATAAGATATTGCTCCCTCTCCTCTCCCCCCCAGCCTTCTAAACTCCAGTGACTACAGGCCCAATCTATTTAATCTCTATTAAGTCTATTTAAGGGCTTCACCAAAAAATGGACATCTACCTGTTGTTATGACACCATACTTTATATTAAAATATTTTTATGGATTACTGGCTGAAAAACACTGGTGAATTTTAAAAACCAAAACTGCGTTCCAATGACTTGAAGATAGTTGAACATTTGCACGACTGTACCACTAAAATGAAATCAACCTGTCCAGAAAATTCCAGTAGAGCAAGTTATCTTGAAAGAGTTTAAATTGAATCATCTCCATTCAAAGAACTTCTGGACAATCATCTTGTCTATTGACCTGGTGGGGACTATACAGCTCAGACAATGAACTCTGGCTGAGAATGGAATTCATCCAGCCATAATTTAATCATATACACTCTTGACTTGGAATCCACTAGCCATGACAATGTTTGGGTAATTGGTCAGTTGAAGAGAGTGCATTATGTGAAAGCAAGCTGACTCCCTTTTATGTTCAAGAAACTGGACCATAAGACCATAGACCATAAGACATAAGAGCAGAATTAGGCCACTTGGCCCATTGAGTCTGCTCTGCCATTCAATCATGGCTGATATTTTTCTCATCCTCATTCTCCTGCCTTTTCCTGATAACCCCTGATCACCTTATTAATCAAGAACCTATTTATCTCTGTCTTAAATACACTCAATGACCTGGCCTCCACTGCCTTCTGTAGAAAAGTACTCCACAGATCCGCCACTCTCTGGCTGAAGAAATTCCTCCTCATCTGTGTTTTAAAGAATCATCCCTTTAGTCTGAAGTTGTGCCCTCTGGTTCTAGTTTTTCCTAATGTCTATATCCCCTCTATCCAGGCCTCGCAGTATCCTGAAAGTTTCAATATTGAAACTCATTGGAGTTCAGAAGGATGAACTCCAATAAGTACAGAACCAGAGACCCCAGTTGTTCCTCATTCAACAAGTTCTTCATTCCAGGGATCATTCTTGTGAACCTCCTCCAAGGCCAGCACATCCTTTCTTAGATATGGGGCCCAAAGCTGCTCACAATACTCCAGAAGGGGTCTGACCAGAGATTTATACAGAAGTACATCTCTGTTCTTGTTTTCTAGCCCTCTCAATATGAATGCTAATATTGCATTTGCCTTACTACCTGCCATCTGAACTTGCACATTAATCTTAAGAAAATCTTGAACAATAACTCTCAAGTCCCTTTATATATTTTTGATTTCCTAAACTCTTTCCCATTTAGAAAATAGTCTATTTTTCCTGGGGACTACAAGAGCAGAGCTGAAGAGACACCAGGGAAGCAAGTGAGGAGTCTCTCCCTCTTCAATCTGTTTGCAAGTTTGAATTTTGCCTGCTGATTGATGATTCACCCTCAGTAAGTAATGATATAAGAACTACCGCAACTCCACCATCTGTCATCTTATTGGATTTGTTTCACTGCAGAATACAGTTGGATCACTGAGTTCAGCTTAAAACTATCTAAGTCCTCTGCCTACAAGACCCTTATATACCTTTAGCATTTATTTGATTAAGCAGTCTTTTTAGAATCTATCCTCCAGCCCTGTAGCTTAATAGTTGTGTGCATGCATATATGCATGAAAGTTGGAGTATTTTGTACTTTTTTTATTAGACTGGGTTAAATATTCTCCTTGCCCTTTTAAAAAAATCAAGGAAATCTGCTTGTATATGTAGAGTCACAGCATTTAAACAGTTAACACTCACTGAATTGGCAGTGTATCCTTAAAAAAAGGCATAGCAGTCTAACAAAGGGGGAAAATGAGGAGAGTCATTCTATCCCCCTTCTCCCTGCTCATGACACTATTCAAAGGCTTTTGCTGCAGCAGCAATCTGCTCCTTAAGGGATATAAATGATAACCTCATAGATAATGACAGTCATGATGTGGAGATGCTGGCACCAGACTGGGGTGGGCACAGCAAGAAGTCTCACAATGCCAGGTTAAAGTCCAATAGGTTTATTTGGAATCAGGAGCATTCAGAGTGCTGCTCCTTCATCAGGTGAGTGAAGAGATAACATATTTGCAACATAATGGTTGGAATTTGAGTCTTTTAACTTAAACAAATCTTTACAGGTATAGACAGTGTGAGTGGAGAGAGGGATAATCACAGGTTAAAAATGTGTGAATTGTCTCAAACCCAGAAATTTAATAGGATTTTGCAAGCCCAGGCCAAATGGTGGTAGTGGAGGGTGTGTTGTGGGTGTGTGTGGGGGGGGGGGGGGGGGGGGGGGGGGGGGGCGCGTGCGTTTACATGTAGTGTGAATGAACCCAAGATCCTGGTTGAGGCCATCCTCCTGCTTACGGAACTTGGCTAATGGTTTCTGCTTGGCGATTCTGCACTGTCATGTTGTGATAGTGACAATGTCATCATAGAAATATTAAATACTTATTTTCCTCAGTATCTATTAGAGAGGCTAATATGACATTAAAGGAGGAATCAAAAAAGAAATAAAGGCACTCAAGATAAAAAGGGGGTTGATAATTATAAACTAATCAAACTTAGAAAGGATAATATCCTGAGTCAGATGGATTCCCTCTCTGCATATTAAAATGAATGAGGGAAGTGATAGTAGAGGCACCATATAATAAATATTAATAAGGAATAGTGCCAGGTGCCTGGAAGGCAACTAAAATATGTTTCTTCAATCTAAAAGTAGAACAGGGCTGTACCTTGGAGTTGTACAATGCTGTACTCCAGTATTATACAGTGCTTTACCCCAATGTGAAACAGTGCTGTATCCAGTGTTACAGACCAATTAACATAATATTGGCAGTAGAAAATGGAATGCTCTCCCAAACATATGCTAGAAAAACAGCCAGAAACTCAATCTACAATAAAAAGTAGTCAGCACACATTTGAAAAGAGAAAATAATATTATAAATGTAATATATTAGGGTGGTATGGTGGCAAAGTGGTTAACACTGCTACCTCACAGTGCCAAGGACATGGGTCCAATTCCCACCTGGATCAGAATCTAATCAAACTTAGAAAGGATCATCCTCTGAGTCAGATGGACTATATTGCAGTTTTAATATAAGCTTATTTGTGACTAATAAATAAATAAACTATAATTTTTTTGGATTTCTTAGGACATTTAATAAGGTGGGTCCATTTAAAACATGTGAAGTCAGGGGAGAAGTAACAGAATAGATAGCAAACAGGCTACAAAACAGTAAACAAAGAAAGGGGCTAAAAGTTAGTCACTAAACTTGTCACAACTTGGAAAATGGTGTTCTTTATGGAATGACACTCAGACTAGTTTTATTCACCATTTACCTAACTGATTTGGATTCAGGAATAAAATGTACAATTTTAAAATTTGTGAATGAGCCCCAATTACAAGTGCAATTAGTTTGTAAAAACAATCTGTGATATAATACAGGAAAATATTATTAATTTGCAGATTGAAAACATAGGTGAAGTGCAAGAAAGTAAATTTTGCGACCAAGAATAAGGAGGCCAAATACTCAGTGGAAAATAAATGCTGTAATAGAGGAACAGAAGGATTCAGGATGCAGAAATAATTCAAAGTAATAATGCAGGTTAATAATGTGATTAAAACAAAACAAAGCATTGGAATTCATTTCTAGAGCAGTAGAGTTGAAAAACAGAGGTACATAATTTTGACTAGAGTATACTTGGTGTAGTATGAACATTACTTCTGATCTTTACGTTATATCAAGAATATACAAGTCACGGGTGAAGATGAAAATAAAATTTTATTAGATGCAACAAAAAAACTGAGAAGTTGCAGCTCTGCAAAAAGATTGAGCAGGCTTGAGCTCTTTTTTGTAGAAAAGAGAAAAGAGATAGGTAATCTGATAGAGGATTTTACGACAATGAAAGTCACAGTGAGATGTTTCCACCTCTGGGCAATTCAGGACCATGAACCATAAAATATAAAATAGACATTAACAAATGCAAAAAAATATCAGGAGAAACATAGGAATAAAGGAATTAAGAGCAGAAGTAGACAATTCAACCTTTCAAGAGAGAGACTTGATCAGGGAACTCACTACCATAAGAAATAGCTGAGATAAATAGTATTGATGCATTAAGATAAACATACAGAACATAGAACACTACAGCACAAACAGGCCCTTCGGCCCACGAGTTGCACTGATCACATCTATACTTACCAAGCCACAGACCTATCCCATTAGTTCCCATGTATTCATCCAGAAGTCTTTTAAAAGACCCCAGCGAGTTCACCTCTACCACCACCGATGGCAACCAATTCCATTCACTCACCACCCTCTTAGTGAAAAACTTACCCCTAACATCCCCTCTGTATTTGCTTCCCTGCACCTTAAATCTGTGTCCTCTCGTAGCGACCATTTCAGCCCAGGGAAATAGCCTCTGAGAATCCACCCTATCTATTCCTCTCAACATTTTATAAACCTCTATCAGGTCGCCTCTCAACCTACATCTCTTCAGGGAGAAGAGTCCCAGCTCCCTCAACCTATCTTCATAAGGCATGCCTCCCAATCCAGGCAGCATCTTTGTAAATCTCTTCTGCACCCTTTCAATAGCTTCCACATCCTTCCTATAGTGAGACAGGAGAAAGAAATAGAAAGAAATGATGAATGGGTTAGAAGGTAGAGAGAAGGCTCCTATGCAACAAACAGACTAAATGTCTTATCTGTGTGTTGTAACTGCTATTAAATTGAGAATGGCTAACTGGCATTTTTGTTTTACAAATGTTATAAGACAGTTGTAAGCTTGTTGCAGGGTGGGATGGGCTGCTTCTTTACTGGAGCAATTGTGAATGGAATTGAACACCTTTATTTTGTAGTGAACAACTTATAGTAATCACATATCACAGTCATTGATAAAGTATATCATACTTTATACTTATGGAAAAGCTAGCAAACATGTTTTCCTCAACAAAAATGAAATAAAAACTTAAGAGTGCTTTTCACATATTGCATTAATTTGAACAAATATAATGAACGTTCTCGAAATTAAATCCTAAATAGATGCCCTTTTTATTGTATTTTTCACAAATAACATCTGCCTTGTCAGCAGTTGTTTACCCATTAAAAATATGTTGGTCTGGCATCTTTACTTCAATGACATGATCAGGTTCATTTTTAAAAGCTTAAACCTTGATTAACTATAATGTACTTTTCAGAGCTGATCTTCAACCAGAGAGCAGTTTTGGACAATGGTTGTTGTTGGTGGGGGGTGAGGGGGGGGGGAGAGCGTCCCCATTTTCACAACTTAATAACAATGTCCCAAAGACTTAAGAAAATAATAAATATAAATGTTTTTGAAAGAGCGCTTTAATGGTTGATTAGGGAAAATTAGAAATAAAGCAAAACTAAAATTAACATATTAAAAGAAAAGAGAATATGGGGGAGGGGAGGGTACAAACAGAAATAAGTAGTTGAAGCATAGGGGAAAATTAATACTGCAAAAACAAAGTTTCACCCTGCAGAAATGTTAGGGTTTACTCCATCATCATGGCACACAAGTACAAAGATATAAGGAGAATGGAAATTATGAAAGGGATTCCGGGGCTTGGGCCTACATGCTGGAAGGCATCAACATCAATGATGGAAGAGACCCGAGTCAGAATAACAGAGAAGTCACTGTGTTGTTATAATGTCCAACCATCTTAGGAGTTGTGGATTTTAAAAGAAAAAGATGTGGTTTGCACATGTAAATTCAAACTAACATACAATGGGTTTATTGAAAAAGATGTTCTTTGCTCAGAGTATAAACTGAAACTAAAACAGCAGCCTGTGCAATACCCCAGTAAGATTGCCATCAAATCATGTGACTGTTTCTTAAAGCAATCATATAACTAAAATATATCACCGTTGTAGCTCTAGATGAAGTTAAAGATACAGGAAGAGGCGAGGGCAAGATAATATCAAAATCTGGATAATTGTTTTAGGTTTGAAGTTTTTCAGGACCAGTAGTCTGTGCATTTCAGGAAGGATAAGGTGACTGATAATGAAGCTTAATATGCAATAAGGTCGGCAGCAGAGTTTTGGATGAACTGAAGTTTTTGGACGGTGTCCAATGGAAAGTATGCTGGGAGAGGAAATAAGTCAGATTGGGAAGTGATTAACTATATGGATAAGGGTCTCAACAGCAAATGGGTTGTGATGAGGACAGTTAAGGTGGCCATATTACCGCTATGGAAGTACAGCATCCTTATGATGGAAAGGATCTGAATCATTTCTCACTATTTTAGTTAGAAATAATTGTATTATTGAATGAATGGTGTAGTCTTTCATCAGCAAAAAATATATATTTTTTTGAATGAAATATTATTAGCACATTCATTTTTTTCTGATAGTTAATATGTATTTATCCAACAAGCTATTTCAATTATATGCATGTTTACTAAACAACTCATTTGTTTTTTTATAATTCATTGCGTTTTATGATTCTATGAAAATTACTTAGCCATGTGTGTCTGGTATCGATTGCAAATTGCAATAGTTAAATTACATCTGCCACAATGTCACCAAAACAAAATATAACTTTAAAGCTTATATTTATTATATGCATGACAAAGTGTAGATTCTACCAAAATAAATTCTAGATTACACACTGACACATCTAAAATCCCAAATGCAGGTATGGTTAGTGCTGATAATTTTCTACCATGGATTTTTCTAGTTTCTGAAGGTACACCAATAAAACAAAATATAATTCTCATCAGGTCAAACTGGATGGTTCAAAGTGTGTCTGGAAACTTGTCTTGAAACAAGGGGAAATGAAATCATCTGACAAAGGCTGAATGATGGAACATTTGATACATCAGGCGTAAATGTCATGCTTTTAATCTCTGGAAATTCAGTTTTACATTCTTCAACCTTCTTACAGAAAATGGATTTCTGATTTCCTGCTTTTCTACAGAATCAACTGTAGAAAGGAAATTGACACACTTCACAAGCACGCATATTGTGTACACAGAGGAATATTTTCAAACCCCAAATGTGACTAAGTTGTAATTATGTGCATATAGTAATTATCACGAATTATTATGTTTTTTAATTTTTTCTAAATTATATATTCTTTAATAACATTAGTAATAGTTATATATTTGTAGGCAAATGCAATATTTTCATCTTTGCTGGTAGAGAATTGCCTGAAATTACTGTCTATATTGTTGTTAGCAATTCTAAAAATAAATCTTTGAAAATCCTGTTTTATTCCTAATTCTTGCATTACACCATCTTCACCTATAACATACAAGATATCTGTTCAATTCTGTACAATGATCTGTCTTACAGCCACTGCAGTAGCAGCACCCTCAGCAGTTCATGAATCTCAACAATATGTATCTGACAGAGGCTGAATGATGGGAAAATTTGATACATCAGGCACAAGTAGTTGTCATAATTGTCAAGTTGTCAAAGTAGCGCCTGCTGGTCATTATAGGAAGTGAAACAAAAACAGCAGGGAAAACTGGCTAAAGATAAGAATGACCCACCCATGTTCGGGGTTCAGGTGATATTTCTATACCAACCAAATACGATTATTTATCTGGAATTATTGTCTTACAATTTATACTGAGTCCTCTGTTTGAAAAACCATCTAAGGAAACATAAATATATACATAACAATAGTGCATTTATCCAAGATAAAAATTTAAACACACCAACTGGCTGTTACATATTTCAGGCTAGTGGATGAAAAATGTTTATGCTACATCTGTTCGTGACATTTTAAAATACTATGGTTTTTCAGGTAATTGGAGAACTCAAGAAAAGAGTTAAATGTATTTTTCATACTTTGTTACTGGAGAAAATGCTTCCGAAATGGATTCTTAACCATGAACAGAAAATGTTAATTTTTAGTTTTTTTTTAGTGTTCAAAATCATCCAACTTTTCTCACTGCTAAACATTGTTAGTTGATACGCTCGGAAGTGTCAGACCAAATACAGCCTTCAAATAGGTTAGAGGGCAGGGAACAGGTTGTCATGCCACGCAAATAGAATTCAGTTCCCATTTAATTTTGCATTGCCTTTATGAAATGCTATGTCAATGTTTATAGTGCAATTTGCCTATGTAAACATAGCACACTGTAATCACCACCCTTTGCCAATAGTAGTGCCGCAGTACCTCCACTGGAGGAAGACTGCAATTACAACATACAAGTCTGCACATTCTCATTATAAATGTGGCATAACAACTTAGACTTGCAGGCATAATATTTTTATTCCAAATGATAATGGGCAATATTTCCTTTAGGCAGGGCATCTCATGCAGTTAACTACATTTTTTTATCTTTAGCTTGAACATTTTTTGCCCAATAAATTGCTGGATGCATCAAGAGCAACAAGGCTAGTATCACAGTGAGTGGCGGGATCAACAGTCTTGTCCAAGCCAATGAGAGTCAATGATTGAGAAACAAACATAGGGAAGATAGAGAAAGCTAAGAGGATGGTTTAGTGTCAAATTAGGTACAGAAAAATAAATATAGAGAGAAACAAAAATTTGATTAAGAGAAACAAAAAGAAACCTAATTTCACAGATAAAGGAAAGAAAAATTAACAATAAATGTTCTCAAACAATTCCTTGCATTAGAAATGGCTTGAGAACAGCAACATCTCTTGCTTTCTTAGTGGGAAAGTAATAGGGGGCAATCAAAACCTTAAAAATGTGACCGTATTAAGCTAGATCTTTTTTGATATTTGTTACATCATACAAGAAAACTTGCTGAATTTAATTTCAATATTGTTTTAATTAGTTGTAAATTTGTCATTTAACTTAGGCAAAAAGAAATATAAACTATGAGTGACTCTAGCAAAATAGACATCCAGCAAGAGTAATTTCATGGGAAAGGGAAGGGAGAAAATAAGGCAAAAAGTCCACTTGGCGTAAAAAAGCAATTGTTCAAAAACCAGCAGCTGCATAACTGTTTACTCAATGTATAATATATAAAATATTTACCACATTCTCAAGCTGCATTAGGAGAACATTTCATTGATAATGATTACTTCATTTGCCCCCACATCTCATGAGAATGTCTTTGGCTATAATCGTCTATCTAAAATATAGCTTTTTTGTCATAAATTTAACACTGTATATTTTTAAAATCTATGCAACTTATAATGATTGAATGTACTATTATTTTTACATATGATATATACCAATAAATTAATCATAGTGGTAATAAATAATGGCCTGGACATGATTGACTGAAAAAAGAATGAAGATTTGTGTATTTTGAAGATATCTTGACAGCTCTTGGATTGAAATGCAGCATTTAACTGACCCTGTACAAAAGATTAAACAGGAAAGTTCCATTACATGGTTCATGACCTCCTGCAGTGTAAATAGCTGTAACTGCAACACACTTTAAAGATTCATTTCCTTTGCTTAACCATACCGATTAAGCTTTGGGATACGTTCATTTAAAGCAGGACAAATCAGTTGTGTTTTGTTTGAATCCCGTTAAGAAAAGCAATAACTTCAAGGGATATGGTAATGTCTTGAACCCTTTATCATTTATTAGCAGATAGTTTGCCAAATAAAGGTACAAAATCTAGATAGTACACCTGCTTTCAATACCAAAGTACTGAACTGTAAGCTCATTTGTTTGTGACAAATTGCTGTTCATTTTAAATGTCTCTTGTTGCTGTTGGGTGATTTATTTGCCAGCAGTCCATTGCTGCAGCTTTTTTCTGTTACAGGCAAGTTAATGGGATGTGTAACAATGCCACTCAGCATATAGAGAAAAAAAACACTAACCCAAACACCTCATAAAATGCTGCTGAAACTGCATTGTAAGCAGTTCAATGAACTCTCAGACATTTGGACATAGTTCGGGAAGACTGCAGCAGCCTTATTTGGAGTGCCTCTGGAAAATGTGACTGAAGTATTATAAACTGTTAACACTTGCAAATGATTCAGTATGACATGCTACAAGTTTGCCTTAAACAAGCAGAATAAGGCAACCATCTGGCATGCAAAGCAAAAATAAATTTGTGGAAAGCTAAAGGAATATTTTCCATGAAGTATATATCCATATTACATAAACCTTTTACTTTAAAATACACATGGTGACTGAATTAAATGGGTTGATGAAAATATCTGTGACCAAAAATAGATGATGATTAAAATGAACATCAAGGCTTTGAAATTATGAGAATCATTTTTGCTGAAAATTATTGATATTTCACACCGTTAAGGTTCAATATTATTTTTTAATGTTAACAGATGAATGCGTGAGCAATTTATATGACATTTTCTTGTGCACTACATCCATGGATGAATTATCATTCAGTATATATCATTCTTTTCTGGTTGTTGATAAATGCATGGTAGACATTCGGTTTGATTCTGTGAAGTGGCCACATACAATGTTCTCCTAAGTTACAGATGTGTGCAGTTGCTCAGCAACCGAGAAAATACCATGCAGCTACTCGTGGGTTGTCCCCTTCAAAATACCAAGAATGAGCAGCAGCACAAATACATTTAATGATACCATGCATTGAAATGTACAGGATGTACAAAAGCAAAAATATTAAAGATACATTGGCATATAAACATGGCCAATCAAATCAATATTGCAGTTTGTCTATTGAAGCCACAACATTCAGTAAACTATAATTATAGAAGATGAAGATTCTACTCCAACACATATTAATCCTGAAATTAAAATAAAAATAATTTTACATTTCAATTTGAAGTCCTTGAAATTGTTGTTATTTTCCAAATCCAAACTGTAATTCTATACTTGAAATTCTCCAATCAGGCTTCCGTGTGTTACCAAAATAAGTCTTCTCAAAGTCAGTAATGTCATTCTATGTGACTGTGACAAAGGTAAACTATTCTTCTTAATCTTTTTTGATCAGTCTGCAATCTTATCACACAGTCCTCCTTCACTGGGCTGGATCCAATTGCCTTCTCCTGGTTCCATTCTTATAGACAAAGAAAAATCTGGAGCGGCTTCTGTTCCTACTCCTACACCACTTATTCTGCTGTCCCCCAAGGATCTATTCTTAGGCCCCTCCGATTTCTCACTGACATGCTGCTCTCCAAAACAAGAAACACAATACCAGATTCCATATGTATACCAAGAATGCCCAAATCTATATTACTACTATCTCTATTAACGCCTTCACTATCTCTAATTCTTCAGAATGCTTGTCTGATATCCTCTTTTGGATGAGTAGACATTTCCTTCAACTACCTAATTGGGCAGATCAAAGTCACTGTCTTCCATCCCGATGACAAGTTTCCTTCCCATGCCACTGATTTCAGTCCTCCCCCTGGCAAATGCTTTGACTGTAAGATGAGCTTCCAACCA
This sequence comes from Sphyrna mokarran, assembly GCA_024679065.1. Lineage (NCBI taxonomy): Eukaryota > Metazoa > Chordata > Chondrichthyes > Carcharhiniformes > Carcharhinidae > Sphyrna > Sphyrna mokarran. Next base: position 103,235,268 of record JAGIQG010000001.1, on the reverse strand, counting down.
CTTACCTGTTTCATCATCAAGACTTCCTGTTTGCAGCTCTGTAACATTGTCCATCTTTGTCCTTGCATCAGTTCCTCTACTGCTGAAATTCCTCATCCATGTCTTTATTACTTCTAGACTCGACTATTTTAATATTCTCTTGGTTAGCCTCCCATCTTTCACCCTCCATAAATGTAAACTCAGCTGAGACACTTCTGTATGTATTCAAACCATATTTCATTCACCCTCTGTCAGTGCTTGCTGATCTAAATTGGCTTATGAGAGGCTCATCATCAGAGATGTAGGATGGCTTTTAGGGAATCCCAACCTGCAATTTCAAGAGATAAAAGCCAAGAATTGGCTTTTGATTTACATGCAGGTAATATCCTCAAGGGCTCATCTGGGACTTTAGGAAAGTCTATTATTTCAACTAGAAAGCATCACAGATGTGAAGATCTAGAATATGGCTATGTTTTAAACTGTCACTTTTAATTCAAGATAAAATAAAGCATTTAACCACCTATGGCCCCATGATAAGCAAATACAAACAGTAGGCACCAATAAGTCCAATTGAAACCCAAGTGCCACATTTAATACCCGGAAAGGCAGCAGCTCTTGCTATTGCAGGTTTTCAGACTCTCAGATTCCTGATTCAGAAACCCTGGACACAGTGCCGGATGAAAACACAGGGAAGCTATCATTGTGAAAAGCAGGAGAAAAGCTCTTTTCTATTAGCCACCAATGCAGATGGGAGCACATTCTCTGGTTGAAGAGACAACTCAAGAGACAATAGAAGATTCATCCTGGTGAGGCTAGGTGAAGGAATCATTGGAATGGGCCTTACTACTAGAATTTGAACAAAGAACAAAGAACAATACAGCACGGGAAACAGGCCCTTCGGCCCAACGAGCCCGCGCTGCCATTTTAACATTATGAGTGCCCTCCTCTACTATGACATTTGTCTACACCTATCAGAAAAGATTGAGGGAAGTCTAATTTAGGGATAATTTGTTAAAACCAATCAGCCTAAGAGCACGTTTTTGGGATGTGGGAGGAAACTGGAGCACCCGGAGAAAACCCACGCAGTTGGGAATTCTCAGAAAACTGAGGGAAATGACTTCTAACGGACACCTGGATATTACAATTCAGTGAAATAGGGAGAAGCAGTCCACTAAAAATAACTTTGGAAGGGTTCCTACAATGATTACAATTCTGCATAGAGTGGCATATTGCATAAATGTGTCATATGATTATTGGTTGTTTTAAAAATTTAGAGTGTTAGTAGTTTAGAGTGTCAGTTGGCTACTAAGAAATGTTTAGTTGATGTTGATTTTAGTTTTGCTGTTATTGTAAAAGTTTTAAATTTTGAAATCTAGTTGTGCAATTCCTTCAAGTTGATCATTGGCAATTCACATCTCTTTTTAAATGTTATCAATCTCTAGGGAGATCGTAACAAAAGACACTAAACAACAGGCCCTTACAAAATTTGTGACTTGCATGAGTAATTAAACGTTCTTCCTGAGAATGTTCCTCCACCTGAGTGACTGCTACTTCCTACTATTAACCCTACTTTTGCCTCTCACCATTGACCACCCTCATTACTTTCCACACCTGAGTGATCCTTCCCTGCTCATCGCCTGCACTCTCCAGAAAAAGCCACGTGTGGTCTAGATTACTTTCGCTGCCATGACCATGGCTCAATATAGAGCCCTGACCATTTGACCTGCATCATCAGGTGCTCACCTATTCTGTCTTATATCACATATCTACAAGGTGGTACGGTGTCGGTGGTTAGCACTGTTATCTCATTGCACCAGGAACACAGGTTCAATTCCGACCTTGGGTGACTATGTGAAGTTTGCAAGTCCTCCCCGTGTCTGTGTGGGTTTCCTCTGGGTGCTCTGATTTCCTCCTACACTTCAAAGATGTACGGGTTAGATGGATTGGCCATAATAAATGTGTAGGATTATGGAAATAGGGCTGAGGGGAAGATCTGACTGGGATGGTCTTTCGCACAATCAATGCAGACTCAATGGGCCAATTGGCATTTTTCTGAATTGTAGGGATTCTATGATTCTGAGGCATCAGCAGACTACCTATCATTTTCCTATTCCTGATTTTCAATCACTGGCCCTCCATTTTTGAGGTTTAACATTCCTCTCCTTTGGTGTAATATGGTATTTTCAAAATTTATTATTTCCCAAGGTATGACCTGCATAATCTCTTTTATCTAAATACAATGTGTGATACTATGCTAACAAAACCATTAATATCTGAAAATAAAATTGGAAATAGTTGATAGAAGAAATTAGTACAAAATCATTATAGTGGGTATCAATCACTTAATTTGAAAAGGCTTCTTTTATGCAATATATTTTTAAAAATACTAAATATATTTTATGATCCCAGCCACCAATACAGGAAATTACACAATTCTAGAGGTTATGTTGTTCTTACAAACATAATCATTTTTAGTGTCAATGTCTAAGTATAATCTGACTAAAAGCTGAAGAAATTCCACAATCTAGACCAATAGTTCGAATTTAACCAAATTTTTTCTCTGGACAATCCAGTGCTTGAATATATTTGCAGAACCACAAGGTGGCGCACTAACAAGCATTATTGCAGAGTAATTTCTCATCAAATGGAAAGCAATATTGAGCCTCTAACACGATAAATACCTCAAGGTGATTTACTGGAATATTAAAAGACCAGAAATGACACTGAGCCACATGAGGAGGTGGAGGGCCAACGATCAGATGTTTCAACAAGTAGGCAGCAGCTTAAAGGAAGACATCGGAATATAGGAATTAGAAGCGAAAGTAGGCAAATTCAGCCCTTTGAGCCTGAATCGTCATTCAATCTCGCCTTAGTCTCAAATCCATCTCCCCATATCCCTTTTTTAAATTAAAAAGATATCAATCTCCCTCTTGAAACAATTCACCGATTCAGACTCCACCGCGCTATGGCGCAGAGAGTTCCACAAATTCATCACCCTCTGAGTAGTTCCGCCTCATCTCAGTTTTAAATCTACCGCCTCTTAACCTATACCTGTGACCTCCTATTCTAGATTACCCCGTCAGAGGAAACATGTGAAGGGGAGGGGGAGTGTGATTTTCTCAGTGCAATGGGCTGGGAAACTCGAGCGCGGTGCGTTTTGCGGGCTTCCCGCTGGGCACCTTGGGCCTCTGCAAGTCTCCAACCGCCAGGTTTCTGGCATCATCAGCTCCACACCAGAAATCGGCATGGAGCTGCACGATATATGCAGATTTTAAATTTAAATACAATTTAAATTCCGTTAACAGGCCGCGATTGAAATTTTTGGGCCCACTCGCATCTCCCCCTGCCCCATCAGGAATGGTTCACTCCAGCTGACCAACCCTGCTAGAAGGAAGGAGAGCCAGTGATGCTGCCTCAAAGGTCAGGAGCCAGGGGTTGCCTCAGGCATTGCTAACTTGGCAATGCCAGCCAGGGCCTGTCCAGTGGGCATTGGCACTTTGCCCCTTGGGCTGTGCCCACTGATGTTGGAAAGCACATCTTATAGTCAAGCACCTACAGAGTACATGATAGTCATTTCGACCAAGAAAGGCTGCAAAATTCTGGCAAGTGGCTACATTTCAGTCCGACACATTCCAAACTTCCTGTCACTTAAAAATAGGGTACTTATAAATTGAACAATGCTGTTGTAAGACAGGCTCCAGGTTTAGTTCACTGGCACTATTTCTGTTATACAAATCTAAACAATAGCTTAATATACAAAATTATTTCAAAGCCAGTGACATGCTACTGTGTTGCACACGATGGACAACTTTGAGGAATTAATTGGTAGCCAGATGCTTCAAAGTGCAGGAAAAGCAATCATTCCACTGACCTTATTCTCATGTATCTTGTATATCTTCCCCATGCTACTGACTCTGAACTTCGACTTCCTTAACCCCAACTTCTACTTTCCCACCCTAATACCTACTCTGTTCAACCTTTGAGAAGACTATCAAGTTTTATCCTGATAAGTGACTTTTGAACACACTTTCCCTTCCACCAACACCCCCCCTCCCCTACCCACATACCCACTCATCCAAAATGATGCATAGAATAAGTTGGGAGGTTTTTGGAGTTGGGGGATTCAGTTGAATTTAGTACAATTTTAGTTTAATTGTAGTGCCGACTTTTTCATCAGGGTATCTAATTTACCAGGATTAATTAAATCAAATCCTTTCTTTAATGACATTGCTTTTAAAAAAAATCCCAAAATATAGATTCTTGATATCTGTTTTCTGTGAAAACTAAATTAGCATCTTTCAAATTTCACATCTTTCTTCACGTTGCATTTAACTTTTACCTCCTATAGCCAAGAAGGTACACAAGTTTGACCAAGTGAGGGTAAAGTCTTTGGTATTCAGCTGCAAAAAGAAGCAAACATGTGTCCAGGGATATAGTAGAAATTGAGCTCTGCCTGGACTGCGGTCAGATGGATGGGCTGAAGAGTCATCCCGAGACTTGGCAGCATTAAACCAGGAATCTTGCATTTAGCAGCATTGACTTGGCCTGATAGCCCTGGTTGGCAAGCTTCTAGAAAATCCATGTAATCAATGAATGAATTGTTCTGTGACTGGAAAAAAAGATTTTCCTTAAATAAATAAATATCACGGCTGCATAAGTAAATATACAGATTCCACTCCCTGTCTTTGCTTCACTGGAATGGTAAATATTTATGGATGCTAAATTCAGCAAGGAATTTTTAATGTCGCTTGGAAAGTGGTTGGGAGCAGGCAGGACTTGGCACCAACATCCTTCTAAATGGCCAGTTGTTCTGTCAATTCTAAACATTTCCGGAAATCTCAAATAGTTAGATGAGGTAAGAGTCCCAAAAAAAAGTCCTTACTTGGCTGTGCAGGCCGTTCATATGCATGGATACGGGATGCAGAGAGGAGAGGTGCCTCCATCATGAGTTGGATTACTCTGTTGTCCGGGTATGTTCTGTCCCTGGTGATTGTTGAGGCAAGCAGCAGGGAATAAAATAAATACAAACAGCTGGTTTTCCAGTTTCAACCTCTGCAATTTGAGTCACTAAACTCCCTTCAATTCTTGTCTGAAGATAATCCAATTCTGATAATGATAAGTGAATTAGCCTGATAATGTATTAAAACAAGTTTAAAAGTTTATTTATTAATGTCACAAGTAGGTTTACATCATCATTGTAATGAAATTACTGTGAAAATCCCTTAGTTGCCACACATCTTTCTGACTGTGGGAGGAAACTGCAGCACTGAGAAGAAACTCATGCAGACACAGGGAGAACATGCAGACTCTGTACAGACAGTGATCAAAGCTGGAAATTGAGCCCGGGTTCCTAGTACTGTGAGGTAGCAGTGCCATCACGAAGATTATAACTTACAATATCCTAAGGCAGACTAACTAGTGCACTCACATTAGCAGAGTAACATTGCACAGAAGTCCTTGACCAGGCAGATGAATTTTCTGCAGCTCCAAAAACACCCTTGGCACAATTTGTGAATTCAATTAGAGTAGTTAATGCATCCAGAAGTAGACCGCTAAATCCAAACTTATAACATCAACATTGCTATGAAGTCATCATGAGCAATTCTATTAGGACATTCACTGGCAAATTGTGTTCAGATCTACACTCCACTTAGTTAGACACAAAAGGGAGAAATTCAGCTCACGAATGTCCATTCCTCTGGCCTATAAAAGTAGTAGCAAATCTCAAATGTTCATGCCATGATTTGCCCACTCAAACACTCTACTGGAATTGTGCTGAGGCAATACTGACACGAATGACCTTTAGTCATCCAGCCTACAGCCTGAAATCAAGTGGGCCCAGGAAATTGATGCAAGTTAAGGCCATATAATATATCCAAATTGAACTTCAGATGTATTTGTTCCTTTTGCCCACAAATCCTTGATGGGAACATTTGGAAAAGAGGCTATACCAACGGTATTTGAAGGAAAACTCATTCAGTAGTCACTGGTTAGTCACTTCAGAACATGTGCGCTTTTAGGTCTACAGTTACTACTTACTTTTATAATAGCACCGCTAACATAAAATACGCAAAGCTGCTTCAGAGATCCATTATAAAACAAAATACTTCACTGAGCCACGCAAGCATTTGTTAGGGCAAATAACAAAAAGCTTGGTCAAAGGGGTAGGTTTCAAGGAGCATCTTCATGGAGGAAAGATCGCATGGATACACTGAGCAATCTTCCCTCCATGAAGATGCTCCTTGAAACTTACCTCTTTGACCAAGCTTTTTGTTATTTGCCCTAACATCTGCTTGCATGGCTCAGTGAAGTATTTTGTTTTATAATGGATCTGTGAAGCAGCTTTGCATATTTTATGTTGGAGGTGCTATTATAAAAGTAAGTAGTTACAGTATACACTAAGTTTAGACATTGTTTTTAGAAGAAAAGGACAATCTCTATCTGTAACTTGAATGCAAGTTTTATCTACCAAAGATTGGCAGGTTAGGGGGATTGGCCATGGTATTTTGTCCCCTAGTGTCCCAGGATGTGCAGGTTGGAGATAAATACACGTGGGGGTACATACAGAGCCTGAATAAGATGATCTATCAGAGAGTCAATGCAGGTTCAATGGGGCAAATGGCCTCCTTCTACACTGTAGGGATTCTACAAACATAGATGTACATCCTGGTCTGTCTGATGAGAAGGAAGAGAGGCACAAATCAGATTGCAGAGAATTACATCAGCTGGAAGAAGAAAGGATTGTGGGTGTGTGTGTGTTTTTGGAATGGGGTGGAGTGGGGAAAAGAAGGCTGTATCAGGTCTTAAACCACAGGACTGCACAGGAACAAAACATCTTACCTGCAACTAAGTGAGCAGCAATGCTTCTGACAGTTCTGTTTCACTGGGACAGGCAGTAACAGAGTGACAACTGTGACACTGGACTGATTGTACACTTCAATGCTGATAGCTCCAAAGATGTCCTGAATTTCTTTCACTTCCTGGTCATTCCAGAGGGCAATGGTTTATATTAGGAAGATAGATCAATTTGCAGTGGCATCAAACCACTCACAAATGCATCCTTTCCTAAGCGAAATATTTTCATTACTTTTCCCAGTAATGAAGAAAGAAGACAGCCTTCAGGACAATCTGTTGCCCACATTGCTGGATATAATTGGCCAAAAGCACATATTCCATATCAAAAGATAAGGAATGCATTCACTTTACACTGGCGTTTGCTGAAGGGAGTGTATCTCGTCTTGTTTACCAGTACTCAAGTTGTCATGATGCCTCTATCCTGCAGATGTTTTCAATCCCCACTCTTCCACCCAAATCATTGGATATTAGACAGAATTAGTTGAAGATTAGTGGCATCCTCCAAATGCATGGCTCATGGTATTGGTCAGGAACTTGATCACAAGCGGAGGAGAAAATATGATCAGAGCCACAGCTCTATCAGAACTCTGACTCAACAGACCTTTGGCAGTGTCCTTGCCTAAGTAGGTCCTGAGGCATCCTGTAAAATAATCCTGAGAAAGCCTTGGGATTTGTTGTCATTTACTGTTTGCTCCAGTACTTTGCTCTGAAATGGGGCACAACTATTATAAGCAGAATAAGGAGAAAGAGGAAATGCAGGAACAGGAAGAATAGCAGAATAACAATAAATTACAAAGTACACCTACTCAACAATTATACTCATTAAACATTGAGAAATGCTTTGATTGAATTGTTTCCCATCCCATTCCACACTAAAAGTAATTTCTAGCATCAAAAATCTGAGGTCACATACTAACTGACTCAAGAACAGCTTCTTTCCTGTTGTCATCAGACTTTTGAATAGATCTACCTCACAGTAAGTTGATAAAAGCATGCTGGATGCTGGAATCGGAAACCAAAAGAGAAAATGCTGGAAAATCTTACCGTCAGCTCTTTTCTCTCTTTACAGATGCTGTCAGACCCTGCTAAGATTTTCCAGCATTTTCTCTTTGGGTTTCATATTAAGTTGATCATTCTCTATGCTCACTATGACTGTAACACTATATTCTGCACTTTTTTCTTTCCATTACCCCATGTACTCTATGAATGGTAAACTTCATCTGTATAGCTTGCAAAAAACAATACTTTTAATTATGTACTAGTATGTGACAATAGTAAATCAAATCAATTCATCTGACATAGCCTTTATGTCAATATCAGGATGGGCATAGTCAAATGCCAAAACAAAGAAACTGTGCACATCAATAAACTGGTTTCAATTGTGATTGAACAATGTTTTTATTTGTTTAGATGTGAACCTTGTTGGCAACACTGTTTGTTATCCATCTCCAATTGCCCTTTAAGGTGATGAGCTGTTCTCTTGAAATACTGAATTGATAGCGGCATTCCCATAGTGCTGTTTGGAAGGAAGTTCCAGGTTTTTGACCCAGTAACAGTGAAGGAACAGGTGTATAATGCCCAAGGTCAGAGTGGTGTGCAGTTTGCAGGGGAACTTACAAGTGGTGGCCTGGTTGCCCTTTATCTTCTAGGTAGTTGAAGTTGTGGGCTTAGAAGGTGTTGTCACTGCAGCCTTGGCAAGTTGCTTGAAAAACTAAGCTGTTTGTAAAACTAAATGTCATTCCCTTGCAAAGGTCTAATGCTGGTCTTAAATACTCTTTTAGCTCTGGTGTTATTACAATAGCTGCAGCATGGACGGTGTAAGGATGTTGTTCATCCAGTTGGAGCAATTCTGATGGCTATGGATAGCAAGGTTAAAGAGCTTTGGCTTGAAAGAATCCACTTACAGACTGCAGAATCCCTGTGGTGGGCAGGTCATCTGGCAGAGCCCTCAGTTTGATAATGTGGACATTGGAGAATGAGAGGTATGCTGTTTACTTGAGAGATGGCATCAGATCCCTCTCCCATGGCACCATTCACAAGGGTCTGCACCTCAAACATTTCCACTGCTCTACGTGAGAACCGAGAGTGGTATGGCATGGTCTTTTCATGCTATCCTTGCATTTGTTCATGGTGGAGATATTGGAATCCAAAGCAAGAATGGCAGTCATTAGTGTGGTCACCAAAGACTTCATTACTGAGGACCCTGCTGCAGTGTGCAGAGGTGACCCATACTCAATGATTTGTTGCATTGTGACTCTGTGCACGTTTGAAGTGGGTTCATCTATAATCTCCCAGAATTTAAGCAGACTCTCTGAGTGCAGTCGTTTCATGGAAAAGTTGATGATGCACAGCTCATCTTCTTCTACAGGTTTGACTTTTGAAGAGAACATCTATGGCTATTGTTGCAGGATTAGAATGTACATTCCCCCTAGAGTTTCTGAGCCTTCCTAGCTCTCTCAACTCCCCCAAATTCCTCCTACATGCTTGTGCTTTGTGAATTCCCTCAGCCCTCCCACTAACCCCTCTGAATTATACAGGATGCCAACTTGTGAGCTGGTATTTGCAAGGGTAAGCTTGACAGATGGTATGCCTTCAGGAGGGCAATCCTTCCTTTCCTGCTCCAACTGGAGCTGTTATTTGTGATGCATCTAAAAGAGGAAGACAGAGGCAGTCTGGCAGTTAGCAATAAAAGAGAAATGTGTGGTAGCTTAAAGTGCCCTATTTTGTCATGCAGAGTGAGCAAGGGGAGAATGCAGTAACTTGACTTTACAATCCACAACATTCCATTACACTTCTAAAATGAATCCTGAAAGGTATTTTTAAAATTCTCCAAGACAACCTAATACTCTTAACCTTCTCCTTACCTTTGTAACTACACAAAAGAAGAAAGTTCAACAGATTTGTCCTAGATTTTGCACTTTCACCTAGTTACCTTACTATACTGGAGCTTTGGTTTGTAATCAATCCCTTCACAATCAATGAAGCTGAGACTGGAACAGTTCACATAAAATTCATATGCAGCCACACAAAGGAGAACTCTGATCTTGCTCTATAAGTCTGGGCTGAAAAGGAGCCCAGGTTCCAAGAGGCGAAGAAAACTACTACAATCTGTTAGACAATTCCATTGTACAATTATTGTGAAACACACTGAGATGCTTTATTACTAAATAAATATACGTGGTAGCAACTTGGGCTTCAAATCTTGAGCAGCAGCTGGAGTCACTGAGGTGCAATCATGACGTTGAGAGCTTTGTGAATGTTATGTTTATAGATGTGGTCACCCTACATCTATATTAAAGGGAACATTAAAGAGAGAGAATAGATGATTACCAGACCATCAAGAAGAAATAGGTTGGTGGTGCAGGAGTCCACCCCCAAAGTGATGATTCATGTGGGAAGTGTGGACAGAACCAAATCCATGGTATTGGATTCATGAATGTTCCAGCTGTACAGAGGGCACAAAGACTGAAGAGAAATAACGAGAGGATATTTGATAATTAGGGGAAAGGACAGATATGAATTTTGGATGGTGTGTTGTCACCCTGGTGCCAGAATGGCACTAAATGGCAGCTGTGCATTCTGATGGGGAGGTGGGGGTGGGGAGGGGGGGACGATGTGAACAGTCAGTCAATGATCTTTATTTACATTGATACCAACAACATCAGCAGAGAGATGGGGATGTGGTTCTGCAGGCAGGATTTAGGGAACTAGGCAGGACATTTGCAAAAGTTGTCATCTCCAGATTATTCCTAGTACCATGTGCGAGTGAGGAGGATAAAGCAGATGAATGCATAGCTGCAAAGATGGTGCAGGAGATAGAATTTTCAGATTGCTGGGATACTGGGACTGGCACTGGGTGCAGGGTGGTGGTGAACATAACCAGAACTGAATCCTGTGCGTTGATTTGCTCACGTTACTGGACAGGGTTTAAACTAATTGGCAGGTTGTGAAAATCAGGAGATAATACCAGAGAGGCACACCAAGATGCCCAGGAACTTGAGACAAATAGAGTAGAAAATGCTAAGTTATAGATTGAGAAGGAAGAAAGCAATGATGTCTAAATCAGGGTTACTGTGCATGTACGTGAATGTGCTGAATGTGGTAAATAAGACTGGGGAATTACATTGCCATCCGGAAATATGGTACTGTGACAAAAACAGACACATGGCTCAAAGAGAGAGAGGACTGGTTTTAAATATTCCTGGATATAAAGTGTTCAGGAAAGATAGGAAAGGGTAAAAAGGAAGGGAGTTGTGGTAATGATTAAGGAGAATATTGCAGTGCTGGAGAGAGACTTTCCTGAGTGATCAAGGACAGAATCTATTTGGTTTGAGTCAAAGACCAAAAAATGTGCAATTACATTGCTCGGTGTAGGCCACCAACTGGTGGGAAAGATGTAGAGAAACTAACTTGTAAGGAAATTAGAGAAAAATGCAAAGGTAGGACTTTAATTATCCAAATATAGGAATAGTGGGGATAGTTAGAGTGTAGAGCACAGCGAGAAATAAGGGAATCATGAATTCCACTAGTTGCCTATACTTCCTGCAGATGTGTTTATCCTGGATCATAGTGATGTCCTGAAAATTCTATATTACACAGCTACAATAACATTTGTCCTGCCATTAATACTTACGTTATTTAGTTAATTACCTTAGAAAAATGCCTATACATAGTACAATTTATTGTGTTTATTAGATGTCAGTACCACCTGCAACTAAGAGTTGTATGTGGAAAAATGCCTAGATACATAAAAAAATCCAACCCAGCAAATTACCACCTCAATCTACCTTCGATCATCAGTAAAGTGATGGAAAGTGTTGTCAACACTGCAATCAAATGACACTTTCTTAGCAATAACCTTCCACTAGAGCTACTTAACTCTTGGCCTTATTACAGCCTTGGTCCAAACATGGACAAAAGTGTGAACTCCAGAAGTGCAGTGAAAGTGACTGCCAAGACAGCATTTGATTGAGAGTGACATTAATGAATCCTAGCAAAACTAGAATCAAAGAACAATGCAGCACAGGAAACAGGCCCTTCCACCCTCCAAGCCTGTACCGCTCATTGGCATTCTTGACCATTTGTTCGTATCCCTCCATTCCCAGTCTGCTCATGTGACTACCCAGGTAAGTCTTATACAATCCCAGCGTGTCCGCCTCCACCATCCCACTTGGCAGTGCATTCCAGGCCCCCATCACCATCACGTCCCTCTGATATCTGAGTTAAACCTCGCCCCTCCCACCTTGAACCTGTGACCCCTCGTGATTGTCAAGTCTGACCTGGGATAAAGCTTTCCACTGTTCACCCTATCTCTGTCCTTCATAATTTTATACACCTCTATTAGGACTTTCCAGGGAGAACAACCCCAGTTACCCATTCTCTTCTCATAGCTAAGACAAAGTCAGTAGGAATCAGGGGGAAAATCTCCATCAGCTGGAGCCATACCTAACTCAAAGGAAAATGATTGTGGTTGTTGGAGGTCATTCATCTCAGTCCCAGTTCATCCCAGAAATTTCTTAGACCAATGGCCCTACCAACATTAGCTGCTTCATCAATGACATTTCCTCCATCATAAAGTTAGAGGTGTGGATGATAATTGCGTAATATTCAGCACTATTTGTGACTCCTCTGATGCTGAAGCAGTTCATCTCCATATGCAGCAAGGCCTAGAAAACATCCAAGTTTGGACTAATAAGTGGCAGGTGATAGTCAGGCTACAAGTGGCAGGAAACTCCCATCTCTCACAATAGAAAATTCAACCATCGCCCCTTGCCAGTCAGTGACATTACTATTACTGACTCCATCACAATCAACATCCTGGGGGTTACCATTGATGAGTAACTGAATTAGACATTGTAGGGAGGCATTATGGATGGAGCTCAGAAATCACATTGGTGGGAGTGAATTATAAACCTCCCAACTACGCTCAGGAAGAGCAGTTTTGTAGTCAGATACTGAAAAGGTATGAAAAAAACACAGTAGCTGTGGTGGGTGACTAATTTCCCCCATATTGATTGGAACTTCTTTACAGTGAGAGGTGCAGATGGAGAGAAAACGTGTCCAGAGAGCTCTTTTGATATAGTATGTTGACAAATCTAACCAGGCAGGGGGCCACATTAGACTTGCTATTGGGGAATCAGCCAGGCCAGATGATCAGATGATTTTCACTGGGGGAGCATTCTGGGCTTATTTGATTCATTACTGTCACATATATTAACATATGGTGAAAAGTAATGTTTCTTGCGTGCTATAAAGACAAAACATACCATCAATAGAGAAGGAAATGAGAGAGTGCTGAATGTAGTTTTGCAGTCATAGCTTAGGTACAGAGAATGATCAACTTAATGCAAGGTAAGTCCATTCAAAAGTCTGACAGCAGCAGGGAAGAAACTGCTCTTGAGTCATTTGGTACATGACCTCAGACTTTTGTATCTTTCTCTTGAAGGAAGAAGATGACAGAGAGAATGTCCAGGTGCGTGGGGTTCTTATGCTGGCTGCTTTGTTGAAGTAGCTGGAATTGTAGATAGAGTCAGTGGATGGGAGGCTGGTTTGTGTAATGGATTGGGCTATATTCACAATCTTTTGTAGTTCCTTGCAGTCTTGGAAGAACAGGAGCCATAGCAAGCTGTGGTACAATCATAAAGAATGTTTTCTATGGTGCATCTGTAGAAGTTGGTGAGAGTCATAACTGGCGTGCCAAATTTTCTTAGTCTTCTGAGAAAGTAGAGGCATCGGTGGGCTTTCTATACTATAGTGTCGGCATGGGAGGGAAGTGTTGGGATCAGGACATTTAAAAACTTGAAGCTCTTGACCCTTTCTACTTCACTCCCATTGATGTGGACAGGAGCATGTTCTCCTTTGCGCTCCCTGAAGTCAATGACAATTTCTTTCATTTTGTTACAATCTTAGTGACTATAATTCCATAAGATTGTTGGTAGTCATGGATAGACAAGATTGACCCTCAGGTGAGGGTACTTAATTGGGCGAGGGCCAATTACATCCAAATTAATAAGAGCAGGGGAATATGGATTAAGAGCAGCTATTTGAGAAGAAACTCAAGTGTGGCACGTGGCAGTCTTTTAAAGACTAGCGGATTGAAGTGCAAGACAAGTATGTCCCTGCAAAAATGAAGGATGGAAATGACAGCATTTGGGAACCATAGACAATGAGGGAAGCTGTCAATTTAGTCAAAAGGAAAAAGAAAGAATACGATAGGTCTAAGCATCTAAAACCTGATGAAGTCTTGAGGAGTACAGTGAAAGTTGCAAGAAACTTATACATGGAATTAGGAGGGTTACAGGCACCATGAAATGTCTTTAACAAAGAGAATCCTAAGACTTTTTATGCATATATTAGGAGCAAAAGGATAGCAAGGTGAAGAGTAGGCCAAATCAAGGACAATGGAGGGAAGTTATGAGTGGAGCCACAGGAAATGAATGACATCCTTAATGAGTGCTTTGTATCAGTATTCACCAAGGAGAAGGATACGACCAATATTGAACTCAGATATAAATGTATGAACATTCTAGAGAATGTCAAAGGTGGAAGTGTTGGGATTCCTGAATGCATTAAGGTAGATAAGTTCCCAAGGCTGAATGTGTTATTGTGGGAGGCAAGGGGAGAAATTAAGACAAGGGACCTTAACAGATATCTTCACATTCTCTTTGAACACAGGCAACGTTCAAGGGGACTGGAGATTAGCCGGTGTTGTTCTCTTGTTTAAGAAAGGAAGTAGAAATAATCCAGGAAATTATGGGCTGGTAAGCCTAACATCAGTGCTGGGGAGGTTTTTGGAGAACACATTAAAGGGGAGGATATGTGTACGTTTGGAAGAAAATGAACTAGTTAGTGACAGATAGCATACTTTTGTATGGGAAAGGTCATGTCTCACCAACTTGACAGACAGTTGACAAGGAACAGTTGTCACTGTAGTTCATATGGACTTTAGTAAGGCATTTGACAGCTTCCCACATGGTAGACTAATACAGTGGTTAGTATCACCACCTCATGGCACCAGGGACCTAGGTTCAATTCCAGCTTTGGGTGACTGTTTGTGTGGAGTTTACACACTCTCCTTGTGTCTACGTGGGTTTCCTCTAGGTGCTCCGGTTTCCTCCCACAGTTCAAAGATGTGCAAGTTAAAAAACATTCATTAGTGTCACAAGTAGGCTAACATTAACAATACAATGAAGTTACTATGTCAATCCCCAAATCGCCACACGGTTTAGGTACATTGACCGAACTAAATTCTTCCTCAATGCACCTAACCAGCACATCTTTCGGACAGTGGGAGGAAACCAACGCAGCCAAGGAGAACGTGCAAACTCCACACAGTGACCCAAGCCAGGAATCGAACCTGAGCTCTTGGTGCTAACGAGGCAGAGTATTAACCACTGTGCCACTGTGTTGGATTGATTGACCATGCAAAACTACTCTTTATAATCAGGGGACTAACTAGTATATATAGATGGGGGATATGGGGAGAAGGCCTGGCTGGGTTTGGGCTTTGTGCAGACTTGATGGGCCAAATGGTCTCCTCCTGCACTGTAGAGATTCTACGAAAGACTAAAATCATATGGGATTCAAGCTATGCTGGCTAGATGGATACCGAACTGGCTTGGTTATAGAATAAGAAGTCTCACAACACCAGGTTAAAGTCCAACACATTTATTTGGTAGCAAAAGCCACTAGCTTTCGGAGCGTTGCTCCTTTGTCGGGCAAGTGGGAGTTCTGTTCATAAGCAAGGCAATTAAAGACACAAACTCAATTTACAAAATAATGATAATCAAGTCTTAAAAGGTACAGATAATGTAAAAGGGGAGAGAGGGTTAAGCTCAAGTTAAAAAAGAGATGTGCATTTCTCCAGACTGGATAGTGAGTGACATTTTGCAAGCCCAGGTCAGTCATGGGGGTTACAGATAGTGTAACATGAACCCAAGATCCCAATTGAGGCTATCCTCATGTGTGTGGAACAGTTCCGACATGCCACAGCAAAAACCACACCGACCTCCTCAGAAGAGAAACATGGGACACGGTGGACAGAGTACCCTTCGTTGTCCAGAACTTCCCTGGAGCAGAGAAGGTACGACATCTTCTCCGGAGCCTTCAACATGTCATTGATGAAGATGAACACCTCGCCAAGGCCATTCCCAAACCCCCACCTCTTGCTTCAAACTACCACACAACCTCAAACAGACCATCACCCACAGCAAAGTATGCAGCCAAAGTATGCAACCTAAAAAGGAATAGTGATTACAATACCATACAACCCTGCCACAGCAACCTCTGCAAAATGTGCCGGATCATCGACACAGATGCCATCATCTCACATGAGAACACCATCCACCAGGGACACATTACATACTCTTGCAACTTGGCCAACATTGTCTACCTGATATGTTGCAGGAAAGGGTGTCCTGAGACATGGTACATTGGGAAGACCATGCAGACGCTACAACAATGGATGAATGAACATTGCTTGACAATCACCAGGCAAGAGTGTTCTCTTCCTGTTGGAGAACACTTTAGCGGTCACGGGCATTCGATGGCCTTCATGACACATGACAGCACAGAGTCACTGACAGAGACTAATAGCCAAGTTCTGCATGCAAAGACAGCCTCAACCAGGATTTTGGGTTCATGTCACACTATCTGTAACTCTCACGACTTGCTTGAGCTTGCAAAATCTCACTAACTATCCTATATAGAGATAATACACATTTCTAAGCTGTACTTAACCTTCTCTCCACTCACATTATCTGTACCGAGAAGACTTGACTAGCTGTAAAGACTCACATTCCAACCATTATTTTGTAAATTGAGTTTGTGCCTTATATATCCTGTTTGTGAACAGAACTCCCACTTACCTGACAAAGAGGCAGTGCTCTAAAGCTAGTGGCTTTTGCTATCAAATAAATCTGTTAGACTTTAACCTGGTTTTAAGAGACTTCTTACTGTGTTTACCCCAGTCCACTACCGGCATCTCCACATCGTGGTTACAGAAGATAGAAGATAGTGATGGAAGAGTGTTCTTTGTTTCAGAATGGAAATCTGAATTAGTTGCACTCCACAGGGATCAGTCCTGGGATCGCTGTTGTTTGAAGTATATATAAGTGATCTGGAGGAAAATGTGGGTGATCTGATTTGTAAGTTTGCAGATGTCACAAAGATTGATGGAGTTACCAACAGTGTAGTATACAACAGGATTTGGATAGATTGGAAATTTGGGCACAGAAATAGCAAATGGAATTTAATCTGGACAAATACAAGGTGATGCATTTTGGAGAATCAAATTTAGGTATGAATTATATTTAAATGGCAGTTCGCTCAGGGACATTAACATACAGAGGGATCCAGCTGTGCAGGTCCACTGTTCCCTAAACATGACAACACAGCTGGCCAAGATGATCAAGAAGGCATATGGCACAGAATAATAGAATCCCTGT
Organism: Sphyrna mokarran; assembly: GCA_024679065.1. Taxonomy (NCBI): domain Eukaryota; kingdom Metazoa; phylum Chordata; class Chondrichthyes; order Carcharhiniformes; family Carcharhinidae; genus Sphyrna; species Sphyrna mokarran. Next base: position 103,217,989 of record JAGIQG010000001.1, on the reverse strand, counting down.
AGTGCAAAAACAGTCAGCCCATCTAGTCTACACTGACCACAATTCCACCCAGGCTCTATTCCCATAACCCCATCTATTTACTCTTGCTAATCCCCGTCAATTTATCACCAATCAACCTAATCCATACATCTTTGGACTGTAGAGGAAACCAGAACACCCGATGGAAACCCACACAAACATGAGGAGAATGCACAAACTCCACACGGAGTGACCTGAAGCTGGAATTGAACCAGGATCCCTGGTGCTGTGAGGCAGCAATACTAACCACTGGGCATTGATTACTCATTAACAGGGGCACTGGGTACAGGAGTTGAGAATTCATGTTGCAGATATATAAAACTTTACTTAGGCCACATTTGGAGTATTGCATGCAGTTCTAGTCACTACACCATCACCAGAATGATATGAAAGCTTTGGAGAGAGTGCAAAGAAGCTTCACCAGGATGTTGCCTAGTCTCAAGGGTGTTTATTACAAGGAGAGTTGAATGAACTAGGATTGTTTTCACCAAAAGTGTGGAGACTGAGGGAAGATCTGATAGAGATCTACAAAATTGTGAGGCATTGACAGAATGAATAGTTAGAGGCTTTTTTCTAGGGGTGGAAGTATCTATTACAAAAGGTTCAGGTGAAAAAGGATAAATTTAAGGGAGATGTGCTGGGAAGATTTTCTAATCAGAGATCAGTGAGTGCCTGGAACACATTGGCAGAGGAGGTGATGGAAGCAGGCACATTAGCAACATTTAAGAGATATCTAAATGGGTACTGAGGAAATAGAAGGAAACAGTCCAAGTAAGGGCACAAGATTTCTCAAGTTTAGTTTGGGTATCATGATCAATTTACGCTTGGAGGGCCGAAGGATCTGTTCCTGTGCTGTACTTTTTGTTCTATAAAATACTGTGGTTACAAGAGCAGGTCAGGTCTGGAAATTCAGAAGTGGGTAATTCACCTTCTGATTCCCCACAGCATGTTTATCATCTACAAGGCACAAGTCAGGAGTGTAATGGAATATCCTCCACTTGCCTGGATGGGTACAGCTCAAAAACACTCAAGAAGCTCAACCCTGCCAAGGTCAAAGCAGTTTGCTTGATTGGCACACCATCCACCATTTTAAAACACACTCTCCTTCCACCTATGCACAATAATAGCAACATGCACCACCACAAGATGCACTGCAGAAACTCAGCTAGGCTGTAAAGGCAACATCTTCCAAACCCATGACCTCTACCACCTAGAAGGACAAGGGCAGCAGAGGTTTGGCAACACTACCACCTACAAGTTCTTCTCCAAGCCACATACCATGCTGACTTGAAGCTGTTCCTTCTACCTCATGGAGTCAAAATCCTACACCTCACTTCCTAACAGTATTACTGATATTCCTACAACACACGGACTCCAGCAGCTCACCACCACTCTCTCAACACTAAGTAGGGACGAGCAGCAAATATTGCTGAGCCAGCAATGTCACATCCTGTGAAAGAATAAATAAAAAAGCAAGCTCCCATAAACAGCAATGTCATAAGGAACAGACAATCTGTTTTTGGACTGTTGATTGAGAGATAAAAATAGTGACCAAGTCACTGGAGATAGCTTCCATGCTTTATATTGAAATAGTATGAGTTTTTTTTTTAAAAAAACCCATCTATCTTGAGCAAACACCTCAGTGTAGCATCTCATACAAAAGATGGCACCTCTGACAGCCTTGATGTGGAGATGCCATCGTTGGACTGAGAGAAGCAACTAGGAAGTCTCACAATACCAGGGGTTAAAGTCCAACAGCTTTATTTGGTAGCACAAGCCACAAGCTTTCAGAGCACTTCTTCATCAAGTGAGTGGGAGCTCTGTTCACAAATAGGATATATAAAGACTTGTGCCTCTGACAGTGCAGTACTTTCTCAATCCTGTACTGAAATATCAAATTTCCAAAATAGGACTTTAACCCACAACCTAACTCAGAGACAAGAGTGTTACCAACTGAGACACACCTGACATCTTTACATAGAAAGACACCACAATCAGTTCAACATCAATGGTTATGCAAAGAATAGGTGGATGCCTTGCTGCTGCAAAGTTTTCTGGCAACTTTAAAATGGGGCCCATTTTAAGCTACATCCTGACAGGAAGAAGCTGTAAGGTTTTTAAAAAATAGCCAATATCCTAACTTCAGCCGAACCAATTACTTCTAAAAAGGTATAGAATTGCCTTTTCTCTTTTGCATTTACTGGCCACAATTACAGATGTGGAGTTGCTGGCATTGGACTGGGGTAGGGACAGTAAATAGTCTCACAACACCAGGTTAAAGTCCAATAAGTTTATTTGGTAGCATGAGCTTTCAGGGCACTGCCGCTTTATCAGATGAGTGAAGAGTTCAGTTCACAAACGGGGCATATATAGACACAAGACTTGCATTCCAACCATTATCTTATAATTGAGTCTAAGAGGTAACTAAGTCTTTACAGATGCAGACAAATGTGAATGGAGAGAGTTAAGCACAGGTTAAAGAGATATGTATCGTCTCCAGCCAGGACAGTTAATGAGATTTTGCAAACCCAGGCAAGTCATGGAGGTTACAGGTAGTGTGACATAAACCCAAGATCCCGATTGAAGCCGTCCTCATATGTGCGGAACTTGGCTCTCAGTTTCTGCTCAGCGATTCTGCGTTATGTGTTGTGAAGACCACCTTGGAGAACACTTACCCAAAGAGCAGATGCTGAACGCCTGTGACTGCTGAAGTGTTTCCCGACAGGAAGGGAATACTCCTGCCTGGTAATTGTTGAGGGATGTCCATTCATCCATTGTCATAGCGTCTGCATGGTCTCCCCAATGTACCATGCCAATGTAACGTCATCGAAGATGAACATCTCACCAAGACCATCCCCAATCCTCCACTATTTGCCTTCAAGCAATCACAACCTCAAACAGACCATTGTACTCAAACTACCTGGTCTTCAGAGTTACAGTGACCATGACACCACACAACACTGCCATAGCAACCTCTGCAAGACATGCCAGATCATAGACATGAATGCCATCATCTCATGTGAGAATACCATCCACCAGGTACATGGTACATACTTGTGACTCAGCCAACATTGTCTACCTGATATGTTGTGGGAAAGGATGCTCCAAGGCATGACAGAGAGAACGTGCAAACCCCACACAATGACTTGAGGCTGGAATTGCATCTGGACCCTGTTGCTGTGAGGCAGCAGTGCTAACCGCTGTGCTCTTTAAATGTAAGCTTTTTATTAAGCCTGTGATCTCATATGCTTTGCTAACCACACTCTGAATACCACCTGCCACCTTTAAAGATCTAAGCACATACACCGCTAGGTCCCTTTGGCTCTGCAGGTTTTAGAACTGTACCATTCAATCTATTCCCTTCCTACTTTTTCTGCAAAATGCATCCCCTCACACTTCAGTATTATGTCTGCCACTCGTCTGCTTTTCCTGCAAGCCAATGTCCTGTTGCAATTAGTTTGGAATCATCAATAACTTTACTCTATATTCTAAATCTAAGTCATTTAATATATTATAAAATAAAAGTGGTTCTAGCACAGCCCCTTGGGAACACCACTGTCTACTGCCCTTCAAATTCAAAAATAACAATTTACCATTATTTACTTCAGCTTTTCATTTACCACAACTTGTTTTTATCCTCAAGCCATTTAAAAAAAAACAAGCTAGCCTTAGCCCTTCTATTCCATGAGCCACAATTTTGATGTGGGATTTTGGCAAACAACATTCAAATCCATATAGACAATACCCACCACATTTCCTTCATCAACCCCCTCTATTATATTATTAAATAATTAAATTAGATGCATTAAATATAATCTATTACAAGTCTGTGCTAGCTGACACTAATCAGGCCAGATTTTACCCTCCCAATTACTGTCTCTATAATCTTACCCATCAATGATATTAAACTATCTGGCCGGTCAGTACTCAAACTGTCCTTACACCCTTTCTTAAACTTTGCCACCCTCTAATCCAGTGACATTTTCCCTGCAACTGGGCAAGGTTAGTAGATTATGGAAAGCTCTTCTGCAGTCTCCACCCCACTTCATTTAGTAACCTTGGACGCTGGTCATCTGGAACAGGTGAGCAGCAGGTGACATATCTATTCAAAGCAATACCAGCCATTCAAGTACTTCCTGCCTCTCAACTTTCACCCCATACATTATCTCTACCATTTCTGCTTTTCCAGATATTTTGTCAGCTTCCACTTCCTTGGTAAATACTGATACAAGTAACCAAGTCTTTTCAGCTGCTTCCAAACAGTTACCAGTCTTTGTTCTACTTTACCATTACCCATTAGTTATTTACATGTCATTTTTGGGTTCTCTTTTATGTTACTTGCCATTCCATTCTTATATTCTCTCTTTGCCAGTCTTCTCTGTTCCTCTTCACTTCCCATCTCAACCTATTGTATTTGACCAGGTTATCACTTGAAGAATTCACCCGATATGCATTCCACATACCAGTTCTTGTTTCATCATCTTCTTTACCTCCTTTGTCATTCAAGGATCTCTGGCTTTGATTCCCCGTATCTTTGTTTTTTGAATGTACTAGTCCATTCCTGAATTATCTGTTCCTTAACAATCACCCAGTGTTCTGGTACAGCTTTCCCTGTCAGTCTTTGGTTCCATCTTATTCTGGCTAGATTCCTTTTCATCCCATTGAAATTAGCCTTCTGACAATTTAGATGTTCTGCTTTAGCTTGTTTCTTCCGCTTTTTCATTACTCATCTAAACGATCATCCTTATCCACTAACACTTTGTTCACTTAGCCTATGTTACTCCCCCAGCACCAGATCCAGCAATGCTTTATTTCCAGTTCAACTAAGAACATATTTGTCAAGGAAATTCTCCTGAACACACTTCAAAAATTCCTCTCGCCTCTGTACCCTTTACTCTAACATTAATTCCCCAAGTCCCCTAATGTCACCATTCCATATTTCTTGCAGATCTCTGCAACTTCCTTGCAGATTTGCTTTTCCAACTCTATTTCTATCTCTTACCATTTGGAGGTTTATAGAATACCCTAGGAGCCTGATCAAATGCTTTATTCCCTCTCAACTTTAATCAAATTGATTATAACATTGCCCTTTCCAGCATATTATCTCTTCCCAACGCTATAATGTCTTCACTAATAAATATTGCTGCCTCATCTGTATTGTTCTCTTTCCTATTTTTTCTGAATACTTTATATCCTTGAATATTTAGTGCTCAGTCCTCTCCAGTTTTAAAAAATACATTTCTGTCACTGCCACTAAATCACCTTTCCAAATATAGTGCCTTGAATATACGCCTTGGTAAGGCCATACTTGGAATATTGTGAAATTTTGATTTTCTTATCTGAGAAAGGATGCTCTTGTTATTCAGGGAGTGCAACAAAGGTTTACTAGAATGATTTCTAGGATGACGGGACTACATATGAGGAGAAATTGCATTGGTTAGGTTTATATTCACTGGAGTTTAGAATTATAAGGGGGGAATCTCATAGAAACCTATAAAATTCAAACAGGACGAAACAAGGGTAGACGTATGAAAGATGTTCCTGATGGGGGGTGTGTCCAGAATTGGGGGTCGTATTCTAAGGATACGTGGTAACCCTTTCAGGACGGATGAAGAGAAAGGTCTTCGCTCAGTGGCAAGCTTGTGGAATTTGCTAATACAAAAAAAAAACAGTTGAGGCCAAAATAGTTTATGTTTTCAAAGAGGAGTTAGATATAGTTCTCGAGGCAAAATGGATCAAAATTGGGGGAGGCAGGATCAGGCTATTGAATTAGATATCAGCCATGATCATAATGGTGGAGCAGGCTTGAAGGGTCAAATGGCCTGCTCTTATTCACTATGGTATTACTTCTCTAGTACAGTCCAACACTCACTTCATGTATTTTATTCTTCCTTTCACTACTTTTTGCTGTTGCCCAACCCACTGTCTATTAACTTAAACCATCCCCAACCATACTAGTGAACATTCCCATGACAATCTTAGTCCCAATCCTGTTGAGGTGCAACCCTTCCCTTTCAAATAGGTATCTCCTGCCTCAGCACTTGTTCCAATATCCCAAGAGTCTAACAATTTTCCTCCTCCTTCAAGTCATGTCTTAATCCTCCCTACCTCCTATTTCCACACTGGATAGTATTTGATACTGGGAGCAATCCAGAAATTCTTGAGGTCCAATTTTTTTAAAACTTAACTCCTAAAAATCTGACTGTAGAACCTCAAAACCTACCCCATTATTTATATTGTTGATAAGGACATACAACTTCTGGCTCATTCCCAGTCTCCTGCTATTTTGCACCCGCTTGGTGATGTTCTTTATTCTTGGAGCAGTGGAAGGACAATGCATCATGTGGCATTCACTATGATGGCTACAGAAATGCCTGTTTGCACCTAACCACAGGATTGCCTGTAATTTCTACTAATTGGTGCACACAATCTATTAGCACTGTGGTGTGGGCTGCACTTCTCAGGATGCTGTCACTCCCAGTCATCTGCTAACATGGAGTACCTGTTTGAAACTCCTGCACTATATTTTTCCTACTTTTTCCGATGGCCACCCACCTTACTATCCAGAGCTCTCGCAGCATGTAGGGTAACCACTTCTTGAAGCAAATGCACTAGGAAACATTCATCTGACCTGAAGATCTGCATGACTATAGCTGCCCCTGAAGCTCGGAAACTCAGATCAAACTGAAGCAACTGGGGACATCACTTTAGATGGTCATCCAAAACTTGTGGAAATATCCTGAGGTTCCTCTGTGGTGTAGGGAGTGTTAGCAACAGGTCTTAAGATACTGATCTATGATCTAAAAACACACTTCTTTAAAAAAAACTTAATATCTTGATTAAACTATTAATTTTAACTAATTCCTTCAGACTTACTCAGTATTTATGCTCTTATTAATTCACTTTTGTACTTACTCTTGTTATTGATTCTAATTTCTCAATTTCGAAACTGAAGGAATGCCCTAATTTTGCAAGAGAAAAAAAAAAGAGAACTACTCACTAATTAGTTACCTGCTTTCCTGTTTCGAATGGGGTCAGCTCTGAACTCACCCATCCACAAAACTTCTTAACCATTGAAGTCCTGTGGTGTAGGTGAGCCCCCAGTGCTAGCTGCGAAGGAGTTCAGGGATTTTGAATCAGTGGCGGTGAGGGAATGACAATATAGTTCCAAGTCCAGATACTGGGTGACTTGGAGGGGGATCTGCAGGTGGTAGTGTTTCCTTGCCTCTGTCCCCCCCCCCTCCCCCCTTACTTTGGAGATAACATTTGTTAGTTTGAAAGATGCTGTCAAAAGGAGGTTTGGAGAGTTCCTGCCAGGCAGATTGTTACCACAATGCATGGATGGTAGAAGTAGGGGATGCTTAAAAGTGGTGGAAGGGGTACTGATCAAGGGGATTACTTTGTCACAGGTGATATCAATCTCCTTATTGTTAGAGTTGCACTCACCATCAAGTGAAGAGCATTTCATCATATTCCTGCCTTCTCCCAGTTGTCAGGGGAAAAAAAAATTGGATCTCTCAGGGACAAAGGAGGGGAATTATGCTTAGAACCCAAATGAATATTTTGCATCAGTATTCACAAAGGAGAAGGATATGTTGACTGGGAGTGTCTCAGAGGGAAGTGTTGACCTGTTACAATCTCCATTACAAGGGAGTGTTAATGTTCCCTAAAAAACCTAAAACTGACAAATCCCCAGGGCTTATGGCATCTATCCTCGACTGCTCAGGGAGATGAGGTGAAATTGCTGGGCCTCGGTCAGAAATCTTTGTCTCTTCACTCTACACAGGGGAGGTCCCTGAGGATTGGAGGATAGCGAATGTAGTACCATTATTTAAAAAGGGTAGCAGGGATAACCCAGGTAATTATAGGCCAGTGAGCTTGACATCCATGGTAGGGAAGTTGTTGGAAAGGATTCTTAGAGATAGGATGTATGAGCATTTAAAATGCATTAATGACAGACAGAATGGTTTTGTAAGAGGGAGGTTGTGCCTTATAAATTTGGTAGAGGTTTTTTTTGAGGAGGTGACAAAAAACAGTTGACGAAGGAAGGGCCGTGAATGTCGTCAAATTCCCTCATGGCAGGTTGGTTAAGGTTAAGGCTCATGGGATACAAGGTGAAGTGGCTAGATGGGTAGAGAACAGGCTTGGTCACAGGATACAGAGATGCCAGCGTTGGACTAGGGTAGTCTGAGGCCAGAACTCTCCATTTGCCTGACAAAGGAGCAATCCCAAAAGCTTGCGAGTTTACTATCAAATAAATTGGTTGGACTTAAACCTGGTATTGTGAGACTTCTTATTGTTGGTCACAGGAGACAGAGGGTGGCAGTGGAAGGGTCTTTTTCTGGCTGGAGGTCTGTGACCATGGTGTTCAGCAGGGCTCTGTGCTGGGACCTCTGCTATTTGTAATATATCCCTGAAGGTGGTGAAAAAGGCATATGGTATGCTTGCCTTTATAGGACAGGGTATATAGAGTATAAAAGCTGGAGTCCAATGCTGCAGCTGTATAGAATGCTGGTTAGGCCATATTTGGAGTACTGCATCCAATTCTGGTCACTGCATTAGTAGAAAGACATGAAGGCTTTAGAGAGAGTGCAGAGAAGGTTTACCAGGGTCATAGCTATGAAGAGAGAACTGGGGTTCTTCTCCCTGGAAAGACAGAATGAGGGGAGACCTAATAGGTGTATAAAATTATGAAGGATATAGATAGGGTGAATAGTGGGAAGCTTTATCCACATTGGAAGAGATGATCACGAGGGGTCACAGACTCAAGGTGAGGGAGCAACGTATAACTCCGACATCAGAGGGCTTTTTTTTTTTTTATGCACAGAGGTTGGGGGGCCTGGAATGCACTGCCAGATAGGGTGGCGAAGGCAGACATGCTGGCTTCATTTAAGAATTACCTGGGTAGTCACGTGAGCAGCTTGGGAACAGAGGGATACAAACGAATGGTCTAGTTGGATCAATGAGTAGCACAGGCTTGGTGGGCTGAAGGGCCTGTTTCCTATGCTATATTGTTCTTTGTTCTTTATATAGTGGATGTTTTGGGGAGTCAGAAGGTGAATTAGTCACTGCAGAATTGTCAGCTTCTGATTGCATGTATAACTACATTAAGTTTCTGATATTGCCTTTGGAATGTTAATGGTTAGGGAACTAGTAATTGGATGTCAAGAGAAAATGGCTAGACTGGATAGTCAGTGTTCATTGCTTGTGCAGCAGAGATCACTTGGCATTTAATCAGCCCAAGCTTGAATATTGTCCAGATCTTGCTGCATGTAAAGAAAGACTGTTTCAGTTTCTGAGTTGCAAATGGAACAGGGCACAATACAATTATTAGTAAAATGTCCATTATGCTCCTTACACTGAAGAGAAGCTTATTGATGAAGTAGCTGAAGATGATTAGGCAAAGGACACTACCCTGATGACTGACATCCATTATTTCACACAACTGCCATCCTTTGCGCTGGGTTTGACTTCAACCAAAGGAGTCCTTTCTTTAGGATTTTGATTGACTTTTATATTGTTGGTGCTATTTGATGCCAGTCAATCAAATGCTGCCTTGGAATCAAGGGCAGTCCCTCTCACCTAACCTATTTTGTCCATGGTTGGGCCAGAGCTGAGTAGCCCTGGTGGAACGTAAACTGGGCATTGGTGAGCAAGTTTTTGCTGTAGAAGAGCCATTTGATACAACCGTCACTGACGTCTATCACTTTGATGATTCAGGGCAAGCTAATGGGTGCTAATTGCTCAGATTGGATTTGTCTTACTTGTGGACAGCACACAGCTGGGCAATTTTCCCGACTGTCGGATAGATGCCAGTATTGTAGCTGCACAGGATCAGTCCGACTCGAGGTGTGGCTAATTCTGGAGCAACTTTCATTACTGCAGCACAACCCACAACTTTTCTGTATTCAGTATTGTCTAAGATGCATGATGCAAACGCCACATGCCTTTGAGAATTTAAACACTTTCTGTATTATGCCAACATATCCAATTCCATTCATTCCTACCACTGCAGTCTTGTGTAGTCACTGTATTGCTAGCATTCCTTCTTCAGATCCAAAGCAGCTCTACCGTTTTGCTTTACATTTATAAAATTCTTTACTATTTCCCTCTGTTGCCTAAAAAGTGTTTTTTCACATTCCTCCAGCCTTCAGAATATCTTCTTCCCTTCAATTTTTATTTCCACTTCATTTTTCTGTAATAAATACTTCTTGACTCTTGCCTATGATAAATTGGTAAGGAGTCAACATTAATATAAATTAAAGTACAATGGCATACAGACCAACAAGGCAAGTAGCCTGGAATGAATATTGGCAAGTCTTTCTAATTCAGCAGGAAAGAGGAGGCAAACCAATAGATAAAAAAAGTTCTATTACGCTGGAGGCAAAATAACAAAAAGATAGGAGAACATTAGAACTATGGGTTTTCCCAGTGATCAAAATTTGGGCTTGATCATTACAGTACTCAAAATTAAGACAACATAATGTTCTGAAGACTGTTGCAGAAAACAAACTCCCCAAAAACTCAAGATCCTTCCAAAGAACTTCCAGAGATCTTGGACTCAAAAGGAAGAAGGGAGAATGTAGGTCCAAAAGCAGAGAGAATAAAAACAACTTGCATTCATATAAAGCCAGATGTCATAGAACCATTTAAGATTTTCACATATCATTATTTTGAAATTCACTGTTATTGAGCTTTGGACTATTCTTGTGTCTAGCAGTGTATCTCAAATAACAATGAAATGAGCAGTCCATTTAGATTTAAAGAAATGAAGTCTTGAAACATGTATCTATCTTGCATGATCACAGGTGTCTTGAGGTGCTTTATTGCCAAAATATTTTTGAATCAGACTGTAAATGTAGTAACAATGACTACTTCAGTAATTAAGGAATAATTATTGCTCTTTTATTCATTAGCTTCACAATTCACTGGAATTGGAAGTCAGTACTGCATCTATCCACTACAAATTAAACAAAATCACACATTTAAACAGCAAGATTGAATGAATTATAGAAACTTAATGTGTATTACTAATCCAGCATGACTACCCATTATAATCTTGTTCCAGCATTGATCTATAAACAATACTGTTTCCTCCATCCCCTTTACATGGTGTGATGATGCAAAAGAGATACCTAATAAAGACTCCTTTCTTATATTCAAAGTGGAGCAACAAGACTAGATTTAATTTAACCAAGTGTCCTTGGCAAGTTATTTCAGTTATCCTTGATAACATCTTCTGATCAATTGGAAATTCGGTAAAATGGTTCAAACTTATCATACTAATCATTGATTTTGCAAAGTCATCTCAAGTGTCCTTTTTTCACATAGAATGTGATAAACATTCATGAATTCTGCAACATTCACCAAGGGACTTGCACACAAACAGAACACTTCAGCCTGAAAATCTATATACTCATTACTTGTTGCACAAATTGGCACAAACACAAACCACAGGATTGCTGTGAAAGGAAAACTGTAAAATATACCAGTGCAGCTCTGTTATTGCAGTTATTCCAAGGTTGGGGCCTTGGCACATTGTTGAGGCAGCTTAGATGCTTTACCATTGTAAATCTATGAGGCAGTTATTAAGTGGCTGTTGACTGCTCTTAAGGGTTACATTTCTCAACACACTTCACGCATTTAAAAAAATGCAAAAGAAATAAATTTACTAAGTTAACCAGCGAGGTAGTTCACTCTAGGCAAATAATAGCCCAAGTTCTCAGACTAAGCTATTCAAAATTATTGAGAAAAAGGACCTGGATCAGCAGCACCCAGATGAACAGCTGAACAAAGGATCAGGGGGCATAGCCACCACCTAGAAGAATGGCTGAGGGCCCAGAAATAATAAACTATTTCTTCATTTTGTTAGTTTGTTCCCAGGACTTTTTAATCTATTGGTTTGCCTTGTGTTATCCTGCTGAATTTTGATCCTACCAATATTAATTCCTTGCCTCTGTGATAGCCTGAATACTAATGTCTATTTCATTAGATAGAGTTTGTGTCTTTATAAACCCTGTTTGTGAACAAAACTCCCACTCACCTGATGAAGGGACAGCACTCCGAAAGCTACCTGGCTTGTGCTACCAAATAAGCCTGTTGGATTTTAACCTAGTGTTGAGACTTCTTACTATGTTTACCTCATTAATCTAAATAAAAGTGCAATGGCCCTAATGCTGACTCCTTATAGATCTGTGCCTAGGATAAACTGGGGAGTATAGCAGTAGAATTGAACAAATATTGTGTTTGTCTTCAATCCCAGAACTAGTTATGAATCAGGTGGTGTTCTGCAATTTCTCAATAATAATTGCATTTCTATTCTTCCTGCCAAAGTGAACAAGTTTGCATTTTCCTGTGTTATGCAAATGTTTGCCCACTTCCCTAACCAACTAGTATCCCCATAGTCCTCATGTCCTCTTCACAGCTTAGTTTCCTACCTATCTTTGTTCACTAGCAAATTTAGCAATCATATATTCAGTCCCTTCATCCCAAGGCATTCATATAAATAGTTGAGGCCACACTATAGATCCCTATGGAACTCCACTCATCACACCCTAACAACTCAAAAACAACTCATTAATGCCTATTTGTTTCTTGACAGCTAAGCGATCTGCTGTGCTAATGTTACCCCCCTATACCATGAACTATTATTTTGCATAATAACCTTTTATGTGGCACCATGTAAGATGACTTCTAGAAATCCAACGACACTACAGGTTCCCCTTTATCCACATGGCTTGTTATTTCCTCGAAGAAATCAAATAAATTAGTGAAACTTGATTTCTTTTCCACAAATCCACTGTGACTCTGCTTGATTGCATTAGTGTCTTCTGAGTGCCCTGCTATAATCTCTTAATAATAGTTCCCTGCAACTTCCCTACAATAGGTGTTAAAACAACAGACTTGGAGTTTCCTGCTCTGTTTCCTCCCCTCCTTTCATTATAAGGAATCACATTTGCTATTTTCCAACCTGATAGGAGCTTTCCAGAATCTGGGGAGCTTTGGAAAATTAAAACCAATGCATCTACTATCTCAGTAGTTACTTCTTTCAAGACAATAGGATTGGCACAGTAAATATACGAGGTTATGGCCTGAGTGAAATTGATGTAGAGATGCCAGCTTTGGACTGGGGTAAACTCAGTAAGAGGTCTGACAACGCCAATTTTAAATCCAAACCGATTTATTTGATAGTAAACTTGCCAGCTTTTGGCCTTTGTGCCTTCATCAGGCGAATGAAGTGTTCTGGTCTGCAATAGCACACATATCAGCACAGACACTGCAGACCAGAACACCTCGTTCACCTGACAAAGGCACAAAGGCCAAAAGCTGGCAAGTTTACTATCAAATAAATTGGTTTGGATTTAAAATTGGTGTTGTCAGACCTCTTACTGGGTGAAATTGTCAGTGCAGGATCCTTCTGTACAGTAGAGATTCTATGATTGTAACTGGAGGGGAAATGAAGAGGATTTTTGGGATGGCACAATGACAGTGATTAGCACTGCTGCCTTACAATGCCAGAGGACCAGGTTCAATTCTGACCTCTGTGGAATTTGCACATTATCCCTGTGTCTGTGTGGGTTTTCTGCAGCTGTTCTGGTTTCCTCCCACAATCCAAGAGCTGTACGTGTTAGGTTGATTGGCTATGCTAAATTGACTTTAGTGTGTGGGAATTAACAGGGTAAATATGTGGAATTTCAGGAATAGACCCTGGGTGGGATTGTGGTCAGTGCAGATTTGATGGTCCAAATGCTCTCCTTCTGCACTGTAGGGATTCTATGACTTGTCAGTTTTTAATTATAATAGCTTTCCCTGGCAATTGTAATTGTTTTTAAGTTCCTCCCTCAGCAGAGAGCCATCTTAAGCAAGCCATGGTACATAGCTAGTAAAACAGCAAGTCTCATAACACCAGGTTAAAGTCCAACAGATTTATTTGGAATCACAAGCTTTGTCATTTTAAGATTGTTCAGGGCAACTAAGACAGCTTTGAAGGAAGAGAAAAAACTGGTTGCAGGTGATATATATAATTTTAATATTTGTTTGCCATCATAATTTATAATGGCTATAATAATGGTGATAACCATGGCCAGATGAAGGAGCAGCACTCCAAAAACTCATGATTGCAAATAAACCTGTTGAACTTTAACCTGGTGTTGAGAGATTTCTTACTGTGCTCACCCCAGTCCAACGCTGGCATCTCCATATCACAGCTAGTAAAATAGCAGAAAAGCAGTAACACTCTAGGGCCACAGTTATATGAAATCATTCTAGAACAATTAAGTTATAGCAGCAAACAAATATTTGAAGCCATGAACATCATCTGCAATCAGTCTCCCTCCATTCTTTCAGAGGTGCCTCTGTCGTTCTGAACCATCTTAAAATGGCAAAGATGGCAAAACAGCCTCTATTAAATTGGCGGCAAGCTTCTGAAAGCACCAATAGAAATGATACTCTCAACCTTGACTTCAGCTCGGAATTGTTTGAAGAGTGGGTTTGTCCATTTTGTTCACAGGTGCCAGAAGCTCATTGTTGGTTAGGCCAGCCAAGCTCTCAGATGGTTACCATGACACCTCAAGTGGAAGGCAGCCAAGGAATAAATGACCAAAAACAGCTTTAATCTCCAGCTCAGATTTGTTGGTAAGACATCAAGATACCATAACACCGACACTGCAACCTCTGGTCAGTTACAACTGTTAGCCAGATGCTGCAGAAACTGAGAAAAATTACCAACAGCAGCACAGCTCAATAAGGCAAGGAAGCCAACCAATGAGAGCATCATTGCACAGAAAGCCAAAATGCAAGGCAAGCCCGTTGCTAAATCACACCCAAATATCTGGAAGAGATAGCCACCATCCCAATATGGATTATGGAATAGTACACACAGGAAGAAAAACAATACGAGCACTATAACGAGCTACACATTCATTCTCACCATAAGGAATAGGATAAACCAATGACCAGCTCCAACACCAGATGGAGAATTGAGGAGTGGTTCAACCCAAGAACGAAGAGAGAATTCATGGTCAAAATACACCTAGATTAACATGTTCAAAGCAATTTTCATTCAATAACATTTACCCAGTACAGAGTTTGTCACTTCTCCAATTATTGTGGAGACAAAATCTGCAAGAATTATAAAGCCTCCAGACTGCTTGAATTTGTAAAGCCCATCCACCAACTACAAGGCACAAGTCAGAAGCGTGACGGAATACTCCCTACTTGCCTCGATCGGTGCAGCTCCAATAAAAGCAGCTTGATACCATCCAGGCCACAGCAGCCTGCTTGATTGACATCACATCTACAAACATCCACTCCCTCCACTACTGATGCTCAGCAGTATGTATTACCTACAAGATACAAGACAGCAATTCACCAAATGGTTGGGGGGGGGGGGGGGGGGGCGGTGGTCGGTGCTATTTAAGGGAGAAAGGGTAGAAGAAGTAATAAAAGGAACATATATCTCTTAAGTAAATGGGAATATGTTGTGAACAAGTTGGATAAAGACTCAGTGGGGATGGTAATATTGGAGTCAGGCACAAGAGTTAACATTGGATTGGGTACAGTACTACTCACAATTTAATGCAAAGGAACACATGACCCAAGTCTCAATGCCAATCTTGCACTAGACAGATGTGTATCAAGACAAGCATGAAGACAGCTCTCAGCTTAGACCTCATACACATACATAGATAGAAGTCATTAACACTGTTAAACTATACAAGACTCAAACTTTTCACGAGACCTACCAAATTATATGCAATATGCTGTAAGATGCAAGTGTTACATTAAAAGCACAGTTGTATCTGGAGCACAACACATCTTCCATACTACAGATGAATTTTAATTCAGTTTTGTGAAGCAGCAGCATATTTTGGCCAGTGAAAACAGCTTAAGAACCCACTAATGGAATCCCAAATGTCAAAATACAATGTAGTGTAGATAGCACATTTTATCACCAAAAGCTGTTCTGACAGGTTACTGCATCTGGCTACCAATACTTAAATTGAAACCATTTCAATGTCAGTTTAGCTACCTTTCAGGTTATGTGGTTAACATTACATGGAGGATAGCACCTATTATATTTTAAAAACAGTTAACATACATTATTGTCAAACATAAGAGGTAAAGAAGTTGGACACAGGGGAAACTGGATTTAAAAGCACTGCTGGCATATTTTGCACACAAGAACTCTGTTTTCACTTTCAAACAAAAATATTAATTAGCTGGCATAAAGGATTACAATCAAACACAAGCCAGTTCAACATTTCCCACATATAGCATGCTACCAGCATTTACGTAAAATGTCTCAAAGGAATTCTACAAGCTTCACATTTGGTAACTAGTGCTGCTTTGTCTTTGAGATATTGCAACATTTTGCAACCTCCTGCAGAAAACCTCCTGGAGAAAAGCTGTTATGTATGTTCAGCACAATAGACTCAGTGGATAGCAGAGTCCCCATCAATAAACACTTGGCATAGTTCCTAGTCCTTCATCTCAAATTGAGGCATGCGAGACTCAAGCATTTAATATCAGCTGGGTACTGAACGTTCCTGTCCCAGACAAATGTTAATTGGCATCGAGGATCAAGAAAGATGCCAAGTTGCTGGAATCCTACACATATGATGGCTATTGGGAGCTCATAATAGCAGCTCTTCATTGGAAGATCGTGGATGGAAAAAGGTGCATGGAAAATAGGCACAATCAAAAAAATTTCTTCGCTTGTCAGAGGCAATTCCATTGAGTAATCCAGCAACTATATCATCTAATCTCTTGATGGCTAAACTGCATATCATCGCTCAGTTGGAGAGGAAAACAGGCCAAGATCACCTATTTGAACACCATTTATCTTTCCCCAGTCAGAAAATAATATTTGGCCTTTACAACCCCAGACCAGAAAAAAGGGCAGAAATTTAATGCCAGGCTCGTTATATAATGATACCTACTGAAAGTACATCTCAGTGGACATTAAAATCACCCCATTCATTCCTATCCACAACCCAATCACTTGCCAAAACAGGTATATAAAGAATGGTCTCTGAAGAGGAGTCACACATGGACTTTAACCATAAACTCTTTCTCTGTAGATGCTGCCAGATTTGTTGAGTTTTTCCAGCGTTTTCTTTTATTGCATAAAGAATGGTATCTTGACCAGAGCCCAAAGAAGCCAATATTTGTTGAAGGTAGAAGCAAATGACAATAATCGTCGAATAAGAAATAAGATCAATAAGAAAGATTTCAAAAATCAGGCATTCAGCTAATCGGATTGGAACAAGTGAGTCAATATCTAGTGAATAAAGAACTGCATAACACCAACTGATCCACAGGATGATACGATTTCCCCCAACATACTGCATTTTAGCCATAGCCTCCTTAGTTGGTCGGCCAGCAATGCAGTAATGACTTATTGAGGAAGAAAAATCATATGCACAGATATATATGAACAATAGGTTACAAGTGCTGAGAAATGCAAAAACTTAACTTTGGTACATGATTAAGATGTAAAGCTGAGACCAAATACTTAAGCATATGTCATTGTTTTCACATCTCCTAGGGTCAAGGAAAGGTTACAGTATCAAGTGATGGACCAGAGTCAGGAAAAAAGGAAATATGTACAAAACCTATCAAAATTCTCTTTAAACTACATGGGAACTAAGTTGATTACCTGCCTCTTAATTGGTCAAAAGACCAAGATCAAAAGACCAAACAGCCATGAAACTCAACACACCCAACTTGGCAAAATCTTAAATACTTACATGCTCGTGCAAACACTCCTCCCTATTTTTTTTTTATTTTATTAAATAATATTTAGGGGTTCATTTTGGCCACAATTAACTAATTGTGCAGGTAAATGGATTCAATGAAGGCCATATATCTCAGTGCAACATAAACCTGGCCTGCAACAAGGGAAAAAACAGATATAATTAAGTAGGTTTAATTAGTAAAAAGGTGCATGAGCAAAAAAATCATTGTACAACTATTTACATCTTTTCCAACTCTATATATACACACACAAGTTGATTAGTACTGAACAAAGCCATTGGATGTTTACAGATAGATATTTTACAGTAAGCAAATGAATTTGACAGTGATTGAGACTTCATTTTTAAATTCCTCTTCCAATCCAAGATCAATACTTTATACTAAATAATTACTTAACTACACAGGAATATTCTGATCATCCAGTTATGAAATTGCCTTTAAAGTATCATGCGTTATAACTTCATAGCTTCCTTTTTAAGAGGTTGAATTTTCACTAGTAGTAGAACTATTGCATTCAGCAGTAACAGTTAATGCCCGATTTGGGGAAAATAGATAAAAAGGTGCTGTACTGCTAGTAGCTTGATAAAACACTGGTGTATTTACCAAATTGCACATTCAACTGCTAAATACAGAAATCTGTGCACAATTATGGAAATCTATATATAGGCTTTTCAGTTTTCTGGTTCCAATATTCATCTCTAGATGTAATGTTGTCTAATCCAATGCTTCTTCCTTTTCTACTGACCTTCTTGGGTTTCACAGTAGATCCTGGTGTTTGATGTTCACCGATTACTGCTGCTTTCTCAGCTAGTCTGCAGGAGTCATCTTGTACCATTCTCCTCAAAACACCAAGCTTTGAACCAATTCGAGATTGTATACTTCTTCTTATGGTATCAGCAATGGCAGTATCACAGTCAAATAATATCTTTACAAATTCCAAGTATGCCCTGTTTAAACAAAGGACATCCACAGTTTTACATTAATATGTACTTACATCTGAAGAAAAAATATTAATTTCTTTACATTGTATTCAATTGTAAGCTCACAAAACAGCTGTCTTCTGGAAGGTACGATGCAGTGGTTTTAATTTGAACTTGCCCCTACCATAATACTCAGTCATGTGCAATGATATTTAATGGAGAGGATGGGCATCTTATCTACTGGAGAGTGCGAGGGCCCTGCGTTGCCACTTCTCAGAAAGGCTAGCCATTTGAGTGATAATCAGGCCCTCAATGGGCAGTGACAGACTTTTCTCAAGATCAAGGACCCTGGAGGAAGGGGGGTGGTTCTAACCATCCAGAGACTGGCAGCTGCTGGGGTCACCAATGGACCCAAAAAGGTAGGTGGGAAGGAGAGTTGGGATAGAACATGGGTTAGCTGCAAGAGATAAGAGTTGGCTCTCAAATGGGCCCACTCCCTTTCACATCAATCAGATACACATCTTTGAGGAAGGAACCCCGCCACCCTCCCTGGAAGCCTGCAAGAAACCCTGATAGGGGTTAATATCTTGTGCTTAAGATAGCACAGTGGCACAATGGTTAGTACTGCTGCCTCGGTGCCAGAGACCTGGATTCAATTCCAGCCTCAGGTCACTATCTGTATGGGGTTTCCTCTGGGTGCTCCAGTTTCCTCTCCCACTCCAATGATGGTGTCCATTAGTGTCAAGGGAACCAGCAGGTTCCCTTTTTTTGGGGTTACAGGCAGAGGGTCTGGATGGAGTTGCTATACGTGCAGGCTCAATAGACCAAACGGCTTCTGTCTGTGCTATAAGAGTCTATAATTTTATGCTGTGTGTCACTGGAAAAAAAATGGTTGTGGGAAGAGTCTCAATCAATGGCAGGACAAGATGGCTGACCTTGGGCCTTCCTGCCACAGACTTAATCAAGGTAGAAGCAGGAAGGTGGTATGGTCCCCATCTGTCAGTCATTCTCTTACCCTATTAAATGCAACCAAATTTAATGATCATGGGGGTCATTAAATTCCACCCAATGAGTCCTCCTTTCCACCAGTACTGCCATTTTTAAAGAATGTCCTGGAAAACACTGAACTCAGAAGCTTCTAGAACGGTGTCTGCATCACAACACAGCCTATTTGGGTTACCCAACTTTTGAGTAATACGTACAGCATATTATATTGTACCTTTTAATTATGTTCTAATGGTATCAGCAAGGAAAATTACATGGATGGATTTCCTTCTTAACATTTAAAATTAAAGAAACATCTTGATTCACTTCTGATGGTGCAGCAGCAGCCTTTAATTGCATTGGAACCTAATTCCTCCATTGATTCAAATACTTTTGCGCATTAACTTTCAAATATACTCCATAGGGCTTTCTAGAAAGCCTGCACCCAAATGTTATTCTGAATGAGAGGACAGGGGAGTAGCTGCCTTTAACATCATGGCAGCACTTATACACAGTACAGTGTGAAAGGAATCACAACAAAATTGACATCAATGGAAAAATCTTCAGGTGGCAGCAGTTGCTAGAGACCAGCAATCCAAAATCACTCTGGGATTTTCACCTGATGACTCTTTGGCAGAGCCACCTTGCTTCCTCAACATCTTCCCTCAGCCATAATGTCAGCAGTGGAGCTGCTCATTGATGCTGGTATTGGCTCCACTCAACTCTGCCAATAAAAAGTGCCCATACCAGCCTCCATTAATGGTATCTAGGCTTGGACTGAAAAATATTTGAACTCTTGTATGAAAAGGACATTGAGGAAATAGCCAAATAATCTTCCCTGAATTTCAATTGCATTATCATTAAATCACCACCATCAATATCCTTAAGACAGGTACCACCATTCAGCATTGAAGCTGAACTGGATCAGCCTGATCATTGCTGCAAAAACGTGGATAATTTGCCACGGGTAGTTTAAACCATTATTTACAAAGTTTAATGCAATGAAACACACACACCTCACTGAGATGGACTGCAGCTCAGCACATCTTGAACAATGGTGAGGCTACTGAGCTTAATATCCATCCCTTCCATCATTGACATGACGTCCAAGTTTAACAATGTCATGGAACACGATCAGTTCCAATTTCCCTTCCAGGTCACAAACAGACTATTTGTCCAATTGATGTGTTGACACCCCACAGGAACCCACTCCATCCTCATTTCATCTCACCAATCAACATATTTTCCTAGTTGAAAATACAGGAACTTGCATATTGCCAGATGACAAAAGTACAAGCTCCGTTTCACTTGTCTTCCACTGTCCTGCTAGATGTATGATATAGTTAACATAAAACACTACAGCACAAACAGGCCCTTCGGCCCACAAGTTGTGCCAAACACATCAAAACCTACCCAGCCATAGACCTATCTATAACCCCCAATCCCATATACTCATCCAGAAGTCTTTTAAAAGACCCCAGCGAGTTCGCCTCGACCACCACCGACGGCAGCCGATTCCATTCACTCACCACCCTCTGAGTGAAAAACTTTCCCCTAGCATCCCCTCTGTACTTGCTTCCCTGCACCTTAAATCTGTGCCCTCTCGTCGCGACCATTTCAGCCCTGGGAAATAGTCTCTGAGAGTCCACCCTATCTATTCCTCTCAACATCTTGTAAACCTCTATCAGGTCGCCTCTCAACCTTCGTCTCTCCAGGGAGAACAGTCCCAGCTCCCTCAACCTGTCTTCATAAGGCATGCCTCCCAATCCAGGCAACATCCTTGTTAATCTCCTCTGCACCCTTTCAATAGCTTCCACGTCCTTCCTATAGTGAGGCGACCAGAACTGCGCACAGTACTCCAAGTGTGGTCTGACAAGGGTCCTATAAAGCTGCAGCATTACCTCCTGACTCCTGAACTCAATCCCTCGATGAACGAAGGCCAGTACACCGTAAGCTTTCTTAACCACATCCTCCACCTGGGAGGCCGATTTGAGAGTCTTATGGACCCGGACCCCAAGATCCCTCTGCTCTTCCACACAGCTAAGACTCCTACCTTTGATAGTGTACTCATTCATCCCGTTGGATCTGCCAAAATGGACCACAACACATTTATCCGCGTTGAAGTCCATCTGCCACTTCTCCGCCCAGTCTTGCATCCTGTCGATGTCATGCTGCAACTTCTGACATCCCTCCAGACCATCCACAACACCACCGACCTTCGTGTCATCGGCGAACTTACTCACCCATCCCTCCACTTCCTCATCCAGGTCATTTATGAAAATGACAAACAGCAAGGGTCCTAGAACAGATCCCTGGGGCACTCCACTGGTGACCGACCTCCATGCAGAAAAAGAGCCATCCACAATCACCCTCTGCCTTCTGCAGGCAAGCCAGTTCTGGATCCACAAGGCCAAAGCCCCTTGGATCCCATGGCCTCTCACCTTCTCAAGAAGTCTTGCATGTGGGACCTTGTCAAATGCCTTGCTGAAGTCCACGTACACCACGTCCACTGCTCTTCCTTCATCAATGTGTTCAGTCACACTTTCGAAGAACTCAATTAAGCTCGTAAGGCACGACCTGCCTTTTACAAAACCATGTTGACTATTTCTAATCAACCTAAACTTCTCCAAATGCTCGTAAATCTTGTCCCTCAGAAGCCTCTCCATCAGCTTACCAACCACTGAGGTCAGACTCACCGGTCGGTAATTTCCAGGACTATCCCTGTTCCCTTTCTTGAAAATAGGGACCACATCCGCAATCCTCCAATCCTCCGGAACCTCTCCCGTCTCCATCGACGACGCAAAGATCATCGCCAGGGGCTCTGCAATGACATCCCTCACCTCCCACAATAACCTGGGGTACATCCCATCTGGTCCCAGAGACTTGTCTATCTTGATAGCATTTAAAAGTTCTAACACATCCACTTCCTTAATATCTACATACTCAATCTTTTCAGTCTGCCGCAAACTTGTAGTGCATCCTCCCAGTTATTGGATTGTTGATTAACTATAACAAATTGATTCAGATCTTTTGAAACTATAGCTGTAAAATCACCTGTTCTTCCAAAGCAGACCATATTTACCCAGTTATATCTGAAATCACTCAACAGCTTAATAATTTCACTTTCTTCAGAGCTTAGTATTGTACACTGGCATTTGTAAACTTTTATACAAGGGCAGATGAACCCCACAGAAAGGAACAGCAAGGGCACAAAAAGGCAGATTGTTAATAAAAATACAATAGGAATGCATAGTTGAAGATCATGTGGTGCAGTGGGTAGCATCCCTATCTTTGGTCAGAAGCCCTAGCTTCAAGGCCTACTTCGGGATTGATGGTCAGACACGTGTTCAGAAAGTTACCAGATAGGCGGATTATGAGCCTGTAAATCCCACCACACATGACTGGTATTAAGGGTAGGAGAGTTTCCTGGTCAGCCACAGTACAGAAGGCAACAGCAATCCTCAGTAATATTTTCCCACAAGCAAAATCATGGACTAATCCAATGGAGGTCTTTGGTGGCCAATGCCCTCTGAGGGCATGATATCTAAAAGGAGGAGTGCCCAAAAATCAACCTGGACTGTCATACTTGACCATGAATAATTTCTCTTTACTTCATTTAGATAGGATGAAACAAATTCACTCAATTCTTCACATGCTAACTTTTTCTAATCTGTTCAGCTAATATCAATTGGCCAATACTCACAGCCCAGCATTGGGATATGCCTGTCCATTGAACTAAGCAAATACAAATTTGCTAAACTGACAAGTTATGGGCAATGGCATGTGAGATAACAATTTGAGACAACAAAGCAATTTAAATCCTATTTCTTTTTGATTATTTACAATGGCCCCAACTCCAAATACTACAGGCTCTAATCCAACAGCAAAATCCACCTATGCAGATTAGATCATTAAAAATCAATTACTTTCCATTCTACAAGTCAAGGTTACAGTGTTGTTCATTGTCAGAACATTGGATCTAATGGGGGACTAATCTTCTGGTTTTGTATACTTTGGCCACCATCGACTTAAAAACTATTACTAGGTAACTCATTCCTCCACTTTTAAACATACTGAAAGCAAGACAGCCTAGCTTTTTCTTCCCCCTTAAGGAACTAAAATTTAAAGCCAAAATGGTCTTTCCTACACATAACAGTTTAAAGATTGGTTGTTCCTGGGCCAATGATCCAAACCAAAGATTATAAAGCAGGCCAAAATATTTTACTAGTGCACTAAGAAAACCACAAACATTCACAAATCCAGCAAGCTTTAGTTGCAGTATCCACATAGAAAATGTAATTATAAAGACCATCACAAGTTTGTGCTGTAGTTTAAGCTATGACACATTTATTGTGCTGCAATTGAGTTGCAAAGGACAGGAGCACAATCATGTCATGTTAGGAACTGCAAACTTATTTTAAGAAAATGTAAAGCCACAATTTGGTAAAATGACAACATACTCTACATACCATTGGCAAGATATCCCCCTCACCATTTGAGTTGGCTAAGTATAAAGACCTCTGCAATAGACTCTCATTTACTGCTGATATGGTATGTTCAGACTACTTAATTTTTGTAAAAGTTCTTTCTAGTGTGTATTATACTTTACCCAATCTTGGGAAAACTAATTCTATTTCTGCGCTAGCCCGCCTTGATTTGAATTGCTTATTTC
The DNA here is from genome assembly GCA_024679065.1 of Sphyrna mokarran. Taxonomy (NCBI): domain Eukaryota; kingdom Metazoa; phylum Chordata; class Chondrichthyes; order Carcharhiniformes; family Carcharhinidae; genus Sphyrna; species Sphyrna mokarran. Next base: position 103,193,638 of record JAGIQG010000001.1, on the reverse strand, counting down.
CGCCACATTCTGAACAGTTCTGCCTCCGTATTTCTTCACTCCCTACTCAAAATCCAAGAGCCAGTCAACATCACACAAATTTAAGTTTCACAAGGAAGCTTGACAGTCAGCCCAGTTTGAACTAATTTGAAGTGAAAGGACAATGTTTGTTTTAGTCCATTTGGTTCTGTATACTCAGTCCACTTAAGGTTGTAGAGACTGAAGCCCAACAAAGTGAATGGATGAAGAAACCCATAATATACTGATCTCCCACTTCTGGGATTACTTTAATTTCAACCCAAACTGACCATGGGTGCAGAGTATTTTACTCTAAAGCTAGTAGGTGCAGGAGATACAAAAATCCACACTTCTACAAGAATTGCTCTTTCAAAATTGAAAAGAACACATTCTTTTGGATCAGTTTATGCTTGAACCAAAAGATCAACAATGGCACTGGGTGAGAAATAGAGTGGGGAATAAAGCAAGTACCAGCATTCTTCCCTATTGATCAATGAAAGAATTGACAAAACCAAAATTACACATCATATTTGGAACAATCCTGGATCATTTTCACATTTATTGTGACATTTTGGTTGTAAACAGATTCTCTTCCCTCTATTTACTAAATAAAAAAATCAAATTGGCTACAAATCAATATAATTGATACAGAAATCACTAACTGCAGTTCATAATTTATTACATCAAGTTATTGGCAAAAAATCTGGAGAATAAAATAATGGTTTCTAAATTAATCACATGTTGCTGTCCCAAGACAAACTAGTGGATTATGAGCATTGTGTTAACAAGACAAAGTGCAACATATTATGGCAAGTGCTAATATTGGAAACTAGAATCTTTCATGAAATTGGCAATAGTTATTCAGCTCCAAAAGCAGAGCCAACACATCCCTAACAAATGGCATATGGATCGTTACTTAAAACAATTCTACATTTGAAGTTCAGCCACACGTCCAGCCAACATTCAAGCTATTTATCAAGATTCACTGCAAAAAAAGAAAGAGAGGTCACAACTTAGAGCATTAGCAACGCTACAGACAGGGTGCAGTTGTACTGTTTAATTCTACTGATAACAGTCATTTTGATTAAAAATGAATCATACAATGGACAGAATAAGGCAATTTCAATAATTGCACTGGCGAGTTTTCACTCAAGAAAAGTTCAAAGTGAACAGAATTTCAAATTACCAAGAATATGCTAAAATTGAAAGGATAAGATGCCAAACCATTCTTCAAAAACTGGAATGCTAACCACAGGACAAAGAGATTTTTATTTTCTTCAGATTGATGTAGAATGCACACTAGCTTTTCAAATGTTAACAGTGGAGTATACTATAGTACTGCCAACTTTCAATCTTTCAGGCTCAAACTCAGTGTTAAGCTGAATTCATTAGCTCATAAAACTCAAACTATTGTCATATCAAATCTGAGCATTACAGCTTTTTCCTTTTTTGCAGTCAGCACTGTTTTCAAATATTTGTCCCTCAGCTGACCTGGAAAACTAAAACAGCTGTTGGTCTTCAAATTCAGGCAAGTCTCAGGATTAAATTCTGATTTTCTTTCTCTTCAATGCCAAATAGCTTAATTCTGATTGTTCTTTTCTTTTAGAAATCAAGTTTTCCCAACTCCTATTTGGGCTTTTATTCAAAGGTAGAGTGGTCCTGACTCTTGTACATTGATCATTAGAATGTCTTTTTTGAAATGTTGAATGGGCACTAAATGTTGCTCAGTAGTTTGCTGCTCTACAGTAAACCAACAGGTAATGGCTGTCCTTTACAGGTATTGTGTAATTTCAGTACATCGCCCAGCCTCTTCAACTCATGAAATCAATCGGAATAAACAATAGATCAGCCAATTTAGGGAGAGAAAAACTAGTCAAATCCTCTAACTCCAAACTTGACCAAATTCCAGCCACTGGATAACACAATCCTAATAAACCACCTGTTCTTGACCACCGCCCTATCGGATGGAAGTACACATTCACATATGTTGGTTAATTTGCTCTAGAACCTAGCAGTTCGAAAGAGATCTATCCTCCAGCATCTAAACTAGTTTTATGTAAGTTATATTTGTTCTAGTCCTACCTAGTATATCTGGCATGGAGCTTATCAATCAACTTAGTGGTTCTCCTCTGAAATGTTTCCAAGGCTTAACAACCACGTTTTCTTTTGGAGGAAATTTAATTTTCCTCAGCACTTGCCAGCCCAATTTCCCTCTGGCTTTAGCAGGTTACAAATGCTGAGTTGCTCCCGCTGAGGTTGGTTTCCCCATTGTAAGTTGTGAATGAAAGTTGAATTGCCTCCCACATGTTTTTAATCTGGTGCTGTGGCGTTTTACAAACTGATTAGAAGCATGCCAGTTTATGAAGAAAATGGAAAGTCTGCTGGGGAATCTAGAAGATTCTGAAAAAGAAGTGTAAATGATGTTCATTCCTCAAACATCACAATCAGGTGCTGCTTTGTAATGTAGTATGTTGTTTATACAGTGATTCATCATAGACGAAAGGTCCTTTAAAAGCAAGTTGACACTTGCATTGCCCAACTTTGTGTATTTGCTCACATGCATCACAGTGCTTTTCCAATGATGAATGCACCATAATGCAACAGAAAGTGTTTCAAATTGCTCTGTCAACCTGTAAAATCATCTTTTCTATTTGAATAAAGTGGCTCTGGCTATTATAAAAATCTGATTTTGATATTTGAAAGAAATACCTACTCCCTTACACTGATTGAGGGGCGCTCTGCTTTGAAACTGACATGAGCACTCATTATCTACCCAGATAGGTATAATTTGCTTGAAAGGTTATGACCATTATCAATACTTGGATGAGTTTCAAGTACAAATGAGTTTCAGCACATTAGGTGTTCCATTCATCTGAAAATGAATGACAGCTTAAAAAAGTTGTAATAGCAGGTTGTGTCTCTGATGCGATTTCTGGCTCATTGGCGTAAGAATTACAAATCTTACCAGTTTTTTTTCTCATTGCAGAATACAATATTTTTCTCTCAGAATCAAAGAAGAGTTTTTTTTTTGAAAGGATGAAGTTTATTCGCACTTCTGCCAAAGAATGTAAAATATTCCCATTGACAATACATGAAATCTCAAGGTTATACTTAGTGCAGAGTAGAGTTTGATTGGGATGGTGGACAGGTCAGGTCACATGACTGAGGATGGCTAGGCTTTCACAAAGGATTCCAGCTTAGTTATTTTCAGATGCTGTTTGGAGTTGAGAGAGCAGTGTCTCTTGTTTCCCATCTCTGGAATTGGTTTAAAGTGTTGATGTTTTGGAAGCTGCAGAGAGCATGTGGTATCCTTTCCTGTCTCTAAAGTCTGAAGAATTAAAGTTACTAGAGACTAGTTTAGTTCCGTTTTGAGGATATATCCTTCTTTAAAAACTACAGTTTGGATTTCTGTTTATAGGTGTTAAAAATTGAAAATCTGGTATCACGTGACCATACTTATTTTCATGCTAACTAATCCTGAAGAAGGGTATATGCCTATGGGGTATTGATATTAAATTGGAACAGAGGTAGCTAGCTGTGAAGTACTGTGTCATGTGTAAGTCTTGTAATTAGTAAAAAAAAGCTAATTCTTTGTTATATTTTAATTGTGCTCTTAAATAAACTTTGTTGTATAAAAGCTTCCTCATCAGTCACTTGAATCATACTTGGAGTAAAACAGCTAATGGTCACCATTGCCAAAATCAAATGTAAAACTTAGTTTAGGCTTATTTCATAAAGCACCTTAGAGTTTCTGGCCTGGGCCTTAACACTTCTTTCAGTGTTTGTTTGTATTTGTAGGAATTGGTTAGAGAGAAAAAAGCTATAGTTGCAAAGTTAATGATTATACTAAAATTGCTCTATTTGCCTGAGCAACATGGAAATTACATTTTCAAGTTGCCAATACATGAAAGGCACCATTAAAAAGCATGTCAAACTTCCTCCAGATCATTGCAGGATAATAGGGTGAACCAGAGTAATAATCCAATCTTTTGTATGCAGCATTCTTTGTCTTCCAGGATTCACATATATAGTTTAGTTGGACTTTGATTTTTCATTTAAAATTGGCAAATGGCTTTTATCACAATTTTAGCAAAGTTAATAAAAGAGATATCTGCACAGACTTGGCAAGCAAATGCTTTGGAGGAGTTTCCTATTCTTTTAAAAGAAAAATTGTCATGGACAGGTACAAGAGGAGAATAATTGTAAAAGGATCGTAAAACTATTCTTTATATCTAGAATTAGACTCCAAAGGGGTAGAGATCATGCTACATCTTTACAAAGCCCTAGTTAGACCACACCCTAGGAAGGCTATATTAGACATGGAAGGGTTGCCATGTAGATTTACCAGAATAATTCCTGAACTCAAAGGATTAAATTATGAGTGATTACACAATTGTAATGTATTAAAAATGTCTATTTTGTCCACTTAAGGCTACTATACACAAATATACCATCAGAGGAGTTTATAGAAATCAAAAGGATTCCATGTTATAACTGCATATATAGTTCAGATTCCGAATGTTTATGTAATATCTTATTGTTTCTTCCCAAAAAGTTCACAGCAAGAATCATATTCCTTGGTAACTGCAGGTAAAAGAGTGACACTGTTTTTAATGGGTTGGACTCTAGTATTAAGTAGTGTAAAAATTAGAGACAGATCTTTCAGGAGTAAAGCTAGAATCACAACTACATGTACAAGTAGAAATTGGAACTCTTTCTGAAAGTGGCAGTTGGTGCTTGGTCAATTGAACTCAGACTGCTATCCAAAAGTGTCAATGGATATGGACCAAAAATAGATAGAGATAGAAGACAGACATGGTACAACATGGGAGGCCATTCAGTCCATTGCATCTGCATTACTCATTTAGAGAGAGTCAATTCACTTAGTGCAATTCATTCTCACCGTAATCCTGCACATTTGTCCTTTTTCCAGTCCAGTTCCCTTTTGAATGCTTCAGCAGATCCCATCTCCCTCACACTCAAGCAGGACAATCCAGGCTTTAACCGCTCAGTGACTGAAAAAGTTTTCCCTCATTTTGCTTTCTTTGCTAATTATTTTAAAATCCATGCCCTCTCATTCCTTTCACAAGTGGGAACAGTTTCTTGCCATGTACTCAGTCCAGCCCCTCATGCTTTTAAATACCTCAATCAAATCTCTTCAGTTTTCCTTTCCATAAGAAAAACAATCCAAACTTCTCCAATCTAGTTATATAACTGAAGTTCCTTAGCCTGGAACCATTCTTGCAAATTTTTACTGTACTATTTGTAATGCCTTCACATCTATCTTAAAGCATGGTGCCCAGAATGGGATACAATACTCCAGCTGAGGACAAACTAATATCTGATAAAAATTCAACACAATCATCTTGTTCTTGTATTCTATTTCCCTATAAATAAAGCCTAGAATGACATATTTTATTAACTTTTTTCTCAACCCTTCAGTGAGTTAAACATATACCCCAGGTTCCTATGCTCTTGCACATCCTTTAGATTCATACCCTTTACTTAATATGGTTTCTCCCATGTTCCTCCTATCAAAATGAATTACTTCACACTTTGCTACATCGAACTTCATCTACAATTTGTCCACCTTTTCCACCAAATTGTCCACGGCTTTTAGAAGTTCTATACAATCCTCCTCACAGTTCACAATATTTCTAAGCTTATCGTTGGCAAATTTTAAATTTTTGCCCTGTGCACTAAGGTCTAGGTCATTAATGCACATCAGGAAAAAGGGACATTGATTCCTGGTGAACTCCACTACAAACCATCCTCCAATCATTTACTACTACTCGGTGAGTGACAGGACATATCTATGTTTCTATTGCCCCTTTTGATCCACGAGTCATAAAAATTCACAGGTCAGTTTTGTGACATTATTTCAAATGCCTTTTGGAAGTACACATATACCACATCCACAACATTGCCCTCATCAATCCTCCCTTATCTCTTCAAACAAAAACACTCCAAGTTAAACACTATATTGCCTCAAGAACTCCATGCTGCCTTTTCTAGTTGACCCACATTTGAACATATGATTAATAATTGATTGTTGTTTCTAGAAGTTTCCTCACCACTGAAATTAAATTGACTAGCCTACACATGATCACACTGAAAAGCAAAATAGGTTTTAAAGGCCTACTCCTGTTCCAGCTACAATGACAACAGAGTACTCTGTGTAAATCACTTTACAGAATTGACTCGTTGGAAGTGTGGGGCGATGGAGAGACAAAGTCAGGTGAATCATTTTAAACGAGCAGTGGCATGCTGATTCAGCAGTTAGTACTGCTGCCTCACAACACCAGGCACCCAGGTTCAATTCCAGCCTTGAGTTTGCGTAGAATTGCATTTTCTCCCTGTATCTGCATGGCTTTCCTCAGTGCTTCAGTTTTCTCCCACAGTCCAAAGATGTACAGGTTAGGATGATTGGCCATGCTAAATTGACCCTAGTGTCTGGGATGTTAGCACAATAAAAGCATGGAGTTACAGGAATAGAATCTGGATGGTACTGCAGCCAGTAGAGACTCGACAGGCTGGATGGCCTCCTTTCACACCATAGAGATTCTATGATGATGGCTTTTTTATACCAATATCTAAAATCTCAGTCGGAGTGAAAAGTGCAGATTTCACTTTTTCAGTTTCCATCCTTGTTAATGATTTCAGATAGTTGGCCAGACTAGCAAAATATTTCTTGCAAATATAAAATAAGCCTGTTAAAACCAATGGCTAAAAAATACTGAACATGATACAAAAAAAAAATTCAACAAGTTGCAAGCAACTTGAAAAATGCCAGGTGAGAAAGTAATGACAAGTTAAGTCAACATAATCTTACATAATCCAAGAAGGAAAAGCAGTGTGTCCTGGTAATGTTTACAGTTTTATTACCTACCTTATTCACATAGGTGCAACAAAAACAGGCCAGTCAACCCAATATACACTTACCCATTTAATAGCATATTGTGTAGATCAATCATTTCAGCAAAAGCATTAACATTATTGTTTGCTACAGCACAGATGTCATGCTTCTGGTAACAGGTCTCCTGCAGTTCAGAAAGAATCTCCTGTATGGCAGGACATCTTCGAATACTACAGCTGAATCTGGATTTAATCCCAATAGCATTACACCTCAGGAAATCTTTGATAAATTGCTTTCCCTGAAACGGAACAGAAAAATAGATAAAAAACAAGTGCACTAGGTCATAAACATCAAAAGAAATTAATGCATCTTTCATTGTTTTATGAAAGTCACTGCTTCATAATCATAGAATCCCAACAGTGCAGAAGGAGGCCATTCAGCCCATCAAGTTTGCAGCGACCACAATTCCACCCAGACCCTAATCCTGTAACCCCATCTTTTTACCCTGCTAATCTCCAATACTAGGATCAATTTAGCATGGCTAATCCACCTAACCTGCACATCCTTGGACTGTGGGTGGAAACCAGAGCACCCAGAGGAAACCTTCGCAGACATGGGGAGGATGTGTGAACCCCACTCAATCACCAGAGACCAGAATTGAACCCAGGTCCCTGGCACCGTAAGGCAGCAGTGCTAACTACTATCTCGTCAAAATAAGCGAGGGTTTCTGCTAGGCTGTACTGTTTCTTCAGTGAACTTTACCCAAGATCAGCTAAAACAGCTCGAGAGGAATTTCAAATGCAAACTGCATTTCTGCAACCTTTGCAATTACTTAGAAACAGAGGGAAGCTGGTCTTTCCCAAAGAGATCACACCCCATACTGAATTAACCATCATTTCAAATTTGCTTCTTAAGCAGATTTTTTTGAAAATAAAAATTAGGGGCAAGAAGAAGCTCCCCCCAGACCATCGTATCTGCTCCAAATTCAACACGATCATGATGATTTTGTGTTTCAACTCCATTTTCCCACCCACTTTCATAAGATAGGAATTAGATCCCCAGAGTAAGCAATTCAGCCCTTCGAGCCCAGCTTCGCCATGCTATATAATTATGGCTGATCTTCACCTTATTCTAACGCCACTTCCCCGCCCTTTCCCCAGAGCCCTTTATCCATATTCCTTAATTCCCTGAGGAAATTCCTTTGGCACAAGGACATTAATAGGCATCTCTTAAGAAACTGCACATCATTATAACGAGTGAATAATTCTATAGTTCATCAGTTCAATTTTAGTTATTCAGTTACCCGAGTCGGTGAACTAAGTAGTTTACATTTATATAACACCTTTAACATAATGGAACATCCCAAGGTATTTCACAAGAGCATTAGAAAACAAAATAGACACTGAGGAGATATTAAGCTTGATTATTGAAAAGCAGGTAACTATTCTTTCATTTGGGCATCACTGAGAAGGTCAGCGTTTCTTGCCCATTTCCAATTGCCCTTCAACTAAGTAGCTTATTAGGCCACTCAGAGGGGAATTAAAAGTCGACCACATCACACATTAAGGATGACAGATTCCTTTTCTGAGAGGGTATTAGTCAACCACCTGGGTTTTTATGACAATGGCTTAATGGTCACCATGACAGATGCACTTTTAGTTCCAATTTATTAATCAAATTTAAATTACTCCAGCTGCCACAGTGGATTCGAACCCTTCGCTCCAGCTTGAGCCGCTGGATTAATCCAGTGACATTACCACTATGCCACCATCTCCCTTGTAGAGGGTTGTGGGGTTGGAGGAGATTGAGAGGACATAGAGGGAGAGGGAAGCCCAAGGAGAGAATTGAAAAATAAGTAAGTGAGAGAATTTTAAAATCACATTGTTCCTTCACAAGGACAGATGTGGGTCACAGACAAGGGTGATAGGGGAATGAGATCTGCTGTGATTTAAGATTCAGGAAACAGAATTTGGGATGACTTCAAGTTTACAGATGGTAGAATGAGACACCAGTACCAGATTTGTTGAAATAAATCAAGAGGGAACAAAAGCAAAAATGAAGGTTTCAACTAAAGAGCTGTGACTGCAAAGTCAGGAAGTGTTAGGAGGTGAAAATGACGACAACACGAGATTGGAAGCTCATCTCAGGATCAATGTTACACCAAGGTTGCAAACAGACTGACAATCTCAAATCAGTCTGGCAGCATCTGTGGAGAGAGAAAGACAGATTAAAAGTTTTAAGTTCAAAATGACTCTTCTTTAGAAGCAAAATAAAGTCACATTGGACTCAAAACCTCTTTCTCCCTCTACAGATGCTGCTCGGCCTGCTGAGTTTTTGTCAGCACATTCTGTTTTTATTTCAGATCTTCAGCATCCACAGTATTTTGTAAGAGGAATGGAACTGTTAGAAAGGGAGCCAGAATTAGAGCAGAGATTATTAACATGGCTTCACAGGTTTCCCAACATTTAACTGGGGGAAATTTCTGCAGTTTTATTACTGGCTGTCAGGTAAGCAGTCTGATGGTTTAGCAGATGTGGAAGTGGGCCAAACGAGAGTTGGTTGCTGTCAATGAATCTGTGGAAACCAATGCTGCATTTTTCCAGGTGATGCCACAGGGATGCAATATGTAAATCAGAAATGGGGAAGGGGGTCAGGGATTGATCCATAAGATACCAGAGACAACAGTGTGGGAATAGGAAGAGAAGACATTGCAAGTGATTCTCAGGCCACAATGAGGTAGTTAAGAATGAACCAGCTGACAGAAGTCCCACCCAGTTGGCCAACAGTGGCGAGGCCATGCTTAGTTCATGTAACCCATTATCAGCTGTATTAATAATTACAAATTGGCAATTTTGTTTTAAAGGGACTGTTTATAAAAACATGGGCTGGAATGTTACAGACATTCATGTGGCAAGATTATCCCATCCTGCTGCATGAACAGCATCAAATTCTGACTTCACTGCAGCAGGTGTGGGACATAAACAGCCCTTAAGAATGTGCCCAGTCTCATTGCACTGGTTCATGAAGGTTTTTAATGCTGTTGGTATAGAAGTGCTTTTGAGCAGAACATGGAATGAAAATTCTTAAAAATCAACACAATTTGCCAAAATAAAAATTCAGATGCTATCAACCATATATTTTAAAAATGACAGCAAGCATAAAAAATGTGGACCACATAAGTAATTATTTCTCCCTAGGAAGAGCAAATCTCATGTTTGAAGACCAGTTGTCATGCTAAAATGAGGGAAAGAGGAGAAAAGGGTAAGTGTATTCTGATCCAATATGCAGCGAGATGAATTAATACAGGACGACAAGCCACACTCATGACTCTCCTGGCAGCAAACTGTGGATTCCAGCCAAATCACCACAGATGACCAGACCCTCCAGCTCTAATCACCTCCCCATATGGGAAGAATTTGAAAGAAGACGCCAAAAATGTTCCTGCAACCCATGCTCAGCTTCTCTGCCAATGTTGCCATGGGTTGAGATCAGACAAAAAGATAGAAAATGCAAAAATCTCCTTGAAGGTCATTCCACTGCTCCAATCACACAAACAAAATTCACTTTGCAGTTGTACTCTCAGCTCTCCTGTATTGTGGATCAATTCTCCTTTCATATAGTCAACCTTGAGTTCTCGCAGCTAGTCAGCTCCTAGTAACAGGTCACTCATTTATCATTGCAAGGATCATAGAATGGTTGTAGGACAGAAGCAAACTATTTAGTCTACCACGTCATAATTAATCTCTGCAAGGTCAATCACCTAGATCCACAACACCAACATGTAGAAAAGCAGGTACTGCAGATGATAGAAATCTGAAAAGTAAATACAAACTGTGGGAAATACTCAGCAGGTCCGACAGCATCTGTGGATAGAGAAACAGAGTTAACGTTTCAAGTCCATGACTTTTCACAATTACTGTAGCAACCAAATATTTCAATTGGAACATTAACAAAATTTGAAACTGAACCGCACTAGGAGGTATTAAAACACATGACCGAATGTTTGGTCATAGAGTTAGGTTCTAAGGAGAGTCTAAAAGATGAGGGTGAAGAAAGTTTATGATTAGAATTTATGTTTAGATGCCAGACAACTGAAGGCCCAGCTATCAATGGTGGAATATTTAAAACTATTTGGGGAGTGTGGAAATTTGAAGTGAGGCAAAACCACACCAGGATTTGAATACATAAGAATTTTAAAACACAGATGTTGCTAGAGTGGGAGGCAATGCAAGGTCAGAAGGATTTGGTTTAAGGGTGAGCATCTTGGATGAACTCAAGTTTATATTGGTCAGGTTGAGTGATGGAGGTCAGCCAAGACAGCGTTGCAATAGTCAAGTCCAGGGGAAACAAAAGCATGAAAGGTGATCATAGCAGCATATAATCTCAGGCATCAGTGGAATTGGGCAATACTATGGAGATAAGAGTCTGCAGTCTTGGCAACAGGGGGATGTGGATAGTAATGCACATCGGGTCAAAATAACATCAAGGTTGCAATATGTCTGGTTCAGCTTCATAACAGTAGCCGGGGAGGGATGTAAGCGTTCTCCCAGACAGGGACTGAAAACCATTGCTTTGAACTAAAGATGAGAAAAACCAAAGCAATTCCTGTTCATCCAGTACTAGATATCAGACAAGCAATGTGACAATTCCTTTCAAGCCCTAATTTACCCAAGTCAAAGGCACATTCCATCTGTCCAAACATTCGCTTCACTATCACCGTCCTGACCTAAAAATGGCATTGATCTCCTCAAATATTTGTTTACTCACTGCCCATCTTTGCTCCATGTAAAGATTTGCAATGAATGAGTATTTTAGAAAAAAATTAAGATTGTGAGAAGTGATAAAGACATACACAAAAACCTAGAATTAACCTCACTATACAGCCTCGATTGCAAATCTATACTCGATCACTTGGATGAAAGGACTGAGCATATTGTAGCCAAGTTTGTTGACATTTCAAAGGTAGAAAGTTTCAGAAGAGGATACAATTGAGTCTGCAAAGGGAAATAGATAGGCTGAGAGAGTGGACAAAGATTTGACAGGTGGAGTAAATGGGGGAAAATGTAAACTTGCCCATTTGGTTGGGAAGTATAAAAAGCAGAATATCACTGAAATGGAGAGAGAGACTGCAGAATACTGTGGTACAGCAGAATCTGGATGCTCTTGTATGTGAATCACAAAATGTCAGTATGCAGATACGAGTAGTAATTAGGAAGGCAAATGGAATATGGTTTCAATTACAAGGGGATGGAGCATGAAGTTCCTGTAACAGAGTCCCATTACTGCAAGAATAGGCTCAAAGGGCTGAATGCTATACCTGCCCCCATTTCCTGTATTTCTTACTGTACAGGGCATTGCTGAGACTACATCTGGAGTAGAGTGTACAGTTTTGATATCCTTATTTAACAAAGGGTATACTTGAATTGGAGGCAGTTCAGAGAAGGTTCACTAAGTTGATTTAAAGGTTAAAAGAGTTGTCTTATGAGGAAATGCTGAGCCGGTTGGACTCATACCCATTGAAGTTGAGAAGAAAGAAAGGTGATCGCATTTAAACATACAAGATTCTGAAAGAGGCTTGATGGGTTACATGCTGAGAGGATATTCCCATCATGGGGGAATCTAGAATCAGAGAGCACAGTTTCAAAACAAAAGGCCTCCCATTTAAGATGGAAATGAGGTGGAATTTCCCCCCCCCCCTAAAGTGTTATTAATTTTTGCAATTGCATAGCATAGAGAACAGTGGAAGTTGGATTATTAAGTATATTCAAGGTCAAGTTAGACAGATTTTTGATAAGAGAGTCAAAGATTACATAGGGCAGGATGGAAAGTAGAATTAAAACAATCAGCCAGAATATTACTAATTATGGAACAAGTTCGAGAGGCCAAATGGCTTAGTCCTGTTCTTATTTCCAAATGCAAGGAAGTGTACTGAATCAAAAAAAATCTATGCATTAAAAAGACATCAACAGCAGGTCACGTGGGGGGAACAGGTAATTTACAATTCTGTGCACAATGTAACAAACTATTTGCATGAAGTCTAAACAGCTGGATTCTTTGAAGTTTAATTAAAGATGTGGATTATGGCTTTAGTTTATATTAACATCTAACTGAAAAGTTCAATATTCAAGCTTTGGCTGTGATGGCACTGTGTCAAATGTTGCAGCTGGACCTCCTCATTGCAGTGGAAGCACAGATAAATCCATATAAACAAGCTTCAAGAGGCAACTAATAGCCAAAGTTTATGCAACATGATGATTTACATCAGATACAGAGCTACAATAATCCAAAGAGGACAAGGTAGAGAGGGATCATAAACATTTACAAGGCAGTGGGAAACATCACTGCTTGTCAGTTATTGGAGAAGGGTTTAAGAAACAAATTCCAAAAGTAGAATCCTTTTGCACAGATAACACAAGAGGAGAAAAATTAATCCTGCTATTTTTGACCCACCTTCATATACATGAATTTGGTGCCGTTTGAGGGGCTACAAAGTGCTTAATTAAACTGTATAAAGCACGTCTATCTGTTGACATGATGCTGGATTTAAACAGAAGTGGTAGCAGCAACAGGCCTACTGGTCCATCTAACCTATCCTGTATAGCTGCAAAGTCCCGAGGTTCAAAAATCAAGTCACGTTCTCATGAATCTTATCAACCCGAAACAAACTCGGGTTTTTCTCTCCACCTGTCCTACTGTTTTTATTTTGATTGCTAGAATTACTGGCAAATAATCAAGTCTGCATGTTTAGTGGGCACCTGAGACATTATACACAAGACCATGCTTTCTCCTTTCAATTAAAAAAGGGAATCATTGGAAAGGTGCAAGAATAAATAAAAAGCAGTATACTCTAATCTTAACTATGAGCAGGAATTAAAAAATCTAAAATTTAAAATAAAAAATAGAAATGAAAGTAATATCTGCACCTTGAATTAAACCTCATTTGACAAATCTATGCTTTTTCATGTTAACATGTACTTCCAGCTTTATGTGCACAGAATTGTAAAATATCCATCCTCAGCATAAACTGTTCACCTTGATGTAGCATAGCTCAAATGCATAGCTTCAATCAACTTATTATTCAAGTATTTGCAATTTCTAGTATTTGAACATAAGAAATAAGAGGTCATCATCACTTGGCACTTCGGGGTCTGCACAGCCATTCAACATCATGATTGATCTAATTGCAGCCAGACATCTCTTTCAAAGTTATTCCATTCAATTCCGAGTGGGAAATCTACCACCTGGCTAAGTCACAAAGGTGGAATGAACTCTGAAAATTCCCCAAGTTTATCTCATAATACTATCTGAAAAAATTCAGATTCTGGAAGAGAGCAGGGATAGTTAGTCATCTGCTATAGCCTCTTTCAGGGATTTGAAGTGTTTCCCACAACCTATAACACTCAGCACCAGGGACCCAGGTTTGATTCCCGACTTCAGTCACTGTCTGTGCGGAGTCTGCGCCTTCTCCCCTCATCTCCGTGGGTTTCCTTTAGATGCTCCAGTTTCCTCCCACAGTCCAAAGATATGCTGGTTGGGTGCATTGTCCATGCTAAAATTTTCCCCTCGGTGCAACTTGTGCTGGAGTGTGGCAACTAGGAGATTTTCACAGTAACTTCATTGCAGTGTTAATGTAAGCCTACTTGTGACAACGAACTTTTAAACTTAATTTTGCAGTCAATCACCTGTTTAGTGTAGCCTCATGTTTCACCTGAAAAAAAATCACATTTAAAAGACTGTTGTCTCAGAAAAAACACTCATTACATTTAATGGAAACTTTAACATTAAAATGTATAATAAGTGTTCATTTTTGTTTAGACAACTCTTAACAGTTGACGCATGACCAACTTACAATATTCAAATCTTCATCTAGTTAAAAAGAAACATTCCCATTGATAAGATGGACCTATTTACATGTGACCATACAAATTAGGCGTAGACCATTTGGCCCCTCAAACTTGCTCCACCATTTGGAAAGATCAAGACTTATCTAAATGTAGTCTCAACTCCACATTCGTGCCTAACCCCGAGAACCTTTAACTCCCTTTTTAGTCAAGCATCTATCTACCTCAACCTTAAAAATATTCAATGACCCTGCTTCTGTCACTCTTGGGGGAAAAGAGCTTCACAGACTGACGACCCTCAGAGAACCCTCACCTCCATCTTAAACAAGCAACACATTGGCACAGTGGTTAGCACTGTTGCCTCAGCACCAGGTACCCAGACTTGATTCCTGGCTTGGGTCACTGTGTGGAGTTTGCATGTTTTTCTCCTGTCTGTGTGAGTTTCCTCTCAATGCTCTGGTTCTCCCACAGTCCAAAAGCTCTGCTAATTAGGTGCCTTGGCAATGCTTAACTCTCCCTCAGTGTAACTGAGCAGGCACAGCAGTGTGGTAATTAGAAGATTTTCATAGTAACTTCATTGCAGTATTAATGTAACCTATTTGTAATACTAATAAATAAACTCAAACGGGAGACTCATTATTTTTAATCTGCATCCCCTAGTTCTTATCTTTTCCATAAGAGGAAAATCCTTTCAGCATCATTTCTGTCAAGTCCCCTCAGGATCTTACGTATCAATAAGATCACCTCTCGATCTTCCAACGGATACAGTCCCAACTTGACCAATCTTTCCTCATTAGAATAATACCCTTAATCCAGGATTTAGTCGAATCAACCTCATCTAAACTGCTTCTGAAGCAACTATATCATTTCTCAATTGAGGCCACAAATGTATACAGTACTCCAGATATGGCTGACCAATACCTTGTACAAATGTATAACAACATCCTATTCCATTCCCATTGCAACAAATGCCAACATTCCATTTGCCTTTCTAATCACTTGTACCTGGAAATTAACTTTTTCTGATGTGCTGTACACCAGATCCCTCAGTACCACAGAGTTCTGCAGTTTCTGTCCATTCAGATATTTGCTACTTTCTGTTCTTCCTATCAATGTGGAAAAGTTGACATTTTCCCACGTAATCCATCCACCAAATTTTTGCCCACTCACTTAAACAATCTGCAAAGGGATAAAAATTGCACACAACACTTACTTGATAACTTACTTCTCTATGTATTCTGGTACTATCAGCAAATTTAACAACCATTCATTTGGCCTCATCATCCAAGTCTTTGGCTTAGTTAATATCTGAGTCTACAGCACTGGTCTTTATGACACTTCACTCATTACATACCTTGCCAACCTGAAAATGACCCACTTACATATACTTTCAGTTTCCTATTAGCTAGTCAATCCTCTATCTACGTTAATATGTTAATTCCTGCACCACAAGCTCTTACTTTGCATAGTAATCTTTGATGTGGCATCTTGTCAGATGCCTTCTGAAAACCCAAGTACATATTTGCAAGTTACCTTTTATCTATGTTGCTTGTCACACTCTCAAAGAACTCTAATAAATTAGTTAAACATGATTTCTCTTTCACAAAATCGTGTTGACTTTACCTATTTTCACTGGGATTTAAGTGACCTGCTATGACCTATTTAATAACATACTCCAGCATCTTCCTGAGAGATGTTATATTAAATAACCTATAGTTTCCTGTTTTCTGTCTCCCTCCTTCCTTAAATTGAAGAGTCACATCAATCTGACGAGAACTTTCCAGAATCTCGGGAACTTTGGAAAATTAAAAGAAATTTCTATCTCATCAAATACTTATTCTAAGGCCCTAGGATGAAGTTCATCAGAACCCTGGCACTTTTCAGCTTTCAGTTCTAATAATTTTCTCATTATGTTTTCCTGCTGACTGTAATTGTTTACGATTCCTCCTAGCCTTTCACCTTTCAATTTATAATTATTTTGAAGTGTATTTGTATCCTGTGCAGTGAAGACATGCAAAATCTGTTCAAGTTATTTGCCATTTCATTATTTTCCATTATTAATTTCCCAGATACTCTGAAGTTTGCATGACCATTGAAACCATTGCTGTTCCTGCTCCCAAAGCATTAGCTTGAATTGCCCTATAGAAATACTCTCAGCCCCTTCCTATTTCTTAAGATGCTACCCATCATCCAAACACACAGCATTAGTTTCCCAACATAAGCTGAAGTCACCCAGCTCTATCATACCACAACCTCCCTCAACTCCAGCACGATAGCTACCTTATTGGATTGCTTACCCAACATCCATTACTGGATGAGCAAAAATTTCCCCCAAATAAATGCTTTAAAAGGTCAAAAACATTGTCTTCAATCCGTCCTCTAAATTCCATTTCCACAGTACCAACTCCATCCTTCTCCCTGGTAATGGTCTAAAACTAAGCTTGCCTTTCTGCATCCTCTGTCATATCTGGCCCTGAAATGTGCTTCTGGCCACAAATTTACAATCATCACCAAGGCCATCTATTTCCACCTCTGTAACATTATTGGAGTTCACGTCATCTCAGTTCACCAATTGTTGAAACTCCCATTTATACCTTTGTTACTTCTAGACTAGCCATTGTTATAAAAGCCAGCTTACCTTCTCGTTGAAAGTAAGAGGTCAGGAATTCCAAGTTCCAAACAGGCCTCAGAGTTTCTGCACTTATACAATTCAACATTTTAAGTTCTTGAGCTAAGGACACACTGATCCTCAGCAAGCTATGGGTTTCATCACATCCATAGTATGTAGCTGTGTGTCAGGCCATGCATGTTCTGTTCTAGGGTTCTCCTCTGTCTGTTAAAGAGCTTGGCCATAGTGTGCCTGCATAAGAGGGAAAATGCCATGAAAACCTGAGTCATGTGATTGGGAGCAGAGAAGGGTCCTGGGCAGGAGACAGGAGAGGTCCCAGTTAAGAAGAAAGAGGAGCCGAGAAAGAGGATCATGTTGGTAAACTTTGTGGGGGCTCAGGGGAAACCTTGTCAATTAAATAGGGCTCAGAAGACACATCGAAGATCTGAGGACAATGAGAAGTTGTGTCATTGGGATGAAGCAGAAGTATTCTGCTCAGTGCATATTTGAGAATCCAGAGAACAGAGCCTCAGGAGATAAAATTAACATCCTGCAAAGTAGGCCATTGTTGAAGCCATCTGGGTTGGAATTCTCTCCAAAAGTCACTCCAAGGTCACATCGCTGAAGGTGGACTCCTCATGAGAAAAAGAGCTCCAGTGAGATTAGTTGGCTTTCAGTGTTAATGATGTCTGGATGGATTGTTGAGAAATCTGTGGAGTGTGTCTTGGTTGAATCTCCCATTTATTATGCAGCGTTGTGTTTGACCACACTTTTGCCTCTTAATTCACATATACCTTATATTAACACTGTATTACAGTGCCCCAAAGAGATGTAGTTAATTGTTTTATCTTTCTGACCTTGTGTTGTAAAGTTTTTTTGCATGTTCAAAATTTATGGAATCTTTTGGTTTTATTCACTTAGCAACTATCAATCTTTGATGCTTTAAATAAAATGTTATTGGTTCCTAACTGAAAGTACCAAACATTTGGGGTCTGGTGCCAGATCATAACATTATTCCAATGCATTTGTACTTGTCTCAAACATCCTACTGTTAGTAAACTTGAAGTCTTACAAAATGCTACTACCCATGTTACAACTTGTACCAAGTCCCATTCATCTGCCAACCATGTGCTCACTGACCTATACCTACATAGGTATATGATCAAGCAACACTTGAATTTAAAAATTCCAATCTTTGCTCTCAAACTTCCCCATGGCTTCATCTCCCCATTCTTTAATGTCCCCCATTCCACAACCCTTCTGGATATCAGCACTCATCTATTTCTGCTCTTTTGAGCATTGTTAATTGAAATCATTCTACCATCGGTGGTCGTGTCCTTAATCCTAAACTCTGGGAATCCTCCCACAATCCATCTTTACTCCTTTAAAACGGTCCTTAAAACCTATTTCTTTGACCAAGATTTTGGTCATCTATCCAAAAACGTACTCATGCAACTTGGTATCACTGTTTTATTATGCTCACGTCAAATACCCTGGGCCATTTTATTACATCAAACTCATTAACATTATTGTTTTTCCTCCATTAATCCAAATACAGGAGCATGCACATGAAGAATCAGCTGGGTGGAGCAGTGCATCTGAACTCCCAAATTCAAACTATTGGGAATGATTTCATTCCATTTGACCCTGCCCTAACAAGAGAAAATGCAATCAGAAACTTTAACCATGTTATCTGCTACCTCTTCCTTTAAGGAAATGTCCACAACTTTGAAACTGGAACAAAGTTTTGTTTAAGAAAATGAGCTATTACCTGTGTGTTAAAACTTCCTGCATTCTGGAGGAGAAGTCTGCAGATATCGTACAGATTATCTAGTTCACATGTGCTGTTTTCCAAACATTCAAAAACATCACACCCCACATCTGGAGCATTTTGCAAACAGTTATTGATTTCAACTGTTGGAAATAGAAAGTAACAGGCAATAAGTTTCCACAGTATCTTACTATACTTGAGCAGCAAACATAATCCAAGGACAATTCTCAAAGGGTAGGATTGGCATTATGATAGTGAGAAGCTTTCAACTATACATTGACCTGAACTGTAGCAGTGTTATTACTATGTTATCTTTTAATCAGAGAATTTTACATTATCTCTCACAAAGAAATATTTGAATTTATTCCACAATATGGTGGAAGAGGGAGGACAGAGATACACACATGCACTGTAGTACAAAATCCTAGATATCTATAATGTCATTTTATTGGGTCACACGAACAGGAAGCATTAGGACTTGGACATTAGCAACATCATAAGTAGCGCATACAGAAACATATAAACGTAGGAATTGAAGATACAGAACTATTTTATGCCATAAACGAGTGATACTGATCAGGTCGATTCAACCTCAGATCAGATAACGCTCATCATGCGGGTATAGGAATGTGATTACCACGCCATTGTATGCAACAAGTCTCTGTTCATACATTTCATTTTAAAATGGAATGCAAGGCAGAGAGTTTATTTAAGTTAAGGAGACGCACACTAATTAGGGCAACGCGATACTAAAAGCCAGATTGGAAAACGAAGGGCGGGCAGAAGTGGAAAGGACAGAAGGCGATACGGGACAAGAAGTCACCTCGGCTTTTCCTCAACCTGCAGGAACACTGGAGTGTTGAACAGAAAAAGTGGTGGAGCAGATTTATCCAACTCAGCTCTTAAGTCCTCTCTCTCCTGCACCCTTACCCACTTTCTCCAACATGCTCAGCTTTCTATCACACTCCAGTCTCCCCCACTACCCCCCCCCCCCCCCCAAGCCCCTCGCCCACCCTCCTCCAGCTGTGCCTGTCCAGGAGCTCACCTGCACGCTGCGTGTACCCTCGCACCTTCCCCTGTGCAGCAGCGCCGCCGCCCGCTGCTGCTGCTGCTGCTACTACCGCCGCCACTGGACTGCCTCTCCCCCAGCGGCTCACTCACATCCAAGCGCTGCCCAACAGCCAGCTGAAATTGGAGAACCAAGAGCAGCAGCGACAGACAACCTTCCATCTCCGCGGCAAGACTTCCACTTAGCAACCTCTGAACGCCCAGAAGCAGCAGCAGGTTAAGATTAGGATTTTTTTTTAAATATCACGTGAGCAAAGGTGGGAGGGGGACTTGAAATAGAGCGAGGAGGAAAATCACCACTAGAGACACTTGCAGCAAATCTCACACAGGAACTGCTAAATCTCAGACTGACAAGGTGAGGTATCTCATAAAAACAGTGTCACCAAGAAGAAAAATCACATTTGCACGTGATCTTTAACAAGCCTTTTTTTTAAGTAATCCTAAAGACACTGACTTGTCAGGAATGTTATGTTTCTTTGCATTGAAGGAGATGCTAGGTTGTCCCTGTGTCATCAGCATTACCATGACCGGGGGCAGAATTAGTTCCCATCCAAATCAGCATAAAATGGAAACGTATCAAATCATTATGACTTTCTCTGCTGAATGTGCACTCCGGTCCTGCCACACACTGCTCACTCTGAATTTTTATCAGATGTAACAACTATGTGGTGTATTGTTCCCACCCCCCGTATTTAATTCAGATTTTTTAGTTACACTGCGTCTCTCTATACATGTACTCCCAACTCGTACTTTACCTACACATTTTGAATAAAACTGCATCAATGATGATTTTGGGCTAAAAGTTTCTATATCCACGACCGATTTCATTTTTTTAACCACCCCTTTGCGAAATACTTTGAAACATTTCCTGCCCTCAAGCTTTATATAAAATTATAGACATCTCTCACCTCATTATTCTCACTTTGGGGAGTCTGAATATACTAATGTTAAGCTAACACATCCCAACCTTAAAGTAGTGCGGCGCTCAGGTACAATCGCTTGAGGGCAGACCAGTAACCAAGATGGTGTTCTATTTTAATACTTAAGGGTGTTCTGAGAAAGGTCGGAGAACTATAGAAATTAAAGTTTGTTCTTGGTTAATACGGAGAACTAAATTGTACCTCTAATGTTAACAATCTTGTCCAGCGCATACATTTCTTGCCCAAAAGTGATACTTTATCACATTTAATGTTGATATAAAATATAACTACAATATAATTTTGTATACAAGTATTTTATGATTGGGACAGAATGTAAACATTTTGCCATCATAATTTGTCGAATCAATGGAATTATTCAAAGTTTTCAAATGTCATTTTTAATATTCAGTGTTAAGGTTTTAAACAAAAATACTTTTCCACAACATTATTTAACTTATTAGTTTTTCTGTGTACTACTTTCGTTAAAGTTTCTATCTGGAGGCTTCTGCCTCTCCCCAAAGCCACAGCTTGGATTTGATATTTTTGCTTGTGAGCTGAAGGCGTCTCCTGTAGTCTTGAGCATATGCAGTGTGTGTGCACAATTTCCCAGGATACAGTAGCAATGTTTTAACCTAGCCAAGTGATTGAATACTTCTCTCTCAGTCTCTAACTAAATCTGTCTGGCTGGTTTTCAAAATCATATTTCAAGAGAAGGCACACAAGCCACGTTTCAAAACGTTTATATTCTGATAACATGTGTATAAACTATAACATACTGATATTGATGCATGTATTGTGCACTCTGTTGATAAATGTAATGTAAATATTCCTGTAGGGTTTTTCATGATAAGTATTGGCGATGGTTTCCCAGATGTTCCTTGTAATACCAGTAGGTGTCATTGTAGCAAAATTTCCAATGTTAATCTGAACACTCACCTAAATTGGAATACAAGAATAGAAGTAAGCCATCAAGCCTGTTCTACTCATCAGTAAGATCATGACTGATTTGTACCTTATCTTCATCCATCTCTTTGGCTCCACATAGATTTTCCCTAACCTTTTTATCTCAGATTTACAATTATTAAACTGGCATTGGTTGATATTGTGGAGAGAGTTTCACACTGTTGCCAATCTTCCCGTGAATAAGTATTTCCTAACTTCTCTCCTGAATGACTTGACTTTGACTTGAAGATCATGTCTGTTGTTTTACTCTCTCACGTCAGCTGAATAAGTTTTTCCTCTATCTATCTTATCAATTTCTTCAAAATCTTGAACATTTACATCAAATCACCCCTTAACTTTCCGTGTTCCGGAGAGTATAAATCTAGTTTATTGTAATTTTGCCTCATCACCTAGATCTTGGATCCCTGGTAACATTTTGCTAATTGACATTACTTTCCTTCTGAGATTAATATATCCTTTTTAAGGTATGGTGGCCACATTATAAGCAGTACTCCGGGGCTTTGTATAAATGTAGAAAAACTTCCTCCTTTATATTCTATCTCTCTGGTTATAGAGGCTACAATCTCATTAACTTTTGTTTACTTGAAAAACATATATTGTGATGTACATTAAATAGGTTCCTAAATCATTTTGGACCTCCATTGTTCCTAGCTTTTCAACATATAAATAGTAAACTGATTAAAGCAGATGGCCTTATAATTACCTGCTTAAAATTCATCTGTAAAAAAATTCATCCATTCACTTAAATTAATATTTCTAATATTAATTATATGCGTTCACAAAAAATTTTGGTTATTGTTAGATAAATGTTTCGTTACTGCTAATTTTTGTTTAATGTCTAAAGTGCAGTTTTGACGAACTCTCCATGACAGAGGGCCTTACCCAGGTCCTTTTCCCCACCCTGTCACCTTAATGAAGTCTGGCTTGCTACTCATTATTAATCTGGAGTGGTCTATTCCCTTGTCAGTTCTAGAACATGTCATGTATTCTGTTCAAAGGCAGGTTATTGGATTATTGTCTGTGGATTCTTCATCCTGGGCCATTTTCCTCGCAACTTTCCTCAGTGGTGATTTGCCATTCCACATTCCTGAGTAGGGACAAGAGGCAAGTCCAAAATCAGCCAGAATGGGAATCGAACTATTGCTGTTGGCATTATTCTGAACCATGTACTAGTCATTAAGCCAACTAAGCTAATCAGCCCCCTTTCTAGAATACATTGTTCATGAAAATGACCTTGAATCCAGTCAACCAATTCACTACCTTTCTGAATATAGCCAATCTGCTCTTCTGAATCTTTATGAAAATTAACAACTTCTTTTAAAGCAGCCTTGCTTTTGCTGCACTTCTCTATAATCTTTAAATTAATACATGCTACCATCTCGTTGCTGCTATCAGGAGACCTGTAGATAATTACATTATAGCTTCATTCTCCCTGATTCCTTAATTCTATTTATGGAGCTTCTGCTGCTTGCTTTCTATTGCTTTGTCCTTCACTAATATTGTAATGACACCTTTCCTCACTAAGGCTATCATTTTTATTTTCCAGTTTCCTTATTTTTTTCTTAAGTTCTTATAATATGGAATATTTAATACCCAGTCATGATGACTTTGCAGCCATGCCTTTGCAATGGCCACCATGACATACTTTCTAACTGCATTCGAGCCTTTTAGTTACTTAGTTTATTTCTTATCATAGAGTCAAACATTCCCTACAATGCAGAAGGAGGCCATTCAACCTATCTGGCTGACTCTCTGACAGAGTGTCCTACTGAAGCCCTGTGCTGTAACCCACATATTCACCCAGCTAATTTCCTTAACCTACACATCTAAGGGACAATTTAGCATGACCAATCAGTCTAACCTGCACATCTTTAGACTGTGGGAAGAAACCAGAGCACCCAGAGGAAACCCACGCAGAACGGGGAGAATGTGCAAATCCCACACCATCACCCAGATTGTGCTGGAATTGAACCTGTGTCCTTGGTGCTGTGAGGCAGCAGTGCTAACCTTGGTGCCACCATGCTGGCTATATTCCATGTGTTAGTATATATAAAATTATTTTTTAGGTCAGAGACTCACATCTGCCCTGATGCTGTCTTTCTGACATCATTTAACCTAATAAGTAACTTATTTGTCATTCTTATTTGTAACTATCTTTGTTATTTTAGTAGTCCATTCACCTAGAATGTCTGTATTATTGTTTGTAACCGAAACTTATTTTGTCCCCTTTTCCAAATCTATAAATTATAATTTTAGCCATTGCTTCCGACCAAACTCTGCCAATTTCTTAGCTTAAAGACGTTTTTATCAATCTATTGGTCCCTTTTGCTCATACTTTGGTCCCAACCCAGTGCACATGCAGCTGGTCCCAAAGGTACAGCTCCTACCTATCCAACTGCTGCTATTAAACTCCCATAAAATGGAACCCTTCATTCTCATGCCAGTCTTTTAGCTCATGTATTTATCTTTCTGATGTGTAGTTTCACTGCTAATTAGCATGTGGCTCAGGCAATATTTCTGATATTACTGCCATTGAGATAGAATCTCTACAGTGCAGAAGAAGGTCCTTCAGCTCCTTGAGTCTGCACTGACCACAATCCTACCCAGGCTCTAGTCCCGCAGCACTTACCTTGCTAATTACTTTGATACTAGGGTCGATTTAACATGGCCAATCAACCTAACCAGCGCATCTTTGGACTGTGGGAGGAAACCAGAGCACCCGGAGGAAACCCATGCAGACATGGTGAGAATGTGCAAACTCCACACAGACAGTGGCCTCCGAGGCCAGATTTGAACCTGAGTCCTGGCGCAGTGCTAACCATTGTGCCACCATGCCAGTGGCACAGTGGTTTAATTGCATTTCAGTTTAGTACCTAACTGATAAAACTCCCTCAGTACAACCTCCTTCCATTTTTTTCCCTGAGCCACAATATAGACAACAACAGCTGGATCTTCTCCCTTCCCAATTCTTTTCAACTACATTAAGTTAGCGCTTCTCCTGGCACTAGGCAGGCACTAGGCAACAGCCCGTAATGTCCCAAACCACAATGTTTTTATTTATGATGTAGTTACAGGCTTCCCACCATTGGTGATGCTGTGAAACACCTCTGTCTGCTACTTTCTTGCTATATCACCAGTGCTGGCATTTTAGGCCCCAATGCTCGATCATTTGTTGGTGATTTTTTTTTCCAAGCGGGTATTGAATTTGCATTTGCATTTGCATTTCTATCTAATTAAAACACTTTAATATATTTTTGCTCATCAGCATCTACAGACCAAAGTATTGCCCCAATCCTCCTGTCTTCGGACTGTTGAGGACAGGTCATGTGGTTGATATATGCATTGAGACCTATGGAAGTCCTGAGGCACTGCTCTATGTGGGAACTGCCTGGAAAGTTTGGTTCTCCACAGCAGCAATTCCTTTGCTCCACATTAGAATCCGAGTTAGTCAGCGATTTTGGACAGTTCCACAGTACCTACTTCTACAATTAGCCAGGCAATGTTAGACTGATTAAAACCTAATCCTGGTAACTGCATCATATGCCCTGACCACCCCTTGACCCAATTTGAACTAATGCACTGACAAACTGACTCACCCCCTGACCACCTAACTACCCACCTGACCAGACCTGACCACCCTTATGACCATCTTACTAACCCTGACCATCTGACTTACACCTTAACACAAACTGGTTACCCTCAGAACCAACTCCCACCTCACCCACCTATCCACACTACCCAGCCTACCCACATACCTCAGTCAACCACCCACCCTACCATGCTACCCATTCATCCAATAACACCATTCATCAAAACACTAACATTCACACCAAACCTTTAAACTTTGCATGCAATGGCAAATGCTGTAGA
Organism: Sphyrna mokarran; assembly: GCA_024679065.1. Lineage (NCBI taxonomy): Eukaryota > Metazoa > Chordata > Chondrichthyes > Carcharhiniformes > Carcharhinidae > Sphyrna > Sphyrna mokarran. Next base: position 103,167,744 of record JAGIQG010000001.1, on the reverse strand, counting down.
AAAGGGGTGTGTTCTGTCTCCCCCTCCCATTTAACCGTGCTGCAACAGAGAATTCTCATGGCACTACGCTCCACATTCCTGTGAAAGGTAGACTTGGAAGATCCTGGAAGAAATCTGGAGCAGCGTCAAGACAGGGGAATGTTTGAGTGGAGCAACAAACCAACAACGATTGCTGCTCCTCAGAAAATAGAGTCACAGAGATTTACAGCATGGAAACAGGCCCTTCGGCCCAATATGTCCATGCTGTCCCTTTTTTGTCCACTAAGCTAGTCCCAATTGCCTGCATTTGGCCCACATTGCTCTATACCCATCTTGCTTATTTAACTGTCTAAATGCTTTTTAAATGACAAAATACTGCCTGCACTATTGATTCATCTTCTTTCTTCAGTATCCACTTATCATCTCTGACTTCACACCATGGATTGCCACTTTTCCTCCACTCCTATTTCCTCAGTCCACTGACAATCCAAACTGTGACTGTTCATGGCTCGCTCCCTCTCCCTCAATTCTATTTGCTAGTTCCTTTGACTCTTTGCTGCACAGTAACCTCTGCGATCTCCTAAATGTACTGCACACTGTGACAGATTCAGTCCTGGATGGACTCAACAATCATCTCCCTGCTTCCTAACTTCAGGGTGGACTTTGGTGTCTTGTCTGTCAGTATCAGCCCATTCTCTGCTTTTACCAGCCTCTCCCTGCTCTCGGTACAAGACCTTCTGCCTATTTTCAGCAGATCCCAGCCTGAAATCTGTCCTGTATCACCTGACATCCTCAGGAACCCAGATCTCAAAAAATGTTAGAGCTGTATCTAAAATTTGCAATTGGGTTTTTAGGCTGATAGATGCATTCTAAGAAACAAAGAGTTAATTTTCTTCTTTGAATTTCAAGGAAGGATGGGAAGAAACGGCTATGCTAAGTGCCAAGTAGTACACATCAGAGATGAGAAACAACAGGAAAGGAAGATAGCAGAATGGTAAGTGAAGATATAGACAAAGAGGAAATTCCCTTTGGAATTCTCTTCCTAAGAGAGCTATAGATGTTCAATTAAGTATATTCAAGACTTAGTTTTTTGGAGTGGAAAGGAATTAAGGAAATGGAGATATTGTGAACAGTCATGTTCTTAATGACTGGTTGAGCAGATACTAAGGGCCAAATGGCTTACTCCTGCTCTATTTGTTATCTTCTAACATGTTGACAATGGTGTGTTGATTGTCATAAGATGATAAGGTAAAGGGACAGGAATATGTCATTCAATTTACCAATTACATTCCCCCTGCCAACCAATCAGCACTCCCTTCTCATACAGTTGTTGTTTTCCCTGACATCGATACTCTTGTGACTGTCCTGATTAGTGCAAGATGTAAAACTTTGAAAAACTGTCACCTCTCAACAATATACATCACCATTCTAAATGGGAAACCTCTTATTTTTAAATTATGCCTTTTATTTCTGGACTTCCCCACAAGGGAAACCATTTTCCCAGCATACATCTTTCATATCTTCTCCAAACCTTATATGTTTCAATATGATCACCTCTCATTCTTCACAGCTCTAATGAGTATTGGTGTAACCTACTCAACCTTCAGAAGACAGTTACTTCTCTTCAGAAATCAATCAAGTACATCTTCTTTATACTGCTTGCAATGCAATTATATCCCTCTTTAAATCAGGATGCATACAGTACTCCTGGTGTATTTTCAATAAGGTATAGCTATAGTAACACTTCCCTAATTCATACTCCATTTCCTTTGCAGTTAGACCTAACATTCCATTTATCTTCGCAATCACTTACTGTACCTTTATGGGAGCTATTTGTTATTCATGTGCCAGGACACCCAAATCTCTCTGTTCCACAGACTTCTGGAGTGTCTCTCCATTTAAATAATATTCTGCTCTTTTATTCTTCCAGCCAAAGTGAACACACACACATTTTCCCACATTATGCTCAATCTGTCAAATGTTTGCCAACTCACTTAACCACTCACCCACTGTCTTGGATGGCATGGAGGCACAATGATTATCGCTGCTGCCACACAGCGCCAGGGACCCGGGTTCAATTCCAACCCCGGGTCACTGTCTATATGGAGTTTGCGCGTTCTTCCTGTGTCTATGTGGGTTTCTATCGGCTGCTCCAGTTTCCTCCCACAGTCCAAGGATGTGCAGGTTGGGTTGATTGGCCATGCTAAATTGATCCCAGCGTCGGAGGATTAGCAGGGTAAATACCTGGGTTACGGGAATAGAGCTGATGCAGTCTTGATAGGCTGAATGCCTCCTTCTGCATTGTAGGGATTCTATGATTCTGTTTAGTACCCCTTTGCAGACTGTTTGGCCTGAATTTGTGCTCCGGGATCAGGAGCAGAGAGATGGGACAGTCCCCATAAACCCACGCCAGGAAGAAGTTCCCCAAAGCTTCAGCTTTACATCCTGGGGGTGACAGTGTGTAATGGGAGTTGTGGCAGTGACCCTGGAGCCAGTGCAGAGGCAGCTCAGGAGTTATGGGTTGTGGAGGTTGGCTTGGCAGAAAGGCCACTTCATGGACCTTGTCACAGCTTTGAAAAAGAAACAAAAAAACAGCCGTAACTCTACTTCACACTTCCTGTATCCCCTCCTGGCCAAGTCCATATCAATCCACCAACCTGTGGATCTTATTAGCCCCATATCTTCTTAGAGCCAAGTTATTGCAATTGCAATGAAGTTACACTTCAGCACCTGTTCAGGTACAGTGAGGGAGAATTTAGCATGACCAATGGATCTAACCAGCATGTCTTTTGGACTATGGGAGGAAACTGGAGCATCCGGAGCAGAACCACACAGACACGGAGAAAACACACAGATAGTCACCCAAGCTGGGAACTGAACATAGGTCCCTAGTGCTGTGAGGCAACAGTGCTAACCATCGTGCCTCCTTATGTCAATCCGATATGTTCACCAAGAAAGCATCCCGTTAAGAATCAAAAATGTAGTATATCTCCAGTTGAGTAAGCAAGTTAAAGATAATATTAGATTTAAAAAAAAACTTATGTGGCAAAGAAAATCAGAAAACCTGCAGATTGGGAATGTTTTCGAAACCAGCATATTTTAAGACATATAAGGTTATGTGGAATCATATGGGGAGAGTTATCTTTCAATGTAGCTAAACGAAAGTTGTTTGAAACTTTTTAAAATTTGTGACATGGTGGTCTTATTTAAATGTACTTCTAGTTTACGTTACTGTTGTTTATTTTACTGCTAATAAACATTCAGTTTGTTTCAAATTGTCACAAAATACCTGGGGCATCATTCCCTGCATTCCAAACCTTTTCTCACATTATACCAAATTACAAAAATACAGTTGAGGGCAAGTGTTTCTAATTCCCCTAACTGGAACAATTCAGCATTTACCGTCAATCATGTTCTGAACAAAATGCAGTGGTTATGATTTTCCAAACTTCCCTGCAGACGAGAGCATTTGAGCTGAGTGACAGAGGGAGGAAGGCCATCGATCCAGGCTGGCCATTGGGGTGGGGGGAAGGGATCAGCCAGCTGAGGTAATTGGGGCTGCTGGAGGTGAGGGGGGAGTTGGCACTTCTGGTGTGGGGTGGGAAGGGGGGCGAATGGGGAGGGTGCAGTATCAGAAGATCGGGCTGGGGGCAGGAGTTGAGGCTGACCCAGACATTAAGGGGCCAGCCATCAGGCCATGGAGTGTGGGGGGTATTACATGACTGACAATGCAGGATCACAGGGCTGGCCAGCGATTGGGAGGTCAACAGTGCAAGGCCACTGTGTACACGCCAAACTTAGTGCTGACAGATCTCGGTGCATGCACAGTGCCCCACTCAGCTCGATGTTACCAGCCTCTTCAACAAGAGTAGGTCCCATCCACTGATATTCAGTGTGATTCACGCTGAGGCACTCTGCAGTGCACAGAGCGTAGGAGATTCATTTTGAAATTCTTGCTGAAAAACCATTGGGATTTACTAGAGTTTTTACCTGAATTCGACACTTAGAATTCTTTGGGAAAATTGCCCCCACTACATTTGTTCAGTCTCAAACATGCTGTCAATGAGTGGGATAGAGTTAGCGGCTAGGAAAAGGAGTTTGTGACAAGGCTGACTATAACAGCTTTGAGTGTTCCCAATATTTGACTGGAAGGAGTGTATGCTTATCCAAACAATCAGTCTGATAATTTAGAGGAGAAGTTAAGAGAGGTGCTGGTGAGGTTAAGCTGCACATCATCATCTTACATGTAGAAATTGATGTATATTTAGATGATGTTGCTGAGAAGCAGCATATGGATGAGAAATAGAATTGGGCTATGAATAAATTTTTGGGGGATGCCATATGAAACTGTGTGGCAGCTGGAAAAGAAGTCATTGATGGTAATTCTCATGCTGTGATTTGATAGATAAGAATAGAACCAGGTACGTGCAGTCCCATCCAGCCAAGTAACAGTGGAGAGGCATTGGAAGAGGATAGTGTGATCAACTGTGTCAAATTTCAGTGAAGCGTTTGACAAAGTCCCTCATGGCAGGTTAGTGCAGAAGATTAAATCTTACAGGATAAAAGGAGAGCTAACTAGATGGGTGGAGAACTGGCTTGGCTGTAGAAGATAGAGGGTAACAGTGGAAGGGTCTTTTTTTCCGACTGGAGGTCTCCAGTGGTGTTCTGCAGAGCCCTGTACTGGGACCTCTGCTGTTTGTGATATATATAAATGATTTGGAAGAAGGTGTAGCTGGTGTGATCAGTAAGTTTTGCGGATGACACAAAGGTGGCTGGACTTGTGGATAACGATGCCATTGTCGGAGAATACAGCAGGATATAAATAGGCTGGAAAATTGGGCAGAGAAATGGCAGGTGGAATTTAATCCAGATACATGCAAAGCGATGCATTTTGGTAGAACTAATGTAGAGGGGAACTACACAAAAAATGGCAGAACTATCAGGTGTGCAGATCCACAGATCCTTAAAAGTGGCAGCACAGATGGAGAAGGTGGTGAAGGAGACATATGGCAAGCTTGCCTTTATAGGACAGGGCATAGAGTATAAAAGTTGGCATATGATGTTGCAGCTATATAGAACATTGGTTAGGCCACATTTGGAATACTGTGTCCAGTTCTGGTCGCCACACTACCAAAAGGACATGGAGGCTTTGGAGAGAGTACAGAAAAGGTTTACCAGGATGTTGCCTGGTACGGAGGGTCTTAGCTATGAAGAGAGATTGGATAAACTGGGGTTGTTCTCCCTGGAAAGACAGAGGATGAGGGGCGACCTAATAGAGATGTATAAAATTATGAAGGGCATAGATAGGGTGAACAGTGGGAAACTTTTTCCCAGGTCGGAGGTGATGAACACAAGGGGGTCACAGGTTCAAGGTGAGGGTGGTGAGGTTTAACACAGATGTCAGAGTGACGTATTTTACACAGCAGGCGGTGGGGGCCTGGAATGCACTGTCAAGCAATGTGGTAGAAGAGGACATGCTGGGATCGTTTAAGACTTATGTGGATAGCCACATGAACAGAGTGGGAATGGAGGGATAAAAATGAATGGTCTAGTTTGAAACATGAACAACACAGGCTTAGAGGACCAAAGGGCCTGTTTCCTGTGCTGTACTTTGTTCTTTGTTAAATGATGCAGAAGGATAAGGAGGAATAATTTACATTTGTTACAGCTACACAAGAATAAAGCTGTGGAGCAATGAAGGACAAATGGAGATGAAGCAACAGCATCAATGAACAAATTGAATGGTGAATTAGGAACAAGAAACTCAATGACCTTCCCCTATCAGTGTAATTGCACTTGGTTCTGATCACTGGAAAACAAAGGGGATATTCAAATGCTGAAGGTAATATAGAGAAGAGCCTTGAGCCATTCCCAACCAGCCTCCAATCCTCCCTCTTCCAGTTTTGCAGAGGTTGATCAGTTGGGTGTGATCAGTCTGCTTGCAGGGTCAGGTCCATTACCAAAATATTTTAAAGAAGTTACATGCCTCCATTTTTATAGAATTCCTACACTGCAGAAGGAGGCCATTCGGCCCATTGAGTCTGCACTGACCACAATCCCACTCAAGCCCTATCCCCATATCCCCACTTATTTAGCCCGCTAATCTCCCTGTCACAAAGGGACAGCTAATCCACCTAACCTACACACCTTTAGACTGTGAGAGGAAACAGCAGCAGTCAGAGAAAATGCACGCAGACAAAGGGAGAATGTGCAAACTCCATACAGGCAGTCACTTAAGGCCAGAATTGAACCCGGTTCCTTGGTGCTGTGAGGCAGCAGTACTAATCACTGTGCCACTGGGCTATCCATAGATGGCAAGTGGAGTTGGTATGGAGGACCAGCCATGATCTTAAACAATGAGGCAGGCTGGAGGGACAATATAGCTGACTTCTCCAATTTTTAATGTTCTTCAATCCTCCTCCACTCTGCTTTCTTCCAGGGAATTACTGAGCCTCTAGTGTCAGTTGTTCAATTGGGAGATACTACTGGAAACACTTGGGCTTTCCAGCCTGATATAAGATAGAGGAGGAATAATCCTGTAGAGGTATATGTATCCTTTTAGTCAGCTCAAAGTAAATTACATTCAAACTATACATAACCGACTTCATGGTTTTCTTTAAAAAAAATAAACTACTCATAGAAACTTCCAAAATTTCTACAAGTATTTGACCGTTACACTGAAATTACATAAATGATTTTCTTCTTCAGATTCATTGTGGTTCACTGCACTTAAATACATGGGCTTAGGTCTGCAATGTGGATAGATCCCAACAGAACTGGAATTTAGCCCATAGGTCTGCCTTAAGGGTGAAGCTTAAACTAAAACATGCATAATTATCCTTTTGAGATTGTTTTCACACATTGTTGGAATAGTGAGGAAGGATTAAGTATTTTTTTGTACACACGTTTTGAACATTTGTGCAACTATCTATGTACCAGAAGGAAACTGTCCTATTGGTTATTTTATGATCACAGCATATAACCAGTTAAGTACTCACTGAATTGGCAAAGTATGTTCTTTTCAAAAAAAAAAGAATTTGTTTTGGTTAAATGAGGAGAGGGAAAAGAAGGGAATTATCTAACCACTGGTCATAACACAAGGATGCTGCCAACATTGTTGTCTAAGACAAGGTAGATGTGACTTCAAATGGGCTAAAAATTGATAAAGAGGAGTGATTAGAAAGGCTGTTTGCAATTAAAAGTTGATAGTGACTGAGACTGATTGAGATAAATCCAAGGACCATTGAAGGAAGTCAGAGTAGTTGTTATGGATGCACTCGTCGTAATCTTCCAAAACTCCTTATATACAAGTGCTTGGTGCCAGAACATTGAAGAGTTGCCAGTGCTGCACCCTTGCTCAAAAACATGTGGCAGATAAATTAATACAGATATATTTTGGTAGAAAGAATGAGAGATCATATAACCTAAAAGATATAATTCTCAAAGAGTTGCAGAAACAGAGGGACCTGGGGATATGTGTGCACAAACATTGTTGGTAGTGTGGCAGCTTGAGAAAATGGTTAAAATAGTTTCACAAATACTCATGGGAGATGTTTGGTTGGGTTATCATTACCTATGCTGTGTAATGTTTAGAAACTATTAAGCAGCCTTGTACAAGTTTCCAAGAAGTCTTTATTGACATTACTGAACTATGTACATATTTACAGCAGAGGGCACAGATATGGAGAGGACTACATGACATGTCCTTGCATGTTGCAAGTACATGGCTGTCCGAAGCTCTAGGTCAGGTGCCTTCTTACATTACTGGTAGATGGTACTATTGTCCGGGGTACCTTAACTGTTAGTATGCTAGGTCCATCTACTACAGAAGACATAAAAAGACATTTGACAAGTCACAGTTCCTGCCACTGTAGATGTTCCTGAAAGAAACCTACTTATCACCCTACTGTACGAATTCCCTGCAAGTCTAATAAACAAAATGAAAGACACCGAGGACTTCATAGAAGAATTCCATATGCACAGATATTACATAAATAAAGCCATAAACTAACCAATAAGTGATATTTCTTTAAGAGCATCTGTAAGGCATTGTACATTTAAATTTTCTTTATAGTGGACTACAGGTTCTCAGAGTCATTTTACCACAACAACTCAGATTTTAAAACGTAGAAGTAATTGGTTCTCATTCAAATGACAGAGCTTGTGTGAAATTTAGTTTTACGTGTTATTGCATTCCACGCAGTGTAAAGTCACCTTCTGTCCAACTATTTCGGATTATTGGATCGCTGCTGAGTAAATGAGCTGTAATTTAGCATAGCAGCCAAGTTTGGTTCAAATTAATTCACATAACTCAAGGACAGGACTATTTGAAAAATGCTAGTAAGACATTGGTCTTTTTAAACATTTGCTAAGTAAAGAGCTGTACTGTAATTACAGATTGGTTTACACTCAGCGTTAATCAAAATGTCTCAGATATTTCTTCCTATACTTATTCAAAAATAAATGTGTTTATCTAAGTTAAATCCATAGAGTTTTATATAAGACAAATGATAAAATGAAAGAAAGGCAAGAAGAAGAAGTAAAAGAAACTAACTAAGAAATAAGAAATTTGGAGCAACCAAGTAATAATGATAATCATAGAATCATGGAATCCTACAATGCAGGAGGAGGACATTCAGCTCATCGAGCCTGTACCAACACAATTCCACCCAGGCCCTATTCCCACAACCCCATGCATTTATCCTAGCTAGTCCTCCTGACACTAAGGAGCGATTTAGGATGGCCAGTTCACCGAGCTTGCACATCTTTGGACTTTGGAAGGAAATCAGAGCACCCAAAGGAAATCCATGCAGATTTGAGGAGAATGTGCAAACTCCACATAATGACCCAAGCCGAAAGTCGAATCTGGGTCCTTTGCACTGTGAGGCAACAGTGCTAATCACTGTGCCAATTATTAGAAGGTGATTAGCCATAATCCACAAAGACCATAGACATCTCTGTTAGAGAGAGACAATTAGTGTTATATTTACATTTCTAAGTTATACAAAATGAAAAGGCAGGGTTCCATGAACTACTACAGCTTGTATGGGGATTAAATCTGCCATTGCCATCATTCTGCATCACTCTAGCCATCTGAGCTAACCAACCCCACAATGATTAAAGGTATTGAACTTTTTATAACTTACAAATGTAAGGACTAAAACTGTGGCTCTGCTTCTATTGACGGTTGGCCAGATTGCTGAATCTTTACAGTAGACTTGTTAAAGTGAATAGGATTATTTTTGTTGGATATTTTTCCGCTTTATGCTGTAAGTTTGAATACTTGGCAACTCTCTCCACCCACATCCCCCCACCCGCCTCGACCCCTGTCTCTCTGCAGTGTGACAGCAACCCCACTGTTTCAGTCAAAAGTTAAAAACTTGGTATCTGGCACATTGTTGTTAAATTCACCTTTTGATGGAATTACGAGGTGAACTTCATTGCATTTTTGGAAGCCTGGGTGGCAGTGGAAGTATTATTGAGGAGGGAGCTGAGGAGGAAGGGTATTTTTGTTGCTCGCTTATTTTTGAAAAAAGTCCCCAGAGTTTTCTGATTTGTCTTTTAACTTCCTGTGATTTCCTGCCAATGTCACTTCATTTCCATAAGTCAGAGTATGAGCCAATGGCCCATGTTGATGTTGTACGGAACTAGCTTGGAGGACGATATCAGTTGAGAAATGTGTGGTCAAATGGCAAGGGAAAGCTGCTATAAGGGATGTAGGGATGTTATGTTAGACAGCAGAGATTTTGTGTTGTGTATGGAAGTAATTACTGTGAAGGGAACAGGCCAGCCATTATGCCAGATGTCAATTTAGAACTCCCCATAACCAGAGAGGATTGTAAAGTATTAGTTGTATAATTTTGTTGCTTTTTTTTAAACTTTATTCCAATCCAATCCGATCAATTCAAATCCAATTCAGAGTCCCATCAATTTGGGACATTCCCGAACCAAGCTGACAAGACAGGGTTCTCATCTCCTGTCTGGGGCTTGATCTACATGATACAAGCTGTTTGGAGTAGGTGTAGCTCCTCCCCCAAGGCTTGATCTTATTGGCATTTTAGCCAAAATTGCTTCAAATGAAGCTGAAATGTAGTCTAATGACTTCAACCAAACGCAGCATGTTGATACTACACTTGATCTTAGCCAAAAGGCCGAGATGGGTGTGCTGGTGCCCAAACCTGAATTTTCTCAAGCCATATACAGAGTCATAGTGATAAGGCGAGATTTAGCAGCAACATCAGCCTTAGGCACAAATTCCATAAATCTCACATAGGCCAAAAACAAGATCGCACCAGCGAGAATTCAGATCACAATTTTCCCCTTTGACGCAATGAAGTTCTTGTCGAAGAAGGGCGCAAGCATGATTTGCATGAATTTGAATCATTTACCATGTACTTACTGTGGTTAACAGCGCATCTTCAGCCCTCATTGAATCTTCCCATCCGAAGATACAAACTACTACTGCTTTAGTACTACTTCTACTCCAGGTGCTGTGACCTCCAAGGGGGAGGAAGGAGGAAGTGAGCACCACTGTCCCCATTGAACACCAGGGAGTCCAAAGGAACAAAACACACTGGCCAGTTCCAGAGAGGAGTGGCAGGAATGAGGGGGGTGGGGTGGGCTGGGTGGGGTGGTCAGGTCATTGAGTGTCCTTAAGACAGAAATAGATACGTCCTTGATTAATAAGGGGATCGGGGGTTATGGGGAAAAGGGCAGGAGAATGGGGATGAGAAAAATATCAGCCATGATTGAATGGCAGAACAGACTCCATTGGCTGAGTGGCCTAATTCTGCTCCTATGTTTTATGGTCTTATGGGTGTTGGAGAAAGAGAAGGGAAGGTACTGGATGTATAAGGCAGTGTAGTGCAGCAAGTTGGCAGGGGTGGGGGGGGGGGGGTCAAGATTGGTGTGGTGGCCTTGAGGACTGCTGTCTGCTGCTAAATGAGCTTTCAGTGTAGTGTCAGTCTGCAGTGTGGGCATATGGGATGGGGCTAGCTACAGGACACATCGGGTAGGAGAGGGGAATGGGACTGTGAGAGATAAGGAGCACGGCCTAATGGTTTGAGTGGGTAAGACCTTGAAAGTGAAAGTTACATGTTATCCACCTTGTGGGGGGGTTGGGGGGGGTGGAGTTGGGGTTGGTGGGGGAATGTGGTTTGGGTTGTGGATTTGGTGCACAGCCTTTGGAGTGTCTGTCCTGGTCCTGCCCCACCCCACCTCCGCCCTCATACACTGACTCCATCTCCCATTCAGATCAACCACTTTATGGCAGGTGTCACTAGTCGTTTCCACAAATAGCTCTTGTATCTCCTGTGAAACAGAATATCAGCAAATGTAGCCTGAATAAAAGCAGGAAGTACTGGAAAAACTCAGCAGGCCTGGCAGCATCTGGGGCGAGAGAAACAGTTAATATTTCATGTCCAACATGAAATCAAGAGAAGCAGGAATGTGAGAAGGGGAGGGACAGATGAAGCAAAAGGAATCATGAATTGTGAGTGAAATTATATTACAAACATATCACAGAATCAAAGGCAAAAAGGAGTGAGAACTAAAGAATAAAAGATTGATCGTGAAGAGATATGAACAGCAGAATAAAGGTCAGCACTGTCTGTACACAAATCTACTGCATCTTCATCATTTTATTATTAGTTTAGTAATACGCAGGATTCAACAGAAAACTCTTTTCGTTGAATCACTTGGAATATAGAATGACCTGTCATGTAACCTACTTACTTTGAAAGATAGAAACTAATAACTCTAATCTGAAATCTTAAAATACTGGATACATTAAGCAGGTAAATGAATAATGCTCAATGCAAACAGTATTTTTACAGTAATTATATTCTTCAGAATATTAAAATAACAGCCACTACTACCTCTGCTAACTAGTAACCATAAAATTGGTCTTTAAAGCAGTCACTACTGCCTATGTGGCTAATTGTTTCATAGAACCACAGTATCTCCACAGTGTAGAAAAAGGCCAATTCACCCATCAAGCCTGCATTGACTCTCTGAAACAGCATCCCATCTAAGCCCTCCCTTCTGCCCTATCCCCATAACCCTGTGCATTTACCATGGTTAATCCACTTAACCTACATATCTTTGGACGTGTAGGGGGAATTTAGCATGGCTAATTCATCGTTTTGCATGGCACATTCTGCAATGCGCTTTGAATGAGTAGCCAAGTGCAGGAAACTAAATACAAACCCACAATTGGAAGCTCTTTGATAAAGAACTGTCTGTTAATAAATCATCTATCCAAACTCCTTGCAAACCTTTAATATAGACATGACAGGCAATAAAGCCTACTATGTCCTGTATTTTAAAATGAGCCTTATTATGTCAATCACACAATATGTTTGAATTAAATAAAATGATAGCCCATTCCAAATACAAGTATCAACATGTCAAACATGTGTTTTAATTGAGAAAAAGCAAAATGTGTCCGCCAAGACACTCCTAAACTATGCATGTCTTTACCTTGTCCTGTGGTGTGAATATCAGACATATTTTTATATATATTCTATAATTCTAGGAAAGTGAGCTCACAGACCTAACATTTAACTTGCTATGTACTGTAACCAAAGGGAAAGAATCCATCAAATAATCCATTAAGGACAAGAAGACTTGATTCTTGTCACAGTTCTTTTATTCATTCATTCATGGCATGAGGGCATCACTAATAACACCAGCATTTATTGTCCATCCAAAACTGCCTTCTTGTAATAACCCTTGTTCATCAGATAAGAGGAAAAAAAACACATTTATTTATAGCAAAGGACTATACAGAGGCTTGCAGCCTCATGGCTGCCACCAGTTCCTGAGAAGGCTCTGAAACAGAAACACCTGTATACCAAGGTGATCCCTTATCAAGCTCCCCATTTGTTTCCCTGGCTCACATGACTATTACTCTGCAGATTGATCCTTAAAGGGACAATAACCAAATCCTTCCCCTCTAATCCCTTTATACAAATGTCAATGCCCAATTTACACAATCCCAGATAATTCATTTAATACTTGAATCTAGTCCATTATAAAGTAAGTGTTTCTTATGGTTTCCAATTACTATTGGCATGAAGTAACTCCTTTGTCTGGGTTGCTTCTACTGGAGTGCTGTCAGTAGAAACTCCAACCTACAGGCATAGGCACATCAGTTTCATCTATTTCCATAGAGATGTCAGTTGTGCCCTGTAGCAGGTTGACTTGATGCATCAATGTTGGGGTCATCAGCAACATTCCCAGACGGCAACATCGCTCCTGCTGACTGTATTGGCTGCTGGGACAGTGCTTGCTGTTTCAAATGATCCACATGTTTCCAGCAGATTCTTCTTTCCATTGTGCACTTGATAAAATATGGTTCCAGTTCTGGATACAATGACTCCATGGATCCAAATTGACCCACTTCCAAAATTCCTCACATACACGTCTTCATCCACTGAAAATGGCCGTGTTGACTTACATGAATCATGGTTTGTCTTCTGATTACTTTGGCTTATCTCTACCCTTCTCAGAAAATTTGGAAACATGAGGCTCAGTCTCATTCTGTGATGATGGCTCATTCACAACACTGCTGGTAACAGTCCCGTTGTTGCACGTAGAGTGGTCTTGTAGCCCACAATAAATCGTGATTCGGGTCTCCAGGGTCCCTCTTGATTGCTTCTTTAGGCCAGACATAAAGGTTTGGATGGCACATAGTTCAGCTAATTGGATACTGGATGATAAGGTGCAGCCTAATATGCTTGATGCCATTGAGGGTGGTAAAGTTCTGAATCTCAGCATTAGTGAAGGCTGCTCCAGTAATAGAGGGAAAGATTTCTGTGGGTGGAAAAACATTGAGGTAATTTCCCAGCTGATGCTTGTGGTGTTGGAGACTTCACATCAAAATATCTCCATCCACTTTGTGTACCAGCAAGGAGGGAAAACATTGTATATATACTTAGATCAATATATTCAATATGGACTCATACCGATGCCTGGCCAGACAGCTCTCAAGGGTGTAGTGGTGCTGTAGCAGGCATCCTTTGTTATTAGCTGGCACAGTTCATTGGTTGATGAGGTTTTCAATGTCAGTATTAATGCCAAGCCAACAGACACAACTCCTTGTGAGCATCTCCATCTTAAGTATACCCAGATGGGCACCATAATTCTATTTGAAGCAACTTTCTTCCTGGTTTAGGGATGACTAATCTTGATCCCCAAAGTATGATGCATTTTGGCAATTCATCTCATCTTTTGGTATAAAATATTGTTTCATCTCTTCAGAAACTGGCTCATAATTTCAACCTATTAGTATTCTGTTTCTTACTTTGGACCGCAGTAAATCCTGACTGGTCTTGTACTTGATCCTTTTCGCCAAGACTGGCAATGTGTCCAAGAAGTTCATTACCATGACAATTTCCTGTGATAGTGAGGGAGGTGCAAAAGTCGGTGACTATGTGCATCCACGTTCACTGTATGTATTCCTGGCCTATGCTTGAAGGTATATTCATAGGGGGAGAGGATTAACACCTAATGTTGAACTCTTGCCAATGTGATTGGTGGAATAGCCTTGTCATAATTAAAGAGCCGTAAAAGTACTTGTCGTCAGAAACAATGGTAAAGTGCCTACCATATAAATTCTGGTGAAATGTCTTGACACCAGAAATTATAAATAATCCTTCTTTCTCAATTTGTAAGTAGCCATTTTGTCTTCTGAATCAGTTGCTGAGACATATCCTTTTGGCCTTTCAGATCAATTGGCATGGCACTGACCCTCACAAAATGAATTAACCAGCATTAACTTTCAGTCCACCAACTCACAAAAGTTGGTGGACTGAAAGTTAATGCTGGTTAATTCATTTTTCCAGTGGTTTTGATTTCACACAATGAGGTAGGCATGCAGAGATGAATCAGTCTTGTAGGTGATGCTACAGAAGTCCTTGTAGAAACAGAATAAATGGGGCTTGTTATTCAAACGTGGCGCCTTCTCTGCAAGACTACTTGTTAGATGGTAAATAGCAAACTGAGCCTGCAGATCTGCAAAGCATTACTACTGGTTTCACAAAATAATAGTCCATGTCATATGACTCCCATCTCTCCTCATTACCTTTGTTAAGGGATGTGTATTCCTCGACTGGGTCCCAGAGATGGTTAAATGTCGCAACAATTAAGAATTGAAAAGAAGATTGCGGGATCCTTTGTCCTGGCAGAGGAGTAGACTCCATTTTGCCAGCCTGGGTTATTAAATGCAGATCGGCTCTATACAGTTTCCTTTATATTTGGGTTCTGCAGTTCCCAGGGGACTAGTCGTGTCTCTTCAGAGTAACGAGGTGTGAGTTTCTTCAATATTGCTAGGGAACTTCTTTTGTTCGAACACTGCAGACAGAAATAGCTTCAACCATTTTAAAAGATTTTTGTTCAGTTTTTGAAACTTTAGAAATAGGCATGAGGATATATATATAGTAAAGATATGCAGTGTAAAGTCTTAATCCCCTCACATGTCTGATAAACCTATTAGTGTTTTTTGAGGATATAACTAGCAGAATAGATAAGGAGAAACCCAGTAGATGGGGTGTATTTGAATTTTCAGAAGGCTTTCAGTAAGTTCCCACACAAAAGATCAGTAATTTGAGCTTATGGATTTGAGGGTGATATAGCAATATGGACTGTGAATTGGTTAACTGGCTGAAAACATAGAGTAGGAATAAGTGGATCACTCTTAGATTGGCAGCTGTGACGAGTGGGATACCACAAGGATTAATGCTTGTGTCTCAGCTATTTCCAACTTATATCAATAATTTGGATGTGGGGACAAATGTAATATTTGTAAGTTTACTGATGAAACAAAAATTGATGGGAAAATGAGTTGTGAAGAGAATGCAAGAGGATTCAAGGAGATTTAGGCAGGCTGAGTGTGTGAATCGGCAAAAACATGGGAAATGGAATATAAGATGGAAAAATGTGAAGTTATCCACTTTGCAATAATTTCCTAAAGCTGAGAGTTTGGAAAATATTGATGTCCAAATGTACCTGGGTGTTCTTGTTCATAAGTCACTAAAGCTAACATGCAGTGAAACAAGCAATTGGGAAGATGAATGGTGAGTTGGCCTTTATTGCAAGAGGATTTTCAAACAGGAGTGAAGATGTCTTGCTGCTGTTTTATAGAACTTTAGTAAGACCATACAAGGAGTATTGTGTACAGTTTTAGTCACCTTAACTAAGGAAGGATGTACTTGGCATAGAGATGGTGCTGATGAGAAGACATGCCATGGTTTTGATGAAGGGGTAGCCATTGGAAGCAGAAGGCGCTCAACAACCATGCTATGAAGGGAGTGGGAACAAATAGGTGAGAAAGTCAATGCCCACCTTCTGAACTCACAGGCATGGCAAGAATGCCAGGAAGTCTAAGGACATCACATAGGTGTTCTCATTAGTGAATGTATCTTCCTCAGATAACTGCTACTGACATATTGCCAATCTGACTTGCTACTCAATGCCCTTAAGCTGTTGGGTGCAATGGATGATTTGCTACTCAGCCTACTGTCACTATCAATGACTATGAATGATTCTGGCTCCAAGTTTTCAGAGATCTCATGCAGTACTTTCCTGTCCTCAGTTTCTTCTCCACCTACTCTGATGTGTTGTGTATACAAAGCCATTGTCATTGCTATCTCCAAATTTGCTACAACCTTTGTGTGGATAGATTACTCAAATCAGCTGCTGTCTCTAGCAGGATGCATCAACATTCTCTGTCAAATCCAGAAATTCACAATACCAGCTTCACAAAAAATACAGGCACTTTGTAAAAGTGGAAGTTCTTAAAAGTGACCTTACCTGCAAATTGCGTACCTGTCGTTCTAAGGAACACAGATGCTGAGTCCATCTTGCGCCTGTTGTTTATTGGTAAGATCTTAATGATCCAAATGGGTTTTTCTGGCATTTTATTAGCTGCTTGGACTATGAGATATCAAGATGGCGGTGATTCAGAGCCTTCCGGCATGTATGGGTGATAAATTCTCATGGTCTTGTACCCGATGGAATGCAGTACAGGACGTGCAGGAAGTGACTGACAGGGCCTCATGTCCAAACTTGTACTCATCCACATGATCCCTCCCCCTGCACGAGGCAATGCTACATGATGAACTTCTACCCCTTATATCACTATTGTGGTAGGTAACAATCATCAACTCACAAACATTACAAGAGGAAGTCTACAAGGGTTGAGGCCTTTAAAAAATCTTGCAAATTATCAGCTTGGGCAAGATATACATTCTGAAGAAAATAATGAAGCCCTCAGAGACAAAGTCCAGTATATTTAAACCTTTGGGCAGCCAGACAACAGAGAATATTGACTAGCCTCTGATGCCATAAAGACTGAAACCATTTTGAAGGCTAAAATGCATTTAAATAGAACCAGTGACTACTACCTAAGTGGGCCACTTTTCAGATTAGAGATAACATAAGATTAGGCAGCCCAGAGACCACCTAACATTGGCGATGGATGAGCGGGGGCGGGAGGGTAGTTTGGAGGAGGACAGCCCAAAGTGCCAGCTCACCAGATCATTTTGCGAGCTTGCAGGAGTGGGAGGTAGCTACAGAAATAGAGTAGATGAAGCCATCTACTTGAACACAGTGATGAGAATTTTTAAATGAAAGTGTTATGTAATTAATTCCGTACTGTTTTTAAATAACAGATTCATAAAGTTTGAGAAACTAACATGTCTTGCAACTAACTTCATTATTATTGTGTCAAAATGATCATCTGAAGATTGCACTCAGGGTAGCACACACAGTCCAAATCTAGAAACTTCCATGTAAAGAACTTGCTGAGAATTTTGAGCAATACTTATCCAAAGTTGTTCACAATGCCCGACCTTGAAGGTAACATAGTTTCTATGGAATTTTGTTTTGTATCTGTCCTTTATACTATTTTGAAAACAAGCTTTCATTGTCCAATTCTTACTGAGGTTAACTATGTTGGGTATTTTATTGCCATTGGCTATTGAACATTTAGTGATAAAGATCTCAGGTCCTGGTTAATATTGTGCTACACTGTCTAGGAACAGTTTTAACCTTCATCAACCTTAGCTTCCTATGTTTTCTTTTTCTGGGCTAGGGCTTTTGGCCTGGGGGTGTCATTGTGATCCAAAGATAGGATCCGCCAACAAACAGTTTAAACCAGTTCTGATTTACTCACATCGTTTAACCATAGTTGCTACAAAAGCTCTTCTATATTAAAATAATGGAAAAGTATATCTACATACTTATATGAAGGGACCAGAAGCTATTGTAAGTTAATAAATGCAGGAGTGCTGGACAATTGGGATTTGATGCATGATACAATACAGTCAATAGACTTTTGGCAAAAGCTGGGTTAATGGAGATATTATGAAAAACCTTAATCAAATGGGTAGGTTATGAAAGGAGCATCTTAAAGGTAGAGAGAGAAGTTGACCTGTTTAGAGAGGGAATTTCAAGGTTTAGGGCCCTTGATTGTCAAGTGTGCACAATTAAAACTGAGATACACAACAGACAATATTGGAGGAGAACAGAGATTTTGAAGGGTTACAAGGCACAAGAAGCTTACACCAACACCCATCTTCAATGTAATTAGACATCCCAAGGCATCCCAAGCCAAACATGACACCAAGTTACATAAGGAGATATGAGGGCAGAAAACTAAAAGCTTGGTTAAAAATGTAATGAACATATTAACAGGAGAAGGAGAAGTAAAGAGTTGAAGAGAATAAAGGAGGAAATTCCAGAGTTTGTGGCCTAGACAACTGAAGGCATGACCACAATTAATGGAACAATTATCGTTAGGACTGCACAAGAGGCTATAATAAGAGGAGCACAGATATCTCACAGGGTGATGGATCTGGAGGAGATTAATGCGTAGTGAGTGCTGCCTGGCTGTGAGGAGTGCTTTGAAGTTGGGTGAAAACAGGGAATTAGATGAAACAGGTAGCAGAGATCTCAAGGGAGAGCGATGATTTGTCAGTAAGAGCGAGCACTGATTGGTCAGTAAGGGAGAGCGCCAATTGATCAGTAAGGGAGAAGGCCGATTGGTCAGTAAGGGAGAAGGCCGATTGGTCAGTAAGGGAGAAGGCCGATTGGTCAGTAAGGGAGAGCGCCGATTGGTCAGTAAGGGAGAGCACTGATTGGTCAGTAAGGGAGAAGGCCGATTGGTCAGTAAGGGAGAGCGCCGATTGGTCAGTAAGGGAGAGCGCCAATTGGTCAGTAAGGGAGAAGGCCGATTGGTCAGTAAGGGAGAAGGCCGATTGGTCAGTAAGGGAGAGCGCTGATTGGTCTTAATTCTCTGAAAATGACAGTGAATTCGGAATAAAAAATACTTAAAAGTGGCATCACAGGAAGTCTGTGATTTGATTGGCTGACAAGAAACTGTGCTAAATTTAAAAATCCATTTAAATTACAGGTTAGAAATTGCGTTGAGACTGAGATAATGAGGTTATATTAAAAAAAGATTTTTAAAAAATTTGAAACCCAAATTAAAAACTAATTAAACAAAATACAGATGGAGGATCAGGTGATGAGTTGTTCATGTATGATAGCTGCTGGACTCCATTGTGGTTCCCAGTGAGCAAGCCTGTGGTAAATGTTGAGGAACTCTGGCTTAGAGTGGATGAGCTAGATTCTGAGCTTTGGACACTGTGACACATCAGGGAGGGGAGAGACACCTGGACACTGTGTTCCAGGAGGCAGTCACACCCATTAGATTAAATATCTTGAATTTGGCCAGTGGACAGGGACAGGAGGGTGTGACTGTGAGTGAGGCAGATAGAGGGATCCAGGGGATTGGAGCTTCAGTCCCTG
This sequence comes from Sphyrna mokarran, assembly GCA_024679065.1. Lineage (NCBI taxonomy): Eukaryota > Metazoa > Chordata > Chondrichthyes > Carcharhiniformes > Carcharhinidae > Sphyrna > Sphyrna mokarran. The sequence continues at coordinate 103,147,953 of JAGIQG010000001.1, read as the reverse complement.
AACTTGTCCAATAGGTTCAAAATTCTTGCTCCTTGTGTGGCCAAGAGTGATACTGCAGGGAAGATGAGCAAACTGAACGCAGCACTGTGGTACAAGGAGCCATTCAAATAGGGGAAGAGAAAAGAAATGTAGCCGTAATTAGGGATAGTATAGCTACGGGCATTGACACTGTTCTCTTTGACCAGAATCGAGAATCCCAAAGGTTGTGTTGCCTGCCTGGTGCTCTGCTCAGGATATCTCATCTAGGTTGCAGAGGAACTTGGAGTGGGAGGGTACAGATCCAGTTGTCGTGCTTCAGGTAGGTACTAATGACATAGGTGGAACAGGAACAGAAGTTCTGCTAAGGGAGTATGAACAGCTAGGAGCTAAATTAAAAAGCAGAACCAAAAAGGTAATAATCTCTGGATCACTACCTGAGTCACAAATTAATTGGCAGAGGGTCAATAAGACTAAGGAGGTAAACGTGTGGCTCAAAGATTGGTGTGGGAGGAATAGGTTTGAATTCATGGGACATTGGCACCAGTAATTGGGAGAGAGGACCTGTTCCCATGGGAGGCACTTCATCTAATCATGCTGGCTTCAGAGTCCTGACAAATCATATAACTAGTGCTGTAGATAGGGCTTTGAGAGGGTGCAAGTGCAGGTTAATGGAGTTGAGGGTTCATGAGAGATTAGTAAAGTTTTGAGACCATGTAATAGAACAGAGAGTATAGAAGGTGGCACGGATCTAATCTGAGGCAGAGCAAAAAAAGTGACAAGTGTGAGAAGGGAGGTGGTCAATGCAGGATTATGGGTGTGGTACCTAAATGCGCGCAGTATACAGAGCAAGGTAAATGAGCTTGTTGCGCACGTTGAAATTGGCCGGTACGATGGTGTGGGCATCACAGAGACATGGCTGCAAAGGGATCAGGGATGAGACCTAAATATCCAAGGATCTGTGTCCTATTGAAAGGATAGACAGATGGGCAGAGGAGGTGGGGTTGCATTGTTAGTAAGGAATGAAGTTAAATCAATAGGAAGAAACAATATAGGATCAGAAGGCATAGAATCTCTGTGGGTAGAGTTGAGGAATCACAAAGGTAGAAAGACCCTGACGGGAATTATGTACAGGCCCCCTAGCGGTACTCAGGATGTGAGGCAGAAAATAAATCAGGAGATAGAAAAGGCATATGAACAAAGGCAATATTACAATAATTATGGGGGACTTCAGTATACAGGTGGACTGGGAAAATCAAGTAGGTAGTGGATCCCAAGAAAAGGAATTTGTGGAATATCTAAGAGATAGTTTTCTTAGAGCAGCTTGTATCTGAGCTTACTAGGGAACAGGCAATTCTGGATTTGGTGATGTGTAATAAGGCAGACTTGATTTGGGAACTTAAGGTGAAGGAACCTGTAGGGAGTAGTGACGACAATATGATAAAATTTACTCTGCACTTTGAGAGGGAGAAGCTGAAATCAGACATAACGGCAGTATAATTAAATAAAGGTAACTATAAAGACACAAGGGAGGAGCTGGCCAGAGTTGCTTGGAAAGGGAGCCTAACAGAGAAGACAGTGGAACAGCAATGCAGGAGTTTTTAGGCTTTATTCGGGAGGCGCAACAGAAATTCATCTCAAGGAGGAGGAAACATGCTAAAAGGAGGATGAGGCATCCATGGCTGATGAGGGAAGCCAAGGACAGCAGAAAAGCAAAAGAAAAAACTTACAAAATGCTGAGGATTAGTGGGAAGCCAGAGGATTGGGAAGCCTTTAGAAGTGAGCAGAAGACAACTAAAAAAGCAATTAAGGGGGAGAAGATGAAATATGAATGTCATTATATTACGAGCTAGTAATATAAAAGAATTTAGAACGAGTTCTTTTCAATATATAAAAGGTAAGTGAGAAGCAAAAATAGCCATTGGACCACTGGAAAATGAGGCTGGAGAAGTAATAATAGGAAACAAAGAACTGGTAGAGGAACTGAATAGTTACTTTGCATCAGTCTTCACTGTGGAAAATAGCAATGGGATGCCACAGCTCCAGGAGAATCAGGAGGCATAGGTGAGTGTAGTGGCCGTCACTAAGGAGAAGTTCTGGGGAAACTGAAAGGTTTGAAAGTGGATAAATCGCCTGGATCAGATGGACCACACCCCCCAGGTTCCAAAAGAGATAGCTGAGAAAATTGTGGAGGGAAAAGTGGTGATCTTTCAGAAATCACTGGAAGCTGGCAGGATTCCAGAGGACTGGAAAATAGCTATTGTAACATGGTTGTTTCAGAATTGATAGAGGCAGCAGATGGGGAATTATAGGCCAGTTAGGCTGACTTTGATCATTGGCAAGATTTTAGAGTCCATTATTAAAAATGACACCACAGAATACTTGGAAGTGTACGATAAAACAGAATTGAGTCAGCTTGACTTCTTCAAGGGGAGGTCACATCTGACAAATCTGTTGGATTCTTTGAAAGGGTAACAAGGAAGTTAGACAAACGAGAATGAGTGGATGTGATTTATTTAGATTTTCAGAAGGCCTTTGACAAGGTGCCACATGGGCAACTGTTAAATGAGTTAAAAGCCCATGGTATGGATAGAGGATTGACTGACTGACAGAAGGCAGAGAATGGAGATAAAGAGATCTTTTTCAGGATGGCAGCTGGTGACTAGTGGTGTGCCTCAGGGATCAGTGCTGGGACCACAACTTTTCATAACATACATTAACAATTTAGAAGAAGGAACTAAATGCTCTGTTGTTAAGTTTGTAGATGATATAAAGATATGTAGAGAGACAGCTGGTATTGAGGAAGCAGTGGAGGGTACAGAAGGACTTGGATAGGTTAGAAGAGTGGGCAAAGAAGTGGCAGATGGAATACAGTGTGGAAAACTCTGAGGTTATGCACTTTGGAAAGAGAAATGGAAGCATAGACTATTTTCTAAATGGGGAAATGCTCAGGAAATCAGAAACACAAGGAACTTGGGAGTCCTTATTTGAGATTCTGTTATGGTTAGCATGCAGGTGAAATTTTAAAACTCAAACACCTAGAATTAAAACCAGAAAATCATGAAATCATTGTCAATTGTTGTATAAAACCACTGGTTCACTAATGTCTTAAGGGAAGGAAACTTACTGTCCTTACTTGGTCTGGCTTACATATGACTCTAGACTCACAGCAGTGTTCTTAACTCTTAAATGTCATAGAAACATAAAACAGTACAGCATAGTACAGGCCCTTCAGCCCTCTATATTGTGCCAAGCTATGTCCAAACCCAAGGTCAAGCTATCCCACTTCCTATAATTCTGGTGTGCTCCATTTGCCTAGCCAATAATCGCTTGAAAGTTCCTAAAGTATCCAACTCCACTATCACAGCAGGCAGTGTATTCCACACACCAATCATTCTCTGAGTGAAGAATCTATCTTGGACATCCCTCCTGTATCTCCCACCGTGAATCTTATGGTTTTCCCCTTATGCCCCCTAGTAACAGCTACATCCACCCAAGGAAATAGTCTCTGCATATTCATTCTATTAAGTCGCCTCTCATCCTCCTTCACTCTAAAGAGAAAAGCCCCAACTCCCTCAACCTTTCCTCATAAGACTTACCCTCCAAATCAGGCAGCATCCTGGTAAATCTCCTCTGCACTCTCACCAATGCTTCTTATAGTGAAGTAACCAGAACTGAACACAATATTCCGAATGTGGTTTCACCAACATCTGGTACAGTTGCAGCATAACGTCACAGCTCTTAAATTCAAGCCCCCTGTTAATAAAAGCTAACACACTATAAGCCTTCTTCATGGCTCTATCCAGTTGAGTGGCAACCTTTAGAGATCTGTGGGTATGAACCCCAAGATCTGTCTGTTCCTACACATTTCGCAGAACCCTGCAGTTGACCCTGTAATCCACATTTAACTTTGTCCTACCACACTGAATCACCTCACACTTATCAGGGTTAAGCTCCATTTGCTACTTTTTGACCAAGCTCTGCATCCTATCAATGTCTCTCTGCAGCCTGCAAGAACCCTCCATTTCATCCACCACTCCATCAATCTTGGTGTCATCAGCAAATTCACAACCCCCCCCCCCCCCCCCCCTCTTCCATGTCCCCTGAAATGCCCTGTCACGACACTCAGCTGGATCCAATCACTATAAAAGAGACAAAAAGGAATGAAACCAGATAGACTACCTGACATCAACCTCGGCACTGGAAATAACAGTGGCAAACCCAGCTCTGTCAACCCTGTAAAGTCCTTCTTATTATCATCCGGAATCTTGTGACAAAATTGCCAAGCAACAGCCTGATTTGCAAGAATTTTCAGCCAAACATGCTGAATAGATGACCCATCTCAGCTTCCTCTAGATATCCCCAGCATCACAGGTGTCAATCTTCAGCCAGTTCGATTCACTACACATGAAATCAAGAAATGGCTGAAGGCATTGATACAGCAAAGGCCATGGGCTCTGATAACATTCCAGCAATAGTACTGAAGACATATGATGTTCAATTTGCAGTGCCCTGAACTAAGCTCTTCCAGTACAGTTTCAACACTGGCATTTAACCGGCAATGAGAAGAATTGCCCAGGTATGTCCTGTACACAAGAAACAGATGAAATCCAACCCGACCAATTACCACCCAATCAGTCTGCTCTCAATCATCAGTAAAGTGATGGAAAGGGTCATCAATAGTGCGATCAAGCAGCACCTGCTCAGTGATGCCCAGTTTGGGTTTCATCAGGGTCACTCAGTTCCTGACCTCATGGTTCAAACCATGGACCAAAAAACTGAATCCCAGAAGTGAGATGAGAATTAAAGCCTTTGACATCAAGGTAACACTTGAATAAGTATGACATTTAGGAGCCCTAGCAAAACTGAATTACATGGGAATCAGGAGGAAAACTCTCCACTGATTGCATTCAAACCTCGTACAAAGGAAGATGGTTGTGGTGATTGAATGTCAATCATCCCAGCTTCAGTATATCATTGCACTCAGACCCACCCATCTTCAGCTGCTTCATCAATGACCTCCCTTCCATCATAAGGCTAGAAGTAGGGATATTCACTGATGATTGTACATTATTTAGTATTATGTACATACCTACCTCCCTCTTCCTTTTTGATGTCCTGCCCCTCAATGCCCTCCTATATTTGTTCTTTTATTAATGGTACCTGCAGCTTTTCTTGACATCATATCGTTTTCCATACTGACTGTGATATTGGTGTCTTTCCTCAGTGGTGTGGCTGATTAACCACCAGGAACTCTACTTTGGCAACTTACAAGCTTACAATGTTATTTAAGATATAGAGCTAGGAGTTTGCATAACTGTGAAATTAGTATTCCTCTGTTGTGTAATATTGTGCTTGACATGAATCTGGAGGGCTAACAGCAACAGTCTGCAGGATCTTCCATCCTACAGGAACTTGTGCAAAAGATGGTCTTCAAGTTTAAACAGAACTATCAAATAAATAGTGAGTTGTCATTTATTTTTTAACAAAACTAGTCAACCCTCCATAGTGTCATTGACAAAGAAACAAGATCAAGAACACAATTCAGCTCAGCAAGGTTAAAGGGAAGGAAAGAGGATCACGGTGAAGGAAGAGGAGAACCAGGCACAGAGAGAGGAGAAAGGATGTGAAGAAAGGAAAGGATAGAAAGTTAAAGAGAGAGGAGATGGTGAAGGGAGGCAAGAAGAGAAGAAAAAGGGGAGAAACTATTCAGTTATATCAGAGAAGGCCAAAGTATGGTTTAGAGGAGATTGGAGTGTCAAAGACTGGATGCTCTTCAGTGAGACCTGAGCTGAATCCTGCACAATGTGGGATGGGGAGAGGGTGCGCGGTGGCTGGTGGTGGGGCAGGTGGGATGGGTTGGGGGGTGGTGTGGTATGGTTGCAGGGAGATTATTTCAAGGCCAGTTGGCTTTTCAGTGGATGTGAAGAGGATTCAAATATACTAGGGGTTGAATTTTGTATTGCAGCCTGTTCCCCCCCCCCACCATCCCCCCCCACCATAGAAATGTCAGCTGAGTTGACTGACTTTGAAAAAGGCTGCCCACAGTGATAATATGATGGAGATGGCCTTAACAAAGTGAGAGTGGGATTTCTGCCTCTCAGGGACAGGAGGTTATGGTCTAGAGAGCGGATGGTTAGTCTGGTTGGCTGGTAGCTGAGTAGTCGCAGCAGCGCCAGAACTCAGTTAGTGGGCTTGCCCATGAAGAAGATCATGGTGACTTGACACGAAGATAAGACCCAAGGCTTTGGATGAGAGATATTGCAGGGAGGCCATCTTGGGAGCTGTCCTTGATGCAGGCAAGTCATCCCTTCCTTCCTGCCTTTTTATCTCAGATGATTAAAAAAAGTAGGCTGGGTATCTTTCTCTATTGCCCACCACCAACTGGTGGCAGAGGCAGAACCTTGTCTTTAAATGTCAATTAATTGGTCAGTGAAGGGGTTAGTAGGCTTCAAGGTGAGCAGGTTGGTTGGTTCCTTACGCATTCACCATTTTATGGTACATAGTTCACAGGAGGGCGGAAATGGAATGGCTTGTCACCCATTCCATTTTACATGCCTTTCTCCACCTCAAATCTGCTGAAGAGAGACTATAAAATCTCTGTCCCCAACCAGACTATTGGAGTTTTGAATTGGAGTTAGTGCCAGGATTGGAATTTGTTGCCAGGAGCTCCAACCTGAAAATTCATTGAAGAACCAAAGCACTGGGCTGACAGCAAGTCTTCTGGATCAGTTGGGTGGGCAGACAACCAAAGCCACAGCAAGAATGCATGTCAGAGTGTAAAACATTGGGCTAAAACAGATCTGGGATCTGACAGATGACAACATTAGACCATTTAGACAGCAAGGACCTAGATTTTGGCATTCAGTGCAACAAAGAGAGGATGTGGAAGCTACTATAGCTACAATAAATCAATGTAATAGAACATAGAACATAGAACACAACAGCACAAACAGGCCCTTCGGCCCACAAGTTGTGCCGAACACATGAAAACCTACCCAGCCATAGACCTATCTATAACCCCCAATCCCATTGGATCCCGTATACTCATCCAGAAGTCTTTTAAAAGACCCCAGCGAGTTCGCCTCGACCACCACCGACGGCAGCCGATTCCATTCACTCACCACCCTCTGAGTGAAAAACTTTCCCCTAGCATCCCCTCTGTACTTGCTTCCCTGCACCTTAAATCTGTGCCCTCTCGTCGCGACCATTTCAGCCCTGGGAAATAGTCTCTGAGAGTCCACCCTATCTATTCCTCTCAACATCTTGTAAACCTCTATCAGGTCGCCTCTCAACCTTCGTCTCTCCAGGGAGAACAGTCCCAGCTCCCTCAACCTGTCTTCATAAGGCATGCCTCCCAATCCAGGCAACATCCTTGTAAATCTCCTCTGCACCCTTTCAATAGCTTCCACGTCCTTCCTATAGTGAGGCGACCAGAACTGCGCACAGTACTCCAAGTGTGGTCTGACAAGGGTCCTATAAAGCTGCAGCATTACCTCCTGACTCCTGAACTCAATCCCTCGATGAATGAAGGCCAGTACACCGTAAGCTTTCTTAACCACATCCTCCACCTGGGAGGCCGATTTGAGAGTCTTATGGACCCGGACCCCAAGATCCCTCTGCTCTTCCACACAGCTAAGACTCCTACCTTTGATAGTGTACTCATTCATCCCGTTGGATCTGCCAAAATGGACCACAACACATTTATCCGCGTTGAAGTCCATCTGCCACTTCTCCGCCCAGTCTTGCATCCTGTCGATGTCATGCTGCAACTTCTGACATCCCTCCAGACCATCCACAACACCACCGACCTTCGTGTCATCGGCGAACTTACTCACCCATCCCTCCACTTCCTCATCCAGGTCATTTATGAAAATGACAAACAGCAAGGGTCCTAGAACAGATCCCTGGGGCACTCCACTGGTGACCGACCTCCATGCAGAAAAAGAGCCATCCACAACCACCCTCTGCCTTCTGCAGGCAAGCCAGTTCTGGATCCACAAGGCCAAAGCCCCTTGGATCCCATGGCCTCTCACCTTCTCAAGAAGTCTTGCATGTGGGACCTTGTCAAATGCCTTGCTGAAGTCCATGTACACCACGTCCACTGCTCTTCCTTCGTCAATGTGTTCAGTCACATTTTCGAAGAACTCAATTAAGCTCGTAAGGCACGACCTGCCTTTTACAAAACCATGTTGACTATTTCTAATCAACCTAAACTTCTCCAAATGCTCATAAATCTTGTCCCTCAGAAGCCTCTCCGTCAGCTTACCAACCACTGAGGTCAGACTCACCAGTCGGTAATTTCCAGGACTATCCCTGTTCCCTTTCTTGAAAATAGGGACCACATCCGCAATCCTCCAATCCTCCGGAACCCCTCCCGTCTCCATCAACGATGCAAAGATCATCGCCAGGGGCTCTGCAATGACATCCCTCACCTCCCACAATAACCTGGGGTACATCCCATCTGGTCCCGGAGACTTGTCTATCTTGATAGCATTTAGAAGTTCTAACACATCCGCTTCCTTAATATCTACTTACTCAATCTTTTCAGTCTGCCGCAAACTTGTAGTGCATCCTCCCAGATCACTTTCCACCGTGAATACTGAGGCAAAGTACTCATTAAGTACCTTTGTCGTTTCTTCCGGTTCCGTATAGACTTTTCCCCCTTCACCTTTTATAGGTCCCATCCCTTCTCTTCTCATCCTTTTACTTTTCACATATTTGTAGAAGGCCTTGGGATTCTCCTTAATCCTACCAGCCAAGGCCTTCTCATGACCCCTTCTGGCTCTCCTAATTTCCTTTTTAAGCTCTCTTCTATAAGCCTTATACTTCTCTAGATCCCCAACATCTCCTAGCTCTTTGAACCTTTTATACACCTTTCTTTTCTTCCTGACTATGTTCACCACAGCCTTCGTGCACCACGGTTCCCGCGTCCTACCAAAACCTCCTTGTCTCACTGGAACGTTGTCGTGCAGAGCTCCAGACAAGCATTCCTTGAATATCTGCCACCTTCCTTCTGTGCTTTTCCCCAAGAACACCTCCTTCCAGTTTATTCGCCCCAACATCTGCCTGATGTCTTCATATTTCCCCTTATTCCAGACAAACACCTTCCTAGCCTGCCTGATCCTATCCTTTTCCAATGCAAGGGTGAAGGAGATAGAATTATGATCTCCATCCCCAAGATTTTCTCCTACCGAGAGATCCATCACCTGTCCTGGTTCATTAGCTAGTACCAGGTCCAGTACAGCCTCTCCTCTCGTAGGCTTGTCCATGTGCTGTGTCAGTAAACCCTCCTGAACACACCTAACAAACTCCTCCCCATCCAAACCCCTTATCCTTGGGATATTCCAGTCGATGTTTGGGAAATTGAAATCTCCCATCACAACAGCTCTGTTATTTCTACATCTCTCCAGTATCTGTTTCCCTATCTGCACCTCAACTTCCCTGTCACTATTGGGCGGCCTATAGAATACACCCAACAACGTCACCGACCCTTTGCTATTCCTAACTTCCACCCACAGAGACTCCGTAGACATTCCCTCCTCGGTATCCACCTTCTCTGCAGCCATGACACTGTCCCTGATCAACAGTGCCACTCCACCACCTCTTTTGCCTCCCTCCCTGTCCTTCCTGAAGGATCTGAATCCCGGGACCTGTAGTACCCAGTCCTGTCCCTGAGACATCCAAGTAATAATATTGATTCTAGCTGTAATTGAAGATTTTTACCCATTTTTCTTTGGTAGATGATTTAGATATTTAGGCTTACCAGATTAGCATAGTTCCTGATCCTAATGTCCAAACATGTGTGCTTTGTAGCACAGGCTATCTGAAGCAGGAACATTTCACGGAGCCAGACCTCTTAGTTTGTGGCTCCTTCTTATTTCTAACACTTCTCCATGAAAGACAATGCAAAAAACTTTGAAATTTGACACTACACTTGTAAAATTCTTAACTTCTTCACTCAACCAAAATTCAGTGACTATTCTCAATTCAAACCATATAAGTGATTTGAGACTGATAAAGCTAGACAGTAAGTATGCAGTGCCCACCTCATGCAACAGTGACAGTTTCTTTGCATAAAGGCCTAAGATCTGTTTGAAGTTCCCAAGATGTCCTGCTATAAGGCAACTAGCACCAGCTGTGTGTCAAGAGGTTTTCTACCATGATTGTGTGGATGGAGTGGGAGAAACTTCAAAAAAAGGTCTTGTTTTATCACTGTAAGTATACAAGTATACACAGAAGTATTGAATATTAACCAGGTTTGTCCTATTAGAGGACAAGTAACTGCAAGTTAACTTCAAGTGCACCCTTAGACATTGGCAGAAGCCTCGAAGTGGATCAGATTACAAAAAAGCCTCCAAGAAGTTCTTATTAATAGTTTTAATTATTTTGAAATGAGGCTCCTGTCTAAAACCTTTTTTTGCAATTCTTTGTCCCTTCCTTTCTTTGAAGCTTGGCATGGATTACTTCTTTTCTATTATTTTGACTGTTTGTCTGCATCTTGGAGCATTTCTCTTGCCCTGCTTTCTCCTGTAAGATACTTAAACACTAGACAGCTGCTTATCAGTTCCAACACTCCACTGACTGGCTGTTGTGCAGGCAGCAGATTGCACAATTTACTAAAAATAGAAATATCAAGGGTTAAGAGACAGGCTAGAATTCGCCCCAAATCATTGCATTTAATTGTACCTTTCATACTCACACGCTAGAGTGTTTCACAGCCAATGAATTATGTTCTGTTTCTATGAATTACTTTGAAGCATAATTGCTGCTGTAATGCATGGAACTGCAGCAAATAATTTGCAACAAATAGGCACCAAGATTCCAACAAAGGTTGTCCTGATATCAATTGCATTTTCGGTAAAATCCCAAAATAAGCAGGAGCTGAAAATGGCTAGTGTGTCCTTTCTCCAGGGAACCATCAAGGCCACAATGTGAGATCAGGGACAATTCTGTGCAAACCCAGCGCTGCAATTTCAAAGAGCAGTTTGGTGTACAGAACTTGAAAATTGCTCAAAAAAGAGACATGTTGTTGAAGCTTTTCATCTCAACCTCATCAGTTTGCAAGAATACCGATTGTAAAGGGAAGAACAGTTGTTCAACAAATCATGCAGACTAACTTGTTGTTCACTTTACAATTGATATTCTCTTGAATCTATTATGATGAGTGCAAGATGAAAAGCTTTGTTATTTTCTTATGGTAACAATATTCTTAGTAAGAATTTAGCAACACCAATTATTAATCCAACCGATTGATTTGATAGTAAAATAGCGAGCTTTCAACACTCCCGTGTCTTCATCAGGCAAGTGCAGTGTTCTGGTCTGCAATAGCACACATCAGCACAGACAGTCAGAGATTGCTGATTAGAATGCGAATCCTTACATCTAACCTGCTATTCAAGTGTTAAAGTGGCTAACAATGTGTGTGAAGGGGATCCTGAGCATTGTTAGAGAGTTGTGTATTTTCTCCAGACAGCACAGTAAGTGAGGTTTTTTGCTAACCCAGGCAAGTTACGGGGGTTACAGATAGTGTGTCATGAAGCCAAGATCCCTGTTAAGACCGTCCTCATGTGTGCGGAGCTTGGCTATCAGTCTCTGTTCAGCGACTCTGCGCTGTCGTGTATCACGAAAGCCCCCTTGAAGAACATTTACCCGCAGGTCGGAGGCCGAATGCCCATGACTGCTGAAGTGTTCGCCCACAGGAAGGGAACTGTTTTGCCTGGTGATTGTTGAGCGATGCTCATTCATCCGCTGTCGTAGTGTTTGCATGGTCTCCCCAATATACCATGCTTCGGGACATCCTTTCTTGCAACGTATTAGGTAGACAACGTTGGCCGAGTTGCAAGAGTATGTACCGTGCACCTGGTGAATGGTATCCTCACGTTTGATGATGTCGTCCATGTCTATGATCTGGCATGTCTTGCAGAGGTTGCTGTGGCAGGGTTGTGTGGTATTGTGGTCACTGTTCTCCTGAAGGTTGGGTAGTTTGCTGCGAACAATGATCTGTTTGAGGTTGTGCGGTTGTCTGAAAGCAAGAAGTGGGGGGGTGGGGATGGCCCTAGCGAGATGTTCATCGTCATCAATGATATGTTGAAGACTCCGGAGAAGATGTCGTAGCTTCTCCGCTCCGGGGAAGTACTGGACAACAAAGGGTACTCTGTCCACCGTGTCCCGTGTTCGTCTTCTGAGGAGATCAGTGCGGTTTATCGTTGTGGCACGTTGGAACTGTCGATCGATGAGTCGAGCGCCATATCCTGTTCTCACGAGTGCATCCTTCAGTGTCTGGAGGTGTCTGTCACGATCCTCCTCATCTGAGCAAATTCTGTGTATACGGAGGGCTTGTCCATAGGGAATGGCTTCTTTAACGTGTCTAGGGTGGAAGCTGGAGAAGTGGAGCATTGTGAGGTTGTCTGTCGGTTTGCGGTACAGTGAGGTGCTGAGGTGACCGTCCTTGATGGAGATGCATGTGTCCAAGAATGCAACTGATTCTGGAGAATAGTCCATGGTGAGTCTGATGGTGGGATGGAACTTGTTGATATCATCATACAGTTGTTTCAATGATTGTTCACCATGAGTCCAAAGGAAAAAGATGTCATCAATGTATCTAGTATATAACCTTGGTTGGAGATCTTGTGTGGTGAAGAAGTCTTGTTCGAACCTGTGCATGAAGATGTTGGCATACTGAGGTGCGAATTTGGTCCCCATGGCTGTTCCGTGTGTCTGGATGAAAAGCTGATTGTTGAAGGTGAAGACATTGTGGTCCAAGATGAAGCGGATGAGTTGTAAAATTGCATCTGGAAACTGGCAGTTGTTGGCATTGAGTACTGAGGCAGTTGCAGCAATACCATCGTCGTGGGGGATGTTGGTGTAGAGCGCCGAGACATCCATTGTGACAAGGAGTGTCCCTGTTTCCACTGCTCCATGTGTGCTGAGTTTCTGCAGGAAGTCCGTAGTGTCAAGACAAAAGCTGGGGGTTCTTTGTACGATGGGTTTCAGGATGCCCTCGATATAGCCGGAGAGGTTCTCACACAGGGTCCCATTGCCCGATACGATGGGACGGCCGGGTATGTTTGCCTTGTGTATCTTTGGGAGGCAGTAGAGATCTCCAATGCGGGGAGTACGTGGAATGAGAGCCCGGAGGGTGTTCTGAAGGTCCGGATCAAAGGTTTTGATCAGAGTGTTGAGTTGACGAGTGTGTTCTTTGGTTGGATCTGCTGGTAACTGTCTGTAGTGTTTCTCATTGTTTAGTTGTCGGTACACTTCTTCACAGTAATCCGTTCTGTTCAGTATGACAGTACAGCATCTTTACATCATCAACAATATTCTTAACAGAAATTGGGTAGCCAGCCTTTCTAAAGATTATCCTATTAATCATTGAGAGATAGAAATAAATGGCAGTTCCAAAATGGCAATTGAAATTGCAGCCCTGCATTTGCACAAAGTTGTCCGTAATCTCATGTAGCCTTGATGGTTCTCCAGTGAAAGAACACACTAGCCATTTTTAGCTCCTGCTTATCTTGGGGTTCTACCAAAAATGCAACAGGAATAAGGACAATCTTTGTCAGAATCTTGGGGCCTATCTGTTGTAATATCCAAGTGCATTACCACACAAAATTTTTATCTGAGATTATCCACGAATGTAAATAGAGTCATAGAGATATGAAGCTTTGAAACAGAACTTTCAGCTCAACTTGTCTACATCAGGTTTCCTAAACCAAACTAATTCCATTTGCCTGCATTTGACCCTATCCCTCTACACCTTTCCTATCCATGTACCCATTCAAATGTCTTATAACATTGTAACTGTACCCATCCCTACCACCGCCTCTCATAGTTCTTTCCACTGACACCAAATTTGGTGTTGTAGTGGATAGTGAAGAAAATTACCTAAGACTACAATGGGATCTTATTCAACTGGGCCAGTCGGCCGAGGAATGGCAGATGGAGTTTAATTCAGACAAATGTGAGGTGCTGCATTTTGTTAAGACAAACCAGGGCAGATCTTACACAGTTAATGGTAGGTCTTGGGGAAGGTTGGCAAACAGACAGTATAAAGATAGACGTGAAGACAGACAAAGGAGAGATGGCAGCTTTATAACAGTGTCACTCAATTAGTAATCCAAAGATGTGCAAGTTAGAAGATTGATCATGCTAAATTGCCCCTTAATGTCTATAAATGTGTAGGTTAAGTGGATTAACCATTATAAACATGCAGGGTAATGAGGATAGGACGAGGGAGGTAGGGTGGGAGGCGTGTTGCTGGATAAAACATTCTTTCAGAGAGTGGGTGCAGACTTGTTGGGCTGAATGGTCTCCTTCTGCATTGTAGGGATTCAATTGTTCAAAAGTCCAGACCTGTAAGGATTTAAGGATAATGGTTGAAATTCCACTATGGTAATAGGTGGAATTTAAATTCAATTACTAAATTTGGAATTGAAAACAAATTTCAGGGATGATGATATTGGAAAATCTGCGGTCCTCACCTGGTCTGGCCCACATATGACCCACAATAGCGTGGTTGATTCTTAGCTGCCCTCTGAAACAATCTAGCATGCCAACCACTCAGTTTAAGGGCAATTAAGGATGGACAACAAATGCTGGGTTTAGCAGTGACATCCACATCTCAGAAAAGAACAAAAAAATTACCAGCTCAAACTATCAAATCATTTCTTATTTGACTGTAATACTCTTCAAATCGTACCTCCAAAACAACTTTAATAATGAAGCATTTGAATTCATCACACTTTAAAATTCCTCAGTAAGTTAGAAGTTCACATTTTAAATTTGCAAATTCTCAAGAATCTGCACATTTGCAACTGGCTGATGATGCTATGTGTCTGACAGTTCTTTACAATGGCTATAAGGATCTTGTAATAAAAATCAATTTATTTTAAAATCTAAGTAATTCCAGAGGTGTACTTTCCTGAGCCAAGTTTCTCCATGAAAAGTGCATATTTTATTTGATTGCAGTAATGATTAGTCTTATAATGTATTAAGCAGGGAGAATGAGTAACACAGCTTGCTGCCAGAGAAAAGGTTGACTCTCTTTGAATCCTTTTGAAATGTTGAGATTAGTGCACGGCACATGTGGTGTTTAAATTCAAGCAAACTTACTCATTGATATTCACGTTAGCTGGAATTTAATCTTGTATTTTCAATGTGGGAGAATCCACCAGTGACTGGTAACTTGTGGAAAATATCATTACAAAAGTGCAGAGCAGTCAAAATCAGAGCAATGTAGTAGGCTCCCACAGAGGTTGGGCCTCCTGTCGATATCTCCTTGGGAAAACTACTACTAACTTCTCTCATAAGCTGATCTTACTTGATTTGTGGTGCCCAACATGCAAGATAACACCACCCAACTGCATTTTGAACCATATATTTCTGTCTTTCGCATGGGTGTTTTAGAATCTGGTGGGTTCCTTAAATCAGCGAAATCACCAGCCAACAAAAGTAGGTAATTCTTAAACTCCATATCTATAGACAGTACTTGTGCTCTGCCTGCATTCCCACGGATAACTCTCATGCTCCCCCCACGTGACCTCATTTGTAGCCGCGTCATCACGTTCTCACGTGACCACTCAGTTTCCAGCTGCTACATCAGTCTCTTTGACAGACAAATTTAATAAACCCAGTTCTGCAGAAATGTCATGTGGACTCGAAACGTTAACCTTGTTTCTCTTCCGACAGATGCTGCTGGACCTGCTGAGTTTATCCAGCATTTTCAGTTTTCATTTCAAAATTAATGAATACTCTGATTTATTAATTAAGGTTAATGTCAAATCAACAAGTTGGTTTATTTTGCGGAATCTTTTTGCATAGCTGACCTAAATCCAGGTTTTATAAAACTTCTATAAACCTTCCTTTAAAAGCACAAAACAACAAAACACCCCAGCCTGTTCTGAATAACGTACACTATATTCACTTGGTTTTCTTTGGGTAAGGTGGGAGCTTGGATGTCAGCTTCTGACTGTTTGATTGATTTGGTCATGGCTGGAACCGAGTGCTGCAGTTTCACAACCAGTCCTTTGCCATGGATTCCTTTCTTCCTTGTCGTCACGGGAAGCTGAGGCTTCTTTGATGACCACTCCACCCCCAAAAGTTTCATGAGAAGACTTATCTACAAGTCATGCTACTTATCACACCTGTTGTCACAATTCCGTTTCTTTTGAAACTGTTATCTATAAAAGTTAACAAGAAGGGACATTTGATCCTTAGATAAAAGACCTGGAGCCGTCTTGAGTAAAGAGGAAGTTCTGATGTATTGGGCCAGACTTTTCTGGGCTGCTTGCAGTAATGGAGGAGCAACGTGTTATGAAACTCAAGCACTTAATTCAGAGGTCAGAAACTCCAGTTCCAAGCAGACCACAGGCCTTTTGTGCATGTACCAAGTGGGAACTGCCTCACCTGCACAGTTCATGTCTTTTACAGAGAATGGACTCTGCGCATTTGCACAGAAGGAAAGAGATGAAACTGCAGATCAGGTGACTTCAAGCAGAGGGGGCCATTACCAAACAATGTGTCCCCAAGAGTAGGAAGGGTACAGGGAAAGGTCCAAAAAGGTAGTCCTGGGTAGGTCAAAGACAGGGATCAAAGAAAGGTCTCCAAAGTCAAGTGAAAAGAAAGGAGTAAAGCAAAAGGGTCCAAGTTAAAGAGGCAGCTGGATGGAGCATATCTGAAGCAAAGCAGGCTTGAGAGAAGTCCTGCAGGGTCAAAGGTGACAGACAAAGGTTGTGCTACCTTACTATGGCACCTTTGGAGCATCAATGTTCTGCTTTGCACAGCTGAAGATATGAAATTGTGCTTGGAAGGTGAAGCTCAAATGTAATTGGAGATCCAGGGGAAAGGAAGAAAGGAATTTTGGACTTTGAGATTGAAACCATGAAGTTGGATCTTTGTCAAAGCAATCTAAGTGAATGTTTGAATTCCAAGGTAAGACCTTCAAATGTGGAGATTGAAAATCTAAAAAGAAAGACAAAGTTTCAATGAGAATACATGGCTTGCAATGTGACAAATGTCTGTGTGGGCCATTGAAAAAACTATGGAATCTGCTTTGGTTTCATCTGTAATTTACTCTGACATGTGGTGCATCTGACAATAGTTTGCCTGTTAATTCACATGTACCTCTTACTTACCCTGAATATTAGAATATAAGATAGATATTTTAAATTGTATCTATTTCATTCTTTTGTCTGTAAATATATTGCTAGCATAAAGGAATAGTGAATATTTGAATCAATTTTTTTGTATTTAACATCTTTCAAATCTTCTGTCGGGTGTAATATAATTCATTTTTCTTGTTGAATAAATACATTGCTTTTATGTTAAAGTTCATTGGCAGACTCTTAAGAAATTGTTCAGTAACTTTCTTCATGGTTTTTAAAAAGGTTAGGAGAATTCTCCCAAAAAGTTCTAAATGTCAAAATCATGTCGAAACTAAAGTAATACGCTGGTTTTTTCCATGTAAGTTCAGGGAAGAATCTCCCATTCTGTGCACTGCAGAAGCCACCAGTGTGAATACCATTAAATTTCAAAGGGCAGGGCCTATGCCCGCTGGAGAGACTGAAATCTGTGCGCTGAGTGGGCCATGCGCATGCGCTGATCGGTAAGTGCCAATGTTGGTGCACGTGCATTGATGACCTCCTGATCGCTGGCCCACAGTGATCCACAGTGCCAACTTTCCACCTCCCCCATGGACCAATTGTTGGCCCCCCCAACCATTCCCAGGCCTAGTCCAAATCCTCCCCCTGGCCCTCCACAATCTCCAGCCCCTCCGCGACAGTAACCCACCCCACCCCATAGTTCCCCTTCACCTCTTCCCTCTGCAGTGCGAACTCCCCCAGCAGGCTGACAGTGCCCCTTCCCAGCCTGCCCTGATCACTGACCTCCCTGCTTATCCAAATGTAGAATGGCAATGGGACTCCCATCCCCACCGAATGCCTTGCCCCCAGCAGGTCTCATCCCTGAGACTGTGACCCCATATGTCTTGCCTCCTTGGCATTGTCCCATGCCTGATGGACAGTGTCCAGGATCCCCTGGGCATTGGCACTTTGCCTCTTGTGCAGTGTAAGGGGCATAGATTGGCATTGGCAGGATGCCAATGCTCAAGGAGCACCATCCCCCCCCACCACCCAACCCTCTGGGAAGACCCTAATTACCCTTCCCTTCACTCCAGCAGAGTCAGGCACCAGTTCCCCACTGGAGTGAAATACTCTGGAGAGATAGAAGATGTGAGCAGGCCCAGAGACTTCAGTCCCAGATCCTGTAATCGTAGTGAAATTCTAATGGTCTTTGTGCCTCCCCACCAATTTCCAGTGTAGAGCAGACACCACTGGAAATCCAGCACTGGGAGACGCAAGCAGGGCGCGAATCCTCGTAAAGATCCCACAGATCAGCCAACGTGAGAATCTCTTGGCCCGCTATATTAAAGAATTAGCACAGCAGGATGGGAAAATTGCAGTCAGGATCTATCTAATCATATTCCACTCTGAGATCTGACTTGTTCAGTATTAACTTTAGTTGGGATCGTAACAATAGTTTAGGAGTTTTATGGTGAGGTGGCTCTCAGAGGAATAGAACATAAATTCACCTTAACCACTCTGACCATTAGGCTCCAGTCCCTCTCCATGTGCCCTTTAGTCAGCCTAACCCCTGACACATCCACAGCCCTCTGTGCACTCTTAGGTTTGCCCTTGAGATGTTCCTTTCTTGGCTTTCCATTCACCTTGGCTCTGAACAAAAGTTGAGGCTAATGATTTCTGAATGAAACCACATACTCATTTTTTTTAATAATTGTTTTGTTTTAAATCAATGTTTAAAAATTTTGTTAAAAACATTAGCTTTCTCTGAATTGGAACAAAAATAATTTTCTTAAGGAAACAATTCAAAGTTCCGACACAGTTTCTAGTGAAATTGGTGGACCGTTGATAAACATCTGCTCTTGAGATGTTCAGTCAAGTCCAAATTCAACCAAGCACATCCCACACAGCTACTATTATCTGGCAGCTTCATTATTTTAGCCCACAAATGCAAAACTATCTTGACCAAAAATGGAAAAGAAATAAAAAAAAGTCCATTGAAAGGAGAACAACCAAAATAACAAGATTGTTAATATCACTTACTTTTAAGAAAAGGAAATGACTTCATAGGAAGTGCCAATGAAGAGTGGCGATGTGAAACATTAACTGACTGCCTTCGCTTTAAAGCCTTTGAAACTGATTACTTTTGCTGAACTGTACAAAGGATCACAATGACAGTAAAGATTTCAAGAATTCAGCTCTTTACCTGGCTTTATATTGTTACTGGTAAGTAATACAGAAAACAAAAGATATCAAAGATCCTCAGATTGGTGATGAGTTCAAAATGGTTAGTGTGGGATCCACTTATGCTATCAATATTTGTAGATTATTTGAACTTGAGCATAATTGTCATTAAACTAAAAGTTGCAAAAATTATCAATTTCTATCACAAAAATGTGTGCCAGTAATTGTTTCAGTGTCTTCAAAGATTCCGAGACCGAATTTATTACTAAGATTTCAGTGTTTTAATCTGTTACTTTATAATGATATTTTCTGGTCATTTTAAGAGATGTGTATATTATCAAAATATTTTTTAAATTTCCTTCAGGGTCATTGTGTAGACCAAGTGTTTAATAAATTCTCCACTCCCCAAATCTTTAGCACATCTTAGTATCATATCAGCAATGTATCTCTTCTCTCAGCGCTTGTGTAAATTGTTCTATTCCCATGCAGTTGAGTGTTATTACCACATAGGTCCTTTACTGCTGAATTATGTGCAGATCTATATCATCGAGATATATCAATTCGGTTTTCGGTTGAGAATGTTCAAATCTCTTTATGGAAGTGTTTGCTGCCGCGAAAGGGTTAACTAAGAATAGCGATGAAAGGACGGTTTTCCTCGCCACTTAGTTCCCGATATGCTGTTGAACTTGCATAAAGCAAGAATTGACCACATTAACAATAATACAAACTGGTATATAACTGCAAAAGCTAACATCATTTGATTTTGAAAAACATACAAAAAAATCTCTTCTGACTGCTGACTTCTTAGAAGATATTTGTTAATAAAGTCCGCAAAAACGTGTTGCATTCGCCGATTACAGAGTGGTGAGAAGTAAGTCTTCTGGTCTCTGGATTGTCAGCCACTAGATTTGCGACTGGTGATGTTTGTCAGAATCCTGTAAAAGTATTTGTAAATGGACCTATGTGGGAATTGCCTGGAACTTTCAACTGGGGCAATTCCTCTGCTTCACAGGCCACCATAAATGTCTCCAACTCTGGAAACTTGGGAATGTTCCACACGGCATACCTGGATACTTGCCCAAGAAATGATAGGCAGCTTAAAGTGTAATCTAACACCTGGGTAACCCCATGCCTCTCAACTTGACTATTCTCGACCACCCAACTATCCCCGATCACCCAGCTGACTCCTGATCGATGCTGACTCCACTAACCCTCCACGATCCTCAACCCAATCTCACTGCACTCTGACCCAACCCAACTACTTTCTGACTCATTTACCTACTTACAAACCCCATCCATGTACCACCTCACCCACCTACCCATTTGGCAATCATTATCATTGCCCAGAAGATTGGAACTCCTGTTTCCTTTGTTACAATCCCCATAGAGACCAATATAGTTTCAAGAGAAAGAAACCCCCATACACTGTGGAAATAGCTGAAAGACAGGGTTTCATTTCATAAGGCTTTTACTGTAACAAGCTAAAATAAAAAAAACAAACATTAATTTTCAATTAACTGATACATCAAACTAAATTAAATGGAATCTTATACATTAACAAGTGAATGCACCGCAATAGGCTTTACAAAAGATTACTTTTGGTAATAATCTTCTGGTAGTTTTGTGGCATTAAAGGGACAGTTTCAAAGTCACTCCTCGCTCTCTATCAGAGGTTCATCACACCCCACAATGCTAGGTCAAAACTTTCAGTATCCCTCAACAATTGTTCCACTCTGTCTGAATTTTCCAGATTTAATTATCATCCCCTACTCCCTCAGATTATGGTGGTCTTAATGATGCAGAATTCCAGAGATTCATACCCTCCATTTTAGTATGTGCCCTGGAATCTGAAGAATCAGCATATGTGAGTCAACACATCCCTGCCGACTCCAAGAGCACTGCTGTCATTTAATATTCTAATAAATATTGATAGGCATAAAGCAGGATTTCTACCCCTCAGTCTAGAGGAAATCTGATCTTGGACAGCCAATCAGATTGGCCTTCTGCCCTCCAGGTCCTCCAGAAACAGTGCTACAGTGCCCAGAAGAGGGACTGCAGAAAGATTCCTGAACCTAAGTGCTGGGACCAGAAGTCTAGCTAGATGTCAGGGGTCACAGAGCCAGGAGGGTACAGAAAGCCAGGAGAGTGATTGCAGTCTCTGTGAAAAGGCCAGAGGAGGGAGAGAGATTATGAGGTCACCAGCCCTTAAACAGAGGGCACCCCACTGCCATACCTCAGAAGCTGCCATGGGTTCGTGTAGAAGTCTAGCCATGTGTTCAAACACTTAAAAGGGTTTAGTTGACTCTGTTAAAATCCTTTTCTCCATAGAAGCTTTTATTTCTGTCACATCATTTTGCAATTAACAGAGAAGACCTCATCCTAGCCCTGCCTACATCTCAGCAGCAGCTTTTCTCTGTTCTGTCAGCTACTTATGAGAGTGCTAAAACTGCCATTTGACATCTCAGTGAGTTTCTATTTGAGTTTCCCTCCCCATGGCAACCTGAGATCACATGGACATTTTTTCAAACTGTGGGTTTTACCAGGAATTCTAGTTATACATTCCTTTCCAGAATTTTCTGTTTTAAAGATACACTTTAAAATATATTGTATTGCAAAGTTCAGTGTTCATGACACTCTTTTCTACTTTCAGTCCTCTCAGCTCTAACTGAAAAGATTGTAGATTTAAGCCCCGCTCCAGAGACTTGACTATGTAATTACAATAACATTTCAGTACAGCTTATGTGGGAGCTCTGTACTATTGGTGCCACTGTCTTTTGGATGATTCATTGGTCCAGATTTCCCCATTTCCAGCTAGTCAGAGAGGAAATGTATTCCACAGGATGTGCGATGGGACCCCTTGGAAGTCCCAACACAAGAGGTGGAATTTTCCCATCCCTCCCACCACAGGAATTGTAGCAGGTAGGGTGGATCATGCAAAGGTCCATTGATCTTGGGCAGGATTTTCTGGTCCTTGGGGAGAAATCAGCTGAAAAATCCCACCCCACGTCTCCCTGAGTATTGACTGGAAAGTTTGAACTTCCAGTGGGCAATTGCTCTGTTTGCTGGAACCCTATAACAACATTTCCAACTCTGAATTAGAGTGGGAGATTTCAGACATTCTAATTTACTTATCTGAGTAGTTACTCAAATGCTTGATAAAGAGAAACCTAGTCTGACTCTGGGGTAACTATACAACTGATGCCCCAATCACTCACACTGATCACTCAGACTCTCGATTCCCTAACTACACCTCAAATTGACCTGACCTGACCCTACCACCTGTCTCAACCCTTGGCTCCCACCGACTCTCCATGATCCCTCCTGACCCAAACCCACCAAATTCCCTGTCCCTCTGAGCTGACCTAACTAGCCCTTGACATGACCTGACTAACCCCTGACCCAACTACAGCCCAACCCACCTACCCACTAACCCATCTGCTGACCTGCCACCTCACACATCTGTCATCCTGCTACCCTGCCATCTCATCTAACTGCAACCTACCCACTTATTAGGATATTGACAATAAAAAGGGGGGCATGATTTCCTCATGGATTTTCTCCTTGCAGGATGTCTATTCCAATCAATTCTGCAGGATTCTCCATCAGAATGCTGCCCTGTAAAATTGGAGGAAGGTAGGTGTGAATTTGCTGCCTGTTCAGAATTCAAAACAAAGGTCCCAGTCCTGAATGTATACTTATTATTTCAATGGCTCTAGTGGGATAGGAACAACAACATGGTACTTTTGATAGGGCTGTTCTCCTGGTGTTACGGCCAACATTATCCTCTTACTGTTTGTTTGCAAATTGGCTGTTAAGTTTCCCACCACTCAAATAGGGATTACATTTTAAAATACTTTGTTGGCTGTGAATCGTTTTGGGACATCTTGAGGTTATTATGAAAGGCACAACCTGAAGATAATTTCTATTGTCAATATCTATCATATTAACTACAATAATATACACTATTATGCAAGTTGAAGTCCTTGAATATTCTCATTAGTGGTTTCTCACTAGAATCATAGAAACCTGACAATGAGATATCTTAGTAAGCTGGTCCAAAATGGCTCACTGTAATCTTGGGCCATACTTTATTGATGCTTTAGCACTGTCCACAATCTGAGAATTTAGTGTATACCATTTAGGATAGAGATGAGGAGGCATTTCTTCACCCAAAGAGTGGTGAGTCTGGAATTCATTGCCACAGGAAGCAGTTGATGCCAAAACATTGAATGAATTCAAGAGGTGGCTGGAAAAAACTTGGGGCGAATGGGATCAAAGGTAGTGGAGAAGAAGCAAAATGAGGTTAATGAGTTGGATGATCAGCCATGATCGTAATGAATAGTGGAGCAGGCTCAAAGGGTCACATAGCCTCCTCCTGCTTCAATCTTCTACGTTTCTATGTTTCAGTTACACATAACAGATCTGAGTGAAAGAGATGATGTTACAAGTTGTATTAGAAGCATTATCAGTATGACTGCAATCCTCTGACTTTAGTCTTCAATATATTTTTAATGGAAGAGTGAATTTGACATTGTTCTCAGTCTCAGTGATAAACTTGATCAAACATACGTGGGTTTCATTTTTTCTTTGCATTGATGGCAGCATGGAGGCATAGAGGTTATTGAAATTCATCAAAAATCGACTGAGTCCCCAAGATATCCATCTGAATGTGAAAAGTACTTTAATAGACTATTATCCTCCCTTCTAGTATAATTGGTGTGTAAGTAGACCTCATTCTGTGGAAAAAAGTCATTTAAAAATGTAAGGAAAATATTTTGTAAGATGAAGTGGAAATTCATTATTTAGAAATTATTTATCTCTTTGCTTGTTTCTTTGCAGTTTCTGTTAGTCAAGCACAGCAAAATAAGGTGAATGGGTCAGTCGGGAGAAGTGCATTGCTTCCGTGTTCTTTCAGTTTCATTCATGACCAATTCACCAACTTCAGTTGGTTGAAGAATAGTTCAGTGTTCATCACTGGGACTGCTGTTAATAATAGCAATTCTAAAGTCAATATTCAAGATAAAACTCATGAGAACAGGATTCAACTACCAGGAAGTTCTTCATCTGGGAATCTCTCACTTCTAATCACTCACTTAAGACTGGAAGATCTTGGACTGTACAGATGTGAGGCACATGGCAAGAACAAAAGTGTCAGATCTAAAGAGATTTTCCTTATGGTCACCAGAGGTAAGATGGCAGGTGTTCAAAGAAAACTATTTTAAAAGACTTTCACTAACTTTCTCATTTTATTTTTCCTGCTGCATGATGTGGGAATGCGGCAAAGGTTTAACATTTCCAATGATTAAAGGGAAATGTTTCCATTGACACGTCATAGAATCTGAAATCATTTGATGGGAGACATCTGGACATTTACTGGTGCCTTTTATACTGAACCTTGGTGCAGATAATTCCTTGTAATTGTGATCTTCCTGTGATGTGTCTTGATTAAATTCTTCTGCACCAGCAAAAAAATGAGTGGATGGTGGGCAGTGGAGAGAACTTTCCTACTCAACGTCATTGGCAAATAACTTTGTACTCACTTAAGGGCCAGGTTAAAAAAAAATGTATCATGGAATCTTTTTTATTTTGTTACTTATGGAGTCATAATGCTTGTCCTAGTCAAATAACAGTTTTCATGCAGCTTCTGTAAACAAGAAGACTAAGGAAATTTAGCATGTCAGCAACAACTGTCATCAACTTTAACAGACGCACCATAGAAAGCATTCTTTCTTATTGTATCACAGCTTGATATGGCTCCTGCTCTGCCCAAAACTGCAAGAAACTACAAAGGGTTGTGAATGTAGCCCAATTTATTGCGCAAACCAGCCTCCCATCTATTGACTCTGTCTAAGTTTCCCACTGTCTCGGAAAAGCAGCCAGCATAATTAAGGGCTTCTCCCATCATGGACACATTCTCTTCCACCTTCTTCCATCGGGAAAAAGATAACAAAAGCCTGAGGTCATGCATCAACTGATTCAAGA
The DNA here is from genome assembly GCA_024679065.1 of Sphyrna mokarran. Lineage (NCBI taxonomy): Eukaryota > Metazoa > Chordata > Chondrichthyes > Carcharhiniformes > Carcharhinidae > Sphyrna > Sphyrna mokarran. Next base: position 103,122,733 of record JAGIQG010000001.1, on the reverse strand, counting down.
ACAGCTTTTTTCTGCTGCCATCAGACTTTTGAATGGATCTACCTTGCATTAAGTTAATTTTTCTCCACACTCTAGCTATGACTGTAATACTACATTCTGCACACTCTATTTTCCTTCTCTGTGAATGGTATGTTTTGTCTGTATAGTGTGCAAGAAACAATACTTTTCACTGTATCCCAATACATGTGACAATAATAAATCAAATCAAAAATAAGGAAGAATAACTGATAATGTTTACAATAAACTACTTATTGGTCAAGGTTTTATTTTTTTCCATTTTGAAAAATACCCTCTTTTTTTTCAGATGCCGTTTCAAAACCCATTGTCAGAGTTTTTCAAACTCAAAATATTACCGAACAAAGCTCAGTGGTATTGAAATGTGAAGTTGCAAGAGGCTCTTTACCTATCCATTATATGTGGCACAGGAAGGCCAGTAAGACAGAAAAAGCCAAGAAAATAAAACATTACGAACAAACGCTGGTACTCAATCCCAGAGTGAAGGAGGGGAATGGCCTTTTCTTCTGTAAAGTCAGTAATGATTTTGGTACTGAGAAAAGCAGCCTAGTGGAAATACCAATGTCTGGTAATCTGCCTTATTATTGTATTCTGATATCTTATTTAAGAAAAGTGAATTTCACAGAAAATGATTTAGCTGGGATTTATTTTTGTAGGTTCTGTCACATCTTCAGTGGAAACCACACTCAGCACGTCAAACAATACCAGTGCGACCAGAATCCCATGGCTGGTGATCATCAGCACTTCAGCAGTCGTATTATTTATTGTTTGCATAGTCTTGACAACAATAAGAATGGTTAAAAAAAGAATGAAAGGTACTAAAATTGTACTATCAGTTTAATTTATTGATATGATGAATAATTTTACTTTCTGCCATGTGTCCTGATGACAGGAGAGTGTTGGAATTAATTTTGTCTGTTTGAGGATGGTGTTAGTTAGGATCTATCCTGAAATCCGTAAGTGACTCTCTAAGAAAATATTGACATATGTCTAGATAATCGTATTGACTACAGTTCACAATAAAGAAGTATCCGCTATTAAGCACTTGCACAAGATGCTATATTAATGCAAATTCTCTCCCAGTATTATTGGTTTATATATATATATATTTATGAATAGGGAGAAAAAAATACTTGTTTTCCCCCTGTTTCTTGACTTCCTTTCTCTCTAATTGTGGCATAAAAGATAATTGAGAAAACAGCTATTGCTGTCAAGGGAGCCGCTGGGATAAATTCTCTTTCATTTTATCCTTCCTTTTACAGAGAAGAAAACAAAGATTTGAAATGTGTGCATCCAGAGCACATTTTATCAAATATTGTCCTCTCAGAATCGTGCATAAAATATCCAAATTATCATTGTGTTTACTTGACTGAAATAACTTTTGAGTAATAACTCTGATGACATTGTGGGGATTAATTTGAGAGGTTCTTCTCCTGGAATGCACACTTTGACACTTACCCTTGTGAATATTAGTTCAATCAATATTTAAGGAGTTCTTCCATTACCACTAATCTCATTTTATAAATGGAGAGAGACTTAAAGTTCTTCATTCAGTTCTCTCTCTTGAGAATTGTAAGAACAAGGAAAAGGTTAGAGTCTTAGCTTCACTTGTTTTAGCTAAACTAGCTCTTTTAATCAAACAAAAAATACTGGGAATTCTCAGCATGTCTGGTGAAAAGAGAAACAGAGGCTGTAATTTTCAGGACAGCGAACGCTCGGTACCTATCATTCGGGTAGGGGCCTATCCTCTCCAACTCTGACAGGCCCACTGCCATTTCCCAATGAGCATTAATTGGCAGAAGGCGAGACACCCATCTGCACATGGAAGGAAATTCTATCTTGGAGAGCTATCAGCCAATCAGTTTGGTGGATACCTTTCCCGCTCATCCATGCACAGTGCTGTAGTGGTTGGAAGAGGTACTGCAGTGCCATACCTGAGACTCAGCACATAGTTCTGGGCTTTGAAATATGCCAATCTGCAATACTTGATCGAAGGCCCAACAAGTTTGGACAGACTAAAAAATGTTTTTCACCTAGTAGATGATCCCAGAACGACAGCTGATGTTTGTCACAGAATGCATCCCTGGGAACAGCCGTAGAGCTCAGAATCCTGCATCACAAAACTGCTATGAATAAACCTTGACAAGAACCACCTCATCTCTCTCCAGGTCTTCTTTGCAAGGACACGTTCCACAAGGAGATGGACAAAGATCTCTTCCACAGCCCAGTCACCTCAAGGGGTGGACTCCAAGCATGTACAAAGAACAAAAAACAAAACAGCACGGGAAACAGGCCCTTCAGCCCAATGAGCCCGCGCCGCCACCTTGATGTTCCCACCTCTACCTGTGATCCCTGTCTATGTTTATAGATATATGTAGGAAGAATTTAATAGGGCAGGCCTTTCTTACCACCAGCCAAGCTAGGTCTTGGTGCTTATTTGAAAGTTCTGGTGATGAGGCATTCTGCCAAAATACTCTGATAGTCTGCTCAGGGAACCATTCAACAGGATCCACTGTCTTCTTTTCCAGTAGGACTTCTAGGATGTTATGTGCAGAACACTACTTTTTGTATTTGTGGTCAAAGTGTATCTATGCATAATTTATTCCATGAGGGACACGTCCTTGGCCAGACTCATCCTTCACAACACTGAGATTAGGTAAAATCTCAGCCCGTAATGCATTTGGTGTTTGCGTTATGAGGACCTAAGCATAACTTGATACAGCCACACACAAAGACGGCCATCAGGATTATATTGGACATGTTTTTCCCTCTTTTTCAAAAGACATGTACATTGCGTCCCTGCAAACATGATCCATTTTTGAACTCCAGATGAAGCGAAAAATGGCTTGGGTGATTGCTCAAGAAGGAATGGGCCAAAACCTGCACCATGAACAGTAAGATCAAAAGTGCCTCACACCTAATGACTAGATACAGTGGAGAGGGACCGTTGTTCCCATATACCCGTTATTTGTTTTATTATAACTAGTTGCTCCTTTTGGTTTCTAATGCTGTTCTCTCTGAACTATATCCACAGCTCCATCATGCTTCTTCAATCTATGAGAAATGGTGATAACTGACAGGATAACAAAAAACAGGAGACGACTATTGGGAATGAAAGATTAGTGCTGGAGGTTGCAAGTTTGTTGTAGCTGACAACATGATCTGGCCATCAATTGCTCAGATCTTCCCCATTCAGGAAATAGGCTGAATAATACAAAGTTTTTCATTTAGATCCACAAGACTTAATATGTGCCAGTGGCATCTTTGATCTCAAAGGGATACATTCATGTTTGCATGTGACTGAGTTGCATGATATTACAGGAATCAAAGAATCAATTCTAATCTCAGAGTTGATGATGTTTCCTTTGGTTTTATAAACATTGTTCTTTATTTCCATTCATTTGCCAACAACATTTTCAACTTTTTTAACACTTTATGAAGTATGTTAAGTGTTGCCTCTGACAAATGTCCGCAGTTTCTAACTACAGTACTATACAGTACTCAAGGTTTCAGGTGGTAGCTAAGGTGTTCTCTGATCTTAAGATCACATCAATCATTCATCACAGTCATCAGAAATATGTAAATGACAAAATCAGAAACTTTGTGGGAGTGTATATACTACAAGTCCTAAGATGTTTCATAATGTCTAACTTATTATAGAAAGACAACAGCCAAGTTCAATTGTCCTACTCAGAGACCAAAGAGATATTGCTGTACAAACCAATGAAGAGGTAAATCTCCACTTTACACCTTTCAAAAAATTGTAATGTATTTTATTGAATTGGTTTAAGTAATGTTGCTATCTGTGTTGCTTTTTTAATCATTTCCCTGCTTTCCTCTTTCCATTCTCTTTCCAAAGGTTGATGATGTAGTCAGCAGCTGTCCAAATTATAGACTATTATTCATGTTCAACTGCTTATGCCTCAAGTTCAAAAGTTTCCTCCCTAAAAGCCTTTGCCTTCCTCTGCTTCTTTAAGATACTCCTTAAAATTTATTCTCACCTATCATAATATCTCTTTTCGTGACGTAGCGTAACATGTTTCTGATAATGCTTCTGTGAAGTGCTGTGGAGTTTTTCCCACAATATAGAGCCAGTGAAGAAGGCTATTCAGTCCATCATGCCTACGCTGTGCTATGAAAGAGTACTCATACTTAGTCCCAGATCCCCATCTTTTGTTTAATGAGTAACTGGAGATATTCATACCCTGGACCACAAAGTGCCATTACAAAATTCAGAACAAAATAATACTTACCTGGATCTTTTTAGCCTGATTCCGCACTTTCAATTTCAAAACTAAAATTGCATCAGCACCCAAATTATGTCTTTGGATCCTGACATTTGTAAAACTTCAGAAGTTAAAATCTGGTTGAGGAGGGATAAGCAGGAAGGAACTAGCATTAAGAAAACATAGCAGATTCTGCTTGACCACCATCTTAGTACTTTTCCCAGACCTCGAGTATCTAGCAGATCATTTAATTGTACTGTGTCAGTGTCAAGCAATACTCTGCCCTGACCTACACCTGCATAATATATACATCACATCAAGGATGGAAACCAAGAGTGGCAATCCTGGTTCAATTTTCTTCTTATATGGGGCAGCACGGTAGCACAGTGGTTAGCACTGCTGCTTCACAGCTCCAGGGAGTTGGGTTCGATTCCCAGCTCGGGTCACTGTCAGTGTGGGGGTTTCACATTTTCCTCGTGTCTGCATGGGTTTCCTCCGGGTGCTTCGGTTTCCTCCCATAGTCCAAAAGATGTGTGGGTTAGGTTCATTGGCCATGCTAAAATTACCCCTTAGTGTCATGGGAGAGGTAGGTTAGGGATTAGTGGGTAAAATATGTATGGATATAGGGGTAGGGCCTGGGTGGGATTGTGGTCATGCAGGCTCGATGGCCCGAAGGGCCTCTTTCTGCACTGTAGGGTTTTATGATCTATATAGGATAGTATTGGATATATTGCATGGAAACAGGCTATTTGCTGTACTCAAATCTGTTCCCATCTTTCTTCATCTAAATCTGTCATTATACCCCTCTATTCCCTCATATAGGTGGCACGGTGGCACAGTGGTTAGCACTGCTGCCTCACAGCACCAGAAACCAAGGTTTGATTCCCTGCTTGGGTTACTGTCTGTCTGGAGTTTGCACGTTCACTTTGTATTTGTGTGGGTTTTCTTGGATGCTCCTGTTTCCTCCCACATTCTGAAAGATTTGCTGGTTAGATGCATTGACCTGAACAGGTGCAGGACTGTGGTGACTAGGGGAATTTCACAGTAACTTCATTGCAGTGTTAATGTAAGCCTTACCTGTGACCAATAAGTAAACTTTTAACTTTAAAAAAAGCTTTAGTTCCCTCTCCCTCATATACTTGTCTAATATGCACTTATGCTGTTAACTCCTTCTGGTAACTATAGAGTCCCTACAGTGCAGAAAGAGGTGATCAGGTCTGCACCGACTTTTGAAAAGAGGATCCCACCCAGCCCCTCCCCTCCACCCCATGCCTCTGCATTTACCATAGCTAATTCAGCTAACCTACATGTCTTTGGACACTAAAGGGAAATTTAGCATGGTCAATCCACCTAGCCTGCACATTTTTGGACTGTGGGAGGAAATCACAATACCCAGAAGAAACTCATGCAGACATTGGGGTGAGGGGTGGGGGGGATGTAATAAGTTCCACGTTATCACCACTCTTTGGGTGAAGAAGTTTCTTCTGAATTCCCTATTAGTTTTCTTGGTAACTATTTATATTTTAAGATTGTAATACAGTGGTTATGCTCCTGCTTACAAAAGGAAATATTCTCTATCCACTTATGGGGAGGTAGTGTATTGTCACTAGTCTAGTAATCTAGAGACACAAGGTAATGGACCCGGGGACCACAGCAGATGGTGAAATTTGAATTCATTAAAAATCTGGAATTAAAAGTCTAATGGTGACCATGAATGCATTAGATTCATCAATGTCTTTTAGAGAACGAGATCTTACCTGATCTAACTTACATATGACTCCAGATCCACAGCAATGTGGTTGACTCTTAAATACCCATAGAATTAAGTGCTGGACCAAGGAATGATGCTCACATTACATGAATAAATAAACAATAAAACACAAAAAAATTAGATTAGCCCTTAGCCTTCTTTTTCAAGAGGAAAACAATACATTTCTGGCAGCATCCTTGTAAATCTTTGGAGGATAGGACAGATGAGTTGGCTGGATGGCTACAGCATGATGCAATATGACACCAAAAATGAGGTTCAATTTCCATACTGGCTATGGTGGTTCACAAAGAGCTACTGCCTATCCCATGCTTGCAGAGTGATGCCTCTCGAGAGGGATAGTGATGCTTTTTGTAAGTAATGGATAATGAGCTAATTACCTTGTAAATCTTTCCTGCAACTTCTTCAATGCCTCTATATCCTTTTTATAAGACCAGAACTATCTGCAATACTTCTCCATGTGTTCTAACCAAGATCTAATACAGGTTTAGCATAACATATCTAATTTAGTTTCATCCCTTTGGAAATAAAGTTTACTGCTTGGCTTTAATTTTGTGGCTTCACTGGCCTATGATGTAATTTTTAGTGATTGGTATATTAGTACTCTAAGATCCCTTTGTTTCTCCAGCCCATCTAGATTTGCACCATGTAATAAATGACCTCCCTGTTCTTCCAACCTAGATGTTATATGAAAAAGAGTAGACCTATTAAGAGTATACAAACGCAGAGGGACCTGGAGATGCAAGTGCACAAGTCTTTGAAGGTGGCAGTACAGGTGGAGAAGGTTGTTGACAAAACCTTATTGTATTCTAGCCTTTATAGGAAGGGGTATAGAGTACAAGAGCTAGTGTTTAATGTTGCAATTGTATAGAATGTTGGTTAGACCACATTTGGAGTACTGCGTCCAGTTCTGGTCGCCTTACTACCGGAAGGACGTGGAGATCCTGGAGAGAGTGCAGAGGAGGTTACCAGGATGCTGCGTGGTATGGAATATCTGGGTTACGAGGAAAGGTTAGGCAAATTGAGGCTGTTTTCTTTAGAAAGACGGAGACTGAAGGGCGATCTGATAGAGGTGCATAAGATTATGAAGGGTATAGATAAACAGTGATAAGCTTTTTCTTAGATTGGAAACAAATATTACAGGCTTAGGGTGAGGGGAGTGAGGTATAATTTGGATGTTAGAGGGAAGTTTTTCACACAGAGGGTTGTGGGGTTATGGAATGCATTGCCAAGTAAGGTGTTGGAGGCAGGCATGCTGGAGTTATTTAAGGGATACTTAGATAGGCACATGAGTGGAATAGAGATGGAGGGATATAGAAGACTGTTTTAAATAGGGATCAAGAGCCTTGGGATGTTCCTGGGAATCAATTGATTCCTAAGGACCTTCCAACATACTTTTCTGGCTCATTCGTTTTACTTTTGAGTTTTTGGGGATTCCCTTGAATGTGTACACATGATGTGCATGTTATTGATGTTTTTTTCTTTTATTCTACAGGTGCTTCGGTCCGCCTTGTTGTCCAACAAGGGGCATACACACGATGGGTTGTGCAAGGGCTGCTCTTGATTTTTCGAGAGTAGCCTAGTGCTTCATGTCATTAGTGTACGCTTAAACTGGACCAGTTGATGGGCAACACGGCAGCTCAGTGGCTATCACTCTTTGCTGTGCAGATACATGGATTTGAGCCAGTATCTGCAGGAGTTTGCGCATTCTCCCCATGGTTGCATGGGTTTTCTCCGGGTGCTCTGGTTTCCTCCCACAACCCCAAAGATGTGCTCTTAGGCTGATTGGTGTAACAAACTGTCTCTAAATTGCCTCCCCAATCTGGTTTCCAATGTGGATTTCCATAGACAAGGGTCATGGGTAGAAGAGGGAACTCATACTCTTAAAATGGCAGCGTGGGCTCGTTGGGCCGAAGGGCCTGTTTCCTGTGCTGTGTTGTTCTTTGTTACTATCTCATATTGTTAACCTTAATTTACCAATTATTTGTCCACTCTGCAAGTTTATTAATATTCTCCAGTAATCTGTTGCAGTTCTTCTCAGTGTTGACTATCTCCCCTCTCTCCCAATTTGATATCATCCACAAACTTAGAAGTTATATTGTGATTCCACATCCAATTCATTAATGTAAATTGTGAATAGCAGTGGTCTCAATACAGACCTTGTGGAACACCACTTCCCACTTCGAATAACTACCTTTTATTTGTTTATGCCTATTCTGCTTTCTGTTTGGAATACAGTAAGAAGTCTGACAACTCTAGGTTTAAGTCCAACTGATTTATTTGATAGTAAACGCACAAGCTTTTGAGGTTCTCCTCTTTGTCAGGTGAATGAGGTGTTCTGCACCTCATTCATTCATTCACCTGACGAAGAGGAGAACCTCGAAAGCTTGTGAGTTTACTATCAAATAAACCAGTTGGACTTAAACCTGGTGTTGTCTGACTTCTTACTGTGTTTACCCCAGTCCAACATCAGCATCTCTACATTCTGTTTGGAAACCAGCTAGTAATTCATTCAGCAACTTGTCCCCAACTCCATATTCTCTGATGTGAAGATGCCGGAGTTGGACTGGGGTGGGCACAGTAAGAAGTTTCCCAACACCAAGTTAAAATCCAACAGGTTTTATTGGATTTTATTGGTCCCTTTATTGGAATCTTCAACAATAGGCATAGCCTAAAGTCAAGGATATGTCATTAAGACGTTAGGACGGTGGCGTGGGCTCGTTGGGCTGAAGGGCCTGTTTCCCGTGCTGTGTTGCTTTGTTCTTGTTCAGGTTCATTTGGAATCATGAGCTTTCGGAATGCTACTCCTTCAATACTCACCCGATGAAGGAGCAGTATTCTGAAAGCTCATGATTCCAAGTAATCCTGTTTTGAGTTTAACCTGGTGTTATGAGACTTCTTACTGGTCCATAGTCTCTGACCTTATTCATTTGTCTCTTAGTGGCCAGCTAATTAAAGGCTTTTCAAAAATCCAGGTAAATTACATTTGCCATTGTCATTGTCTACTCTGTTAACTCTCAAAAAAAAGCTGATCATTATTAAATATTTCATTTCTATGTGTTGCTCTATAATGTTTTAGAAGGGATTCCATTTTTCTTATTCTGCATATTAAAATAACTGGTCTATAAACTTCTGATCTGATTTGTCCCCCTTCATAACATAGGAATTAGCTATTCTCCAGCCTTCTAGCACTATATCATTTTCAAACAGATTATTCAATTTGTGTAATATCTCTGACATCCCAATATCATTTTAAAATACATGACTGCAATTCATCTGGACCAGGGCTTTTACTCTCCTTTTAGTTATTCAAGACAGCCCTCTTTTTTAAGAGCAATTATTTCATTGCTTAACTCACCTTTCATTTGCAAGTCGACCTGTTCCATCTTCATGAAACACTGAAGGTAATGATTTATTTTGAAACAAAATAATCATTTAACATGTCTGTCATCTATACCTGTGGTGTTAACCTGGCTATCCATTAATGGTTCCATTCCCATCACCATTATTTTCAATTAATGTGCCTATTTCTTTGATAATTCAAAGCTATAGTTCCTTTCTGCCTTCCTTCTCAACAAAAGGATGCAAAGCAGAAGCCAGTTATTGAGCCCATTGCAATCAGCAGGAAGCAGAATAAAAGCTAAACCTCAGTCAGAATTTTCTGTGCAATTTATTACACCATGCAATATAATAACTCAGTAAGCCATCAAATGAGTTGTTGGTGACAGGGTGAGGGGGGGTGGGTCTCCATTTTTAATTCTTTTTTTCCAACCACAAGCCTGCTTCATGTAAAGAATGTAGCTGTCAACATGTCATTTTTTTTTGGGGGGGGGGAAAATTGAGCTGTTTTTAACTTTTTGCTTCGTTCCAGGTTCTCGATATTGTTAACTTCCGATCTCTAATGATGTCTGGTTAGAGTTAGGAATCATGCCTCTCCAATTTCCATTTGAAATGAGCTAGTTCCAAGAAATTGTCAATTGTTCTTTCATTAGATAGAGTGTACACTACAGAAGCAGATCACTTAGTCCACCAGTTCACATCAGCCTTACTTTAACCTCAACTCATGCTTCCCCTAACTTTCAGCAGAACTCTCTGCTCTTTGAAATTAATGTACATGTTCTCAAGTATTCTGTGTTAGCACGTTCCGCTCTCTGGTTAATTTCCTCTAAATCACTATTTGACTTCTTGGTGACTTTCCTCAATTGATGGCTTCTAGCCATAGGTAAAAACATACTGGGTGGCATTTAACAGAGGTGATGTGGGACTCACTAGCTGACTGGAAAGCCAGTGATAATTCCATGTTGACTTTGTTCAGGATGCCTGCTGAATTAAGAATCCATCAGACACTAAACTCTATATTGATGGGCCTATAAAATCCACACCTCTTGAGAGTTGCTGGTCAATCAGAAGCCAGCAACTGTGGCTTGCACAGCAGCACCACCAGGGGGCAGCAACGACTGCTGCTGGAAATGCATTCACCCAAGGCCTAAGATCAGAGATCCACATCACAGGTGAGTGACGGTGGGATGGTTTGTCCAGTAGCAAGATCATCACCCACCCCCAAAATCATATGATTTTGGCAGCATGCCATTGACCAACAAACTCTTTAACCCTCCCAGAAATTTACAAAAAAAACCATAATAGGATTTGTTTTTGAGTTTCCACATGGCAAGTCTGTTAGCTGTATTGGTTGAATATCAGCATTGGCAAGGTATCAGGGTAAGACCTTTACCTAGGCATTAATTGCCTTCTTGAGGACCTCAATTGGAATCAGAATAGAAAGATTGTCTATACATTTTCTGACTCTGAACTTAATCCAGATAATGCAGGATCCCCTCTGTTTATGGTCAAATTTTAAAAACAAATGCAAAGATCTTCATTAGGTCATTCCCCCATTTCAAGAGAAAAGAGACCCTGCCTGATTAGGCTTTCCTGATAAGTATGATTTCTCAGTTCTGCTAATGACCCTTGTGTATGTTTTGCATTCTTCAGTGCCTCTATATCTTGTTTTTTACTGCAAGCAGGATCTAACCAAAGTTTTATACAAGTTCAGCATAACTTCTCTATTTTTCAATTGTATCTCTCTGGAGTGAAACTTGAGTGCTTGGTTTGCATTTGTTAGTTTTATTGACCATGGTGACAACTGTTAAGTGATTTACATATTTGTACTCTCTGCTCCCTTTGCTTCTCTAGTCTATTTAAATAAATATTTTTCAATATGCAATTTGAACATTTCCCTACCAAAATGTAATACAGGTTGAAATACATTTCCAATTATATGTCCATTCTTCAAGTTTATTAATGTAACAAATAATATTTTCATGTTTTATGCACTGTCAATTGGCATGTGACTTGTTATAATACATATATTCTTAACATTCTTTTTAATAATTTCCCCTTAAATTGCCCTTTCGCTCCTTGTGTAGGATTTGGAATCTAGAGATTTTCGGAAAGAAAATAATGACGTCACTTACGCTACCATTGACCATACCAGACGACTGCCTAGACTACCTGTCAATCAAAGAAGCACTTCAATACAGTTTACTGAAACTGCCTCAATAATACACCAGCCATATACCAATTTCCATGTAATGTACTGAAGTACAAACTGTATACTGTGAAGAGCATCAACTACAAGGTGCTCAACGTCTAAAAACTGTGAAATGAAACATATTTTAGTGCATTTACTTATCAGACTAAAGATCAAATACTTAATCCAATTGTTTTTCAGTTATCAAAAAACAATATTTGTTCACTTTTATATTACTAACAAAAGTCAAATAAAATGCTTCAAAAACTGACCTATTAAAATCCTCTCAGTACCAACACCCTTTTCTGGGCAAATCAAAAGTGTCTTTCAGAAATTTAAGATTTATGAGAGGAAAGATTTCCAACTTTTACAGGAAATTCTCAATTTTTTAAAAGGTTAAATGGGACCTCAAATAGAACACAGTAGGGTGTTCATGCTGTGATCTTATAAAACAACAGTTTGAGATGGAAACAGTGCAAAGATTCAAGCTATTTAATATAATCATGAAAGAAATCTTGTTATTTTTCTGTACAGAAATTCAGGCATCACTAAACTAGAAATTCCTTACATAAGAGCAGGAGTACCCTATCCAGCCGCCCTTACTGTCAAATAATTTTATCATGGGGCAGGTTGGGCCAAAGGGCAACCTCACCCTTGCCCCAGTTAAGCCTCTTCTGTGGACATTCAAGGGCCATTTCCTGCCCAGCCTCATTTTCTAGGTTGTGGGCAGATGACATATTAGGTGGGGAGAATATTAAAAACTTATATCTTGGGCCAGAAATAGCACCTCCATCAGAAACCCTCTTCTGACGGTGATACCCTCCCACAATGCCTCCCTTGCCCTCCGGCCTATCTTGTGGGATCAAACCGGCCCCAATGCTGTCCACTATACTCCTCTCTCAAAATCATAGAGCCCTACAGTGCAGAAAGAGGTCAGCACTGAACACATTCCCACCCATGGCCCTACCTACATATTATATCCACTAATCCCTCTAACCTATGTATCCCTGGATACTAAGGGGCAATTTCTTAGCATGGCCAATCAACCTAACCCGCACATCTTTGGACTGTGGGAGGAAACTGGTGTACCCAGAGGAAACTCACACAGATATGAAGAGAATGTGCAAACTTCACACAGACAGTGACCAGAGCTGGGAATCAAATCCAGAACCCCGGAGCTGTGAAGCAGCAGTGCAAACCACTGAGCTGCCATGCCACTTCATTTGGACCCCCTACCACTTATCTATCCTTCATATCCACACATGTGGCTGCAGCACTGCCTGGAGAGCTGCTAGCCAAACTGACTGGGCGGCAGCTCTCCAATGTGTGACATCTGCCCCACAAAGGGTGGAAACCCAATTTGCTCTCAAACCATGTATTAGAACATAAAGTGACAAGTCTATGGGAGTCAGCTGGGATGTATTACCTGCCAACTCTCCTGATGGGGGCTTGGTCCCTGCTCTCAAAAAGGTCAGGCCCTCATCTCAATTCGAAGTGGCTTCCCCCTTATTTTGAAAGTGTCCCCTGATTCTAGACTCCTTAACTGGGAAACAGCTCATCTCATGTTCCCTGCCTGTCCCTTTTAAGTATTTTGTAGGATTCAATCAGTTTGCCCCTCATCCTTCAAAACTCCAGAAAATACAGTCCCAGTTTTCCAATCTCCCTGCCATCCCAAGATGAGAGAATCTGGTGAATCTGTTACACTCCATCTATGATAGTATTCTTCCCAAAGGGAAGGGGACCAAAATTGCACACATTACGTCAGGTGCAGTCTACTCAAGGTTCTATGCATTTGAAACAAGACTTGACTATCCCTCCACTCAAGCCCTCATGAAAAGAACTGCTGCTAATTTTCTGTAGATAAGACATGTTAAATTCCTTGCTAGAAATAACTCATACTGGTATTAATATAGACCATTCAAGGCTACCATCAGCTTTTCTAATTGCCTGCTGCACTTGCATGTTAGCTTTCAGTGACTTGCTGATAAAGGCACTTAGATCCTTTTGTATATCTACACTTTGACTCTCTACCAATCTAAGAAATCCTCTGTGCATCTGCTCCTATTAAACTGGATAACCTCACATTCTTCTACTTTATACTCCATCTGCTGTTCTGCCCAAATCCTCTTGAAGCTGCTTTGCATCTTCCTCATAACACAATCACATCAAACTGAATTACCCGTTAACATAAATATTATATTTGGTCCCCATATCATGGATATATATTGTGAATATCTGGTAGATAATCAGGTTTCTTTTAAATGCTGACTGTCAATAAATAAATTATCTTTGTGTTCTTTATACATAAAGGGAATTTCTTAAAACATTTCAAATATATTACAAACATCAAAATTCTATTCTAAAATTTAAAAGTGTAAAATTCCACTTATGTATCATGTTGTAAATAAAAAGTGCTATTTCAAGAAGAAATTGAACTTATGTTTTCTGCGAGTTCCGTCCCTGAGCATTTATTTTCAGTAATTCTAACTGGGCTAACCGAATAACCAACAAATTTTGAATACTAAGATGTTCACCCAAACATTTTTGATACTTTCATAACCAACATGGTTAGATGCATGCATTTCGATTTTAATTTTTGGAAAGTACAATTACTGTGAACAAGTTTAATTTTGTTTGGCAAGACAACTGTGGAATTCTGGAAGACTGATCAGCTGAGACTCTTAAGGCTGCCCTTTTCTCTTTTAAATGACTCTATTGCATTCATATCAAAGCCAAAACTTAGTTATATGATGAGAAAAATACGAGATTGGAAAATACACATTAGAACTACTTTTCTAGATAAGAAGCTCCCAACATTGATGGCTATCTTACTGTCTTTTTATGAAAAAGTTCACATGTTTAACAAAGTATGATGTCAGGAACATGATGGACAAAGTATTCACACAATACCACATATTACAGAAGTTATCAAAACATTATACGATGCATTAAAATTAAACCTCAATACACAGTCTTTGCCTAATTAGCAGTCAATGCACCTTGAAATTATTTCATGGTGTGAAGTGTTTCCAGGTGTCTCTGCATGATAAGGCACGATATAAACAAGTTTTGTTTTATTATAAATCATTTGTACATGCTCAATGAGTTTTACTTGAATACAAAATATTTTGGTCACCCATTCCAAGGATGTAACATATGGAACATTACAAAGAGATGCCTGTTAAATGTACAGTATTATATTGTGAATAGCTGCATCCCTCAGTTGCTTAGTCTCAGCAAACAACTTTGTCAATTAAATAGGATTTGGTAAAAATAAAATACATTCATAGAATGAAAACTTCGTACTTAAAATTGCAAGTTACAACAGGTAAAAGCACGTTAACATTTTCGTTACCATTTCCCATATACAACACAAAATTTTAAGTACAGTAAAAAGACAGATTTAACCTATCAATACTGACTTCACGTTTCCCTTACGTTACTACAACAAATATAACTTAATTTATAATATACAATGTACATGATAGCTTAATTGAGTCAGAACAACATCAAGCATTCTTAGTTATCGCCTTGTTCTTTTTGGTGGCACTTCAATTTTATGTTGTCCCCTTCTTCGTTCTCCTGGACTTGCTTCACGTTTGCGTCCTTGTTTAGTCACAGGAGATGGCTGACTCCTTGATCTGTGAAATAACAAAATTGTGACATATCGTAGATATTGTACTTGGATTTAAACATTCAGTTTAGAATTTCATGCCTCATCACAGTTAACTAACAAGGTCATATGGACTCAAAATATTAACCCTATTTGTCTCTCCACAGATGCTGCCCAACCTGCTAGATTAGAGCATTTTCTGACTTTATTTCAGCTTTTCAGCACTTGGATCATTTTTCTTTTATCACAATTTTCTATACTCCATTACAATGTGATCCAGATTTTCTTTAGTGGTTTTATAGCCAAATCTTTGATGGAACATAATTTCATTCTCATTTAATCAAATTAGCAGTCATCCTGTTAAATTCTCTGGTATCAGTCTGATTTGCATTTTTCAAGTCAGCACCCATAGAGATTATTACTTTTAGAAAGACGTTGCTTATACTAGCAAAGAGGGGTTGGCTATCTATTAAGCCAGGAAAGCTAAGGTGTGATTTACTCCTTAAATTTCTAAATTGTAGTCAAAAGAAATGAATTGATCAGCAAGTTGCTAAAATTCTGAAAGGCTTTCCACTGATATTAGTAACAGGTTTCCAGTGCCATAATTCTTAATTGGATGATCACCATCCAATGATGGTGTGAAAAATGGCAGATTGACCATGAGTGTATATGCTTCAGCAACAAAGTACATTTTCCCTTGTACATGAAATTACATGCAAATTGCATTTTTTAAACTAATGCAGGTAATTTAATTCATAACAGATAACCCCAAGAAATCACAAAAATGATTCTGCTGAGCTAAATCCTAATCCGTTTTCAATTCTAAAATTAGGTGACCTGTATCAGTCAAAAAAGCAATTTACACCATGTAATTACTGAAGAAATGTAGTTGCCACTGAAGCATATACACTTACGGTCAATCTCCCATTTTCACGTTGTAAAATGGTGGTCATCCAAAATTCTGCTGCTCATGTCTTAACAATTACTTTGTTGTAGGTCGCGCCCTGGTACTAAATAATAGCACGCTACTGATGAACTCAGTAATCATATCAGCAAGTGGTCCATGAGAAATTAGTTCAAATCCCACTAGGCAACTGGAAAATTTAAGTTCTATTCATAAAACATTCCATCACCTATGATGATCATGAAACTACTGAACCTTCATAATAATCCATCTGGTTCACCTATGTTCTTCAGGGAAGAAAATCTGCCGCCTTACCCAATCAGGCTATTTAGCAACTCCAGACCCATAGCAATGTGGTTAACTCTTAACTATCTTCTGAAATGTCCTAGCAAGCCATTCATTTGTATTCAAGATGATGACTCATTACTAACTTCTCAAAGCCAATTAGCGATGGCCAATACATGGCAACAGTGCTCATATCTCATGAATGAAACAAAAAATCAGAACAGATAGGTCATCTGGCCCAAAAATATATTATTCCATTTAGTTATCCATCTCAAGTAAGTCCATTTGCAGCCATGATTTCTATAGTCTTGCAAATTTAAATAAATATTTTTCCTGAATTTGTTTTCAACAATTACAAGCTAGTGCCTCTTTTCTGCATTACTTTACGAGACAGAACATTAGAAATGCAAGCAGCAATAGATCAAATGGCCCCCTCAAACTTGCTCCACCACTCAATACAATCATCAATGACCTCTGGCTCAATTCTACCTCCTGACCTCTCCCCATTTTTCTTGATTTCTTGGGAAATCAAAATCTATTTTAACCTAAAATACATTTGATAATGGAGCATTAGGTTTGTGGGGGGGGGGGAGGTCTTCAAGCAATGTGATGGGAAGTCGGGCTTTTTCCAAGTTTGTGTCCAGTTTTTATTTTGTGTTTTAAAATGCTGTGCTCATCATACTACTAATCTTTTATATTCTGTTTACTTCCCCTCTGCAGAGACACCAGACAAGACCATCTATTAGCCCAATTTTGTTTTGATATTGTCATCGAATCACTTGGTGTCCTTTAGATTTAAGAGGATGTCATTGGAATTAATAGGTCTCCTTTTATGTTGGTGACCTCATGTTGGACATAACAGACCCTTCTGTGTGAATACCCAATATTTCTGACACTCTGCTCCATTCTGCTAAGTTTTCAAGCTACAAATTTTGAAAAAGGGTTACTGCTTCCAATTAATTTATTTGCATTCGGTCTAGCTTTAAACTTACTCCCCTTTAATTTGGCTTCTGATAATCTTAGTTACTTGGGTATATCCAAGACATGAGAGTTCAACAATCTTAAGTATAACTTTAGACCTTTGATAGAAAACACAAAGCAAGACTGTGCCTATCACTTTCTGGTCATATCAAATCTGTCAAAACAATGATTTTACCTAAATTTTCATATTTATTACAGACCATTCCTATTTTTAAAATATTTTAACCTCTTGATTAATTGATTTCCTCTTTCATTTAGGAGAAAATAAACACACTTGAATTCATAAAATCTTTTTGAAAAGGCCAAAATTTCAAGAAGGTTTTGCTTTCCCAATGTTTTGCATTATTATTGATCTGCCAGTATTCATAAGCTTATCTAATGAGCTCATTTATTTTTAAGCAATAACAGCGCTGTTTGGACAACTACGGAACATTACTCTTGCCTCTCCAACTCTTGTTTCCTTATTTTCACATTTAACTGGCTTGTATATAATGCTACAAATAGCATAGTGTTGAATTAAAATTCCTTTTAATATGGTTCCAATCCAGAAACCACTTTGGATCTGTTTTTCCTTTTATTCCTATCCATCCTAACTAATTTTTTCTGCCTTCACTAATTGATTCAACCTTCCATGGTTGATCCGGATATGTTTTGAAATTTTTGGAAGACCTTTCCTCTGAGGGTTCGCTTGTTCCTTTGATTATCTAGTAATGGAGCCTTGTGCTCCCAAATTTCATGCTTCTTTTTTTTTAAAGGTACCTGCAGGTTCACAGTTTTGCCAGTAAATATTTTACTTTCTTTCCTTCTCTAATTCCTGACAGTCCCATTGATCTTTGTTTAGGTGTTAATCCCATTTTAAGAGTGTTTTCATGCATTTATAACATTATTCAAAAATTCTTTGGTCTGTCTTTAGCTAATACTTTAATATCTTGGGAGCAGGACTGGAATATTAAGCTTTCTATTGGTCTATGGCAGTCAATTCCTTTCAGAGTGCATTCTTCATGGTCATGTATTAGACATGATCAGCTTCAATTTAATGTTTTTTTGTCAGCTCTGTATTTCTAGGGCAAGACTTGCCAGAACAGGCACCAGAATGTGGCGACTAGGGGATTTTCACAGCAACTTCATTACTATATTAATGTAAGCCTACTTGTGACAAATAAATAAACTTTGCTCAGATGAATTCCGGACTGGGTGCACATTTGTATAGATATCTTTTGACTCTTGCAACACTTTTGGTCACAGCAAAGGCGGCTACTTTGTGGTCTACTGTGTTCTTAGCCTTTTGTACATACGTAGCAAATTTATTGAATTTAACTTGCATTATTGGTTACTTTGGGGTAATTGCTGGCACGTTAAATGTAAATCACCATCAGTCAGATGCCTTTTACATGAGTCAAAGAGATGATTATGCTTCTTCAACTTGAAAAGATTAAATGTACTTCATACAGACCAATTAAAAATTGATTCAGTCTGGCAACCTTTTATTCGTTACTTTAACAACTTTTCTTTTTTCTCTACAAGTTGAGTATTTCTGTCTATTCCTCTTTTTTCCTTTGTCTCTTTTACAGCTTTATCTTAGTCTGCATTTTACAATGCACGTTTTTGTAAAAACCATTAAAGTTTTAAAAAAGGAGCATCCAGACACGCTGAATTAGAGAATTCCAAAGACTCTCAATCATTTAGATAAGAAATTTCTCATCACAATCCTAAATAATCAATCCCTTATGCTGAGATGGTACCAGTGTTCTTAATTCCCCAACCAGGAGAAACCAACTTCTTCAAAATCTTCTATATTTTAATGATACTAACCCTCACTTTTCTAACCTCAAGCATATAGGTCCAATTTACACATCCTCTTATTATAGTATAATCTTCTCATCCCAGGAGCCAATCTAGTGAACAGTTTCTAATGCAGGTACATCCACTATTGATTAAAAGATCAGACAGTGCCTAGATTTCACCAAAGTCCTGTACAGTTCTAGCAAGACTTCCTTGCTCCTGCAGTCCAATTCTCTAGCAATAAAAGCCAACATTATTTGCTTTCCTAATTGTGTGCTATATTTGCATGTTAGCTTTCTGTTCCTTGTACAAATACGAATAGGAGTTGAATCCTAGAGGTCCTAACAATTTTCTTAATTAAGTTACCCGATGAGATCATTCCTTAATCGTCTCAGCTCCTGTCAAAATAATCCAGGTTTATCCAGTTTACCATCAAAGCTTTCTCCAAGGCCAGTACATCCTTGAGATAGGCATCCATATTCAATAATAATTTGGCTTCTACTCTGTAAAAATGTAGAGGCATCTCATTGTCTTCACTTCAATTATCTGTTCTGATGAAGTTCAGCATTTTAGTAACATTCCTGCTTACTTTTTTGCACCAACATTACCTCCCTTGCCCCCGAAACATATTCGGAAAACTACATATCGAATTTGGCACCTTTCAGGATTGACATAAACTGTAACTTTAACTTGCTTTTAATTGCAAATTTACTTGACAAATATCACTTGAATCAATTTTACACTCCAACCTGTTATGGTATGCAAGTGCATTAGCTAAAATTGGTGACAAAATCAAGGTAGCCTATTTAATAGTTATAACTCATGACAATAAATTTAATATAAATGTTCCCCCTCCAAAAAAATTGTGAATGACAAAAAAATTAAACATGTGGTAACTTTGTTGGTGATAGAGTGCTAAGTCCAAATGAAATGCGTCAACAGAAAGTTAATTAACTATGCACTACTTTTCAACAAGAGGGCTAAATAGATTGTTGTAAAATGAACATTTGCTTTATGGCTTTACCTTGTAATCGTCATTGTTGCTGCAGGATTCCCAGCCTTTGCATCAGAAGTTAGTTTCTCTTTTGCTGAAACTGATGAACGTCGTTCTCGTTCAGTTACTGGCAAATGCTCAGGGCTGCTTAGTCTTTTGGCTGCACGAGTGGTTGGTTTATTCTGAATGCTCAAACCAGATGTCTGGCTTCTACAAAATGGATAAAATATCAGAACTGTATGTACTGAACTTGCAAATAGTCTGTCCTTTGTAGTCAAGATTCTAAATGTCAGTTATGATAGGTTATAGTTATAACATTTTTGTTACTGCCAAAATTCAAGGAGTAACATGGACAATTAATTCCTTCATTACTATGCGATTATTACAGTTATTTCCAAAAAGATACTCAATGTTTGAAGGTCAGTTATGTAATTTAGTCCAAAATGGATTAACCTATATACTGATGCAAGAAAAATTATTGAAACTTTGGATCTCTGGAAAATATTAAAATTGCACCAGGAGTTGGTAGTATTATCTGAAACAGAAAGCTCTAGGCACGAACTTCACTGCAGAATTTGAACACAGTTCTGTGTAGGTGCCGTGTTGCAACACTGCAGGTGCACTGTTCAGTTAATACATCAACCAAGAAGTTGACTGTTCTTAGCTGTGCGTAAACGGTGCAATTAGAAGACAAACAAGAATTTGCCTGATGCCGAATCAATCATCTTCTCTCATGAAAGACCACTAGATCATACTGCAGCTACTGTAACTGATTACAGAGCATTAGACGAGTTAAGTTTGTTCTTTCTGTGGAAAAAACCAAGTGAAACTTTGCTAACCTATTAAGTCTCTCACAATTCATTGAAGTTTTAGACTTCAGGAGTTAATGGCATCAAAGGATATGGGAAGAAAGAGAGAATATGACAGAGATAGAGAATCGGCTATGATCAGAATTGAATGGTAGAGCAGGCTTGAAGGGCTGAATTGTCTACTTCTGCTCCTAATTTCTCTGCAAAATAGCTCTAACCAAAGACTATGAAGTAGCAATATACACCAGTCTTTCCATGTCATTCAGAAGCAACATTTTGAAGTAAATTGTACAAATTCCTTTTGTAATTGTACAAAAGTAGTGTTGCTTTTAGGTTTAGCCCTAAATTAAAAAAATGAATATATTAGAAATGGATGTCAGTAGAAGGGATACAAAAACCGAATTTTTCCCTTTCCGAAGTATGCATCTTGAAATGATAGCCATACAGGAAACTATTACCTTGTTTTTTCTTCAAGTTTAGTAACTTTAGCTTCAGATTGTGTTGGTTTTTCTTCATCTTCTAATTGAATTGGTTCAGCTTCTGCATCTACATCTTTTGCCTCTACTGTAGTTATCTCCTCTAAAGGCATTAAAAACAAAGAAATCTCTTAACACTGATAATAGCAAGCTTAGATTCTTTCAATGTTTTCAATTAAAATCAAACCCTAAAAGGATGTGGAGGTTATGTACAGGTTACGAAAAGATTTACCAGGATGTTGTCTAGCATAAAGGACATCAGCTACGAAGAGAGATTGGAGAAACTTGGTTTGTTTTCACTCGAATGACAGAGGTTGAGGGCCGACCTGATAGAAGTCTACAAGATTATGAAGAGCATGGACAGAATGGATAGTCAGAAGCTTTTTCTCAGGACGGTAGAGTCAATTACTAAGAGAGGGAGACAGACAGGGAGACAGACAGGGAGACAGACAGGGAGACAGACAGGGAGACAGACAGGGAGACAGACAGGGAGACAGACAGGGAGACAGACAGGGAGACAGACAGGGAGACAGACAGGGAGACAGACAGGGAGACAACAGGGAAACAGGGAGACAGACAGGGAGACAGACAGGGAGACAGACAGGGAGACAGACAGGGAGACAGACAGGGAGACAGACAGGGAGACAGACAGGGAGACAGACAGGGAGACAGACAGGGAGACAGACAGGGAGAAAAAGAGAAGGGGCGGGCGGGCAGGGCAGTAAGGCACAGGTTTAAGGTGCGAGAGGCAAGGTTTAAAGGAGATGTACGAAGCACAAAGGATAGTGGGTGCCTGGAACTGCTGCCAGGAAAGTTGTGGAACTAGTTACAACAGTGACTTTTAAGGGGTATCTTGATAAATACATGAATAGGATGGAATAGAAGGGTATGGTCCCTGGAAGGGTAGGGTTTTAATTCAGTTGGGCAGCATGGTCGGTGTAGGCTTGGAGGGCCAAAGGGCCTGTTCTGGTGCTGTAATTTTCTCGTTCTAAAAAGGAAAAACGCATGAAGCCGAGATGATTGTTCATACCTGAATTAAGATGCCTGCGCTTGGGGGGATTTTCTACTGGAGTGTATGGACGCTTGGGTTTTCTTTCTCTTCGAGAGGGTGTTTGCTCTTCGGCAGATTGCTTCACCTATATTGGGAGGAAAATCTGCATTAATACATCATATTTAACTCCTTCAAAAAGCAAGATATATATCTGAGCAGAAAATAGGGTTGCGTAAAACATACATCCAGAGCCCTCAAAAAGTTCATCTGCACAAGACATGTGCGTTCTGTTCATTAGAAAGTGCAATCATTATAATGCATTATTTTGCCTATATAACTATGACAATTTCAAAAGTAATTGCGCAAAGCACCAATACTATTAGATGCAAACGCACAAGTATTTTTGATTTCCAGGAACAATTTTAATGAGTTTATGCAGTGGCCCATACTAGCAGTGCAACTGTATGGGATATTGGGCGTTCAGAAGATTGGCATCATCTGTTGAATAGCCTGCCAACATTCACCAACTAGGATGCCATGAAGAATGACTACTTTGCTGGCATAGGGATAGTTGAGAGTGATAATCTTGGTACAGCTTAGACTAGAATCTTCAGAAGGATGAATACTGGAAAAAGATAGGCAAGAGTACTTGACAATAAGAAAACGACTGGTAGAAATCCAAAAGATTCATGTGCAATCAAATCATAGTAAAAAGAGAAGCAGTTTTAGATGCAGTCTTTTATGTATCTTACAAAAACAAATTATACATTCCCTTTAAATACCAGAACACTTAACCCATGACAATGCTGATCAGATTGATTTCTATGCATCCAAAATGAAATCAATACTTGAAAATTTGAATAGAAAACCATTAAATTTCTCTAAATCTTCCAGATCATTGTGACAAAAATCATACAAAGCAAGTACCTATGCAACAAAATAAATGAGGCTCAGCAAAACAGGATCTGCTACTTGTTGGATTACCTGCGCCTGGTAGTTCCTCACAACTATAACAAATGCCATAAAATATTTTTTAAAATAAAAAATTAACTCCCTAATAAAAGCAAATATTTTTAATAATAATTAATGGAGAACATTTAATACTAACAACTAGAAAAACAAGCAACTCATGTTGCTTGACAACGCTCAAGATCTGAATTTCTTTGTGGGGACAAAGACAGTGTGCATAAGATATATTCCTTTCTATTTATTGAATACGGAGCCACTTTGGTGAGTGAGGGTGTACTGGCACATGTGAGTGGTAATAAAGCAGAGCAGAGAAATGGTTTATTTCCTAATTGGGATTAAGGCCATCTGTTTGCTGATTATGTGTTTACTTCAGAAAGTTATTAGATAAACTAGTTAAAATAGTACCATAATAATGAACACTTTAATATAAATAGTCTTTCAAGGATGAAAATAAGCAGAACATAAAAATGAATTGAGAGATGTTAATGCAAAATCAAGCTCAGGAAAGAGTGATCAGCACAGAGCACAATTTGGTGCAAGGGGAAATTCAGTACTGATAGCAAATGAGATGCTGCTTTTTGCTTCAAACATTTGGAGAAGTTCCTGTAAGCTTCAGGCATGACATATTTAGAAGGGCTGTTCGGTATTTTAGTGCTTAATGCAAGTTAATACACAGGAAAAAAAAACACACTAAAGTGGATATAAATAATCTAGACTGAGATTTGGCAAAGTAAATTAAGCGTCCAGACTGCAATATATGGGTGTTTGTAACAGTTACGGTGCCCAGAGTGAACAATTTGTTAGGAGATGTCTCAAATCTTGCTTGGAGTCATTGAGATGTAATAAGTTGGAGGCACTTGAAAACAATGGAGGGGGAGCAGCATCTGAGCAGCTGCTCCAGGCTTCCATCATACTTAGAGGCGTAGGTTCAGAAGGGGTTGGTTCGGCTGTTAGTATGCAGTTAAGAGGAATCCAGAAACGCAAGGGGTAAGATGGAGAACAAAAAGAACAATTGGTATCAACACATAAGATGCATTTGCTACCGGTGAGGATAAGAATTAAGACTGTTAGAAGAACAGCTAGAATACAGGCCCCAGCATCATGAAAAAGGAATTTGCCCAAAAGGGCAATGTGGTAGTTTCATGTGATTCAATAAGTAGGGAGACTGATAAACATCCTTTTTAAGCAAGATGGTAGGGCCTCTCATGATATGCTGCCTATCTGTTGCCAGAATGAAGAACATCTCAAACAGACAGATACTGGAGAAGAAGGGATAAGATTCAGTGTGGTTCAGACCACAACATGGGAAATAGTAGGCAATAACCCTGCTTGGAGTACATCAAGAAATGGAAGGTAAGTTAAGGAACAAGGCGTCAAAGATTATTATCTGGATTACTACCTCAGCCATATGCAAATGATAAGTAAATAGGAATAAGGAACCTTGATTCTAGAGGGACACTGTAACACTGATTAAGAGGAAGAGAGAGTTGTATGAAATGTACAGGCAGCAAGGAACAGATGATCAGATGCTCGAGGAGTATAAACATGCAAGAAGCTACTTAAGAGGGAAATCAGGAGGGCTAAAAGAAAGCATGAGGTTGCTTTAGCAGACACAGTGAAGGAAAATCCAAAGAGCTTCCATAAGTATATTAGGAGCAAAACGATAGAGGGGGATAAAATTGGTCCTCTTGAAGACTAGAGTGGTAAGCTGTGTATGGAACCAAAAGAGATGGAGGAGATACTAAATGGTTTTTTTGCATCCGTATTTACAGAAAACGGGCATGGAGAATATGGAAATAGGGCAAACAGGTAGGGAGGTCATGGAACCTTTGCAGATTTACAGGTAGTGCTGGCTGTCTTAAGACAAATAAGAGTGAATAAATCCCCAGGACCAGACAGGGTATTCCCATGGACCTTGAGGGAGACTAGTGTTGAACTTGCAGGGGCCCTGGCAGACATATTTAAAATGTCAACATTCACAGATGTGCCGGATGATTGGAAGGTGGCTCATGTTGTTCCGTTGTTTAAAAAAGGTTCCAAAAAAAATCCAGGAAATTACAGGCCAATAAGTTTGATGTCGGTGGTTGGCAAGTTATTGGAAGGCGTGACAAGGGATAGTATCTACAAATATTTGGATAGACAGGGACTTATTAGGGCGCGTTAACATGGCTGTGTGTGTGGTAGGTCATGTTTGACCAATCTAGAGTTTTTCAAGGAGATCACCAGGAAAGTGAATGAAGGGAAGGCAGTGGATGTTGTCTACCTGAATTTCAGCAAGGCCTTTGACAAGGTTCCCCATGGGAGGTTAGGAAGGTTCAGTCGCTAGGTATACATAGGGAGATTGTAAATTGGATTGGACACTGGCTCAATGGAAGAAGCCAGAGAGTGGTTGTGGAGGATTGCTTCTCTTGAGGGGGGGCCTGCGACTAGTGGAGTGCTGCAGGGATCGGTGTTGGATCCACTGTTGTTTGTCATCATTGTTATCAATAATCTGGGTGGTAATGTGGTAAATTGGATCAACAATTTGCAGATGATACGAAGATTGGAGGTGTAGTGGACAGTGAGGAAGATTTTCAAAGCTTGCAGAGGGATTTGGACCAATTACAAAAATGGGCTGAAAAATGGCAAATGGAAGTTGAGGGAGGTGGGTTCCATTTAACTAAGACACTGGAGCAGAAGGCGGCCATTTGGCCTATCCCGTTTGTTTCACCAGTAAATCAAATCATAACCCATTATGATAATCCTCAACTGCACTTTCCCATTTTATCTCCATAACCCTTGATTTCCTCGCTCATTAAAAATCTACGTAACAATGCAGCTCGATAGCCTTCTTTAGGCAGAATTCTACAGATTCACTAGCTTCAGAGTAGAAGTTCCTCATCTGTCAAATAGGTGGACCCTTACTGAGATTATGCCCTCTGGGTCCAAGACTCCCCCACAAAGGGAGACAACTCTTCGGCATCTATTCTGTCAAGTCTCTTGAGAATCCCACGTGGCCCCCATAAGGTTCATTCTCATTCTTCTAAACTCCTAGTGCAACCTTACCTAGTCAACCTCTCCTCAAAGAAAAATCCATCCAAACCCAAGATCAATCTAGTAGCCCCCAATGTCAATGCATCTTTCCTTCAATAAAGTGGCCAAACAACAGTTCACAGCATTCCAGCTGTAGTTTAACTAGTGTCCCATATAACTTAGCAAAACTTCCTTTTGTTTTTTAAATACTCCACTGCCTTTGAAATAAAGGCCAACATTCCATTTGCCTTCCTTTACATGCTGAATTTGCATGCTAGCTTTTTGTGATTTACGCACGAGGACTTTCTGCAGTCTTTCTCCATTTTAATATTCAGTTCATTTATTCTTCCGACCAAGGCGCGTAACTTCAGATTTCTCTACATTAGATTCCATCCTCAACACTTGCCTTCCCACCTTATTTTTGTGTCATCTGCTAACTTGTCAATGAACAGTCACTTCCCTCGTCCATGTCAATAATATATATTGTAAACAAATTGGCCCTAGCACTGATCCTTGTTGCAGTTACATAGGGTCATCCTGAAAGTGCCCCTTTTATCTGTCCTTGTATCAGTTAGTCAGTCCTCCATTCATGCTAATGTACAATACCTAGTGCTACAGTTCTTAATATTACATCTAACTTTAGCTATCCTGCTCCTTACATAACGATAAATTTGTCAGGCATCATATCCCCATTATCATAGGACTCTGACACCAATATTGGGGCAGGAAGGAATTTTACGACTGGGATGGGTTCCACCTGAAACAGGCTGGGACCAGAGACCTAGTAGAAAGAAAAATAGATAACTAAATAATAAGAATTAAGCAGAAAAAATAATTTCCCTATAAGAATAAAGTGACTTCAGCATAAGGGAAGCAGCTGTTTGATGAGGGTTTATTTAAACTTAAGCCTACTTCTCTTAATTTAGTATGTGATTTAATAAATAGAAGCATAGCAGGACACCTCAGTCCCATCAAATTCACATCTGATAGCTTTTGTGAACTCTAGGATGCTTCTCCTAAGCAACCACATGTGCAGGAACTGTCCTCAGCTGGAAGGGTTGAAGCAATAATGATAGAGTTCCAGTTAAAGAGAAAGGCGAGTTTCTCTGGAGACACAGATGTGATTTGAGGTTGATATGTTGCTTCCCAGCATCCAGGTTTTCACTAGGCTGCTGCAGCAGGAGTGGTGGGGTATTTTACAATCAAAGGTTTTAGTCCATAGCAGTACCAAGAACATAGGTAGAGAGGAGGCAAGGTCCTGCAAGCCAATTTCAGGAAGATAGCAAACAGATTAAGACGCAAGCCTTCAAAAGAAACAATTGGTAGATTACTCCTAGTGCTACTTACCAATGAGTACAGAAACAGAAGATAGTGCAGATGAATGCCTGGTTAATAAGATGACACAGGAAGAAGAATTTTAGATTTCTAGGACACTGAGCAGTTCTGGGGATGTGGGGACTTGTACAGACCTAATATCGAACATCAACAGGCCCAGAAGCAATGCTCTCACAGGGCGGTTTGCCAGTGCTGTGGCAGAAATTTTAAACTAATTAGGCATGGTGATGGGAACTACAAATGTAGCATGGGAAAAGAGACCAAGGTGCACAAAAGAATTCTCCACTCACCTGACGAAGGGGTAAATCCCGAAAGCTTGCAGGTTTACTATCAAATAAACTGGTTGAACTTTCAACCTACTGTTGTGAAATGCAGCAACTACAGGCTACTTTGATTTTGATTGTTGGAAAATTTTTAAAAAAGATAATCCTGGGCAAAATTAAGTCACTTGGCCAAATGTGGATTAATCAGGAGAAGGCAGCACAGATTTGTTAAAGGCATACTGAGTTTAAACAACTTGAATGAGTTTTTTTGACGAGGTAATAAGAGTAAGTAACACTGTTGATGTGTCCATATGGACTTCAAAAAGAAATTTGATAAAATGCCAAATATTAGACTTGCCATCAAAGTTGACATGCAGAGAATAAAATTAAGAAGTCTCACAACACAAGGTTAAAGTCCAACAGGTTTATTTGATAACAAAAGTTACTAGCTTTTGAAGTGCTGCTTTGTCATTAGGTGAGTGGGATCCTAAGAAACAGAAGCAGCAGCGCTTCGAAAGCTAGTGGCTTTTGCTATCAAATAAACCTGCTGGACTTTAATCTAGTGTTGTGAGACTTCTTACTATGTTTACCCCAGTCCAACGCCAGCATCTCCACATCAAGAATGAAAAAGGAGAGTGGTAGCAAGGTGGCTGAATAACTGAGAACAGATTAGTGATCGGGTTTTGGAATGGAAGAAGGTATCCAGTAAAGTTCAACAAGGGTTGGCATTAGGACCACTGATTTTGATCTACTTAATGTCCTATACAGGGCATACGTAACAATTTTAAAATTTGCAATGACGAGTACAGGTAGATTTCAAGACAGATAGACAGTCTGACTGAATGGGCAGACATTTGGCAGATGAAATCTAATGTAGAGAAGTGTGAGGTGATACATTTTGGCAGGAAAAATGAGGCAATATAAACTAAGAGATACGATTCTGAAGAAATAGA
Organism: Sphyrna mokarran; assembly: GCA_024679065.1. Classification (NCBI taxonomy): domain Eukaryota; kingdom Metazoa; phylum Chordata; class Chondrichthyes; order Carcharhiniformes; family Carcharhinidae; genus Sphyrna; species Sphyrna mokarran. The sequence goes on along the minus strand of JAGIQG010000001.1, from coordinate 103,093,827 downwards.
CATCTGGGGATGTATGTACATAAATCAGAAGATAGTGCAGACTGAGAAAGTGATTAAAAAGATAAACAGAATTCTGAGCTTTATAAATACAGGTATAAGGGCATTATGAGCATTTATAAAACACTGATTCAAATGGAATGTTTAATCCAATTCTAAGCACCATTCTATAGGAAAGATACGGAAAAGAGTGACTTCAGTTAAGTGGATAGATTGGAGAGGCTGGGATTATTCTCGTCAGCAAAGAGAAGGTTTGAGAGGAAATTTGGTAGCTATGTTCAGAATCATAAAAGGTGTATTTAGAACAGATGGAGAGAAAATTTACTCGGCAAGTGGTTACAATTTACACTACCAGAGAGACTCATGAAGGCAGATTAAATTGTAGCCTTCAAAGACAATTGGATAAGCATCAGAAGAGGAATGATTTGAATGGCTATGGGGAAGGATCAAAAGACTGTGACAAGTTAGATTGCTCCTGCATACCTGGCATACATACAAAGGGCTGAATGGCTTACTTCTCTGCAATGCATTTTTTCACAAAGTGAATTTGGATTGTGCATTCACAGAGCTTGTTTTCTAATGATTTAAATTATCTGATCATGAGGGACAGTCTTCAAATTTACTGATATTAAATTAAATGAGCATGGCAATCAATAAGGAAGAATGTTTCAACATGTAGAAGTGAAATGAACTATTTCTTAGAAAATGACAAAATAAAGCAAATAAGATTCTCGATTGTATCTTGAATTTACATTTCAGCCAGGCCCCTGCAGGGAGTAGCATGCAGAGCTTTGGGCCCTCCATAATAAGAGCTTAAATCGGAAAAGATAGTGAGCATTTCACAGATTAATCCATGAATTAAAGACTATTTAATCCAAACCTGCTAATTCAAAGTCATTTTTTAAATCAAAGTCTTTAAAGAATATCCAAACATTTGAATTCATTTTAACAAATGACTACAGAACATGCCAGAATGCCAAAAAATATCAAAACATCAAATGTGATCTAAACCTGAGCAATATATAAGCTCCATAATGCATAAATTCATTTTGATATATTCCCAGAGATGCTTCCTGCCAACAGCCAGAAGTATCTTGACCACTTCAGCATGCACACTTTGTAGGTAGGAATAAAAGATGATTAATGGTGATAAAGACTATTTTGCTGTCCTAAAGAACTTAACTGGTTATTTAACATATTTCTCAGAACAGAGAACCTGCCATGGCTACGCCATCTGGCCTGCGAGTTGGATTCACTCTTTGTGTTTGACTCTCAAAACTCTTCTAATATTTAGTAGTCACTTGGGAGTTCAAACTAGAAATGAGCAATAAACAACGCTTTCAGCATTATCCATGCCCTAAGAACAATAAAAAAAACTGGAACTATGCTGGAGATGGAGGGTGGTTCGCCATCATTGCCTGCTCATCAAATGCATTTTGGCCTCTTCCTCAATCTCATTGAGCAGCAAACACTGCCTTCCCCACAGCATCAACAATTATTGGGCAGCAATCCCTCAACAACACAAAATGAATTCACACTCCAAGTCTATTAACAGTTGCAAGAGAACTCAGAAACTTCCTGCCTCAGAATTGACTGCTTGTCCTCATGTAGAATTCATGGCAGTAAGATAGAGCTGGAGAGTTGAATTTACTGTGGCAAAAGCTATTTCAAACAGATCTGCTATTAGATGGGGGTACACTATTCATCGTTTCTATAGGTTACATAGGAGCAACAGCATCATGAAAAAAATATGTGGGGAGAAGAACTAAACTCCTAACTTGAAGAGTTGTTTTTCTACCATCCCCTACTTCATGGCATGTTTGTGCAAACCGTAACGTTTTGCAGCTCGGACCTTTTTCCGCTTGAAAATGCTTTATTAAAGTTAACATCCTGCTTCAATGCTGTTTTTGAGAGGGCGACTCAGGCATTTTATTTAGCCAGTTGTTAACGCTTCCTGTGGAAATACTGTTTACTGCCCCAAGTGTCAAAATCTTTGGTGAATTCATTCATCTTTTTCTGTAAAGTGAGGTTTGATAGTCCAACTACTTGACCCAGCTTGAATCAGTCCAAATTAAACTGCAAATTTTGGTGTGGAGAGCAACTTAAATTCAAATGATTGGCTTATTTAATTTCCAGGTAAGCAAAACTTTTCATAAAAAAACTTTTTCAATTTGAATGAAACAGCTTTGAATCAAAAGTAAACTTGATTTACAAAGTCTTAAAAAAAGGGTTCATCCTCCCACAGGAACAGACAAAAGGTGATTAATACACATTTTCAAAACCATGCAAAGTTTTGAAAGGATTTTGAAAGGTTGTTTTCACAAATGGCCTGAAACTGAATATCTGCAATTCCATTAGATAAGCAGAATACATGCCAGGTGCTGTATCAAAGGCAGACAGAGAAGAGCATGGAAGAGGAAGCACACTTAAGTCACTCCTAATAGTTGAACCATTTGGCATTTTATTTTCCACCAACATGTATCCTTGCTATAAAGCTACTTACCACAGCTTCATCTTTCCACTCACAACTTGCACTTGTGATTATTTCTGATACAACATCCTGCTGAACTGGCAACTCTACATGAATGGGTAAAGAAATTTAGTAAGGAAAACTCTTTGCAAGATTGTGTTATTAGTTCTGTCATTGGTATAAATCCATAAAAAGCTACCTGTAGCAACACTGCAAAGAAAATGTCTCACTCTTGTGCACTCTTATCCAGTTCCAGTCGAATACATTTAATCAACATGAAGTTGCTTTTTTGAAACGGAATAAGTGCACACATATATTTAACTTTCAGTAGGATCAATAACTTCAGGGGCACATCCAAGACAAAACAACCTGCTTAATGAACACCCCTTTCAACTTAAACATTTACTCCCTCCACCATGTGTACTGTTTAAGATGCACAGCAACAACTCACCAAGGCTCCTTCGACAGCACCTTCCAAATCCATGACATCTACCACTTAGAAGGACAAGGGCAGTAGGCGCATGAGAACACCACCGCCTGCAAGTTTCCCTCCAAGCCACACAACATGTTGACTTGTAACAATATTCTACTCTATCATTGTCATGAGATCAAAATTCTGCAATTCTCTAACAGCCCTATGGGTGTACCTGTACTTGATGGACTATAGCAATTCAAGAAGGTGGTTCACCACCATCTTTTCAAGGGCATTTAGGGATGGGGAACAAATGCTTGCCAATGATACATCTCAGAAGAGTAAAAAAAACTAATAGTGAAGTCTAAACAGCTTATAGCCTACATACAGTTTCAGAATCACTCAGCTATCCACTATTTTGAAATATATACTGTGGAGATCATGTGAATGTTTCCCCAACCATCAGGTTCAGTTCTTTTCAATGGCAACCTGTAGGTTTGCATGACTGGGAATAACATAAACGTTCCTACTGTACTGAGAAAGCCAGAAGAATTGATCGAAGGCTTGCCTTCAATAACGGGATGGGGAGAAAATCAAGTGGCTCTGAAAAGGTAAAACACGCAAAAAGTCTAAAGCTATACTCCACAGTAAATTCCCAATGTTGGGTCGCTATTTCTGAATGAAAAGCTCAATTAAACTATTTTTTAAAAAATAATTCTGTGAACACTCAATAGAAGATCTTTGTACATTTTTTTCTTACCTTGCATCTCCACTTTTGATGGGTCACATTTTGTATCAAGTTCTTCTGCTTGTTGTTCTTTACATAAATCCTCTTTAGTGCTTTCTGAAGTATGAGATTCTTCCTTTCCAGAACCTTCTACAGAAGGTTCAATTGCATTGTGGCCAACTGAGGATGTCTCATAGCTAAAGTTTTCATCAAGTGTTGGAGTAGCTGGTGAAGAAGGATCATAATGAACAAAATGTGCTATATTTACAATGGTATGTTGAAGACCTGCATCATTCAATGTGGGAGTATCAGGAGAAATGGCCTCATATGGGGAAAGTAAGGATCCACGTTGCTCTACGCTTAGAGGAATAGTTAACTCATTTGGCCTTGCTGCTTGGTCAGCAGCTGCTTCCTCAGTTTGCTCTTTTTCCAACAGAGCTGTGGAATCAGCAGTTTTGTTCTGTACAGCTTCATGTTCTTTTTCACCTGTAGGCATGTTGTCCATATGCCTGCCTTCACTCTCTTCGCTTTCCAAGGTTTCATTTCTCTCCTCTAATTCATCTTCAGTTTTCAGAATCTTTTTTGCTTCCATCCTGAAGTCTCCTGTGCAATCGTGTGCAAATTGTTTTGAATCCAATGTGCTTTCTTCTGATTTTAATTGGAAACTTTCCATTTCAGTTTCCTTGTCAGCATTAGTCTGATCAATTTGTACTTCTTCCTTTGACTTTGATTGCAAGCCTTCAGATTTTTCCCCTGTATCACTTGCTTTGTCAATGTCTTTCATATGCCATTCTGTTAACTTAATTTCAGTATTTGCAGAATCATTTTCTTTTTTTGCTGTTTCATTAGTTCTATCATCCTGCAGATGAGCTTCAGATTTTGGCTGATCATTCTCAGGTTTATTTCCCTCCCCTGTTACATTGTCTTTAGCAGCTTCTACATTTCCAAAGTTTGACACCGCATTTTCCAGCTTACACCTTTCGCTTGTTTGAACATCTCGATTATCTACTGATATTAGTTTGGACAGAGAATTTTGAGAGTCACTCTCTCCTTCTTTAGATTTTTCATTGCCTTGATTATTTTGCACTGTTTCTACTGATCTCAATCGAGATTCCAAATCATCCTCCTTTTCTATGTTTTTCTCACTGCTTTGTCCTTTTTCTTTGGACTTCTCTTGCACGTTTTCCACGTACTGTTTGGATTTAGACCGAATATTTCGAGAATCATTTATCTTTTCCTTTTCATTTCTACAATCATGGATATTTTCCTGGCCTTTTTCTTCTGACTTTGATTGAGGCCTTTCAGAGTACTCCCTGGATTCTAAACACTGGATGTTCTCTGAATTACATGTTGTGTCGATTCCCTTTTGTGTCTTTTGAATATCTTCTCCCAAATTTTCTGTGCATTTTGATCGAGAGCTTTCAGATTGTTCTATTGATTCTGACCATAACTGTTCAAAGTGCTGCTCCTGAGATTTTGTCTGAGTATTTTCAAAGTCATGCATTTTCTCTATTTTATTAACTTTATCTTCCTGTGGGTCTTCCTTGGACCTTGATCGCGAATTTTCAGAATAAATGTTTTTAGAATCTTGCCTTTTTTCGATTCCTTTCTCATTGCCTTGACCACCATCTTGTACATTCTCCTTGATTCTCGATTGAGAGCTTTCTGAATGATCCTTGAATTTTGATGCAATGCTTTCAGAATCACGCTTCTTTTCTATTACCCTTTCATTGTTTTCAATGACTTTCCACATTTTGTCCCTGGATTTAGAACAGGTGTTTTCAGAATCATGTCTCTTTTGAATGCCCTCACAACGAAGATCGCCCTGCAATTTTTCACTGGATTTTGATCGTGAGTTTTCTGAGAGCTGATTTCCAGAGTCATTCCTCTTTTCCATTCCTTTCTGATTACATTCAATATTTTCCTTGGGCTTATACCGTGAGCTTTCAATGCTGTCCTTTGATTTTGATCGTGAGCTTTCAATGCTGTCCCTGCATTTCAACCGCAAACCTTCACCACCATCCTTGGATTGTGAACGGGAGCTTTCAGTTCTGTCTCTAGATTTAGACTGCGAGCTTTCACTATTTTCCTTGGATTTTGATCGCGAGCTTTCACCACTGTCCTTAGATTGCGACCGGGAACTTCCACCATTGTCCTTGGATTTAGACCGTGAGCTTTCACCATCATCCTTGGATTTAGATCGTGAACTTGGATTACCATCCTTGGATTTTGACCGTGAACTATCACCACTGTCCTTGGATTTTGACCGTGAACTATCACCACTGTCCTTGGATTTTGACCGTGAACTATCACCACTGTCCTTGGATTTTGTCCGGATGCTTTCACCACTGCCCTTAGATTGTGATCGCAAGTTTTCACTGCTATCCTTGGATTCTGACCGTGAGCTTTCACCACTATCCTTGGATTGTGACCGCGAATTTTCATTACTATCCTTGGATTTTAATCGCGAGCTTTCACCACAGTCCTTGGACTTTGACCGTGTGCTATCACCACAGTCCTTTGATTTTGACCGTGAGCTTTCACCACTGTCCTTGGACTTTGACCGTGAGCTTTCACCACTATCCTTGGATTTTGACCGTGAGATTTCACCACCATCCTTGGACTTTGGCCGTGAGATTTCACCACCATCCTTGGACTTTGACCGTGAGATTTCACCACCATCCTTGGACTTTGACCGTGAGATTTCACCACCATCCTTGGATTTTGACCGTGAGATTTCACCACCATCCTTGGACTTTGACCGTGAGATTTCACCACCATCCTTGGACTTTGACCGTGAGATTTCACCACCATCCTTGGACTTTGACCGCAAATTATCACTACTATCTTTAGACTTTGACCGCAAGCTTTCGCTACTATCCTTGGATTGTGACCGGGAGTTTTCACTATTATCTCTGGATTTTAACCCAAAGCTTTCACCACTGTCCTTAGATTTTGACCGTGAGCTTTCACTACTATCCTTGGACTTTGACCGCAAGCTTTCACTGCTATTCTTGGATTGCGACCGGGAGTTTTCACTACTATCTTTCGATTTTAACCCCAAGCTTTCACCACTGTCCTTGGACTTTGACCGCCAGTTTTCACTGCTATCTTTGGATTTTGTCCGTATGCTTTCACTGCTGTCCTTGGATTTTGTCCGTGTGCTTTCACTGCTGTCTTTGGATTGTGACCGGGAACTTTCAATAACTTCCTTAGATTTTGATCGAGACCTTTCTGAATCATGTCTCTTTTCTATTCTCTTCTCATGTTTGTCTTCTTGTAATTCCTCCTTGGACCTCGATCGTGAATTTTCAAAATTCTTTCTTTTCTCTTTAACTATAACATCTCCCAGTAAACTCTCTCTTGATTTTGACCGAGAGCTTTCAAATTCATTTTGTATCTCTTTCACTTTGTCATGACTCCTTGTATCATCCTGCATTTTCTCTCTGGATTTTGACCAAAAGATTCCAGATTCACCCCGCTTCTCTTTGCTTTTCTCCTGGCTTTTCAGAGTTTCCTGCAAGCTTTCCTTAAATCTTGACCGTGATCGTTCAGACTCATTCTTCTTTTCATTGCTTTTATCATCTTGTTCATTTTCTCTAAATTTTGTTCGACTATGCTCAACTTCATTTTTCACCTCCTTGCTTCTCTCATGGCCTTTAACATCTTCATGTGTATTTTCCTTGAATTTGGGCCGAGAGTTTTCAGAATCATTCCATTTCTCTTTCCCCTTTTCAGTGGCTTTTTGATCTTCTTGTGAGTTTTCCTTGAATTTTGGTCGAGTGCTTTCAACTTCATTTCTCTTTTCTTTGTTTTTTTCATGGCCTTTTGCGCCTTCCTGTGTATTATCTCTGGATTTTGGCAAAGAGTTTTCAGCATCATACCTTTTCTCTTTCTCATCATATTTTTCTACCTGCTTTATTTTTGAGTGCTCTCTAGATTTGGCATCTTGGCTCTGTTCTATTAAAGTTGAATCTAAAGAATTAGAAGAAACCAGAGCTTTGTTGTCGCTCTTTGAAACAATAACGTAAAGGCAATTGGACATGGCTTTCTCATCTGAAATATTTCTTATCTTCTGATCAACATCCAAATGAAAATTGTCTGTTCTTAAGCCACTTTTACACACCACCACTTCACTTTCTTTTATATGATTGACATCATATTTCTGCTTAGATGACTCTGTACTCGTATTTCCTCCTATTTCAAAATCATTATGTTTATTATCGGCAGTCAATTCCAGTGCCTCCATAACTGAGTCTTGAGAGGATGAATTACTTCTTAGCTGCTTTCGACAAGGCTCATGATCCATTTTCAATTCATCACAGCTCTCATCATTTGATTGAATAGATTCTGAAAGTCTCCTAACAGGCTTTGATGGCAGATTCGTGGGCACTGTACTCTTGGAATCTTTTGAAGCAAAAGAAGCAACCAGCTTTTCTTTATTCTGAAAAAAACAAAATCAAATTTTAGTGGTGAAACAAGAAACTAAAGTAGTTTCAAAATAATCATCTTAGCACTACATGGAACAGAAATACCTGCCCATCTTTTACAGGATGATAAAGATGAGCACTTAACTGAAAAACTGTTTTAGATGATTGAGCACAATAGTGCAGAAAAATATTTATGCTGTACAATGGCTTATTTTGATTGAATTACTCAATGCAGATAACATACAAATGGGATAAAAAGAGCATTTTCATGTGAAATCTTTGGAAAAGTATCAAAAATTAAAATTCAATATTTATCTGTTTATAGAATGAAATGTATTCCATTTTGAGCACCAGATACTTTGTCCTTGAAACTTGATCAAATATCAACTTCTACACAGAATGCAACAACTTTTTCCTCAATTTTTGATGTGCTAGATATATCCTTGAGACAAAAAATTAGTTTTCAAATTTAATTCAAGCTAATACTTCATAATTGCCACTTGCACATTTGAAAAGAACTGGCTATTCCATCTATGCTATTGCAAAATGCGCAAATTCTAGATAGATGTTATCTACCTCGGTTTTAACCTGTGTCTCACTAAATTCTTCTGATTGTTCACGCTTCCTTTTTCGATCTTCATGCGAAGCAAATTCCTCTGTTAGATTTCTGAGAATAACAGATAACAATTTAAGAATGTAAACATGCAATAACTCCCAATACATGTAAAATTTGCATATTCTGTTTATTTTCCAATATTAATTATATTGACAAAAAAAAATCCAAAAATCAGTCCATGGAGTCAGAGCATTTTGATAGAACATATGCTCACATCTACAATTCCCAATGCCAGTGTGGTCAATGTTAACTTACACTAATTGAAAGATTTGCTGCAGGCTACTTTTAAACATCTGACAACCAGGCCAAGAACCAAATATGGGCTTGGCTATTCTCGTGCAACTGCAGTTGGTCCATTGCTTTAAGTTGATTAGCCATACTAAACTGTACCTTAGTGTCAGTGGGATTAGCAGGATAAATACATGGGATTACAGGGATAGGATCTGGATGGATTGCTGTTAGTGCAGGCTCGATTGGCCGAATGGTCTCCTCCTGTGCTGTGCAAAACTCTGATTCTATGCTTTTGGACACCCCAAAAATGTTAATATAGATTGTAATCATCTTTACCAAAAGAAAAACAAATATATTCAGATTATCTGTACATCACAAGATGTAATGTGGCTTAAAAAAATCATGCAAACATGTCTAGTTTTGTCATTTTATTTTTAAAACCACTCCACATATCAAGTAACAGCTGAAGGCATTGGATACTGCAACTAGTATGTGCCCTTATTCTGGTTTTTATATATAGTCAAGAACTTGCCCATCCCTCTGCCAAACTAAACAAAGCTGTTCCTGATTTGCATTGGCAAAATTAAAAAGAAATCATCTTTATACTGTTTTGTTCCTGGTTTTAGTTTCTTCTTCGTAGGCTGTTCACCAGAAGCCAAATGCGTGGCCCAGTGTCACAGCAGCACTGTGTGGCCCAGTGCTTGTTCACAGCAACACCGCTCTGCCCAGTTATGGATTCTCTAGAGCAGCTCTCTCCAGTGGATTCCTATGCAAGATTGTGGCCAGTAGATGCACTGCTTATTAGTGTCTCTGGCTGTCTCTCTTTTGTCACGACGTGATGCACATCCATAATTTACTTGCCTTGCTCACAAGTGAAAAAGCTTGTGTCCAAGCCAAAAGAACATGTGGCCTAGACGTAAGGTGCCAAATGCACATGCAGAGCTCGCTGACCCGCTCACTGTTGCATCCTATGGTCAGAGTCTACCATTAATTATTAAGATAAAGGCAAAATACTTGGGTGTTGTAATCTGAAAGAAAAACAAAGTGCTGGAGAAGCTCAATAAGCCTGACAGTATCTGTGGGAAGAGAACAGAGTTGACGTTCGGAGTCAGGATGATCTTTCTGGTCATCCAGACTTGAAATGTTTGCTCTTTTTTCTCTTCATAGATGCTGTCTGACCTGCCGAGTTTCTTCAGTAATTTTTGTTTTTTCTGCTATTAATTATTATGTTTAGTTCCACTTACATTGGACTGACTTCTCCAGCCAGCAGACATTACAAAATTTCTCCTTCTGCTTTAGACATGCACCCATTGGTCTTGGTACATTATTCATCCTCTCTATGGCTCATAAACAATTTCCAAAGGAGTAAATAATTGGGACAGTGGGGTTTCACTACAGTTGGAGTGGTGTGCAGTGTTGGCTTCTAAATTAGGTGATCTGTGAGGAACACCACAACCCTTTTTATACCCACCCTCAAGTGCAACCCCCCATGTGGGCTTCACCTACAAGATGCACTGCAGGGCATCACCATGGTTTCTTAGAAGCTCCTTCCAAACCCACAACCATTACTATTTAGGACAAGAGCAACTATCTGGGAACACCACAACCTGGCAGCTCCAAGTCACCATCCTGACTATGAAATATATTGTCTATCAGTGTCTTTGTCTCAAAATCCTGGAATTCTCTCCTGTGGGTATAGGTACATAAGACCATAAGAACTATGAGGTGTAGGCCATCTGACTACTCGAGCCTCTCCACCATTCTATAATGGCTGATCTTTTCTGCACTCAGCTCCACTTACCTTAATTCCTTTACTGTTCAAAAATCTATCTTTGCCATATTAACATTCAGCAAGAAGCTTAAACTGTTCCTCAATGGTCCCACAATAACATTTTTGCTCCCAGTATACCTTAGCCAACTCCTCCCTCATCCCATTGAAGTCTCCTTTGCTTAAGCACAAGACACTTATTAGATTTTACCTTATCATCCTCTACCTGTTTTTTAATTCAACCATATTGTGGTCACGCCTTCTGAAAGGATCCCTAACTAAAAGATCATTCATTATTCCTGTCTCATTACATAGGACTAGATCTAGAATAGCTTGCTCCCTCCTCGTAGGTTCAAGAAAACTATCGTGGATACATTTTATAAGCTTCTCCTCAAAGCTGCCTTGACCTGGTTTGACTAATTGACATGTAGATTAAATCCTTCATAATGCTGTACCAGTTTTACATGCATCAGTTATTTCTTTGTTCATTGCCCACCCAACTGTGATGTTATTATTTGGTAGCCTCTAGACTATGCCTCACTGACTAATTCTAATTTCCACCAATGGATTCAACTTTCTTCTCCACAGAACCTGTAACATCTCTCACTACTATCCTGATACCGTATCTAAATATCAGAGCTACACTACCTCCCTTACTTTCCTGTTTGTCCTTCCGAATAGCCTGATACCACTGGATATTTAACTCCTAGTTGTGACCATCCTGCAACCATGTCTGTAATGGCCAATAATTCATATCAGCGATGACTTGTGCTGGCAACTCATTCACCTTGTTTACCTAAATGCTAGTGGCATTCGAAAGTGCCCTTACTGTAGATATTATACTTTCTTTTTGAATCCTAACACCTCCATCAATATCATTGAAACCTCCTCTCCACATGCTAACCTGCTGTTTTGCTTCCCATTTAACCATTATACTCCCCTGTAGTTATACCTTTCTTCTCCCCATCACTCTGATACACCTCAGAAACTGCAGTAGTTCAAGAAGGCAGTTCACCACCACCTTCTGAAGGGCAACTAGAGATGAACAATAAATTCTGTTCTAGATAGTAATGCCCACACCCCACAAAAAATTAAAAACATGTTTTTTGCCAACTGACATAGCTGAAGCACATGATGAATTATTTAATTAGTTACTACGGGCACGCAAATATGCTTTATCAAAACCAGCTCTGTGTTTTAGGAATTATTATACCTTGATTCTCCTTTTCTTTTTCTTCTTAATGCCACTTTTTTTTCTAAGACCTTTTGTTCTTTCAAGGTGGCTTTGTTTACTTTTGGAATTAGAGCTGCTGGTTGGTGCATTTTCCTTGAATTCATTTCAACATCGGAATTACTGCTAAAACCTGAAATAAAAATTAAGATAGAAAGCATAAAAATACTTTAAATTTAATCTTCAGGCACTGTCATTAAATTAAATCATGGCTGATGTTCTAACATAATGTCATTTTCCCATACTATTCCCATATCCATGATATTTTTACTATCTAGAAATCTATCAGTCTGTCTGGAATATATTCAACAACTGAACCAGCACAGGGTAGAGAATTCCAAAAATTTAATACCTTTTGAAGAAATTCCTCCTCATCTCAATCCTAAATGACCTGAAGTTAAAGTTTATTTATTAGTTACAACTAAAACTTACATTAACACCGCAATGAAGTTAGTGTGAAATTCCCCTAGTCGCTACATTCTGGCACCTGTTCGGGTCAATGCACTGAACCTGCATGTCTTTCAGGTGCCTCTCTCTTACTCTGAGACCACGTACCTTTGTTTTAGACCTATTCTGCCAGGGAAACATATTTTCTGCATTGATCTAGTCCACTCCTGCAAGAATTTTGTTTGTTTCAATGAGATCACATAACATTCTTCTAAATGGTAGAGAACACAAGCCCACTCTCCTCAATCTATTCTCATAGAACAACCTGCCATCCCAGAAACCAGTCTGGTAAATTTTATATGTACTCCCGTTCTGACAAATATATCCTTCCTTAGGTAAGGAAATCAAAACTGTAACAGTACTCCAGGTCAGTTTCTCTACGACGCTACACAACTGCAACAAGGATATTTTCTGCTCTAGTCAAATCATTTTGCAATAAAGGCTAAAATATCATTTGTCTTTCTATTACATCTGCAAAGTCATCCTTGAGGCCTCCCCACTCTGAAGTCCCCACATAATGGGAAGTTTAAACTTTCATTGGGAGTTATCTTGCACTTGGAACCATCTGATACGAGGTTTTAATTGGCAAACTTCAGATAGTTCCAACTGTCTTATAGGAATACTTACTCATGAAAAATTAGAGCAATAAAGACCACTTCTAACTTGTGTATTGGACCTTCCGACTACAGCCTCCACTATCAGTGGATACCCCAGCCCCTCAATTATCCCCCACACCTCAAATTACCTGCATTGGATTCTTTGACTATATCCTCCCTCTTCCCACCCGCAACCTGCTCTGGAACCCCTCACTTCTCCCTTTGACCTTCGCCCACATCCTCCCATTATCATCCACAACTTCCTGCTTCCAACTGCCCTTCCCCATCAATCGCTTGAATTACCCACTCACAACACCCCTCTCCAACAATTCCCCCAATTTCTACTGACCATTCCCTGCACTGACCACATGATTCCCATGTGTCCGCCATGCGATCCACCCCAGTAAACCTTACCTTCTTCCTGGCTTCTCAAGGTGCCTGGGGCTTTAAGCCTATCTGCTTTATGACAGCTAGTGCTGCTAAAATGGGGATGTGGTTTCCTTTCTCCTGCACATGAATTGAAAGCCATGGGAACCTGTTGCACTGCCCAAGTTGGAAGATAGGGTGACAAAAAGATGGCTGCATTTCAATGCAAGTAAATTGTGAAGTATCAGTCTGATTGTGACTGTCACCAGGGAAATTCTGGTCCATTTCATTCCACCTGCTATGACTTGCCCATTAACAGCTTATTCAAATTCCCTTGAAGCCTCTTTGCATTCTCCTCACAATTAACATTCTTCCTAATTTTGTATCATCAGCAAACTTGAAAATATTATAGTTGGTCCCCACATGCAAATCATTAATATTAACATTAAAGGATGACAAACACAAAGCATCAAATCCATGTTCTTAACTTCTACAATTTGATTTTCAGTTATAAGCACACAAATGCTTCGCCTAATTTTGTTTAAAAAGTTCTAATGGTTCTAAAATAGCTTACTTGCATGGAGTAGCAACTGATGGAAACTGAAAAACATCTGCAAGCCTGAAAAGGCACTACTGAGGACTATCTTGTGCTCACTGCATTAAGTAATGCAAATTACAACTGGCACATCTAGGACAACATGACAGTAAATTGACATCCATGCCAGTTCTAACTAACCAGTAATGTCAATGTTTTCAATGCTGACAAAAGCAATCAAACATTTTGCAGAATCTTCAGCCAACTATTAGGGCTATTGATTTCAAAGGCTAGTATTTCCCTAATAATGAGACAGGTGCGTTTTTTGAAGAGAAATTTAACCCCATTGATTGCAACTTGGCTGAACGCTTTAGTTTAAATTTAATTAAATCGAACTGTTAGGAAAACACACAATAACCGTTAAAATGCAACCACATATCTTGTTTTGCAACTTGAAACTGAAGAGTTAACTACCTTTCTCCAGCATCTGGCAATCTTCTTCTTCTCTCCACCTCCCGTCTGGTGGTCTTTCTTTTTCATTTTCCACCTGTTTGAATTTGTCCTCACCCCTTTCTCTGTTCCACTGCCGCCTAAGTAATCGCTCTGCCTTCTCTTTCGCCTATGTAAATAGATGGTAAAAGTGTAACTATACCTAGCATAGAGAACAACCAGCAAAATCTCCGTTCCCTCAAATTCTGATCCTAGCAATATTTCTTTCGTGACAACTGATTATTATCTTCAGTTTGGACATTTGGTGCTTGCTTACACAAATAAAAGATGAATATGATTCACACCTTGCACAGCATGTGGACAAAACAGGTGTTTCACAGAGTTGGATATGGACCTGTATTCCATATTTGTTCAAAGTGAAAGCAGCAAGTGGCCTTTGAAGCTCAAGCATAAATTATTTCAGAATTAAATATGTTTGCTATGGATTCCAGACATTATGAGATTGGTATGAAGCAAACATCTACTTTATTCTTGGTTTCTGTACTCCAACTTACACAATCCCAGATTAGCATCTTGGCATTCCACTCCAAATATTTCTCAGTTACGTAACAAGAAAAGGTCACAGGCCATAAGTGAAGTTCATAACTGTTCATCTGCATCCAGGAATTAGATGGAGTTCAAAGCAACATACCAGGTATTGGGAATCAAAGAACAGAAAATGCTGGAAATACTCAGGTCAGGAACATCCATGGAAAGAGACACAGAATTAACTTTACAAGTTGGAGACCTTTTGTCAAAACTATAAAAAGTGAAGAGACATTCCAGGTTCTAAGCAAGTTGAAAGACAGGGAAAGCGGACAGGGGTAAGAAAGGAGAACAAAAGGGGAGGGTAGCATGGAAGGTGTTCAGTCCACAAGCATAATCACAGGCTTCCAGCCCCATCATTTTAATTCTCTCCCCATTCTGATCTCTACGCCCTTGACCTCAAGGAACAGCACCATGTTTTTGAATCAGGCACTTGTAGCCTTATGGACTCAACATCAAATTCAATGATATTGTATCATAACCTCTGTCTTTTTTCTTTCCTGATAGTAGTTGTTGATGATTTGTGATTTCCATCGATACCCTCTTCAAACCTTTATTTTGTATCTTGTCCTCTTGTGTTCCATGAACACTTGCTTTTTGCCTTGCATTGTCATCCTAGTTAATCTCTCTGTCCTTCTGCCACAGCACAGGTGCTCCTTTGTTCTCCCCCATCTTTGCCTCTCTACTTACTTAAAAATCTGTTACACATATAATTTTCCAGTTCTGATGAAAGGTCACCAAATTCAAACGATACTCCTATTTCTTTCTCAACAGTAACAGTTTTGATAATACCTGAAGTATTTACAGCATTTTATATTAGATTGGAATCCCTGGTATCAAAAGAAACTGGCAGTGCAGGAACTAAACTAGCAAATGGATAAGATTAAATTAGTGAAGTAATTCTGCAACAAATTGCATGCTCTTATTGTCAAAGCCTGCAATTTCACTTAGCCAATTTTCTAATATATCAATACCACAAAAATAAAATAAAAATTTTAATCACTTTTATTGTTCCATTCACTCCACACCCTCAAATTCAAAGTGCAAACTTTCAATCCAGACACAAGAAAAAGGAATAGCTCTAACTTACGATTGACTGTCGACGCTGAACTACTGTTTCTTCATCATCTGAATCACTGTAATACTTTGAATATAGAAATGGTTTGTGGACGTACGGATGGCGCCCAAGTTTCACTCTGCCCTCCTTTCGCTCCTTGTTTCTTTCCAATTTGTTATCATTTTCTAAACAAAGATAAATGTTTAATCAAAACCTGATTTCCTGTCCAAAATGCTTTATTTTGGCTTCAGCTTTCTGAATCCATTAGTCGCAGTCCAACATATCATATTTATAAAATGGGTGAAACACCAAGCATCAAGAGCTTCCTACTCAATTTCAGCTATTCCTCAGCTGCTTACAGATGATATGAAATCATTAAATTGTTTCAACAACTTGAAAGAACTTTTCATAAACTGGATGGATTTCTGATAATAGCAGCTTTTGTGTGTGTGATATTACTGAACCTTTCCAAAATGCATGGAGTATGGGAAGGAACAGAAGGGCAACTAGGCCAAGTCAGACATGGACTATGAAGTTGGGAGTTTGATTCATGTAGGAATTCACTGCAGAAGGGAAAAAGAGGTTTCTTTTTATTGTTAAGTCTCCTGTAGTTGTAGAAAACACATTACTTCCCAGAAATAAAGGGAACTGGGAAACAGTTGTTGAGTTTGAAGGTGGCAGTGGGGGGTGGGGAGGGGCACGAGTTCATTCCAAAGGAAATCAAAATGTGATGTCAAAAGAAAGAAAGAAGGCAAGCGATTGATTGGTTGGTGAGCATGTTCTGTTATCTGAACAAAATGGGGTAAGTTCGGGGGGGCAGGGGGGAGTTAACATTCATTGAAATAATAAGAATGCAGAATTAGAGGCATTAGGATTTAATGAGTATAATTACTTAGTTAATTAAAACAGAACGAGAATAATGGTGGAGACAATGCGCTGCAGAACGTGAGAGCTGTTGAGACACCAGTGAGATCCTTGACAACCATGTCTGCAGTTTGAGCTGAAAACTAAACTTTGAGCACTGCCACGGATCAGGGAGGGAGGGGAAATTACACTTTGAACGTGAAGGATAGGGTTAGAACATAGAATATTACAGCGCAGTACAGGCCCTTCGGCCCTTGATGTTACGCCGACCAATGGAACCAATTTTATGACCCTCTAACCTAAACTATTCCAATGCTATCCATATGCCTACCCACTGATCATTTGAACGTTCTTAAACTTGGCCAGTCCACAACTGCTGCAGGCAGGGCATTCCACACCCTTACTACCCTCTGAGTAAAGAACCCATCTCTAACATCCGTCCTATAACTACTACCCCTTAATTTAAAGCTATGTCCCCTTGTGTTAGCCATCTCCATCCGAGGAAAAAAGCTCTCATTATCCACCCTATCTAACCCTTTGATCATCTTATGTCTCAATTAAGTCACCTCTTAGCCTTCTTCTCTCTAATGAAAATAACCTCAAGATCCCGAGCCTTTTCTCATAAGACCTACCCACCATACCAGGCAACATCCTGGGAAGTGTGTAAATAGATGATATTGACGTACTTGTTTTTATCCTACAGGTGCTTTGGTCCACCTTGTTGTCCAACGAGAGGCATACACGCGATGGGTCGTGAGAGGACTGCTCTTGGATCTTTTTCAAGAGTATCCTAGTGCTTCACATCGTTAGTGTACACATGACCTGGACCATTTGATGTGCAACACGACAGCTCAGTGACTATCGCTGTGCTGTGTAGATACGTGGATTTGGGCCTGTGTCTGTGGGACTTTGCACATTCTCCCCATGCTTGCATGGATTTTCTCCGGACGCTCCGGTTTCCTCCCACATCCCAAAGATGTGCTCTTAGGCTAATTGGCAAAACAAATTCTCCCTAAATTGTCTCAAATTTGGTTTTTAATCCATAGATCTATAAACATACACAGGGATCATGGGTAGAGGTGGGAACATCGGGGTGGTGGCACGGGCTTGTTGGGCCAAAGGGCCTGTTTCCCGTGCTGCTTTGTTCTTTGTTCTAAACCTCCTCTGCACCCTTTCCAATGCCCCCACGTCTTTCTTATAATGTGACCAAAACTGTACGCAGTACTCCAAGTGCGGCCGCACCAGAGTTTTGTACAGTTGCAACATGACGTCTCGGCTCCGAAATTCAATCCCTCTACCAATAAATGCTAACACACTATACACCTTCTTAACAACCTTATCAACTTGAGTACCAACTTTCTGGATTCTATGCACCTGTATACCGAGATCTCTCTGCTCACCTACATTAAGAGTCCTACGATTAGCCCTATGTTCTGTACACATATTACTCTTACCAAAGTGAATCACCTCACACTTTTCCGATTAAGCTCCATTTGCCACCTCTCAGCCCAGCTCTGCAACCTGTAACATCCATCCTCACTGTCTACAACTCCTCTGACTTTGGTGTCATCAGCAAATTTACTAACCCATCCCTCTACACCCTCCTCCAGGTCATTTATAAAAAAACAAACAGCAGTGGCCCCAAAACTGATCCCCAAGGTACACCACTTGTAACTAAACTCCAGGTTGAATATATCTCATCAATTACCACCCTCTGTCTTCTATAGATAGCCAATTCCTAATACAAATTGCTAAATCACCCTCAGTCCCATGCATCTGCATTTTCTGCAGTAGTCTTCCATCAGGCACCTTATCAAACGCTTTGCTAAAATCCATATATACTACTTCAACTGCCTTACCCATATCCATCTCTTGATAAGGTTTGTGAGGCACGACCTTCCCTTCACAAATCCATGTTGACTATCCTTAATCAATTCATTTCTCTTTAGATGACTATAAATCCTATCCCTTATAATTCTTTCCAAAACTTTCCCCACAATAGAAATAAGGCTCACCGGTCTATAATTCGCAGGATGGTTTCTACTCCCCTTCTTAAACAAGGGGACAACATTTGCCATCCTCCAGTCTTCCGACACTATACCTGTAGCCAATGACGACATGAAGATCAAAGCCAAAGGCTCTGCAATGTCCTCTCTAACCTCCCAGAGTAACCTGGAATAAATCCCATCTGGCCCAGGGGTCTTATCTATTTTCATATTTTCAAGAATAGCTATCACCTCCTCCTTATGTACCTCTATCCCATCTAGCCTACAACCCTGTATCCCAGTATTCTCAACTACATTGACATTTTCCCGCATAAAGACTGACGAAAAATACTCATTCAGTGCTTCTCCAATCTCTATAGGCTCCACGCACAACTTCCCACTACAGTCTCTGACTGGCCCTAATCTTGCCCTAACCAATCTTTTATTTTTTACACATCTAATAAAAAGCTTTAGGGTTCTCCTTAATCCTATCGGCCAAAGTCTTCTGATGTCCTCTTCTAGCTCTTAACTCACTCTTTAGCTCTCTCCTGGCTAATTTATAACTCTCCAGTGCCCTAACCGAGCCTTCATGTCTCATCTTTATATAAGTCTTTTTTCTCTTCAGCAGAGAATCAACTTCCTTAGTACACCTCGGTTCCCTCGCTCTACCACTTCCTTCCTGCCTGACAGGTACATATTTATCAAGGACTCGCAGTTGTTGTTCCTTGAATAAGTTCCACATTTCAGAATTTCCTAGCCCCTGCAGTTTCCTACTCCAACCTACGTATCCTAATAGCCTCATAATTACCCTTCCCCAGCTATAACTTCTTCCCTTCAGTATATGCCTATCCCTTTCCATCACTAAAGTAAACGTAACTGAATTGTGGTCACTATCACCTACCTGGTCTGGTTCATTACCCAGAACCAAATCCAATGTAGTCTCACCTCTTGTTGGCCTATCTACATACTGAGTCATAAAACCCTCCTGCATACATTGTACAAAAACTGACCCCTCTAATGTGCTTGAGCTATAGCTTTTCCAATCAATACTTGCAAAGTTAAAGTTTCCCATAACAACTACTCTGTTACTTTTACTTCTATACAGAATCATCCTTACAATCCTTTCCTCTACATCTCTGGAACTTTTTGGAGGCCTATAAAAAAAAAACTCCCAACAGGGTAACCTTTTCTCTCCTGTTTCTAATCTCAGCCCAAACTACCTCAATAGACAGGTCCACACCAAACGTCCTTTCTGCCACCGTAATACACATCTCCCCTTCTTCTACCACCTACTCTGCTCTGATTGAAACATCTGAACTCCAGAACCTGCAACAACCATTTCTGTCCCTGCTCTATCCATGTCTCTGAAATGGCCACAACATCTAAGTCCCAGGTGCCAATTCAGGCTGCAAGTTCATCCACCTTATTACGTATGCTCCTTGCATTGAAGTATACACACTTCAAACCACCCTCCTACCTACCAGTACACTGCTGTGACCCAGAAACCTTATCCATGACCTCACTATTCCCATCCTGCTGTACATTTGAGCTACTCGGGTTACCATCCCCCCTCTGAATCAGTTTAAACCTTCCTGAAAAGCATTGGCAAATTTTCCCCCCAAGATATTAGTTCCCCTCTGGTTCAGGTACAGACCATCCCTCTTATACAGGTCCCACTACCCCAGAATGAGGGTTGTCTGATTTGGTCAGGAATTGGAGAGTTTAATTGTCAGTGAGGCAGGTAAGGGAATTGAGAAGTTGAAGCAGAGGAACCTTAGCTCTTGCAATTGTTCAATAAGTTCAAACTTGTATGTATGAGATAGAATGCTTTTTAAAAAAAGATAATTTAAGGGATGCGCTCTTCACTTTATTGTCAGTACGCAGGAAGCCATTCAAGTGAGGGGAGTAACTAAAAATGCAGAAGTAGTAGGGCACAGCATAATCAGAGGTGCAGACAGTTCTCTGCAACTGAGAGTCCACAAGGTTGTGTTAACTTCCTGGCACACTTACTTAGGAATGGAAAAGAACCTGCAATGGGAAGAAAAGGATCCAGTTGTTATGGTCCACATGGGATCCAACAAAAGATCAGACTAGGAAAGAGATTCTAAATAGGGATTCTGAGCAGATAGAAGCTAAATTTAAAAGCAGAATTATAACGGTAATAATCTCTGGAATACTACTTGAGCCAGGAGTGAATTGGCATAGAGTAAACAAGATTAGAGATGAATGCATGTCTCAAACACTGGTGTGGGAGAAATGAGTTTTTAACGCATCAAGCACTGGCAGCAGTGCTAGAGAAAGTGGAGATATGCTGTTGACACAAAAACAGAAAAATGCTGGGAAATCTCAGCAGATCTGAGAGCATCTGTGGAGAGAAAATAGAGCTAATATTTCAAGTCTGGATGAACCCCTGTCAGAGCTGAGGGGAGAGAGAGTTGGCAGAGATTTATGAAGGTAAGGAGGGGTGATGTAACTGGGCAAAGGGAACATGAATGCTATCAAATTGAAAGCAAAAGCTTGCAATACAATGCAAATTATTTTATAGGTGTGTAGATTGTGCAGACTTTAGAAATCAGCAAAGAATGACTAAAACCAGCCAGAAATATAAGTTTCTACAAATACTTAAGCAGCAACACATTTAGAAGGGAAATCGTGTTCAACTAATTTATTAGAGTTCTTTGAGAAAGTAACAAGCAAGGTGGACTAAGGAAAACCTGTAGATGTGGTGTACGTAGATTTCCAAAAGGCACTTAATAAGGTGCCATATCAAGTTATGATGCAAAATAAGAGTTCATGGTATAGAGGTACTATATCAACATGAATTGAGGATTAGTAAACTAGCTGGAAGCAGAATACAGGGATAAATGGATCATTTTTAGGTTGGCAACTCACGGATCACCACAGGAGTCAGTGCAATGGTTTTAACTACTTATCTATATCAACAATCTGGATAAAGGGACCAAATGTATGGCAGCTAAATTTGTCTATGACACAAAGAAAGGTAGAAAAATAGATTAATCAGAGGACAGGATAGGTTAAGTGAGTGGGCAAAACTTTTGCAGATGGACTGTTATGTTGGAAAATGTGATTTTGGCAAGAAGATTGGAAACACACTACATTATTTAAATGGAGACAGACTGTTTATAGTACGAAAAGGTCTGTGTCCTGGTAAACGGAATGATAGCACTTATTGCAAGGTAAATCAAGGAGAGAGATCTTATTTCAGCTATACATGGCTCTAGTTAAGATTACGTCTATGCACTATCCTCCTTACTTTAAAAAAGATACAACTACACCAGAAGCAGTCCAGAGAAGGTTCACTTGACAGATTTATGGGATGAATATGATGAAGGGAGTATCTTATAAAGAAAGCTTTGAGCCAGGTTGGCCTATACCCTTTTAAGTTTAGATGAATGAAGCATAAGATGCTGAGAGGACTTGATAGAGTGGACCCTGAAAGCATGACCTCCTGTAAGAGAATCTAGAACTGGGACATACAATTTAAAAAATAGGAGTCACCCATTTAAAATTAAGAAAAGGAATTATCATCCTTAGAGGGTCATTTGTCCGTTACATTTTCTGCCCACAATGGACTCAACATTTCCTTCTGGACTGTTAACGTTCCATGAGTAGCATGGTTATGGTCTAATGTATAGCCAAAGTAAACACTGATGCCTTCATAGTGACAGGAATCACTATCAAGGGGAATGGTGAAGTGAGAGATGTTGAACAAATAATGTATCTATTTTTATAGAACTATATCCAAATTTACTGATGACACAAAGCTAGGTGGAATGTAAGCTGAGAGGAACAAGATCTACTACGAAGAGAGAGTAAATGTGCAAAGTGGCAGTGGAGCATAACGTGCGGAACTGTCATTCACTTCGATTGCAAGGATAGAAAAGCAGAATATTTTTGAAGAAGCATGAAACTTGTCAATGTTGGTATTCTGACTGACTTGGATGTATCGTAAAGGAGCCAGTATTCTGCAGTGTAGCAAGTGAAAAATCACCTGAAATGTCTTTGGAATTTTAGCAACTTGCATTGATGAAGCAGCTTTAAAAATAGCCTAAAACTCTTAACAAAAGAAATAAAACAAAATTTGAGAGGCATAGAAGCAACAGCACACATGACAAAAAGCTTGATTAATGAGGTAGGTTTAATGGAATTTCTTAAAGAGATAAGCTGAGGTACAAAGACAGATATTTAAGAAGGGAATTCTAAAGTTTAAGGAAAAGGTTTAGATCTGAATAGTATCTTTCCTAACCTCAGGACAACTCAAATTCCTTTACGGCCAATTAATTGTATTTAATAGTATTTTTCAAATGTAGTCACCGTTGCAGTATAGAAATCTTGGCAACTAATTTCCAGACCGCAAGCTCCCACAACGAAGTGATATTAATTAGCTAATGTTCCTTTGTGATATTAAGGAATTAAGATTGGCCAGGACACTGAAATAATGCCCTTGCCCTTCTTCAAAATTTTGCCATGGAATCTTTTTACACCAATCTGATATGGAAGACAGGGCCTTAAATTAATTTCTCATCTGAAAGACGGCACCCTCAACAATGCAGCACTCCTTCTGTGCTAGTTAACTGCATAGAGTCATACAGCACAAAAACAGGCCTATCAGCCCATCAAGTCTATGCTAACCAAATACCAATCTATACAAATTCCCTTTATCAGTACTTGGACCATTATCTACTATGCTGTGACAATTTAAATACTCGTCCTGATGCCTCTTAAGTGCTGCAAGAGTATCTGCCTCCACTATCCCCTCAGGCAGCATGTCCCATATTTCAATCACTCTCTGGGTGAAAACATTTTTCATCAGATCTTCTCTACTCAACTTAAAATTAGATACTGCTCCAGAGAAAACAAACCCAGCCTATCCAGTTTCTTCTCATAGCTCAAACTTTCCATTCCAGGCAACATTCTGGTGAATCTCCTCTGCACCCACTTCAGTGCAATCACATCCTTCCGCTAGCGTGGGAACCAGAACTGCACATAATACTCCAACATTTTGTAAAACTGTACCAAGTTCTCCCTGCTCCCATATTCTATACCATAGCTGATGAAGGCGAGCATTCTGTATTCTGTGCTGCCACCTTCTGGGATCTATGGACTTGTACATCAAGGTTCCAAAATACTCCCCAGGGTCCAATCGTTGATTGTATATATCCAACTCTTTTTTCCTTCCAAAAGGCATTACTTCACATTTATCAGGATTAAGTTCCATCTGCCATTGCTCTGTCCAATTTACCAGCTAATCAATATCAGTCTGCAGCTCAAGACTATCCTCCTCACTATTAACACCACTAATTTGTCTCATCTGCAAACTTGCTAATTATACCTTCTACATTCACATCAATGCATATAACAAACAGCAAGGGCCTTCACCGATCCTGTAATACACCACTGGTAATAGGCTTCCAAGCTCAAAAACAGCTCTCTACCATCACCCTTTATCTCTGATTGACACACTAATTTTGGATCCAATTTGCCAATTTAACTTGCAACTGATGGGCTCTAACCTTTTGGACCAGCCTTCCATTTGAGACCTTGTCATAGCCTTACTAAAGTCCATGTAAACACATCAACTGCTCTACCCGCCTCAATATATTTAGTTATCTTTTCAAAAAAATTCAGTTAAATTAATTAGACAGGATCTCCCACCAACAAATCTGTGCCAACTATCCCTCCCTGATCAATCCCTGCCTAAGTACGGATTAATCCTGATCCTCAGAATTTTTTCCAATGATTTCCCTACTACTAATGTTAGACTAACTGGCCTGTAATTACCTGGCTTATACATGTTGCCCTTCCTGAGTTAGTTATCCCTCACTCAAGTGGCACTCCGATCAGTGGCCAGTGAAGATATAACATAGAACAGTACAGCACAAACAGGCCCTTCGGCCCACAAGTTGCGCCGATCACATCTACACTTACCAAGCCGTAGACCTGTCTATAATCCTCAATCCCATTAGATCCCATATACTCATCCAGAAATCTTTGAAAAGACCCCAGCGAGTTCGCCTCTACCACCACCGACGGCAGCCAATTCCATTCACTCACCACCCTCAGTGAAAAACTTACCCCTAACATCTCCTCTGTACTTGCTTCCCTGCAATCTGTGTCCTCTCGTAGCGACCATTTCTGCCTGGGGAAATAGCGTCTAAGAATCCACCTATCCATTCCTCTCAACGTTTTATAAACCTCTATATGGTCGCCTCCCAACCTTCGTCTCTCCAGGGAGAGGAATCCCAGCTCCCTCAACCTATCTTCATACGGCATGCCTCCCAATCCAGGCAACATCCTTTTAAATCTCCTCTGCACCCTTTCAAAAGCTTCTACATCCTTCCTATAGTGAGGTGACCAAAACTGCGCACAGTACTCCAATTGGGGTCTGACAAGGGTCTTATAAAGATTTAAATATCTCCATCAGATATTAATACTGCAGTGACAATCTAGATTTTTGTGTTCAAGTCCTGACATGACTTGAAGTCATATGAACCTTTTGACATAGAGATGTAAGCAACCACTGAGTGAGCAACTGAATCACACCTGACACTCTAGGTCACTGATACTGACCAAGGCCATTGCAGCTGAAATCAAGGCCACCAGTGGTGGAGCAACTAAAATTGGAAATGTGTAACAGACCAGAGTCAGAATGGTGCAAGGCTTGAAAAACTTGTAAGGCTGAAGGTACTTACAGAGGTGGGGGCAGGCAAGACCATTGAAGGATTTGAAAAATGAACATGAATATCTTAAGATTGAATCACTGTCAGAGTGGGAGCCAATGTAGCTCAGAAAATACAGGAATGATGGATGAATGAGACTCAGAGCTAGTCAAGATCAAGACAGCAGGGTTTTGGATGATCACAACTTTATATAGTGTGGAACTTGGGAGACCAGCTAGGACAACACTGGAATTCTCAAATCTAGAGTTAACAAAGGCATGAATGAATGTCGAAAGACAAGCCAAGTAAGCGTCAGAATGCAGAAACATTATCAAAGTCAAAATTGATGATGGGATAGGTAAATGTTCAAAAGCTGGGGAATCAATCATGACATGAAGGTTGCTCAGCTTCTAAGGAATAGAACAGAAACAGTAGTCAGGGAACAAAGTTTGTGGCAGGAACCTAAGACATTGGCTTTAGTCTTGCCAATATTTAGTTAAAGGGCATTTCTGTTCATTCAATTCGAGATGTTGGACAAGTTGTGACAATTCACAAGAAGTGGAGAGATAGTGTTAAGATGGAGCCAAGTGATGTCATTATGCTGATGGAATTTGATGTTCTAATGTCAGATGACATTGGCAGCATATAGATAAGAAATAGAAGGAGCCAAGGATAGATCTTTGGGAAATCTGGAGACAATACTACGAGTAGGAAGGAAGCTGATTGGTGGAACTCAAGTATGGAATTGCAATAAGGATGGGGACAATCTCAGGTGGTGACAGACTTGAGAGAAAATGGAGATTAAAAATTAAGTGGCAGCTTAGAAAAACAGAGGGATCAAGAATGAGTTTTTGAAGGGGGGTGGGCAATGGCAGAAAATTTGTACTCAGATGAGAAGCAGCTGTTCACAATATCAACTAACATGGAGTCCTGTAAAGGGAATTTGGGTGACCAATGGTCAGAAAAGGGCTAGGGAGAAGGAAGTTCTCATGATCATGACAAGCTCGGAAACAGCAAGGAAATTTATGGGATAGAATTTATAACGATGGATGAAAAATCAGAATTAGAGGAGGTTTGGCCCCTTGAATAAGTAAGGTTACCAGCCTGACGCGTTCACACTAATTTGTCTCTCCATAAATGTCACTTGATTCGTGAATATTTCCAGCATTTTCTATTTTCATTTCAAATTTCCAGCATCTGCAATATTTTCCTGTTGTACACATGCTGTCAAATACACGCCCAGTAAAATACAGACACAAGAAAAAACAAGAGAATTATCAGAAAATATATGATTTGCATGAGCGTCATAGACAAAGTTGTCAAGATTTGATACCAGAGATACAACTTAGGATATAGGAAAAGCAGCAAAACTGGAATTAAAAAGAAACACACAGCTGAAGAGATCAGAAGAAATCTCATGAGTACGTTTCATGTAAACATACACACTTATCGAGCACAAATAAAGACACAAAGATATTCAGCAGATTAAGATAGATAATACTATCAAATTGTACATTGGCAAGAAGAAACTGTTTCAAAGAAAAATTGGTGAAGAGAAGTAATACAATAAACAAGTAACCATTGCACTAAAAAAGAAATGTACAGGTTAGGTGCACAAACAGATCAAAAACAGATTGACATTGGCATAGGCAACAGGTAGATCCATCAGGACAGAATCAGAGAGGAAGGTTAGGGAGTCAGACAATGTTCTGTAAGCAACATGGAGACATCTATGAGCATCGATTAAAAATAAATTCGAAATACTACTTTGCAAATAACATCTTGGACAGTTGTATTCAGATCCATATAACTTTCATTTTGCAACTTTTCATATAAGCGATGATCATGCCTTCAGCTGTCAAAGTTCTAAGCTCTGGAATGCAATCTCCAAACTTTTTTACCTCAAAGCTCCTTTTCTCCTTTAAGGCACTCCTTAAAACATACAACTTTGACCAAGCTTTTGGTCATCTGCCATAGTGCCTCACATCTCACTCATCCCTCCCTCACACAGACTTGACAGCTCTCCATTCCCCCCCATTGCAAAAAGTGGCCATTTGGTCCATCAAGTCCATAGTTTAGCAATCTTTGTATTAAGGATTTCTAAATATAAATTTCCTTAAAGACTTTCATTTGGTATTAGCAAGCCTTTTTGCTATTAACACCCAAATGGTGAATTTAAGTAATATTAGGTAATAAATATTTTGGCACAAAGCTAGGCATTATGTGGCTCCACCAATTAATGAGTAATGCAATAATGTTAAGGACAGCAAGAAAAAAATCTAAAACCAAAATAGTAATGAAGATGGTAGCTACACACAAATGCTTTTAAGATCATCAGCAGCTTTTCTTTCTGAATTTACAGGTTCCAACATGTTTTAAAAGTATTTCATGAAGCAGCTTTCAAATCAGTATTACAAGCTCACTTTAAATTTATAGTTAGATAAGCAACATTGAAATATTAAAAGCTGAAAATGCTTGAATAATACAGCTGTTCCACGAGGAAAGACATTAAATTTTATGTAGTCACTGAAACACAAACATAAAAGAACAAATTGAGATTAAAGTAAGTATTATTTTAACTCCTTCTTTACACTCAACATTCAGTTTGGAAGCACAATCCACACTTAAAAAATTAACTTTTTGAGACAGGCTATTGTGAACCTGACAATGAATGCAAAATAAATTATCTTTTGGCACTCTGTTCTTGCTATATAGATTAACATTCGGTTTGTCTTGATAAACTGGCTCACGTTAAATCCTGCAAATATTTCTGGTTATTGAAGACAGTTGTCGTACCTTCTGAACTTTGCCCCTGGTCTTCATTGCTGTCAGACTCGGGAACCTCACCCTCCTCCTCTTCATCGTCATCCACATCAAAAGAAGAGAGATCACTGGTATGGACGGAACTAACAGTGATATCACTGAGGCCTTCAAAGTCTGAATCCTCCAAAGAATATTCTGAAGAATGACAATTTAGATCAAGTTAAAAATCCAAGAACATAAAATTTACTTTGAAATTAATTTTCAATAAAGTTAATTTGACAGCATTATATTACACTGTCCCATGCTTTTTTTCCCCCTCATTCAGGCTTATTATAAAAACTCTTGGAATCAAACAAAACACCTCCCAGAGAGATTGCAGAGAATATATTGAACTGATATTTAACCAGTTAGCTTGTGCCCCAGACCTGGAAGATTGAGAAAAAAGGGCAAGACTGAGAGTGGGATAGACCTAAACCATTGCCAGTGCTGCTGTCTCTCATTGGATGACTGGATTTGAAGAAAATCAAGTGTGATGCCAGGGAACAAGACAGGTTTTCTTGTATTGCTAATTAATCTTTTAATACTGGTACATATTGATAACTGCAAGGTTTTCTTCACAACAGGATTTTCATAATAACAGTAACAAAGCTTATTCAGAGCAA
This sequence comes from Sphyrna mokarran, assembly GCA_024679065.1. Classification (NCBI taxonomy): domain Eukaryota; kingdom Metazoa; phylum Chordata; class Chondrichthyes; order Carcharhiniformes; family Carcharhinidae; genus Sphyrna; species Sphyrna mokarran. The sequence goes on along the minus strand of JAGIQG010000001.1, from coordinate 103,064,955 downwards.
TAGGAATTATTGAATAGAGATAAATATAAATAAAAAGTACATTAAATACGTACATATAATTTAAAAATGTATAACTTTTAGCTGTAGCTTTAATAAGAACAGTGTTATTATAAGCAAGAATTATTCAAAGTTAAATAGGAAAGTAATTAAGCTAAAGGAACTAAACATAAGCAACATTAGTTAGATAGGCGTTGTGTTGCAACTATGGAATTTAAGAGTTTCTGGACATCAAGGTGATCCAGGACAAATGCTACTGCAGAACGTGTAAGCAGCTAGGGCAATTCTGGATCAGGATTATTGATCTACACAATGTAAGAGAGGGGGAGAAACATCCTGACACTTTCTTCCAGAAAACTGCCACACCACTTAGAATAGGATCTCAAGTTTTGGACCGAAACAGGATGTGACCATGAGTGAGGCAGGTAGAGGGACCAAGCAGGCAGGAGTGGAGGAGCTCTACACTTTGCAATTGTCAAACAGGTTTGAGGCACCCACAACTTGCATGGATGAAGGTGACATCTGCAAACTGGATGAGTTGGCTGACCATGACACCGTGGTACTGGAAGCTGACGGGATAGGGTTGGGGTGGGGCAAAAAAAAGGATGTAGTGCTAATAGGGGAGAACATAATGAGGGGATTGACTCTGTTCTCTGCAGCAAAGAGAGAGAATCCAGATGGCCACACTGCTTGTCTGGCACCAGGGTTGGAACATTTGCTGAGGCCCAGAGACCAGCCTACAGGAGGAATAAGATCCAGTTGCATACAGATAACAGTGACATAGGCAGGACAAGGGAGGAGATTCTGCATTGGCGTTGTGAAGAGGTAGGCATCAAATCAAAAACCTGAAAGATAACAAACTCTGAATTATTATCCAGAACACATGCAAATAGCATTATGAAATGCATAGCCCAAAGACTCATGTGGGAGAAGCAGATTCTGGTTCATGGGTCATCAATAGTAGGGAAAATGGAAGCTGTACCTTTGGGATTATTATATATGAAGACATGTTACACCGGTCTCCTAGAACATATAAAACTTAATATTAAAGTTTTAAATATTCAAAACTTAAGGCTATCCAAACACCTTTACATTTTTTCAGTCTGAAAAATATCCAATCACTTGTTTGGTTTCCATCGCATAATCGATCTGCTGTCTAGGTTACCATCATGCTGCCTCACAGGTTAATCTTTAACCAGCAAGCTTTGTACTTAGTATGTCTTCAAAAGCCTTTAAATATTCATATACTTGACATTCAGTGCATTTCCTTTGCCAATATATTGATAACTCCAAGAGTTAAGACAAAATAAAGTTTGTCACAACGCGTCTTTCACAAATCCAAGTCTGCTGTCCTAGCAGAATCAAGAGCATTGCAACACTCCAGTCACCTGCATCAAATGTTATTTGAATGATTACATTAAACCCCACTTCCAATATAACACCTCAGTATTCTATGATGATACCATGGCGTTCTGATTTTTTAAAATTCAGTATCTAACCATATATACATCAATACAGTCCCTCAGCATTTTGTCTCAATCTCAAATTTTGTTCACAATCTTTGTGTAATTACATATATAACCAAAATTCCCATTTGGAAATGTTATTTTTCTACAAAAATGAACTTGATAAAAATAATCAGTGTAACTCCATCACCAATTTGTCAATGATTAAAATTTTTACCACCAGCATTGAACAAAGCTTTACAATGTTACAGGGGAAAAGGAAATTTGAGACATATTTTAACATTACAGGATGCTAAATAGAAATCTTTTTTTAGATGCAAGCATGCAAAGGATACTACGAAATTAGTGAATTTTGATTATTGATTTCTGCATACATTCACTTAAATATATAAAATTTTCCACTTATTTTAGAAAACATTACTGATGAAAAATGACTTCATGTTTATCAGCATGCATTAGTTTCTAGACATTGATTAGTATTTTACTGATTACCTAGCAAGCTACTCAATTCAAAAGCAACTAGTGATGGGCAATAAATGCTGGCCAGCCAACAATGATGTAGAGATGTCAGCGTTGGACTGGGGTAAACACAGTAAGAAGTCTGACAAAACCCGGTTTAAGTCCGACTGATTTATTTGATAGTAAACGCACAAGCTTTCGAGGCTGTCCTTTTCATCAGGTCAGCCATCAATGCCCAGGTCCCACAAATGAATTCGAAATTGCTACTGCTTTATGCACTCGTATCACAAGGTAAAGCTCTGCTTAGTGATAACTAGAATAATGCATTCTCATTACCTTTCTTTAAGTTTTCCTTCGCTGTTTGCTTAATAGTCAGAATAGCGGTGACAGGTTTCATAGTTTCACATTCTTTCCCACGTCCTTTTTCCTCTTTGGAAAGCCCAGAATGTTCATCCTTTCTTAAAAATACATCTTTCTTATCCACTTTATCAACGTTGTCATTTGTTGCAGTCATATCTTCAAAATGCTCCTCAACATTCTCCATTTTTTCATCTTTTTCCTCGAAATCCTTCACAGGTATCAAAAGATTAATTGATCCTTCTACTTTAGAATAAAATTTTCCGTCATCTGCTTTGGTTTCTAACACATGCCTTTCTGTTTCTTCAGTAGTTCGGTCTTTCTCCATTCCCAAATCAAAACTTTGCTGACACTTGATTTCTGAAATAAGATTTTTCTTGGAGCTTTTTTCACCATTTTTACTCAATGAATTTTCTATTGTAGATCTGGCAGCATTAGCTTCCTGATTAAGTGAGGTTATTGTGTCCAGGATAGAAAGAGCATCATTAGCTTTGCTTGTACTTGGGCCACTAGATGAAAGACCTGCAAGTTGAAAACACCAAGTGTAATCTGAAGATATTGAAAATGAAATACCATTTTAATGTGCCATGTAGATCATTTTAACACTTCAGAACATAGTACATTGGATACAAAGCAGTAACTGGAAATACAGCAACTGGATATGCAAATTGCAAAAACTTGATTTAAGTATGGGGAGATACTATTACACTCTTTGAAAAACAATCATTTGCTACCATGGTACAAGCAAACATTCTGAAAGCTTCAAAAACAAAGCTGGTCAAACAGTCTGGCGACTAACACTTGTTGGATGGTTCACAGCAGACTGACAGAGTCGGTATGGCTGTTCACCATTTAAAATATTACTGTCAAAAATATTTAACTATTCACTGACTGGAAACTTTAGGAAAACAAAGGTAGTTTTAAAGGATTTATAAATATATGGGAAAACATTAGAAATAAGGTTTCATTTTAGATGGGTTTAATTCAACGCGCACACCTGGAGGGACCTATAATTAGATTTGTGCTGGATAAAACTGTTTTTAGGTATGGCGGGTTGGTTAAATTCCATCTATGATTTTATTGTGCTTAGAGTTATGGCATGAAAATAAATATAGTAACAGGAGGCTCACTTCCCAGAGGAGAGAACTTTCCTTTGTTCTTTAGTTTTAGGTGGAAGCCAGAGCAGTTGGAGATATATCACTGAAGAATGAGCAGTTCGCAACTCTACCAAAATAGATGTAGAATAAGGAAATTGCAAAGGTGCATACTTCATAAGGGACAAGATACAATCCAGACAACTAGGGAAACTGCAAAAGAAAAAAAGCTTCCAGACGACTGAAGTGAACAGAGATGAAGGTATTGTTCAGAAGAACACAATGGAGAGTAAACAAACTGTTCTGAATTACAGACCATTACTTAAGTTTAAAGTGTGAAGCAGATTTCAGAGGTAACTTAAATGTTTGATTTTATAAGAATTTTCATAAGTAATTTTAATAAGAATCTGGGAATTGAGAGTAAAAGCAACTATGACTGTTTGAATAGTAGTCAAGGCAAAGAAATCCTTTGGTGTAAATTCCTGGACTGGATTCGCTGTTAAGTGGAGCAGAAGCTTTATTTAGAAGTGTCATTTGAAAATCCTGGATTTCAAATGCAAACTGATAAATTCAAGTATTACTACGAAAGAAGGTTTTAATGCATGTTTTTGGGAGTGGGGTTTGGAAAGTCTCACATGACAATCATATAGGGGCATTCTGAGGAGAAATTCAGACACTAACTTGGGTTTAGAATGGATTGTTTGATCACAGCTGATCTACGTTTTATAGAAAGGACATTGTGTGGCAATGAGACCATTGTAGCTTCAAATGTAATATGTCATTTGTGTTTTAAAACCTGAGTATTTGCTAAGCTAAGAGAGACTAAGTATTATAATCCATTTCTTTTCATGTTTAAAAAACGTTCTTTTCCTTTGTTGTTAAACTTGACACTGTTCTTCTTTGTTTGATAAAGAAGTAAAAATTATGATCTTTTGACCCAGTCTTCCATTTTGTGATTTCCTATCCAGTTATAACAGCAAATGGAATTGTAACAAAAGGTAGCTTAGTATCTTGGATTTTACAATCATAGGCAAATGAATGATACTAATAATTCATTATGCTTTTCCACAGACCTTCTACCAGCTTTTGCACTGAAAACTTTGCAATTATCAAAAATTCAAGTAGCAAGGTGCCCTCGCATGGGAAATGGGATCTACGTGAACAGGGCAAGAAAATTTTTATTTTGTCAACTAGATCAAGGAACCTTTACTCAGGTACTCAGGGCAAAATATTCTCACAGCCTGGGATATGGATTGGGACATAGTAGAATCGCAAAATAACGAAGGATCATGCCAGTATGAGTCAGAGAATATGCTCGTGTGGAAGTTCAACATGCTCATAGCACTGGTGAATTTGCCAGTGGCGGGGATATTTCTTCACAGTGCGTAGGCAATTGGGCTTATTAAGGAGCCATTTGCCAGGTATTTCCATACGATTTGAAATTCTACTAGCGGCACAAGTGAAGATCAGATCCTCATCCTATAAGGAGATAAGAGTGTTGGCTGGAGTTGGGAACCATTAAAAGCAGTAATGTTTCAGTGCACGGACAACAAGAGTGAATTAAGTCATGGAAGTGACAAGTTAGAAACTGAACAAACACAATGAGCACATCAGGGGATTGTACTATTTTAAAGCTGCAGCTTGCATATACAGAGTAAGGGAAGTGAGATACTTAAAGTGAGTGCTGCAAATGACAATGGGTCTCATGCATTGTGGTTTCAAGATCCCCAGCGAAGAGCACGAGAGGAAGAGCACAGGCATCTACAACAGCAATAACCAGAAGGATAGATAGATGGAAGAATGTGTGGATACGGACATGCAACAAACATGCAACTAGCCTTACGTGTTCAGAAGATGGTATCCAGAGAGAGCTTATGGATAGAATCTCTGCTTCTTGCAAACCTCAGAGCAGCAGTGTCACCAATGACTGCACCACTGAGGGAAAAGTACACTATGATGGAGGAGGATCTGAGCCCAATGTGAAGAGATTGGCATCACTGCTTGTGGCAGCAAAAACCACAGTAGCATCAAACTTTTACTCCTTTATTATTCCAAGCACCCACTGGGAGATTTTCCACATTCGAAGCTCATTGCTAATTGATCTGGTCTGAATGTTGCCTTCAAGAAGGCAACTTCACATCAATTTGACCAGTCAGGAAAAATCGGGTTCAGATCATCACAGTGCAAGCTGCCATCAGGTCTCCTGAAGAACAAGCAGCACCCTTCATCAACGTCCACTTGTTCAATGTACAAGTCGTTTCTGACCATTACAAGTAGCTTCTTCTGAAAGATTATCTGGATTTCTCCAATTGGATGATGCAATATTTATAAAATAATGCAAAAAAGGTAGAATTCTTTAGACACAAACATTAAAACTATTGGAGATGCAAACTAATCACTAAGGCAACACACTGTTGGTTTACATGATACCATTTCTGATGTCAGAAATATGGATAAGTTATGTTTCCCACTATAATTTGCAGTTTTAGGTCATTTTTAATTTTCTTGCAATACTTACACTAAATGCATACATCTCAAGTCTCAAGACAATTGCCAATCTTCATCCAAATGACAGACAACAGTAAAGTGCTTGCTAATTAGATTTTCAAAACTGAATGAAGAGAACAAATCAAGTTGTGGTATTTCAGGTAGTACCTGGAGTTGTTGGTTCTGATTTCTCAGAGTTTGGTACAAAACTCACAGCAGCAGGCTCTTCTTTGTGATCCACAGTTGCTAGAAACTCATGAACAGCTTTCTCAACCTGAGGCCGGAATATGTGATTAATTTTTGGATCCACAACTTGAGAAATGATCCTGTCAACACCGACCTCCAGCATACCTGATCTGCAAATGCACGAAAGATAACTTCCTGCAATATGAGTTATCCACTGTGTCTTATTTTTAACACATTGAATACTTGAATTTTAAACCTGCGTTGCTTAACCATGACACAAAATTATCTACATCAGTCCTCATCAAACAACCAGGTCACCAGCAATCATACTGCATAGATGTGTTTTGTTATGGATTACGATTGTTCCTGGCTGCAGTCTGAAGTTTTAATCACAAGTAATTAGTAGCGACATTACAATAAATTGTATTTTGACAAACAAGGACTCTCTAAACATTTAGGGTATTTAAGGTAGAAATGACATGGTTTAACAATGAAGGATGAGGAGTGGAGAAGCAAGTGGTTTTGGGAGGATAGTTGAAGGCTCTGTCACCCAGAAAGCGTAGGTTAGAATAGTTATATCAATATCAAATTAGGTACATGAAGGAAAAAAAGAGATAAATTAATAGAGTTGAAAGAGACAAATGAAAAACTAAGAAATCACTAAGTTTTTTAAAATTCATATATGAAGTTTGAAGGAATGAGACCCCATCCTTCTAAAAATTAACTTGGCCAAGGACAAGGCAGCAACTATTCATGGAAATGTAACTGGAGAATATTGCAAAAATAATGCGGTGCAAGTAGATTTATGAATTATTCATTCACAGCAGATAGGTCTGTGAATTCATTCACAGCATATGGGTCACATTCTCCTGTATGGGTTTCCTCCCACAGTCAAAGATATGCGGGTTAGATTGATTGGCCATGCTAAAATTGCCCCTTAGTGTCCTGAGATGCATTTGTCAGAGGGATCAGCAGGTAAATATGTAGGGATATGGCATGGGGCCTCGGTGGGATTGGGATCAGTGCAGACTCGATGGGCCAAATAGCCTTTTCCTGCACTTTAGGGTTTCTATGATTCTATGGGTGTCACTGACTGGGTCAGCATTTGTTGTGCACCCTTGAACTGAATGGTTTATGAGGCTATTTCAGGGTCAACCACAGTGCTATGGATCTGGAAATCCTGGCCAGGCCAGTCCAGGTTAGGAGATTTCTTTCCCGAAAGGACATTAGCAAACCAATGGGTTTTTAGTGACAATCAACAATGATTTCATAGTCATCATTAGACTTTTAATTCCAGATTTTCACTGAATTCAAATTTTCACCGTTTGCTATGGAGGAATTCAAAACCAGTTCCTCATAGCATTACTCACAGTGGATTACTAATCCACTGACTATGCCATTACCTTCCCTAAAAATGGCAAGAACAAGTTAAAGTTTATTATAATAAAAATGCAGGGAATAATCAGTCAGGTGGAGGTTATGGAGACAGAAGTTTTCATGTCCTTCTTTGGAGTTCATACAAAAAGTGATCACAGATGCTGCCAGACCTGCTGAGTATTTCCAAGATTTTCTGTTTTAATTTCAGATTTCCAGCATCTGCAGCATTTTGCTTTACATTAAAGTCTTGGGGGCTGAGAGCCAATGGCTCTCACATCAATGAAGACATATGATGGACAAGTGAAATTTTGTTGGGAGGAAAGGTGCAGCAAGCTTTCGTATACATTAAAGTTTGTGAATAATGGAGACTATAAGACATGATTGTGTATGGATGCACCAAAGGCATCTGCAAGGATGACAGCTGTGAATTGAGAATCTGCTTAACCAGTGCAACGACAATAATCTTTCCCTCAATGTTGACAAGGCGAAGAAGTTGGTCATTGACTTCAGAAGGCACAGTGGAAGACATGCCCCTCTCCACATCAGCGGGACCAAGTAAAAATGGTTGAGAGCTTCAAGTTTTTAGGTGTCCAGATCACTAACAACCTGTCCTGGTGCCTCCATGTTCATACTATAGTTAAGAAAGAGCACAAAAGCCTCTATTCTCTCAGAAACCAAGGAAATTTGGCATGTCTGCTATGACTTTTATCAGCTTTTACAAATGCACCATTTGTAAAATGGTGAAAGAAAGAAAGCATTCTTTCTGGTTGCATCATAGCTTGGTATGGCTTCTCCTGTGTCTAAGACCACAAGAAACTACAAAGCATTGTGAAGCAAGTCCAGTCCATCAGTCAAACCAGTTTCCCATCCAATGACTATTTACACTTTCTGCTGCCTCAGAAAATCAGCCAGCATAATAGAGAACCGCTAGCTTCCCGGACATACTCTCTTCTACCTACTTCCATCAGGAAGATACAAAAATCTGAGGACGTGTACCAACTGACTCAAAAACAGCTGCTGCCATCAGACTTCTGAATGGACCTATCTTTGCATTAAGTTGATCTTTCTCTATACCCTAGCTATGAATGTAACACTACATTCTGCACCCTCTTCTTTCTTTCTCTATATACAGCATGCTTTTCTGTCTAGTATGCAAGAAACAATACTTTTCACTGTATCCCAATACATATGACAATAATAAATCAAATCAAGGAGTTATTGGCAGGAGTTAGGAGAGAGATAGCAGTAAACAATCTTTATTATGGATAGAATTACAGGACCCAAAGTCTTGTCCTGAGCTAAAAAGGAGCCATATTTTTGTCTGTGAGAATGACTAGAAAACAAATGGTGTGGTTGGGGACTGGAAACCGTAGACAATGTTTCAGTCTTGGCAAGTGTTGAGGAGTAGAAGTTACAGCTTACGCAAGGCTAGATCTTAAATATAATCAGCAGAGAGAGATGTCAAAGACATCTCTCAGATTTCTCTCAGACATCTCTCAGATCTCTCAGACATTTGCAGATGACACTAAAGTCGGTGGAGTGGTAGATAGTGAAGAGGGGTGTTATAGTTTGCAGAGGGACTTGGACAAGTTGCAGAGCTGGGCCGAGAGGTGGCAAATGGAGTTTAATGTGGAAAAGTGTGAGGTAATGCACTATGGCAGAAATAATAAATGTGTAGAGTATAGGGCTAATGGTAGGATTCTTAGTAGTCTTGATGAACAGAGGGATCTTGGTGTGTATGTGCATAGATCCCTGAAAGTAGGCAGTCAGGTCGAGAAGGTTGTTAGGAAGGCATATGGAGTCTTGGCTTTTATTGGTAGAGGGATTGAATTTCGGAGCCGCAACGTCATGTTGCAACTGTACAAAACTCTAGTGCGGCCGCACTTGGAGTATTGTGTGCAGTTCTGGTCCCCACATTATAAGAAAGATGTGGAGGCATTGGAGAGGGTACAGAGGAGGTTTACCAGGATGTTGCCTGGTATGGAGGGCAGGTCTTATGAAGAGAGGCTGAGGGATTTGAGGTTGTTTTCGTTAGAAAGGAGGCGGCTAAGAGGGGACCTAATCGAAACATATAAGATGATTAGAGGTTTAGATAGGGTGGACAGTGATAGCCTTTTTCCTAGGATGGAGAAAGCTAGCACGAGGGGACACAGCTTTAAATTAAGGGGTGATAGTTATAGGACGGATATCAGAGGCAGGTTCTTTACCCAAAGGGTGGTTCGGGAGTGGAATGCCCTGCCTGCAGCAGTTGTAGATGCGCCAAGTTTGGTGGCGTTTAAGAGGTTAGTTGATAAGTATATGGAAGAGAAGGGAATGGTTTAGTTTGGAGGGGCATTGCTTTTTATATTGGTCGGCGCAACATCGAAGGCCGAAGGGCCTGTTCTGTGCTGTAATGTTCTATGTTCTATTAAAATAGGAAGCGTCAACAGACTTACATAGAAAAGCAGCATTTCAAGATTTAAAGAAAAATTTAATACTTGTATCTGAAAACAAAATTTAACTCATCCAAAGTTTCTGCATTCAAATTCTATCTAGTTGCTTTCAGGCCATAGATCAATCCATTCCCTAACCTCCATCGTTCCTGTTTCTTAAAACACATAGGTACTCAACTTGATGCTGAAATCTCTTCTGGATTTAACAGCCAGCTTGCATCACGTAGTCCTCCAACTCTAACCTGTTGTGCATCTCTCTTTCTACATTCCTGTAGTCAAGCTTTCGATGTAAGCCTTCTACTATATTGAAAACTGCCTCCTTAACCTTCACCTTATTGCTTCCTTCCCAACTTCAAAGCACCTTTAAAAGCCAAATCTTTTGCAACCTCTAATACTTCTAAAGGAAGAAATGCATGAATGCCACGTTATTATATCCTCAAGAAGTGCCAATGTGTTTCACAATAAATTAATTAATTTTGAAGCACAGTCATTTAATGCAGCCAATTTCTGTACAAAATCGAACAAACAGCAAAAGGACACAAATAAACATACAGTAGCATAGAATGAGAGGGGAATGTTCAAGAGAAAAACTAGGAACACACTTTGCTTTTTTGAGTAGTGCATATACTGCAGCATTTCATATCCAGTTAATAACATATACAGGCCCTATTTTAACACCATGTATGAAAGATCTGTTCTATGGTATTAATAAGTCAGCCGATTTTATGTGCTCAAGATTAAGTATTGAGTACTCTACGTGAAGCAGTTTGATATATTTTATTACATTAAAAGAACTAAACAATAAGTATTTTGTATGCAAAAATATCAAATTTGAATCAGTGGGAAAGAAAAGTACATTCTAAAAATTAATACCCCTAAAAACAGGTTAAAATTTCATTAAACAGTCATAAATTGAAGTTTTTCTGCCCAACACAAAGTCACTCTGCGAACTGCATTGGAATGGGCATTTTTCTTGGTGTTGTAAAAACCTATCAGTAAGTTCATGATGGCAACATTTTCAACAAGCGGCATTTTAACAGACCCTTGTTAAACAAATCAAATTTTTAAACAATAATTATTCTTATCAAAAGTAAAAGATCTTTGTGGTTTTCTCAAACCTACTGTAGGACCATCTGTCTAAGACTGTTCCTTAGCTGATTCTTGTTCAGATGAGGGCTCCACGTGTGACTTGCAAGATGGTTCGACACAAAGTTATCCACCCGCTGCCGTAAATTCTGATATGCAGGCTATAAACAAAAACGAACACAATTTACTATTTTGCATATACATCAGTATTAAGCTTGAAACAAGAATGAGGCAGACTCCAGTACTAGCACGGTAAAATGTTAAAATAGATCAAATAAGTTGAAGTTATATCCAAAGTCTACTTTCAGAGCAATACAGGCATGTAAAACTGCTTAGAATTTACTCCTTTTCGACATTACATTTAAAGCAATCAGGTCAAACTGCTTCAACACCATCAAATGTTGCTATGAAATTTTCACAGCAATATTAAAAGATGCTGTCTTGACTACAACATTAGGAACTAGTATGAGACATGAATTGGCTATGATGGATTGGGAAACATTACTGAAAGGACAGACAATGGAAGGCATTGGAAAAATGAATAGGTGAACTACAAAAGTTGTTTATCCATGTAGGTGCAAGAGTGGTAAGGGAATTGTAACCAAACTATGGTGTATAAGGAAAATTAGAGATAGTATCAGGTTCAAGGAAGAAGCATACAAATTGGTAAGAAAAAGCAACAGGCCTGAGAATTGGGAGTACTTTAAAATTCAAAGGAGGGCCAAGGATTAAGAAGGAAAAATAGAATATGAAAGTAAGCTAGCAGGAAACATAAAAACTAAAAGTTTCAATAGGTATGTAAAGAGAAAAAGAGTAATAAAAACAAATGTAGACTCCTTACAGTAAGAAATAGGAGAATTCATCATGGGGAAGCAAAAAATGGTTGAATTAAATTTGTACTTTGCTTCAGCCTTCACAGATGAAGACATGAAAAATGCGCCAGGAATGCTGAGAGAAACACATTTTAGTGAGCTGGAGGAAATCAGCATTAGTCGAAAAATGGTTTTGGGGAAATTGATGGGATTGAAGGTGGATTAATCTCCAGGTTCTGATAATCTTCATCCCAGAGTTCTTAAGGAAATGGCCCTGGAAACTGATTCATTGATAGTTATTTTCCAAAATTCTTTGGACTCCAGAATAGTTCCTATAGATTGGAAGGTAGCTAACGTAAGCCTGTTATTCAAAAAGAGAGCTAGAGAGAAAACAAACTACAAACCAGTGATACTGGGGAAATTGTTGGAGTGTATTATGAAGGATTTCATAATTCAGCATTTGAAAGGTATAATCAGCCAAAGTCAACATGGATTTACAAAAGGGAGATCATGCTTGATGAATCTATTGAAATTTTTTGAGGCTGTAACTATTAGAATTGACTAAGAACCACTGAATATTTCTTGTTTAAACTTGCAGAAGGCTTTCAACATGACAAACTACCATGTAAAGTCAAAGCACGTGGGATTGCACGTAATGTGTGAGATGGATAGAAAGCTAAGAGTCAGCAAAAATGGATCTTAACTTTTTTTCTGATTGACAGTCAGTGACTAGAGGGGCTCCATAGGGATCTGTGCTAGGAACGCAACTGTTCACTTTATATATTAATGATCTGGAAGGGGGAACTGAATGTATGATCTCCAAATTTGCAGATAATATAAAGTTGGGTGGGAGGGTGAGGCGAATGCAGAGATGGTTTAGTGTAATTGTACAAGCTGAGTATGTGGGCATCTGCATGGCAGAATCAGCATGATGTGGATAAATGTGAGATTATCCACTTTGATAGCAAAAATAGGAAGATAGATTATTACTTGAATGGGTGTAAATTGAGAGAGGTATGTACTCAATAAGTCCTTGGAGGCCTTGTGCATCAGTAAGTGCAAATGTAGAGCAGACAGTAAAGAAGGCAAATGATATGTTGGCCTTCATTGTGAAATGTTTCGAGTATAGAAATAGAGGTTTTACTGCAATTATATAGGGTGTTGGTGAGGCCAAACCTGGAGTAGTGGCGTTCTTTTCCAAGGAAGGATATCCTTACTGTAGAGGGAATACAGCAAAGATTTACTTTATAAAAACACAAGTAATTAATATTTTTGAATAGAACTAGAATTTAATTACTGAATAGAACTAAAATTTAATTACTGAACTAAGTAATTATTGGTAACCAATTACTGTTAACTTCAAGCAAGATCCACCTATTTAATAAATCTAGAACACAAGTTGCCAATTAGTTCAATGAATTAAATAGAGATAACAAACAAATAAATGAATTCATCCTTAAAGAAATTGAAATATAAGCAGTGTCAGGGTTGGAGCACAAGAGAGCTTGTGGACAAAACTCCTACATCTACAAGAAATTTGCCTGCCTTGAGACATTCAAGATGATCCTGGGATGGCAGATAGATCATCTGAGGAGGGACTAAGGCAGCTGGGGTTATATTTGCTGAAGTTTAGAAGAGAGGGGATCTCACAGAAACTTTTAAAATCCTAACAGAGTTAGACAGGATAGATTCAGAAAGAATGTTCCCAATGATGGGGTGTCCTGAACTAGGAGTCATAGCTTGAGGATAAAAACAATCACAGTTTACTATTTTGCATACACTTCAGTATTTAGCTTTTAGAATTGAGGTGAGGAGAAATTTCTTCACCCAGAGGGTGGTGAGTGCGTAACTCACTATCACAGAATATAATTAAGGAAAAAGTACTGTGATTTCAAGAAGGAATTAGATATAGCTCTTAGGGCTAAAGAGATCAAGAGATATGAGGGAAGGAGCTATCAGGTTATTGAACTCGATGATCAACCATGATCAAAATGAATGGCAGAGCAGCTCAAAGACTCGAAAAGTCTACTCCTACGTCTAGTTTCTATGTTTAACCATAATCACATTATTTATAACAGGAAAAAGGGAATGAACAAACCTAAACATTTATCATAACCAAGGTAAAATTAATAGATACTATCTCATGATAATTCGCGAGCTGGGAGAATTCAATAAATAAACAACAAGAACAAAGAACAAAACAGCACGGGAAACAGGCCCTTCTGCCCAACGAGCCCACGCCGCCACCCCGATGTTCCCACCTCTATCCGCGATCCCTGTCCATGTTTATAGATCTATGGATTAAAAACCAAATTTGAGACAATTTAGGGAGAATTTGTTTTGCCAATTAGCCTAAGAGCACATCTTTGGGATGTGGGAGGAAACCGAAGTTCCCGGAGAAAACCCACGCAAGCAAGGGGAGAATGCGCAAACTCCCACAGACATAGCCAAATCCATGAATCTGCACAGCACAGCGATAGTTACTGAGCTGGCTAGCTAAATAAATTGTGGCCACAAGAATTTACAGCAAAGAAGGTAAAGAGGCACCAAGTGCTTTAAACAAAGGGGCAGTAAACAATTACACTGGCAAAAATTAAAAAATGATATACTCAATTCAAAAGAGGGATTTGGTTGACCTTAAAAATTTAAGTATATACTCAAGTATCTATCTCCTTAAGCACTTAGACTTAAGCTTGACTTTATAATGCCGAGTGCAAGTAACTGCAAGTTGAAAGAAAAAAAACACAAGTAATTAATATTTTTGAATAGAACTAGAATTTAATTACTGAACTAAGTAATTATTGGTAACTAATTACTAATTTAACATCAAGCAAGATCACCTATTTAATAAATCTAGAAATCAAGTTGCCAATTAGTTCAACAAATTAAAGATAAACAAATAAATGAATTCATCACTAAAGAAATTGAAATATAGGCATGAGAGTTGGAGCATGAGAGCAATTGTGGACAGAACTCCCACATCTACAAGGAATTTGCCTGCCTTGATACATTCCAGTTTAGAGTCACTCCGACATAAAAAGAATGAATTAATTAATAATTTGTTCCGGAGTACAGTCACAGATGAGGGGAAGGCACACAGGAAGGGAAGAGCAACTTTTAGTCAGCACTATAAGTGGAACATTGGATATGTAGCGAAGAAAAACTTGCAGCCAGTGACAATATCCTGCGAGGACAAAGAAAAAGATTGTCCATTCGCTACAGAGCTGGAGACTGTCCAAGAGGTGTAATTTCATAGCAAGTAACATGGTTATCATAACAGAAGTTTCAGTGACTAGATGGATATAGTATTTTTGAAATCAGCATCGAGTAAGAGAGTCTGTTGCCTGCTTGGTGCCAGGATGAAAATAGCCAAATTAAAGCTGGAAAGAGTATCCAGTTGTTGAGCTCCATATCAGAACAAATGACATATGAAAGGTTTGGGAAAAGGTCCTGTAAAATGAGTATCAGGAATTAAAAGAGAAAAATTGAATAAATAATCTCATGGGCTGATATTATGATCTACAGATTGACACAGGGTCAAACAGTGACTCTACAGAATGAATGGAAAGAAGGAGTACCAGCACTGTACGAGGCTGCAACAAACCAGGTGGTGACCAAGATCTTAGCCAATAATATAACAGAGACTATAAATAAGATGCTAGGAATGACATAAATCAAACCATAAAAAGAACCACAAAGAGACAATGAAGAACAAACTAAGAAAATACAACTGACTAGGGATCAGATGAAGTCAGAACGAAAAGGTAAAGTAAAGCTAAAACAGAGAATTACTAATTAAAAAACAAGTTATGACAATACAGCATACAATACCTACAACAAAATGAATGAACTAGTGGCAATTTGTAGAGCAAATCTGAATATACTACAGTTTACAGAAACATGGCTATGTGGAGTACCTGTTTGGCAATCAAATACTGCCAAATAGAGGTGGAGGAGCTGCAGTTATAAAACATAAAAATGGTGGTAGGGAAAAGAGGCGATAACTAGGACGAAGATAGATCTGTGAATTGAGTTAAGAGACAGATTACCTTAATAGGAATGCACTGCAGACAAGTGAAAAGGAACAAAAGAAAGAAACATCTAAGCAAATCCATATGAGTAGCAGACATTGAATAATAGTCATGGACATTTTAATTATCCACAAATGATGTCAGGAAGTATCGAAGGAAGAAATGCAGATCAAGTTTTTAGTGTCTCCAAGTCTCTTTTCTCATTTAAGATGCAAGAAAGCAAACAAAAAAAGAATCATCACTGGATCTTGTAATGGGTAATAAAGCAGAATGGAATCAATAATAGTAGTAGTAAAAGTGGCCACAAGTTAGGACAGGTTCAAGATTGTGAAGATAAAGGGGTTGAAAAAGATTTAAGTATGAGGAAATAAGGATGATAAGATTGTAATAGATGATAACCAGAAAAAATGTTGCAAATGAAAAAAATTAGCATTTAAAAAGGCAATCAGTAAAGTTAAAGAAAAATACATTCTACTAAACATCAAAAACTAATAAGCGGCACAATGGATGAATAAATAAAAACTGAATCAAAAGAAAACAACAATATAAGGATCCCAAAAACAGAAGGAAATATAAACTTAGGATGGAAGCTTAAAAAAAAACCAAACACAAAGTTACAAAATCTGAGATTCCAAACTTTTACTGAAGATAAAAGAACCTTCTAATAGGGGATCAGCTTTAAAAGGGGAATATAGTTGGGATAAAAGACAGAAAATAAATGACCAAAATTGAAAAAGGATTAAAACCTATGTATAGATGATATGCACCGTACATATCCAAAGAAATAAGCAAGGGGACAGCAGAGGCACTGGTTTATTTAAGAGTGGGGTGTGCCAGAGAACATAAGTACAAGAGAGGCCAACTCAGCAGAAAGTCAACATGATACTAAAATCAGGAACTTGGTTGTAAGAGAATTCTAAGTGTTTTAAGGGTTGATCCATTTCTTTAAATGTCACAAGAACTGCTTGTTATAGCGTGAACATTGCAAAGTTGAGTTACGATAAACTTCAACTTTAAGTTGTATTTTCTTTCGCAGTGTTAGTGATAAATAAGCTGTGTGCCAGTGGAAGCTGCATAGTTTATCGAGTGACTAGTTGAACTTGTTACCTGGTCATTTGGAACTGACAGATTTAAGGATATTTCCTTAAGGCTGAAGAGAGGAAGGATTCAGTTGTCATGGTTTGCTTGGGTACCATGTGGCTAGGATCAGGAAGAGTTTCTTCTCAGGGAACACAAGAAGCTCAGGCTTAAATTTAAAAAGTAGAGCCACAAAGATTGAGTCTCTGGATTTCGACCTGAGCCATAACAGAATTGCCATGGGGTCAAGATTAAAGTTGAATGCGTGACTCCAAGACTGGTATTAGACAAATGGGTTTGAATTCATGGGATAATAGTCCAATAATGAGTAAAGAGAGAGCTATTTCATCGGAAATAGGTTTCACTTGAAAGTGCCTTGACAATTTGAATTAAGACAATAAAAAAGGGTTTTAGTCAAAATTGTGATTCCTGTATTACTATATGTTTCAAAGACATAGATGACCCACAGCAGACACCATAAAACACTGGAGAATAACACCAGCAGTGCCTTTGCAAGCTCTTCCAAATTTGGTGGCCAACTCTCAAAGCAACTATTACACCCAGAACTCAGTCTTTATAGGAGATTCCCAGGAGGACAGCAGAACTTTACAAATATTCTTAAAGAGGAGATCAAACATCCCTACCATCACGTGGAAGACCCTGGCTTATGACTGGCAAAAATGGAAAACATTTGTTCCAGAAGGCACCAAACACATTGTGAGATGCTGTCAGGAACATAGAGGAAATTGAGATATCGGAGGGAAAGCATAAACTCCAAACAACTCATCTACGCAACTCTTCAAGCACCATCTACCCAACATGTGGCATATTCTGCATATTAAGCATTTGGTTCTGAGGTGGCTGATAGGTTCAATTAATCAACAAGACATAACTAAACAATGGTGCAGGGTAGTGATCTGAGTAATAGTAACCAGAGTGACAGAAAATCATGAAGCTTAATAATTACTATTATCTCTTGTTCAAGTCAAGAGTGGATAGGTTTTTAATTGACAAGGGGATTAAGGGTTACGGGGAGAAAGCAGGAAAGTAGTACTGAACCACTACAGATCAGCCATGATTTTATTGAATGGCAGGGCAGGCTCGAGGGGCTGTATGGCCTACTCCTGCTCCTATTTCTTATGTTCTTAAGTGTGCACCAGCAACGGTCAGAATTTGGAAAAATGTTAGAGGGTTGAGACATTCACAAGAAAATCTATGAACTGACAGGATAAATAGAAATAAGTGGATATATGGCAAGTAGAAATTACTAAAGCATGGCTGCAACTTGACCAGAGCTGACAACTGAATATTCATGTTTATCTGACATTTTGGAAGAATGGGAGGAAAGGATAAAAAGGTGGGGATAACTATTTTAGTGAAGAATAAGAACTATGTGATAGTAAGAAATAATATTGGAAATATAAAGATAACAAATAACAAGATAAAGAAGTCCCTGGTGAGACTAGTTTGTAGATGGTCTTCACAGGAGTTACACTGCAAGACAGCACATCAAGAAATAACAGGGTCTTATAAAAAAACTACACTAATCAAAGACTGAACAATCAAATTGGAACATGTAGCCTGGAGGATGTGTTGATAGAGCGTACTTGGGACAGATTCTTAGAAGGATCCATTCTGGAAAAAAAAACAAGGCTACTTTTAGACTTGGTAATGCATAAGAGATAAGGTTAATTAATAGTTTCATCATAAAGGATCCTTTCAGTAAGAGTGATCATAACATGCAACAATTTCACGTTCAGTTTGAGGATGGGAAACCCAAATCTGAAACTAAAAGTAAAACAGTGGATAACGAATGGTAGGCATTGGAGAAGGCATCTCATAAATCTCAACAAAGATATATTCCACTGAGAAAGAAATAGGCTACTATTTGCATATATTAGATGCATATACTAGATTAAAAACAAGTATCACTTGATAATTTTTAATTATGATCCATCTCTAACACTGAAAAATAATTGCAAGCATGGAAATATATTTTTTCAGCTATTAACTGTTACAATGTCAATGTAAATTGATAATGTAGGGCCTGTTTCCCGTGCTGTTTTGTTCTTTGTTCTCCAGTTTCCTCCCACATCCCAAAGATGTGCTCTTAGGCAAATTGGCAAAACAAATTCTCCCTAAATTGTCTCAAATTTGGCTTTTAATTCATAGATCTATAAACATGGATAGGGATCGCGGGTAGAGGTGAGAGCATCGGGGTGGCGGCGCGGGCTCGTTGGGCTGAAGGGCCTGTTTCCCGTACTGTTTTGTTCTTCAGATACCCCTCAGTGGTATCTTCTTTAAAAGATCATTCACTTCCACATGTATGCATTTGACCACACCAATTTACACATACATGTAAACAATACCCAGTACTATCCCACCACGACCACTCCACTATCTGACATCCAGTACAAGATGAATAGAAATGCATTCAATTACATAGGGGAAGACAAAACCCATTTGCTTCATCCTTCACAAACTCTTCTCTAGCCACCAATTCCAGTCCTACTCTCTGCCAACCACCTGAGGCAGAACCTGAGCACTCACAACCCTGTTGTCATGCTTGACTAAAATGAGTTTCATAATTTTGACCTGTATTTTCAAATTCCTCGATACCCTCATCTCCAGACCTCCAGCAGCCCTACAACAAAGAACGATCCATTCCTATTAATTGCACATTCACCATGCCAATGATACTTTTAGTTACTTTGGTTACAGATAGTGTGACATGAACCCAAGATCCCTGTTTGGACCAATCACGGGCATTCGACCTCCGACCTTCAGGTAAGCATTCTCCAAGGGGGCCTTCATGACACATGACAGCGCAGAGTTGCCGAGCAGAGACTGATAGCCAAGTTCTCCACACATGAGGATGGTCAACAAGGATCTTGGCTTCATGTCACACTATCTGTAACCACCATGACTTGCCTGGGTTAGCAGAAAACCTCACTTACTGTGCTGTCTGGAGACAATACACATCTCTTTAACCTGTGCTCAGGGCTCCATCCATACACATTGTCAACCACTTTAAGACTTGAATAGCAGGTTAGGTGTAAAGATTCACATTCTAATCAGTAATCTGCAAACAGCCTGTGCTGTTATATGTGCTGCTTGAGACCAGAACACCTCATTCATCTAACGAAGAGCAGAGCCTTGAAAGCTTGTGTGAGTTTACTATCAAATAAATTGGTTGGACTTAAACCTGGTGTTGTCAGGCTTCTTACTATGTACCAATCTCTTGGCCAGACACCATCTCATCTCCTAATATCGTTCAGTATCAAACTTGGACACTTTTGTGAACAGCCTTGGGACATTTCACCGCATTAATATCACTACATGAAGACAAATTATTGTACTTTTATTAAATTACATTTTCAGCAACTTAGTGAGCAAAATAATTTGAATTAAACAGTGCAAAGGCAAGTTGAATTAACAGATGTCTACAGATAACCTGTCTGCAATCAAAATATATTTATGAACATACAGACTCCATCTAGTGGCAGTTGAACCCACTTCTACTACATCATAATTTGGTTACATTAAGACACTCAAATGTTATTGGTTATATACGACTTAGAGAAAAACATTGCAGTTAACTATGTATCAGAATTTTCAACATATCTCAAAGCCATACCTTGTTCAATACCACATCACTATTCTGGATCACAGCACAGATTCAACTCTTTAAATTTCCAATGCTTCATAAATGTAATCAACTGTACATATTTTAAAGTAGTTTTTAGCTTTGGTGATGTCCAATTAACGCTCTGGGGACACTGCTTCAACTGGCACTACTATCAACTTAAATGTGAAATAACATTTGCCAGGCAATCACCATCTCCAGTGAGAGAGAAACCAACCATCATCACCTTCACATTCAATGACATTACAATTGATTAAAAACTGAACTAGGTAAACCATATAAATATTCTGGCTGCAAGAATTGATCAGACACTACCCAAGCCTGTCCCTGATCTACAAGGCACAAGAGGTGTGACAAAATATTATCCATTACAAATGAAACCACTCAGGAAGCTTGATTTCATCCAGGACAAAGCAGACTACCTGATTGAGTGTTTTAGGCAGGTGGGATATCAATCTCTCTGCTAATGTTGCAGAATGGCAGTACCTTCTAAATTCACAACCTCTGCCCCACGGGACAGGGGCAGCAAATGCATGGCAACTACACCACCTGCAAGTCTCCCTCCAAACCACATGAAATCTAGATCTGGAAATATATCGCTGCAGCGAAGTTAAAATCCTGGAACAGCACTGTGGGTATACCTGCACCACATGGACTGTAGCAGTTCAAGAAGGCAGCTCACCACCATCTTCTCAAGGGCAACTAGGGAGAGGCAAAAATTTCTTTCCTTGCCAGTGACACACGAATGCCATTGAAAATGCCACACAAATCTAAACTCCATGCCATCATCGCCTTGAACGTGATTAAACTTACTGGAGAAAATCTGATTTAGGCTATTCTTATTTCATGGTTAAGAATTTCCTACATTACCATTTGTTTTTGTTCTTCACTTCACCATTTAAATGCAACATAATCCTTTTCTCTTCAAGTTTTATAGAATCATAGAAACCCTACAGCGCAGAAAGAGGCCATTTAGGCCATCGAGTCTGCACTGACCACAATCCCACCTGGGCCCTACCCCTGTATCCCCAAATATTTTCCCGCTAATCCTCTAACCTATGCATCTCAAGACACTAAGAGGCAATTTTAGTATGGTCAATCAACCTAGCCTGCACATTTTTGGACCCAGAGGAGACCCACGCAGACCCATGCAAACCCCTCACAGATAGTGACCCATACCTGGAATCGAATCCAGATCCCTGGAGCTATGAAGCAACAGTGCTAACCACTATGCTACAGTGTCATTTCCTTAGCTGTTTACTTTGATTTTCTCTTTCTGTCCTTTCATTACACGTATCCTTCTGCTGCTCCATTACCATATTATACTACATGCAATACCATCCTATGATGTTCTGATGCAGTTTGGCCATACCGGAGGTATATTTTCCTCTAATCTGAAAAATTCCCCAAAACTTTCGCCTTACTGTCACTTCTTTCCACCTTCAGCCTGGTTTTGTTCCCTGCAGCACTCAAAAAAACCTATAGCTCTATATTTCCATGTTGAGTCTCTCAAGCCTGTAAAAGTAGGAAAAAGGCATGAAAATCCAGGCCTGGGGATTGAGTGCAGGGCCACAATGTTAGACAAGTGTCCCAGATGGGAGAGGTTCCAGTTAAGGAAAAAACGCTCAGAGAAAGAGACTTCCATTAGAGACAGGGTTACAACTAGCCAACTTTAACTGAAGTTAGTTTCAGAGCAGCCTGAATAATTGAAGAGGGCTCAAGAGAAGCCCTGAAGTTCCAAGAAGACTGATGACCCAATGCTGGGGGGCAAAGGTACCCCTTTGGAGAAAACGTGCCTGTAGATTTGGTGCTTGGGCATGTATATGGGAATCCAGGGGAACAGAACGTCAGAAGATGAGATTGAAACCCTGTATTGTTGATGTCGGAGTTTGGTAACTGAACCTAAAGATCATAAATACAAGTTACAATTAAATCTGATTTTAAAAATTCCAGTGCAATTTCTTTTTTTGAATGGTGAGAATGAGGAATGTGTTATCTTGGAAACATAAGGCAATGCTCCCTCAAAATGTAAGTTTAAAAAGAAAAGGGCAATATCATGACAGGGAAAAATTAGGTAATTTGTTCACATGGATGCTAGTCACTGTTCCATTCAAGTAAAGATGTCTGTTTCTGCACCTCATCAAGATAGAAATCTGAATTTCTTTCTATTCTGTAGCCCAAATCCCTCAATCTAAGTACAGCAAACATTGCAATGACATTGGAAATTTAGGGGAACCGATTTACATCAGAACATACATTACTGAGTAGGTATCAGATAGATGGTGGCACAGTAGTTAGCACTGCTGTCTCACAGCTCCAGGGACCTGGGTTCAATTCCTGGGTTGGGTCAATGTGTGGAGATTTGCACATTCGCCCCCAGGTCTGCATGGGTTTCTTCCAGATGCTCCAGTTTCTTCATACATTCCAAAGATCTGCAGGCTAAGCGAGTTGGCCATGCTAAATTGCCCTGGGGGTCGGGGGACCAGCTACAGTAAATGCATGGGTTATGGGGATCGAGCCTGGGTGGGACTGTGATCAGTGCAGACTCGATGGCTGAATGCTCACCTTCTGCACTGTAAGATTTTATGATTCTAACTCTGAATTCATGCTAGTGTCTCAGGATCTGTTGCTTTTTTTTAAAACACTTAGTTACTTAAAGCTGGTCCGAGCTTGTGCAATGGTTCTGCAGCTCTAAGTACATCAGGTAGAGCATGAAAGCACTCCAACACCTGTGGCAATCCCAACACTGCTCACCATCCATTCCTACCTTATCCCCAACACTTTTCACCAGAGTTGCAGTAGGGTTGCAATTGTTTGTGTGGATGGCTACAACTACAAAGTAGTTGGTGCGGGTGTGCTGAGCATTGCCAAAGTGTGGCTAAGGGTGGCATGCCAAGCTGATAGGTTCAATCATGACCAGGAACAGGGGAAGTGTGAACATAGAGGTGGATTGGGGTATAGAGCAGACACTGCTGCAACGTTTTGGCTTTAGCACAGCCAGGAAATGCAGGAGTTAAGCACTGTCAGGAGTTATCATATAATTATGGAATTCCAAGTGTAGGAAGCCATTCAGCCCACTGAGCCCACACCAACAACAATCCTACCTATGCCTATCCTAGTAACCCTTTTAATCCCTTGACATTGAGGGGGAATGTAGTGTGACTAGTCCAACAAATTGCACACTTTTGGACAGGGATGATGACCAATTTTCAGAAGGAGGCTGACCAATGCTGGACTGTGAGACTGATGAAGGAGAACTTAAAGGTAGAATTACTCAAAAACAATGGATGGAAGGCAGATTTTAAAAAGTGTCTTCAGCTCATGATGAAAAATTGCATGGCTTCACTGAAACTACACTTTGTCGCAAACACTTCTCACTCAGCTGGTAGAAAGTATAAAACTGGAGTTGGGGCAGGGATACGATAAAGCGGCAGCTGTTTAGGTGCAGTTTTAAATGGAGTGCATGTCACACCACAGATCAAAACTGGGCTGTTATCCTTAATACGTGCATCTTCCAAATATTATTCGTAATAACAATCTTGCAATTTCTACTATTATTTTTAAAAAGTTTATTCAGTGCCACGAATATTCTTACATTAACACAATTAAGTTACTGTGAAAAACCCTAGTCACCACATTCTGGCACCTGTTTGGGTCACAGAGGAAATTTAGCATGGTCAACGCTCCTAACCAAGCGCATCTTTCAATCTGTGGGAGGAAACAGAGTACCTGGACAAAACCCACATAGACACAGGGAGAACATGTAGACTCTGCACACGCAATGACCGAAATTGGGAATCAAACTCAGGTTCCTGGCACTGTGAGACAACAGCGCAAACTACAGTGCCACCTCCAACGATATCTCATGTATATCTCACTCCCTAAAATATTGTAAGGCCAGCATCCTCCTCTTGGTCCCAGCCATGACTTCTGGCTGTTACCTTTCTCTTTCCTAGAGATTCTTCACCAGGTATGTCGCGTTAACAGCAGGCTGGAAAGATCATGACAGACACCATAGGCAGTTTAATCTCAGAACCTGCTCCACCATCCAACTAGATCATGGGCTGACCTATATGTCAACTCTACGGAGTTACCTACGTTCCGACACCTCAATAACTAGTACGTGTGAAGCACCTTGTATAGAGCGGATAACGAAAGTAACCAGACGCGGGAGCGACACAAAAGAGACAGCGGCACAGCGGAGCTGCTCAAAGAGGAAGCCTTCCAGCAGCACTACTGCGCGATCTCGGTTCTCCAGCCCTGGGGACTCTGGCCGCCTCCACACAGGGGGAACGCGGTGAAGCGCCAGCCAGGACTGGGCCGGCAGTGCGTGAGTGAAGCCGCCCCGGGAGCCCCGGCTCCCTCTCTCGCCACCCCCGGAATGGGAGCGGAGCAAGCCCGCGGCGCCAGGCCGCAAGCCCCCGGCTCCTCCCCGCTCACCTTGGTGTCCACGTCGGCCAGGCAGTCGCGGCGGAACTGGTCGAAGAGGCCCTGGTTCTTCAGGTGATTGACGATCATGGAGACGAGTTTGGGGTCTCCCGGCGCCAGAGCCGCCATCCCGAGCGAGCTCCGTCACCAACCGCGGCCTCGCGCCCCGCCGCCGCCCGCTGGATCATGGGAGCTGCGCCTCACTTCCGCCGCCCTGACCTCACTTCCAGGCACCGTCACACAAACCCCAGCAACGGCGAATTCGGCGCATGCGCAAAGAGTGCCAGAGATCGGAGCGCGGTCACTGACCCAGCTGGAAATACAGTCACTGACCCAGCTGGAAATACAGTCACTGACCCAGCTGGAAATACAGGCACTGACCCAGCTGGAAATACAGTCACTGACCCAGCTGGAAATACAGGCACTGACCCAGCTGAAATACAGTCACTGACCCAGCTGGAAATACAGGCACTGACCCAGCAGGAAATACAGCACTGACCCAGCTGGAAATACAGGCACTGACCCAGCTGGAAATACAGTCACTGACCCAGCTGGAAATACAGTCACTGACCCAGCAGGAAATACAGGCACTGACCCAGCTGGAATACAGGCACTGACCCAGCAGGAAATACAGGCACTGACCCAGCTGGAAATACAGGCACTGACCCAGCTGGAAATACAGGCACTGACCCAGCTGGAAATACAGTCACTGACAGCAGGAAATACAGTCACTGACCCAGCAGGAAATACAGTCACTGACCCAGCAGGAAATACAGGCACTGACCCAGCTGGAATACAGTCACTGACCCAGCTGGAAATACAGGCACTGACCCAGCAGGAAATACAGCACTGACCCAGCAGGAAATACAGGCACGACCCAGCAGGAAATACAGGCACTGACCCAGCAGGAAATACAGGCACTCACTACAGGCACTCACCCAGCAGGAAATACAGTCACTGACCCAGCAGGAAATACAGGCACTGACCCAGCAGGAAATACAGGCACTCACCCAGCAGGAAATACAGGTACTCACCCAGCTGGAAATAGAGGCACTCAGCCAGCAGGAAACACAGGCACTGACCCAGCTGGAAATACAAGCACTCACCCAGCTGGAAATACAAGCACTCACCCAGCTGGAAACACAGGCACTGACCCAGCTGGAAATACAAGCACTCACCCAGCTGGAAATACAAGCACTCACCCAGCTGGAAATACAGGCACTCACCCAGCTGGAAACACAGGCACTGACCCAGCTGGAAATACAAGCACTCACCCAGCTGGAAATACAAGCACTCACCCAGCTGGAAACACAGGCACTGACCCAGCTGGAAACACAGGCACTCACCCAGCTGGAAATACAAGCACTCACCCAGCTGGAAATACAGGCACTCACCCAGCTGGAAACACAGGCACTGACCCAGCTGGAAATACAAGCACTCACCCAGCTGGAAATACAAGCACTCACCCAGCTGGAAACACAGGCACTGACCCAGCTGGAAACACAGGCACTCACCCAGCTGGAAATACAAGCACTCACCCAGCTGGAAATACAGGCACTGACCCAGCTGGAAATACTGGCACTGACCCAGCATTGAAATACAGGCACTGACCCAGCTGGAAATACAGGCACTCACCCAGCTGGAAACACAGGCACTCACCCAGCTGGAAACACAGGCACTCACCCAGCTGGAAATACAGGCACTCACCCAGCTGGAAATGCACATATTGACCCAGCTGGAGACACAGGCACTCACCCAGCTGGAAACACAGCAACTGATCCAGCTGGAAATACAGGCACTCACCCAGCTGGAAACACAGGCACTCACCCAGCTGGAAATACAGGCACTCACTGAGCTGGAAATACAGGCATTCACCCAGCTGGAAACACAGGCACTGACCCAGCAGGAAACACAGGCACTCACCCAGCTAGAAATACAGGCACTGACCCAGCTAGAAATACAGGAACTCACCCAGCTGGAAACACAGGCACTCATCCAGCTGCAAATACAGGCAATCACCCAGCTGGAAACACAGGCACTGAACCAGCAGGAAACACAGGCACTCACCCAGCTGGAAATACAGGCACTCACCCAGCTGGAGACACAGGCACTGATCCAGCTGGAAATACAGGCACTGACCCAGCTGGAAATACAGGCACTCACCCAGCTGGAAACACAGGAACTCACCCAGCTGGAAATACAGGCACTCACCCAGCTGGAAATACAAGCACTCACTCAGCTGGAAACACAGTCACTCACCCAGCTGGAAATACAGGCACTGACCCAGCTGGAAACGCAGGCACTCACCCAGCAGGAAATACAGGCACTGACCCAGTCGGAAATACAGGCACTCACCCAGCTGGAAACACAGGTACTCACCCAGCTGGAAACACAGGTACTCACCCAGCTGGAAATACAGGCACTGACCCAGCTGGAAATACAGGCACTCACCCAGCTGGAAACACAGGCACTCACCCAGCAGGAAATACAGGCACTCACCCAGCTGGAAATACAGGCACTCACCCAGCTGGAAATACAAGCACTCACTCAGCTGGAAACACAGTCACTCACCCAGCTGGAAATACAGGCACTGACCCAGCTGGAAACGCAGGCACTCACCCAGCAGGAAATACAGGCACTGACCCAGCCGGAAATACAGGCACTCACCCAGCTGGAAACACAGGTACTCACCCAGCTGGAAACACAGGTACTCACCCAGCTGGAAATACAGGCACTGACCCAGCTGGAAATACAGTCACTCACCCAGCAGGAAATACAGGCATTCACCCAGCAGGAAATACAGGCACTCACCCAGCTGGAAACACAGGCACTGACCCAGCTGGAAAACAGGCTCTCACCCTGCTGGAAACACAGGCACTGAACCAGCAGGAAACACAGGCACTGACCCAGCTGGAAATACAGGCACTCACCCAGCTGGAGACACAGGCACTGATCCAAGTAGAAATACATGCACTCACCCAGCTGGAAATACAGGCACTCACCCAGCAGGAACCACAGGCACCCACCCAGCAGGAACCACAGGCACTCACCCAGCTTGAAATACAGGCACTCACCCAGCTGGAAATACAAGCACTCTCTCAGCTGGAAACACAGTCACTCACCCAGCTGGAAATACAGGCACTGACCCAGCTGGAAACGCAGGCACTCACCCAGGTGGAAATACAGGCACTGACCCAATTGGAAATACAGGCAGTCACCCAGCTGGAAATACAGGCACTCACCCAGCTGGAAATACAGGCACTGACCCAGCTGGAAACACAGGTACTCACACAGCTGGAAACGCAGGTACTCACCCAGCTGGAGACACAGGCACTCACCCAGCTGGAAACACAGGCACTCACCCAGCTGGAACCACAGGTACTCACCCAGCTGGAAACACAGGTACTCACCCAGCTGGAAATACAGGCACTCACCCAGCTGGAAATACAGGCATTCACCCAGCTGCAAATACAGGCATTCACCCAGCTGGAAATACAGGCACTCACCCAGCTGGAACCACAGGCACTCACCCTGCTTGAAATACAGGCACTCACCCAGCAGGAAATACAGGCACTCACCCAGCTGGAAACACAGGCACTCACCCAGCAGGAGCCACAGGCACTGACCCAGCTGGAAATACAGGCACTGACCCAGCTGGAAATACAGGCACTGACATAGCTGGAAACACAGGCACTGACCCAGCTGGAAACACAGGCACTCACCCAGCTGGAAACACAGGCACTCACCCAGCTGGAAATACAGGCACCGACCCAGCTTGAAATACAGGCACTCACCCAGCTGGAAATACAGGCACTCACCCACCTGGAAACACAGGCACTCACCCAGCTGGAAAACAGGCACTCACCCAGCTGGAAACACAGGCACTGACCTAGTTGGAAACACAGGCACTCACCCAGCTGGAAACACATGCACTCACCCAGCTGGATACACAGGCACTCACCCAGCTGGAAATACAGGCACTGACCCAGCTGGAAATATAGTCACTCACCCAGCAGGAAACACAGGCACTCACCCAGCTGGAAACACAGGCACTCACCCAGCAGGAAACACAGGTACTCACCCAGCTGGAGACACAGGCACTCACCCAGCTGGAAACACAGGCATTCACCCAGCTGGAATCACAGGCACTCACCCAGCTGGAAATACTGGCACTGGCCCAGCTGGAAACACAGGCACTGACCCAGCTGGAAATACAGGCACTCACCCGGCTGGAAACACAGTCACTCACCAAGCTGGAAACACAGCGCTGACCCAGCTGGAAACGCAGGCACTCACCCAGCAGGAAATACAGGCACTGACCCAGTCGGAAATACAGGCACTCACCCAGCTGGAAATACAGGCACTCACCCTGCTGGAAACACAGGCACTCACCCAGCTGGAAACACAGGTACTCACCCATCTGGAAATACAGGCACTGACCCAGCTGGAAATACAGTCACTCACCCAGCTGGAAATACAGGCATTCACCCAGCTGGAAATACAGGCACTCACCCAGCTGGAAATACAGGCACCGACCCAGCTTGAAATACAGGCACTCACCCAGCTGGAAATACAGGCACTCACCCACCTGGAAACACAGGCACTCACCCAGCTGGAAAACAGGCACTCACCCAGCTGGAAACACAGGCACTGACCTAGTTGGAAACACAGGCACTCACCCAGCTGGAAACACAGGCACTCACCCAGCTGGAAATACAGGCACTCACCCAGCAAGAAACACAGTCACTGGCCCAGCTGGAAATAAAGTCACATCCCCAGCTGGAAATACAGTTGCTGAACCAACTGGAAGTGCAGTCACTTACCCAGTTGGAAACACAGTTCCCAAACAAGCAGGAAACACAGTCATTGACCCAGGTAGAAATACAGTCACCAAACCAGCAGGAAATACAGGCACTGGCTCAACTGGAAATACAATCACTGACCCAGCTGGAAACACAGACACTGATCCTGCTGGAACCATAGACAATGATGCAGCTGGAAATACAGTCACAGACCCAGTTTGAAATATAGTCAGTGACCCAGCTGGAACCATAGATACTGACCAAGCTGGAAACAAAGACACTGACCCAGCTAGAACCACAGTCTCCGACCCAGCTGGAAATACAGTCACTGACCGAGCTGGAAATACAGGCATTGACCCAGCTGGAAATAGAGGCTCTGACCCAGCTGGAAACACAGTCATTGAGCCAACTGGAAACACAGACATTGACCCAGCTGGAAAAACAGACTGACTAGCTGGAAAAAGGGACACTGATACAACTGGAAGTACAGTCACTGTTCTAGCTGGCAACACAGACACTGATCCAGTTGGAACTACGGACACTGAGCCACCTAGAAATAAGTCACTGACCAAGCTGGAAACATAGTTGCTGACCCAGCTGGAAACACAGGCATTGACGCAGCTGGAAATACCGTCACGGACCTAGCTTGAAATACAAGCACTGATGCAGCTGAAAATACAGGCACTGACTCAGCTGGGAATGCAGGCACAAACCCAACTGGAAACACTGCTATTAATACAGCTGGAAACACAGGCACTGACCCAGTTGGAAACATAGCTATTGACAGAAATGGAAAATATGAGCACCGACCTAGCTGGAAACACAGTCACCAATCCAGCTGGAAATATATGCATTGACCCAGCCTAAAATACAATCACTGGCGCAGCTGGAAATACAGTCATCAACGCAGCTGGAAATACAGATGCTGATTCAGCTAGAAAGATAGCCACTGATTCAGCTGGAAACACAGGCACCAACCCAGCTGAAAACACAGTCACTGACCCAGCTGAAAGGTCAGTCACAGACCCAGCTGGAAATACAGTCATTGGCACAGCTGGAAATTCAGTTACCGATATGGCCAAAACTACAGTAACTGACCCAGCTGGAATTGGATTTCTTTTGACTACCTTTATTCCTGTCAATGATTCTATTTCCTACATCATTCCACATAGAACATAGAACATTACAGTACAGTGCAGACACTTCAGCCCTCAATGTTGCGCTGATCTGTAAAACCAATCTAAAGCCCATCTAGTGTACGCTTGACCTGGACCATTTGATGGGCAACACGACAGCTCAGTGACTATTGCTGTGCTGTGCAGATACATGGATTTGGGCCTGTGTCTGTGGGAGTTTGCGCATTCTCCCCGTGCTTGTGTGGGTTTTCTCCGGGTGCTCCGGTTTCCTCCCACATCACAAAGATGTGCTCTTAGGCTAATTGGCAAAACAAATTCTCCCTAAATTGTCTCAAATTTGGTTTTAATCCATAGATCTATAAACATGGACAGGGATCGCGGGTAGAGGTGGGAACATCGGGGTGGCGGTGCAGGCTCGTTGGGCCAAAGGGCCTGTTTCTTGTGCTGTTTTGTTCTTTGTTTTTTTAACCTACACCACTCCAATATCATGCATATGTTTTTTCAATAACCATTTAAATGCCCTTAATGTTGGCAAATCCACTACTGTTGCAGGTAGGGCATTCCACGCTCTTATTACTCTCTGAGAAAAGAACCTATCTCTGACATCTGTCCTATATCTATCATCCCTCAATTTAAAGCTATGAATCCTCATGCTAATCATCTCCATCTGAGGAAGAAGGCTCTCACCGATCATTCTACTTAATCCTCTAATCATCTTATATGTCACAATTAAGTCACCACTTAACCTCTCTAATGAAAACAGCCTCAAGTCTCTCAGCCTTTCCTCATAAGACCTTCCCGCCGTACCAGGCAACATTCTGGTAAATCTCCTCTGCACACTTTCCAATGCTTCCACATCCTCCCTACAATGTGGCGACTAGAACTATACGCAATACTCCAAGTGCCTTTGCACCAGACTTTGTACAGCTGCAACATGACCTCATGACTCTTAAACTCAATCTCTCTATCAATTAAAGCCAACTTTCATTGGATCTATGCACATGGATACTAAAATCTCTCTGCTCAAGCATAATATCAAGTAACTTACCATTAGTCCAGTATTCCGTATTCCTGTTACTTCTTCCAAAGTGAATCACTTCGCACTTTTCCACATTAAATTCCATTTACCACCTCTCAGCCGAGCTCTGCAGCTTATCTAAATCCCTCTGTAACCTGCAATTTCTTTCTGCACTGTCCACAACTCCACCGACTTTGGTGTTATCCGCAAATTTACTAACCCATTCTTCTACATCCTGATCCAGGTCAATTATAAAAATAACAAACAGCAATGGCCCCAAAACAGATCCTTGCAGTACACACTAGTAACTGAACTCCAAGATGAACACTTCCTATCAATCACCATCCTCTATCTTCTTGCAGCTAACCAACTTCTGATCCAAACTGCTAAATCACCCTCAATCCCATGCCTCCGTATCTTCTGCAATAGCTTACTGTGCGGAACCTTATCAAAAGCTTTTCTGAAATCCATGTACACCACATAAACTGCTTTATCCTCATCCACCTCTTTGGTCACCTTCTCAAAGAACTCAATAAGGTTTGTGAGGCACGACCTACCCTTCATAAAACCGTGCTGACTATCCCTAATCAAATGATTCCTTTCTAGATGATTATAAATCCTATAATGTTTCCACTCCCAACATCATTTCTAAATATTATCCTTTTAAAACTCCAGAAACCAGTTTTTTTTATAATGATAGTGTAGCAAAGGTTTATAAGGCTGATTCCTAGGATGGTAGGTCTGTCATATGAGAAAAGATTAAATCGATTAGGATTATTTTCACTGGAGTTTAGAAGAGTGAGAGGGGATCTCATAGAAATTTATAACATTCTAACGGAGTTAAACAAGGTAGATTCAGAAAGAATGTTTCCAATGATGGGGTAGTCCAGAACTAGGGGTCATAGCTTGAGGATAATGGGTAAACCTTTTAGGACTGAGGTGAGGAGAAATTTATTCATGCAGAGTGGTGAATGTGTGGAATTCACAGCCACAGAAAGTAAGTAAATCAAAATCATTGTGTGATTTCAAAAATAAATTAAATATAGCTCTTGGGGCTAAAAGGATCAGGATATGGGGGGGGGCTGCGGGCAGGAGGGACGGTCTGAATGGCCTACTCTTGCTTCTAGTTTCTATGTTTCTCCATTATATTAGTGGTTTCCTAATGCACCAGAATATTTACAGAATCCAGGGAATTTTGTAAGTTTACAATCAATTCATCCACTATCTCGACAGCAAATGTCGTCCTGTAATTTCTGGTAGTCCTCTTCAGTATTGAATATTACTGCATCATGCCTGCAAGCTGATCATGATTGAGAGTTAAATATTCCAGGATATAAAGTCTTTGGAAGCAATAGGGAAACTAGAAAGGGAGGAATGGTAGTCTTATTGACGAAAAATACTATTACAACTTTCATAAGAGAACATATAGGCAAAGGATAGTAATTCATAGTGACTATAGTGTGCAACTGGACTTAAAATTACAATGGGAGTTGTAATAGCAATGTATTAGCAATTAGAGAGACTATTGTAAATGGAAGAGAAAGGTAATTAATTTACTGAGTGGAATCAAGATAGGTTTCTGGAGCAATATTTTCTAGAACCAATGAGGGAATGCTATATTAGATTAGTAATGAACCAGATTTGGTTGATAATCAAATGACAAGGGAACATTTATCCAACAGCAACTAAAAAATAGTTGAATTCAACATTAGATTTGTAAAGGAGAAATATGGCAATGACTAAGATTCCAGCTTTTGGTAAGGTTACTTTAACTGGGAGGAACAGAGATTTAAGAAAACAGAACTGGTTAAAATCATTATCAGGAAAGGTATAGATGAACAATGGGAGGAGTCTCGGATTTTTGGCTAAGATCAAGTGTAGTTTTGTGTCCTGTATTTAAATCAATGAGGTTAAACTATGGTTTCATTTAAAGAAATTTTTTAAAATGACATCTAGACCTTTTGGCTAAGATGCAAATAAGATTATGCAAATAAGATCAATTTGGAATTAGATAATCAATCAAATCAGAATCCTGAAAAAATGTTTATACAGAGGCCCAATCCCCAATCCTTAGCTGTACCCTTAGGGAACTAGAACCCCTGTCTCATGCTTACCCTGGTAATGTCCACACAGGACAGCGTGTGCATTTCCCTGCCAAGTTGGCTCAATGCCCAAAAGCCAGGCAGCTGCGGTCTCTGAGCCCTTCTTCAGTGAGGCACCACGCTTCTTTCCCGTGTAGACACTCCAAGGGCTTGCAATCTTGATGAAATCTTCAAAAAGTGTTAGCGTTCTCTTGGATATCAGCAATCTAAAGGCATACTCAGTCGACTCTTAACACAAACAGCGCTGGACACCATGCATCCAATGCAAGGTCTTTAATTATTTGTGCACAAGAAGAACTCTTAACGGCCAACGCCAGATGACTGGAACACTTCTGAGGTGACAGAGAAACAGCTCAGCAGTTATAGTCAATTGCAGCAAATCAGAAGCAAGAGATTTTTCACATCTTTCCTTGACATACATATCCACTAATCATAGAACAGTCCTTTTGCCCTTTCTTATCCAATAGAAAACCAATCCTTCATTTGCATAATATATCCTCATAACTTGCTATTTGGTAATCGCCATGGTAACTTGTTCTTTGTTTTCTTCCTACTGTCCTGACCGGGAATACTCTGTTTATGGAACAGGATTTTAGATACACTCATTTATCCTGTGTACATCAGTGTTGGCCTTACTAAAGGCTTGATTGAAGGCTGTGTTTGGCTAATAATCATTTTCCATTACTTGACAGGTTTTTTTTAACAATTATGGAACTTTAATTTTCACAACTGTTGTAACCTAACTTCCACAGTTCTCCCATTTTTGTCCTTCAAGAACAACATTTTGGGCCTCCATGAGCTCTATGAACTTTAGTTTTCTAAATTCTTCCTCAGTTGTTTGGTAGTCCAGGATGAGATGGGGAATTGGACTGTGGATAGGATCACAAGGGCAGTAAATAAAATGGATGTAGCAAGAGACACATTGGATATCTATATACAGAACAATGAGCAAGGCCCGGCCCATAACAAAGTATTTGAGAAGAGTCTTGAGAAAGCCTTCAAACCACCAACAATGTTAAGGAGCTAACTCCACCAGTCAAAAGGTTTGTCCTGAGCAACTGAGTGCAAAAGACACACCTGCTCCTGAATGGTATGTATGTCTGTCTCAATTCTACAATTCTAATTAATGTAAAAACAGCATGTCTCATTGACTGCCGCACACAACCTCCCTGCATTGCTAGCTGAAGATCAAGGGCCATGAGGTTCTATAGTACCACTTTAGAAAAGGACTGAATCTCTGTCTGCAGGCCCTGAATGGCAACCATGGTGCTGTTTTCAATTATTTCCATAGTAGCTGAAATATTAATAATAGCCTTTTCTAATTCTGAGACCCCAAGACCTGGAAGGAGGGCCTGCTGGTGAAAGTCGGATTGGAACTGACCACCTCACAAACTCCAAATGGTTGTGAAGGGAGTGGATGAATAGGTACTCGACTCAAAGGCCTTGGGGATCATGTGACCAATGGTGTAGGTGCTGACCCAATCGACAAGGAAGATCTTGTAAGCTCCATCTCCGCAAAGCCAGAATGAACAATTGTGAACAAAGGACAGGGACCAGAATGTGGAGTTTTGGCAAAAGGTGAGTCAATATTGGGTATGAGGAGATTTCGTCTGGGTATACCAATCAATATGACAAGTCTGACTGAGATGTAGAGCCCTTAGGGCTACTTGATCTGCACACCTGGACGGATTCCCATGTTTACAAGGACCTGATCCCTTGGGATAGATGCTGTCAGAAGGCCAGACAGTAACGAGACCATTGAGAGTGAGGTTGTATGACATTCACCCTCAGTATAGTGGAGTTTGACTTTGGATGTGGGAGCCTGAGTGATACACGAGGAGTTGTTAGTTGTGCAATCCCAAAAGGGTGGCATGGGACCAAACAGATTTTGGAAGTGAAACCAAACTTCCCAGTAGTCATAATCAGCAAGGTAAGTACAGGAACTCAATGGACAATCAACCCGACTGTCCCCCACAGGTATAATTCCTCCTAATACATAGCCATGCTGGTGTCTTAATGGGTACAAGGGTCGGCTGTTATCTCCAGGTAGACAGCAGCTGGATGAGGATCACCGTGGCTTCCACAGATCACTCAAGGTTTGAAGGGGGAAGCACAAAAATGCATTTCTAATGAGGCGATGGAGTGGCAGGGAGGTGAGTACAGATCCAACATTGGGTTTGGTTGCCCTGTGAAGCGACAACCTGAATCCTTCAAATCACAGCATTGCTAACCCATGCCTCTACTAAGAGTATATAGAACATAGAACATTACAGCACAGAACAGGCTCTTTGGCCCTCGATGTTGCGCTGACCAATTAAGAAAAAGCAATGACTCTGTAACCTAAACCATTCCCTTTTCATCCATAAACCTGTCCACGGACCTCTTAAATGCCCCCAAACTTGGCGCATCCACAACTGCAGCAGGCAGGGCATTCCATACCCTTACCACCCTCTGGGTAAAGAACCTACCTCTGACATCCATCCTATAACTACCACCCCTTAATTTGAAGCTATGTCCCCTCGTGCTAGCTTTCTCCATCCGAGGAAAAAGGCTATCACTGTCCACCCTATCTAAACCTCTGA
This sequence comes from Sphyrna mokarran, assembly GCA_024679065.1. Classification (NCBI taxonomy): domain Eukaryota; kingdom Metazoa; phylum Chordata; class Chondrichthyes; order Carcharhiniformes; family Carcharhinidae; genus Sphyrna; species Sphyrna mokarran. The sequence goes on along the minus strand of JAGIQG010000001.1, from coordinate 103,028,380 downwards.
TCAGCTTGTATGTTTCAATAAGGTCTCCTCTTAGCCGCCTTCTTTCTAATGAAAACAACCTCAAATCCCTCAGCCTCTCCTCATAAGACCTTCCCTCCATACCAGGCAACATCTTGGTAAAATGTAGTACAATCAATGACAAAAAAAAATTCACATTTCGAATATATCAAGTCCTTGTTTAAGTTTTTTCTTCTGAGGGTGCTGTGCGTTGCATATATCCACAAGGTTCCCCTTCCCCCTCCATGTTTGTATGAATTGTCAGCAGGACACGGTGAGGTCCCTCCCACCAAAGTTCCAGGCAATATTTTCTTTGGAAAGTCTTAACGAAAATTAAGTTTCTTGCTTGGTAGATATGGCAGCCCTCTGTGGTGACTTGCTTCTGAGTTTCGATGACCTTGGAATGCAAACCTTTAAGAGAGTTGGTTAGAACTCTCCATTTCTTTGTCCAAGGAGTGGATATTCAAAGAACAAAGAACAAAACAGCACAGGAAACAGGCCCTTTGGCCCAACGAGCCCGCGCCACCACCCCGATGTTTCCACCTCTACCCGCGATCCCTGTCCATGTTTATCGATCTATGAATTAAAAACCAAATTTGAGACAATTTAGGGAGAATTTGTTTTGCCAATTAGCCTAAGAGCACATCTTTGGGATGTGGGAGGAAACCGGAGCACCCGGAGAAAACCCACGCAAGCACAGGGAGAATGCGCAAACGCCCACAGACACAGGCCCAAATCCATGTATCTGCACAGCACAGCGATAGTCACTGAGCTGTCGTGTTGCCCATCAAATGGTCCAGGTCAAGCGTACACTAACGACGTGAAGCACAAGGATACTCTCGAAAAAAAAATCCAAGAGCAGTCCTCTCACAACCCATTGCGTGTATGCCTCTTGTTAGACAACAAGGTGGACCAAAGCACCTGTAGGATAAAAACAAGTACATCAATATCATCATCTATTTACACACTTCCCAGGGACTCCCAAGGCTCATGATCCCTATTTTAAATCAGTTTTCTATACCCCTCCATTCCCATTCTGTTCATGTGCCCATTTAAGTATTTCTTAAATAACTCCAGAGTGCCTGCCTCCACCACTTTACTTGGCAGCTCATTCTATATCCCCATCACCTTCTGTGTGAAAAAACTCCCCCTAGCATCTAAATTATACCTTACCCCCCTTACCCTAAGCCGTGACGTCTCGTGCTATTCGAGCCCATCCTAGGAAAAAGCTTAACCCTGTTTACTCTATCTATACCCCTCATAATCTTGTACACCTCTATTAAATCTCCTCTAAGTCTACGTCTTTCTAAGGAAAACAGTCCCAATTTGCCTAACCTCTCCTCGTAACTCAGACCTTCTATTCCAGGCAGCATCCTGGTAAACCTCCTCTGCATTCTCTCCAGAGTCTCCACGTCCTTCCGGTAGTAAGGCGACCAGAACTGGATGCAGTATTCCAAATGAGGTCTAACCAGCATTTTATACAGCTGCAACATTAAATGCCAGCTCTTGTACTCTATACCTCTTCCTATAAAGGCTAACATACTATATGCTTTCTTCACAACCTTCTCCACTTGCTCTGCCATCTTCAGAGACTTGTTCACCTGCACCCCCAGGTCCCTCTGCGTTTCTATACTCTTAATAGGTCTACCCTTTATCATATACTTCCCCCCTACATCCTTTCTCCCAAAATGTATCACCTCACATTTATCAGGATTGAATTCCATCTGCTCAAGCTACCAGCCTATCTATGTCCTGCTGCATCACTTGACAATGCAAGTGATGCAGTATCCGCAAGTCCCCATTTGTTTAGTTGCGAGGGGTGGGGAGGTAGGTAAGCACATGGGATGTCCCATTACAATTTCATAAGGTGTCAAAGAGATGGTACAATTGGAATGGCAGCGCATAACCATGAGGGTCAGAGGTAGGGCCTCAGGATATTGTCACATGATAGTGTTTCATGAATCCCAAATCGAGAAACATATTCATGTAACAGCAACTTAGCTACCGTAACAGCGTCATTCTTTCTAGTTGGATATGCTTCTACCCATCACGAAATTAAACATACAATAACAAGCACATAGCTATACCCCATACATTTGGGCATTTGTATAAAGTCCATTTGTAACTGCACAAAAAGATATGGTTATGGGTATGCTGCTGCAGCCAATGGTAACATCGTTCCAGGGTTATTGCTATGTCAGAGTAGGCATTGAGCAACAGCTTTTTCTGCCAAGATGGGAAATGCTGGTGCGAACCACAACTGCAGCACTATCCTGATCATCCCCCCTTTTTCTGCATGGGTAAACTCATGTAACATGTGGGCAAGCCATGGCAGGAATGCTAGAGTAGGATCCCACCCGTGCGATTGAGTGAATATGGCCTGGGGGAACCCATTTTAGTCATGGACCCAAAAGGTTAAAGGGCTTATCATAGTTTAGTGGCACTAATACAGGTGCAGAGGTTACTGGCCTCTGAATCAAAGAAGGATTGTGAGATCTTCTGTATGATTTGCTCAGTTAAAAGGCTTTATTTCAAGGTATTTTTGCCTAATGTAACTACTTGTGCTATGTTTTAAACTGACTTAAACTAATTTTGCCACATCAGCCTAGAGTCCTGGATTCAGCCTAGGAATTTAACTGCATTGCTCATGGCCACCGAAGCAAGTTGTGCCTGTGTCCAACTTTCACCAATAGAAGTATTCAGTTATTCTAGACACAGATCGATGTTTAGTTAGTTCAATCCAGACTATGTTTTGAGTTGTTGATTCCAATGCCTGCCATTGGTTGCTCTCTCTCCCTCTCTCTTCTCCTTTTCTCATAAGTAATTCCCATTTTGCTGGGGATGATAGAGCTTCAGAGTACATTGTTAAGAGTCAAGGGGAGAACAAGGTCCTGGAGGATATGGCTGATTTCAGCACAGTTGGGAATCCAAGCATAAACCTATATCTGTATTTGAAAGCACTCTGAGCTTTTGACACAAGCTTATAAACATTGTGACAATTGAAATTTGTTCCAATTAACACCAGATATTCATTTCATTCTCTTAATTTTAGTGTCTTGCACATAATTGATTTTATACTTTTAAAAATAATTTATTACTCTGATTATTTATTTTTGTATTTATGTTTGATGTTTAAGATTAAAATACAGTTATGATTTCCCATAAAGATTTGAATAACCAATTTTCTGAGTAACTCTCTCCCCCAAATGACTGCAGATTGTTTCTTACTGTTTTTTTATTTTTTTTAAAACAGCTACTATGCCTTTTGGCTAAGATGCAAATGAGATCAAGCACTGGAGTGGGTGTGATGCCTGCTCCTATCAGCTGGGAGTATATAGATCAAGCCCAAGACAGAGAAAGGTGGCCTGTCTTATCAGCTTGGATCTGTAATGCCTCACTAGTAAAGACTTTGATTGGACTTTAATTGGATTTGATTGGATATAGCAAAAAAAAATTAAATTTAACCAAATCCAATGTTGGCACTTGGTTGTGAAAAGCTATGATTAGTTCAAACTGGCCATAGGAGCCAAGGTAAACCATGCTAATAGTGAGACCATTTTCTTTGAGAATTGGGGTGGCCGATCTTTTGTCCCCTTTGTTGTCAGGTTAGAGTATTTGAAGTGTTGGGGTTATGGTTTAGAAAATCCAGGACATATGCCAGAAACTGGAAGGGGCATATTGCCAAGGTGCGGCAGAAACTGGGCATGTGAGAGTGAAGCTCCCTCTCTTTTGCAGGTAAGAACATAGTCATCAGGTGTGAGGTACTCTCAGTGTAGCAGTGCATGATCCAATCCCAATCGTGCACTGTAGTGGTCATCCGAGACATGTTCTATTTCATCTGTAGATCAATAATGGATCATTTCCACAGGAACAGCATGTAAAAATCTCCAGATTAAGGGTGGAGAAATGTACCCAACATCACACTTGTCCTGATAGTCATCTTTGTGTAGCTGCATCAAGCCTGTGCTTAGATTCTCGGTATGCAAACACCAAGTGTCAGTATGTACTGTGGTTCTATCTATCACTGGTGTTGCAAAGGATGGGTCTGGCAATGCTACCATGGTAGCCATGATGTGGAAATGCCAGCATTGGATGCTGGCTTTCCATGCCACCATGGAACATTCCAAGTAGTTAGACTATGCTGTATTACTTGTCCCTTGTGAATAAGTTTGATCAGAAAAATCACCTCTAATCACAAGTCCATCGAGCAATGTTCTATGTGTAACACCATCAAAGCCCTGAAGTAGAAGGAGATAATGGATCAAGATCAATTATTGCCTGAGCAGACAGTCAAAGTAATTTGGCAGAATCCATTATTGCCAGAACTTTCAAACAAACACCAAGACCTAGCTTGGTTGGTGGTGAGCAGGATATTTCCTGGTAGATCCTTCAGGAATGCTTGAAGTTTCTGCACCATTGTATGCTGCCCTCGAAGTGGCAGCGGGAGGGGAAAGAGACAGTTGCACACCTTCTTGTAGAGTGTGCAAAGAAAGTCTAGAGAGAGAGACGCAGTAGTATTTGTTGGGTTCATCCCAGGCAGTTCTGTGAAGCAGTATTCTGTGCCCTTCGGATGTTCCCAGGGATGCTCACCGAGACAAGCAGCAACCGCTGCTGGAGGATCATTCACTCAGTGAAAAAAGCCCTTTGTCTGCCTGAAACTTGTTGATTTTCCACTAAAAAGAATTGTCCCTGACTGAATGTTGCAGACTGGCACACTTCAAGATCCAGGACTACATGCTGAAAGATGCACTGAAACTTGGGGCAGATGCTGCAGAGGTACAATGGGGAAAGGTCACTGTGTAAGGCCTTTCAGCCAATGTATACTGAAGGGTTGGTAATCATGTAAAACCCTCTCAAACTGTAAGCTTAATCCTGACTGTACACAGTAAAATGTAACTGTGTTAAAGCAGCTCAGAGTGCAACATGACTGATGTATATAATTTGAACAACATTGAACTCTAACAAAAATATTGAAACACCTCAGAGTGCATCTTGTTCTCTGTAGAAAAAGTTAATATCATTACACTTTGTTGTGGCAAATTGAAATGCTTTGTAATGTTTCTTTTAGATATTTAATGAATAAAATATAGTTTTGGAAAAGAATTTCAGTTTAATATATCCCTATTTATAAAAATTCTACTTAACAAGTAGAACAGTTATAAACAATTAATCTTTCTGGAACCCAATTATGTTTTAACAGGGTGTAACTTTGTCAAGGGTATTTACGTTGAGACTAAATTTCAAAGTTGTGCTCTATACTGACAAATCCAAAACATTAATGTATATCAAAGACTGCAGAATATGAAAGGAAACTTTAAAGAGATATCAAAATTGACACAGAAAGATTTAGACGTACATCAGGAGAAAGGGTTATGTGAATATTTTAAAACCGATTCAGGTGATATAGCAAATGAAAACAAGGAAATAACAAACTTGCTAAATAATTCCTTTGTGTCTGTTCACATTAGGGGAAGAGGATAATATACCTGATATTCCAGGGAAACTAATAATGAATCAAGGACAGAAACCAATTAAAGCTAATTAGAGCTAATACAAGCAGAAAAACAGTATGCAAAAAATATTGTCACAATGGCCCATCAAATTTCTCAGACCTGAAAATATTAACCCTGTAGATTTAAAAGAAAAAGGTAAAGAAATTGTAAATGTTTCAGCCATAATCTTTAAAAGCTTTTTGAATTCAGGAATTGTCACTTTAGATTGGAAAATTATTATTTAAGGAAAAAAGAACTGTGAAATTGTAATGCTAATTAGTCCAGTATCTGTTTTGAGCAAGTACAGAAATCTATAATTAAGGACAGAGTGGCTAAACACTGGGGGATATTTTAGCTGAGTTTAAAAATGATGTGGATTTGTAAAGGGCAGGTCATGTGTAATGAGTTAATCAAATTTTGTAAGGAAATATCTTAACTGATACATAGGGAAATATCTATGGATGTAGTTTTTATGGACTTCGAGAAGGTATTTGATAAGGTTCTACATAAGAGTCTGTTGGCTGAAACTAAAGCTGATGGAATTGAAGGCAAATTATTGACTTGGTTAGGACATTGGTTAAGACAGGAGATGGAAGATGGAATTTTACTGTCGTATCTGCCCAAGGTTCATACGATCTCACCCAAGGCCAGTGGAGAATGCCGTTCTCCAAGCCTCATCTGACCCCAAAATCAGAGCAGGCATACCAGTGAAATTCCAGGCACAATGTGGGTAATAGGTTTGTACTCAAATAGAAGGAAGGATTAGTTGCATCCACAGTAAACTGTGCTAGGTCTTCAATTTATTTGGTAGTCAAATACACCCATCGACAAGCTTTTACAACTAAAATAAAGTTACATTAAAAGGAAGGAAATTTTCTTACAGCCATAGAAAGCCCTAATTAAATCACTTCCTCGGTAATGCATAGAATTCTGGATGATGTGACTTACAAAGAGTATAGTGATCATGGAAGGTATGCACCATCAAGATGTTACCAGGACTCTAAGAGTTAAACTGTGAGAGAACATTTTTAAATACCTCCATGTTCTCACTCCCCCCTATCCTCTGAGCGGCATGATAGCATAGTGGTTAGCACTGCTGCCTCACAGTGCAGGGACCTGGGTTCAATTCTAGTCTCAGGTGACTATCCGTGTGGAGTTTGAATGTTCTTCCTGTGTCTGCATGGGTTTCCTCCGAGTGCGCCAGTTTCCTCCCACAGTCCAAAGATGTGTGGGCCAGGTTGATTGTCCATGCTAAATTGCGACTTAGTGTCAGGGAAATTAGCAGGGTAAATACGTGGAGTTACAGTGACAGGGCCTTGGTTGATCCGAGCTTGATGGGCTGAATGGCCTCTTTCTGCTCTGTAGTGATTTTATTTCTAATCTCCTCCAGCCCCATGACCCTCCAAGATTACTGTGATTCTCTAATTCTGGCTCCATGGCTTGAATTGCCCCACCATTTGTCCTAAGTACTGGAATTTCCCTCTTACACCTCTCCACCTCTTGATCTCATCTTCCTCCTTTAAGACATTCATTAAGATCTGCATATTTGACCTTCTGTCACCTGACCGAAGATTTCCTTTAGGGCTCATTGTTGTTTTAATTTATGGTATTCCTTTGAAGTGTTTTATTACATTAAATTTGGTTGATCAATATGAATTGTTGTAGGTTCTGATAGGAATTAAATAAAAAGGGTGTGCTTTGCTCAATGATGAACACAATGAAAAGAAAGAAAGATATTTCCTTGCTTTTCTGCCACTCACTTGTGTGCTCGAATGGCTCTCCAAAAGAGCACACGGAAACTATCTGAAATAAGCAGAATGGAACAAGGTGTTTAATAAAACATAGGGAAAAGGGTGCTTTGGAAATAACAAGGGCAGTGGTGAGCTCTTAAATATGAGGGGCAACAGAGGATCAGGGATGATTATGAGCAGTTTCTCCCTTGCTAATTTGTTCTCCAAAAAGTGTGAATAAAAACTAATTATTCTAAAATAGCTGCATGAGTTGCGTGTGTGGAAGCTCTATGGGTGGAATTTTACAGATTCACTCAACCTGAGACCGGAAAATCCTGCCCAAGATCAATGGACATTTCCATTGTCTGCCCCTCACCTGCTCTGGTTCTGCAGTGGATGAGGCAGCAGAATTCCGGTGTTGTAAATTATTGCATTAGCCGATCCCATAGATTCAATCATTGCATTGGTTTTATTTGAAATAGTTTTGTGGAACAGCCAGCAGAGGGAGCATCAGCTCATCCTCTACATAAGATATTGCCAATAAATGCCTGAGAAATTTCTTCCTTCAAATGAAATAACCCAATGGTTCAAGTCTCATCTGATTACAGTTAGAGTTTTACACTTGCCTGTTTTTCAGACACCGAGAATCCAGTGGCAGCCAGAACAAAATGTGTCAGTATGCTGTTAGATGAAAGTGATCCCTTACTTTTCTTCCTCTCCAAAGAACAGAAAACTGCAATATTACTTCAGCAAAGTGTTCAGGCATTAACATCTGCCTGATAAATGTGCCCTCGATTCCCCATGTCAGAGCAACTCTGGGGGTTTTCAAAAAAGAAGAATATGAAAACTATTACCTTGCAGTTAATATTCTTCTTTCCTGCAACATTTCTAGAAAAAAGTTTTTATTTTCACATCTTCATGAAGAAAATTGGTGTTGGCTACCTCAGCAGCTACACTGGAAAGAGACATTGGGTGGAATTTTAATCTGCAGGGGTGCGGGTTTAGATTTGGGTGAGATTAAAACTGGCTATATGAACAACACATCAACAAATTAACCCCAACTTGTATGTTTTAGTTTAGTACTATGGCTAGGCTATGTACACGCATATTAAACTAGAAGAAGCAGATCATCGATTACCATACATTAGTCACTCAGTTAGAGCAATATGTCAGCCATTGCATTTCCTGCAAATGCCACAACTAACACTGGGCATATGGTAAAAGCAAAATGCTGTGGATGCTAGAATCTGAAATAGGAAATGCTGGAAAATCTCAACTGTGGAGAGAGAATAGAGCCAACATTTCAAGTCAGGATAACCTTCAACAGAGCTGAAGCATACAGATTTGAATGTGTTCCATTACGTCTTAGTGGACAAGAGCAGTTGTCAAGGTTAAACATGTGATACTCAAAATATCTGCATTTTCTCCCTTGTTTTGCCAAGACATAGCCATCCTCTTTTTAACAATGTTAGAGTTCTCAGTTCAGAGCTTGAGTTATTGCCTTTGTGAAGAATTACTTCTTTTTAAAAATATTAATTCTAGCGTAAATGTACTGTACAAGTAATGTATTAAATGTACTGTACAGCACACACAATGCACCTTGCTTTGCATAGATAACTTAAAATGCTATTTTTAATCTCTTTGAATTCCAGCCGTTCGGGGTGCTATCAGCATGCAGATACTCAAACTTATAAATACCAGCTGTAATTTGCAAAACCATAGCCCATGCAAGCTGCAGTTGACTATCACCACAGCCAGAACAGCATTGTGTTACTGTTTTCCAAACTCATTTATTAAAGTGATCTGATGACAAAACATTCCATCGAGCTTTTGGAGCAGGAGATTTCTGTTCAATTGCTACCGTGTCAAAGACTTTGCATCGGGAAAGGCCAGAATTTTACCGGCATGCCCGCCTTGATTCCAGGTGCTGGTGAGGCTTGCAGAACGGCATTCTCCGTTGGCTTCAGGTGGGATTGTATGAGCCTCAGGCAGGCATGCCAGTAAAATTCCACCCACCAAGCCATCAGACTTACTATCTGTCTGCAATATGTTGGTTTTATTTCAAATTACTTGTATTTGTAACTTTTCATATTTGAATCAGCAGCTGATTAGTAAAGTGGTCAGTAAAAGAACTAGATGCTTTTGTTTTAGTATTTTATTTTTATATTTGGCATATAATTTCATGGAAATGTAAGTTACGCACAACATTTAATATCTGGCTTGAAATCCAGAAATGAAATAAATGCTTCTTGCAAAGCATTTAATGTTTCTTAATCTTCAAAGATCTCTCTGTGTCATTATCGCTTGTTTTGGGTTCTTGTCATTTCATGTAATTTCCTCGTAAGTAGGGTTTTAACGAGAAGAGGTTGGAATTCAGCCTATTCTCTCTGGCAGACTCAATAATTTGAGACATGAGCCAGAGATATGCCAAGGCACTCACTTGCCATTTCAACACACTATCTTGATCTTATATCACAGATGTCCATCCTTGGCTTGTTGCAATGTTCCAGTGAAGCCCACTGCAAACTAGAGGAGCAGCATCTCATCTTTTGATTAGCCCCCTTACAGCCTTCTAGACTGAACGTCGAGTGCAACAACTTAAGAGCATGAACTCTCTTTTCCACAAGCAATGGCCTAGTGGTACTATCGCTAGATTATTAATTCAGAAACTCAGCTAATGTTCTGGGGACCCAGTTTCAAATCCACCATGAGAGATGGTGGAATTTGAATTCAATAAAAAATATCTGGAATTAAGAATCTATTGATGACCATAAAATTACTGTCAATTGTTGGAAAAACCCATCTAGTTCACTAATGTCCTTCAGGGAAGGAAATCTGCCATCCTACCTGGTCTGACCTATATGTGACTCCAGAGCAATATTGTTGATCTTAACAGCCTTCGGGCAGATAGAACATAAGAACATAAGAAATAGGAGCAGGAGTAGGCCATCTCGTCCTTTGAGCCTGCCGCACCATTCAATAAGATCATGGCCAATCTGAAAGTGGTTCAGTTCCACTTACCTGCCTGCTCCCCATAACCCTTAATTCCCTTATTGATCAGAAATCTATCTACCTGTGACATAAACATATTCAACGAGATAGCCTCCACCACTTCAGTGGGCAGAGAACTCCAGAGATTCACCACCCTCTGAGAGAAGTTTCTCCTCAACTCTGTTCTAAACTGACTCTCCCTTATTTTGGGGCTGTGTTCTCTAATTCTTGTTTCCTTTCTAAGTGGAAAGAATCTCTCTACCTCTACCCTATCTAGCCCCTTAATTATCTTATATGTATCTAAAAGGTCCCCCCTCAGCCTTCTAAACTCCAACGAGCACAGACCCAATCTACTCAATCTCTCCTCATAAGCTAACCTCCTCATCTCCAATATCAACCTGGTGAACATTCTCTGTACTCCCTCCAAGGCCAATGTATCCTTTCGCAAATAAGGGGACCAAAATTACACACAGTGTTCTAGTTACGGCCTCACCTGTACCTTGTACAATTGCAGCAAGACCTCCCTGCTTTTATACTCCATCCTCCTCGCGAAAAAGGCCAACATTCCATTCACCTTCTTGATCACTTGCTGCACCTGCAAACTGAGTTTTTGCGATTCATGCACATAGACTCCCAGGTCCCTCTGCACAGTAGAATGTTGTAATTTATCACCATATAAATAATAGTCCATTTTACTATTATTCCTTCCAAAGTGGATAACCCCACACTTGCCAACATTATATTCCATCTGCCAGATCCTCACCCACTCACTCAGCCTATCCAAATCTCTCTGCAGACTTTCTGCGTCCTTCACGCAATTTGCTTTCCCACTCATCTTTGTGTCACCAACAAACTTTATTACCTTACACTCAGTCCCCTCCTCCAGATCGTCTATATGGTAAACAGCTGAGGCCCAGCACCGATCCCTGTGGTGTGCCACTAGTCCCCAACTGCCAACCGGAAAAGCACCCATTTATTCCAACTCTCTGCTTCCTGTTAGATAGCCAATCCTCAATCCACACTAACACTTTACCTCCAACTCCATGCACTTTAATCTTCTGCAGCAAACTTTTATGAGGCACCTTATCGAACGCCTTTTGGAAATCTAAAAACACCATATCCACTGGTTCCCCTCTGTCGACTGCACTCGTTACATCTTCATAAAAATCCAGTAAATTCATCAAACACGACTTTCCCTTCATGAATCGATGCTCCATAGGAATGGATAATAAATGCCGGCCAGCCAGCGATGCCCATGTCCCATGAATGAATTATAAAAAAACCTCAATTTCCATTTACTTTATTTTATTGCATTTATTTTTATTTTATTAATCAATTTTTATTACTTTGTATTGCTTTGTCCACATTTTAATTTCACTTTTTACCTTGTTTATGCCCTCCCCACCCCACTAGGGCCATTCGCCACATTCCTCAGGTTGCCCTTTGGTAATCTGCATCTTTGATCTGCCACTTACTCATTCTGATCTCTTAATGGAAACTATTAGTACCATTCTCAGCCTTTATAACCACCACTTACATTCTCTTTTTCCTTTGTCTATGACATCATGGTCAATTACAACCACCCCCCCCCCCAATCCCTTACAAAATAAATTTCATTTGATTTTTCCTTGTCTTCAGCTCTGACGAAGGGTCATCTCGACTCAAAACATCAGCTCCATTGTCTATTCACGGATGCTATCAGGCCTGCTGAGATTTTCCAGCATTTTCTGGTTTTGTTTTTCCCAGGCACTTTATTGTTACTGAGTTTGGCTGCCTCAGCATTGGAATTTGGAAGGATATCGGTCTCTAATTAATTAATAAATAGCTTTATTTTTCTTCAGGCTAAACCTAACCAACCAACCATACTAATTGCAGGCGGTGTATCCATACTGATATAAAAGCTTTTCACACAGACATAGGGATACACCGGCAGCTGGGCACAGTGGAATGATTTTATTGGTGTTCTGCATGGGCCAGTGCCCATGCAGAAACTGGCCATCTTGTGTTGAGGAGTTATAGCGTATTTCAATATACATTGGATTTTAAGATTGGATTCAATGGTTTCTCAGGCTCCCTGAATTTCACAAGTGAAAGCAAAGTAAGTTCAAAGTGGCAAATGAGGGGGCGGAATCAATCACAAAGAAATGTGCTAATAACTATTCAGAATAGTACCACAGCTATTTTCTGTGACAGAGAAGGAATTTCTTCATAGTCATTTTACTGAGGTTATATTCTGGAAGCACCATACTACACTTTGGATGTCACTTGTACTTCTTAGATTGAGGATTAACATGACCCACAAGTTAGATGGAAGACCAGTCGAGAGAAATTAGTGATGAGAGGACCAGTGGAAAGTGGGGGGATGGAAGGGGCAACAGAGAGAGATCAGTAGAGAGAAGCCAGCAGAAAGTGTTCAGTGGAGAGGGGGCGAACAGAGAGAAATCGGTGGAGAGGATCCAGCAGAGAGGTTTCAGTGGAAAGGAGCCAAGAGAGAGGAATCAATGGAAAGGGGGGCCAACAGAGACCTGTAGCTCACAGAGCTTTAGGCAGACATTCAGTTTCCTTGACATGGCAAACAACAATGTATCAGGAAGCTTAGGATACCACATCAGGTGATGGAAGATGACTGTAGCCTCCTAGAAGAAGCCTTTTGAGAGATAGGATCTACAGGCATTTAGAGAGGCAAGGGCTAATTAGGGACGGTAGCATGGCTTTGTGAGTGGAAAATCGTGTCTCACAAATTTGATTGAGTTCTTTGAAGGGGTAACCAAGAAGGTGGATGAGGGCAGTGCAGTCAATGTTGTCTACATGGACTTCAGCGAGGCTTTTGACAAGGTACCACATGGTAGCTATTACACATTAAATCTCATGGGATTCATGGTGTGATAACCAATTGGATACAAAATTAGCTTGATGACAGAAGACAGAGGATAGTTGTAGACGGTTGTTTTTCAAACTGGAGGCCTGTGACCAGCAGTGTGCCTCAGGGTTCGGTGCTGGGTCCACTGTTATCTGTCATTTATAATAATGATTTGAATGAAAATTTAGAAGCCATGATTGCTATGTTTGCAGATGACACTAAGATTGGTGGCACAGTGGGCAATGAAGAATGTTATCTCAGATTGCGACGGGATCTTGATCAATTGGGCCAGTGTGCAGACGAATGGCAGATAGAGTTTAAACTGGATAAATGCAAGGTGATGCATTTTGGTAGATCGAATTGGAGCAGGACCTACTCAATTAATGGTAGGGCATTGGGGAGAGTTATAGGACAAAGAGATCTAGGGGTATAGATCCATAGCTCTTTGAAAGTGGAGTCACAGGTAGACAGGGTGATGAAGAAGGCGTTTAGCATGCTCAGTTTCATTGATCAAAATATTGAATACAGGTGTTGGGACATCTTGTTGAAGTTATACAAGACATTGGGAAGGTCACACTTGGAATACTGTGTGAATTTCTGGTCACCCTATGTTAGAAAGGATATTATTAAACTAGAAAGAATGAAGAAAAGATTTACTAAGATGCTACCAGGACTTGATCATTTGAGTTAAAAGGAAAAGCCGAATAGTCTGGGACTTTTGCCCCTGGAATGTAGGAGTCTAAGGGGTGATCTTATAGAGGTGTATAAAATAATGAAGGACATAAATAAGGGAAAAAGACAACATCTTTTCCCAAAGCGAGTCTAAAACTAGAGAGAATAGGTTTAAGGTGAAGGGACGAGATACAAAAGGACGCAGAGAGTCAATTTTCTATGCAGAGTGGGTGAGTGTCTGGAACAAGCTGCCTGAGGTAGTAATACAGGCAGGTACAATTTTGTCTTTCAAAGAAACAGTTGGATAGTTTCATGGGTAAAACGGATATAGAGGGATATCGGCCAAATGTGGGCAATTGCAACTAGCTTAATGGTAAAAACAAGGCAGCATGCACAAGTTGGGCCAAAGACCCTATTTCCATGCTGTAAACCTCTATGACTCTATGATTATGACTTGCTGCACGCTGGACCAGGTGAACGAATCAAGTCATCACTGCCACAGCCTTTTTTCTCCAGATCCTTCCATGGTTCCACTGCAAACATATTGCAGAGTCAGGCAGGCAGAAGTTAAGTGTCAGAACTTCCACTTTATTAATGTGCAGCTGGTAAAATCACAAAAAAGATCTTTATTCGATTGTGTGGAAAATTCCAGGGCAGGAATTATCCTGCAACAGTCCAAGTTCCTCGGTTTATTTGGACCTGGAATCAGACTTAAAGGGTGGTTGCTCAGGGCAAAGGATAACTAGTGCAAACTTGGTTCAAAATATCTGTAAGAAACCTACACATTGAATCCCAATGGCAATAGGAATTTGCAATGAATGCCAGATGTGTGATTGAACAACCCATTGGTAAGCTGAAGGTACTCTTTCAGATTACTCAGTAAATTTGGAACATCATGGCCAAGATTTCCGGGATGGTCAGAATTCGCTATGCTCCAAACAGCAGTGGGCAAGATCAAGGCTTTGTGCCTGTTTGAGGTGAAAATCTCAGATTCTCAATGGATGATCACAGAGACAGGGGACAGTGCAACAATGGGAATGCATTTTCCAGCTATTCAAACTGCTTCCCTTGATGCTGGAGACACCATTATTATTGCAAGGTTACCTAGGTTGTAGCAGTAGACCCATGTCACCAGAAAACGCAACGACACAAAGCAGTTCTGCAAGCAATCACCTGTTGAACAACCCCCAGTTTGTCATCATTAATTCCTGCTTCTGCATTTGTCACCAAACAAATGTGATAATACAAGTGCAATTAATATACACATTTTTTTTTCTTTTTGTTTCAGGGGAATGTTTAAAATTTCAGACTTATTTTGCTGGCAGTTGGTGGCCAGGATGATTGATTGTTTGCAGAACTGCTTTATGTCATTACGTTTTCTGGTGACAGAGGTCTACTGCTGTTTAAAATTTCAGATTTATTTTGCTGGCAGCCGGTGGCCCAGGATTTTATGGCCTCACTCATCCCAAAACTGTAAAATCCCTTCCAAGGTCTTTTCCATACCACATTTGAGGTATCTTTTTAAATACTGGAATTGAAATTGTGTCACATAGGTCCACATCACGCCCACTGCCATTGCTTGGACAGGAAAGCGGGGGTAAGAAAAAATTGCATTTGACTAGTTTTTTTCACTACCACCCAATATGTCCAAGTACCAATGAAATTCTTCTTGAAGCGTTCTAATATTGGAAACATGGCAAAGACCTACAAACAGCAAGATGATAATTATCAGATAATCCGCTTCTTGTGGTATCAATTGAAGGATAAAACTTGACCAGGTCACCTAGTGATAACTCACCCACTCTTCGAAATAGTGGAATTTTATTTTTACATCTATTCAATCAGGCAAATGCAGCCTCAGTTTAACATCTCAGCTAAAAGACAGCAACTTCCAACAGCGCAGTGCAGCATTCTGTCATTGCAACACTGAAGAGTAGGCCTTAGGTTTTGTATTCAAGCCTAGCAATGGGATTTAAACTTAAATATAAGATTACTGCCAACTGAGTCACAGCTGACACTCAAGTTAAAGTAAAATGATGTTTAGGTAGCTGAGTTCCAAAGCCACTGGCAAGCTCACTGTATTTAGTTTTGGACTGCCTGCTCACAACTGGATATCTGGCCCCCCAGTGTATCACAAATTTAAAATCAGGACCATTGTCATAAATTTTCCAATTACTGCTGCACGAGGCGTGAATGATTAGAAACATGTGTTAAACATATTCAAATGGTGTTTATATATTATTCTCCAAAGTCAGCTCATTTCAGGTGCAAATTTGAATTTGTGCAAGTAGCTCACAAAAGGAAAGAGGAGAAAATTGCAAGGCAATGAAATTTAAAGACAAGATCCAATTAAAGGTATAATAAGAATGGATGACCACAATTCTGAAAGGCCATAAAGTTTCTCAATTCATTCGCAGTGGGAGAAGCAATGAGAAGAAATAAGCAATTTGAAAGGAAAGCAACCCCAAGATATTGGTACAATTTTGTATGGAAGTGATGGGGCAGCCAGCACTTGAGTGAGGTGAAGATTATACTGGCTGATGTGTTAGTGACAAGAGTGACTTTGTGGGACCAGAGGGCATAGTTTCAGAATAAAGGGGCACCAATTTAAAACTGTATTGAGGTGAAATTTCTTCTCTCAGAGGGTTGAGTCTTTGGAATTCCTTGCCGTAGAAAGCTGTGGTGGCAAAGTCCTTGTGTATATTTGTGACTGATATATATATAGATTTTTGATCAGTTAAGGAAGCAAGGTTATGGGGAATAAACAGGGAAATGGACATGAAGAATGTCGGATCAGCCATGATCCTATTCAAAGGCAGGGCAGGTTTGAAGGGCCAAAAAGCTTACTCCTGTTCCTAGTTCTTATGGTCTTATGATCTTAGCATTACTACTTGGTACCATCTCTATAGGTCAGCATGCAACATGCCTGTAATGCTGGAACCAGTTTTCAAGCTATGGTTGACTGTAACAGCATCGGATATGCGGGTATTCTATGCTTTATGGTAGTTGCAATTATCCTTTAGCAGATAACACATCTCTCCTACTGATTGTTTGATGACCAGAACTCTGCAAATATTGTTTCCCACAGTCAATGACAGGTGTTAAATCTATTTGGTACTTCTTGGTTTATGTTTCCAATCATACTAAGCAGCTCTGATCACGCTGGTATGCCTTCTTTCCTGCAAAGCTGCTGAAAGCATGGTATACTGATGTTGGGGTGTTTCCAAGGAAACATCTAATATTGCAGTTAGTCAACAATTCCCATATTTCAGTGGTGCCAACAGCTCTGCTGTCCCAACAATCTTTGGTGATCAGAGCTACTAATTTGCCTGTCATCCACCTAAACCAGATACGTTCGCTTTGATCTGTAGAGGTTGATACCACTCGGCAAGCAACATGATATACAGTTTGGTCTCCCTCTTGTAAGTACACTAGACAAGGGCACTCCCAAAAGGAGTCCTTTGGTGGTTATATGCATGTGGAGGACAAAAAAATTAAGAGTGAACAAAAGCAAGAAATTCTTCAAATATATTTTACATTACTCTGTTCTATAAATGAGCCTCCATGTACCCTTGGACCTGATCTGGGTGTAATTAAGAATGGAGATCTTGTATATCATAATACCAATAAACTGTTTGCAAGATGTCTCTTTCTATTCCAGGTGTGGCCTTGCTCATTCTACTCAACATCAAGCTCGAAAGATTTGCAATTTTTCAAGAGGGTAGAAAACTGGCATGGAATTAGAACAGCCTATTTACTTTTTCAGTCAGGTTTGCCTGATTTATAATTATGTTATAATGATAAATCTGATGAACTATAAGAAAATCTATAATAATAGTTGAAATCTCAGATTTGGCTCAGGCCCACTGTGCTGAGTTTTATCAATTCAATTGAGCCAACAGATCTTTATCTTCACCACTGAAGGTGGGCAGAGGTCATGATTTCACCTATCTGTTTGCCTAATTCTTTGTGAACAATATTTCTCAAAAAATAATCGGACATATTTTAATGAAACATGTTGCATAGATAGGACAAGGCCCGAGAAAGAATTGAGAAGAGAACAAAGAGCAAAGAAAATTACAGCACAGGAATAGGCCCTTCGGCCCTCCAAGTTTGCACCAACCATGCTGCCCAACTCAACTAAAACCCCCTAGTCTTCCAGAGACCATATCCCTCCATTCCCATCCTATTCATATACTTGTCAAGACACCCTTAAAAGTCACTATCGTATCTGCTTCCACTACCTTCCCTGGCAACGAGTTCCAGGTATCTTCTATCCTCTGTGTAAAAAATCTGATTTGTACATCTCTTTTAAACCTTCCCCATGATACCTTAAATTTGTGCCCCCCTATAATTGACATGTCCACCCTGGGAAAAAGCTTCTGATTTCCACTTTGTCCATGCCTCTCATAATTTTGTAGACTTCTATCAGGTCGCCCCTCAAACTTCCGTCGTTTCAGTGAGAACAAATGAAGTTTTACCAACCTCTCCTCATAGCTAATGCTTTCCATACCAGGCAACGTCCTGGTAAATCTTTTCTGCAACCTTTCCAAAGTCTCTACATTCTTCTGGCAGTGTGGTGACCAGAATTGAACACTATATTCCCAAGTGTGGCCTAATTAAGGGTCTATAAAGCTCCAACATGACTTGCCAATTTTTAAACTCAGTGCCCTGGCCAATGAAGTGTGCCACCTGAATTGCCACTTTCAGTGACCTGTGTACCTGTATGCCCAGATCTCTTTGCCTATCAATACTCTTAAGGATTCTGCCATTTACTGTATATTTCCTATCTGTATTAGACATCCCAAAATGCATTACCTCATATTTGTCCGGATTAAACTCCATTTGCCATTTGCAAATGCCCAAGTCTCCAACTGATGTATATCCTGTAGTATCCTCTGATCGTTCTCATTGCTATCCACAAATTCACCAACATTTGTGTCGTCTGCAAACTTTCCTTCAAATCATTTATATATGTTACAAACAGCAAAGGTCCCAGCAATCATCCCTGGGGAACACCACTTGTCACAGCCCTCCATTCAGAAATGCACCCTTCCACTGCTACCTTCTGTCTTCTTTGACTGAGCCAGTTTTGTATCCACCTTGCTAGTTCACTTCTGATCCATGCGACTTCACCTTCTGCACCAATCTGCCACAAGGGACCTTGCAAAGGCCCTTACTGAAGTCCATGTAGACAACATCCATTGCCCTACCCTCATCAATCATCTTCGTCACTTTCTTGATAAATTCAATCAAGTTTGTGAGACGTGACCTCCTCTTCACAGAACCATGTTGCCTCTCACTAATATGTCCACTTATTTCCAAGTGGGAATAAATCTTGTCTCGAACAATTCTCTCTAATAATTTCCCTACCACTGATGTAAGGCCTGTAATTATCTGGATTATTCTTACTACCCTTCTTAAACAAGGGAACAACATTTTCTATTTTTCAATCTTTGGGATCTCCCCTGAAGCGGAGATGCCGGCATTGGACTGGGGTAAACATAGTAAGAAGTCTCACAACACCAGGTTAAAGTCCAACAAGGTTATTTGATAGTAAACCCACTAGCTTTCGGAGTTTGCTCCTTCACCTGATGATCTACAACTGTTTCAAGAAGCCGTCCTAGTTGCTCCTTACAAACTCTGCCCCATCCACACCCCTAGCACCAACTGAGTCTCTGTCAATATAGGGGAAGTTAAAATTTTCCACAACAATCCTGTTACATTTAACACTTTGCCAAAATCTGCCTACATATCTGTTCCTCTATCTCCCACTGGCAGTTAGGTGGCTTGTAGTAAGCCCCCAGCTTTGTGACTACACTCTTCTTTTTTCTGAGTTCTACCCATATTGCCTTGATGTATGAGCCCTCAAAGGTGTCGTCCTGCGGTATAGCTATGATATTCTCCTTAATCAGTAGTGCAATTCCTCCACCCGTTGTATATGCCTCTCTATCCTGCCTGAAACATATGTATCCTGGAATGTTAAGTTGCCAATCCTGCCCTGCCTTTAACCAACTCTCTGCAATGGCAATAATATCATTGTTTCTTGTACTAATCCAAGCTCCGAGTTCATCTGCCTTACCTGTTACACTTCTTGCATTGAAACAAATGCACTTCAGTCCATTAGACCTCTTTGATTAGTAACCCCACCATGCCTGCTGTTCTCTGAGTCTTACTGGCCCTACTCTCTGGTTCCCTTTAGCTAATTCACCTTTGCTTTGGTTCCCATTCCCCTGCCAAATTAATTTAAATCCTCCCCGTGTGACACTAGCAAACCTCCCAGCCAGAATATTTATACCCTTCCAGTTTAGATGCAATCCGTCCTTCTTGTACAGATTCCATCTGTCCTGGAAGAAACCCCAATGGTCCAGATATCTGAAACCCTCCTTCTTATACCAACTGTTTAGCCACGTGTTGAGCTGTACTATCTTCCTATTCCTAGCCTCACTAGTGTGTGGCACAGGGAGAAATTCTGAGAATACAACCCTAGGGGCCCTGCTTTTTAACTTTCAACCTAACTCCCTAAACTGCTGCTGCAGGACCTCATCACTCTTCCTATGTTGTTGGTTCCAATATGTACTTCATTCTTTGGCTGTTCACCCTCTCCCTTCAGAATGCTTTCTGTCCATTCAGGACATCCCAGACTCTGGCACCAGGGAGACAACATGTCTTCCAGGAGTCCACAGAAGCACCTATCTACATCCCTGGCTATAGAGTCCCCTATAACTACTGCTGTAGTCCTCTTTGTCCCTTCCTGCTTAACAACAGAGCTGGCTTTGGTGCCACTGCTTTGGCTGCTGTGGCTGGTTAGTAATTAATTGGTTAGTTCTTGGTGAAGATGTGGATCTGGATCCTGAAATTATTTTAATGATCCGTTAATGGTGGGACTTAGGATGAATTGACCCTTTTTTTAAAAGAAGGCTGTGGCTTGTTCTAATCAAAATGTTACTGATTTTTTTTCAGAATGTTGTAGAATGTCTCAGCTGCTACATTGGAATCTGTCACAGTTATCAGAGTGTGAACAGAGTTTTCATTGCAGGTTGCTGAATGTGAGTTAGAAGCTGATGAAATGGAAGCTCTCAATAGAAATATTTATTTTTCCAGCTTTGTCATTGCAGAACATCAACCAGACAGAGAAAAGCTGCAAGGAAAAGCTGTAATAATTTTGAATTAATATAGTGTAGCATATGCATTCTACTTAATTCCCCCATTCAACTGGTTTGTACCTAGTAAGAAATCTCACAATATCAGGTTAAAGTTCAACAGGTTTATTTGGAATCATCAGCTTTCAGAGCACTGCTCCTTCATCAGGTAAGTGGGGAGGTAGTTTTCACAAATGCGGCATATATAGACAAAGACACAATTTCAAGATAATGGTTGGAATGCAAGTCTTTATAGATACCAACAGTGTGAGTGGAGAGAGGATTAAGCGCAGGTTAAAGAGGTGTGAATTGTCTCAAGGCAGGACACGTTAGTAAGATTTTGCAAGTCCAGGCCAAATGGTGGGGGTTACACATAATGTGACATGAACCAAAATCCCAGTTCAGGCCATCCTTATGCATGCGGAACTTGACTAACAGTTTGTGCTCGGTGATTCTGCAATGTTGTGGGTCTTAAAGGTCGCCTTGGAGAGCATTTACCCAAAGATCAGAGGCTGAATGCCCTTTACTGTGAAGTGTTCCCCAAATGGAACACTCCTGCCTGGTGATTGACATGTAATGCCTTAAACATCCTTTCCTGCAATGTATCAGGTAGGCAATGTTGGCCAATTTGCAAGTGTATGTACTGTGTACCTGCTGGATGGTATTCTCACGTGAGATGATCGCACATCTTTCAGAGGTTGCTGTGGCAGGGTTGTGTGGTGCTGTGGTCACTGTTCTCCTGAAGGCTGGATAGTTTGTTGTGAACCATGATCTGTTTGAGGTTGCGCAATTGTTTGAAGGCAAGTAGTGGGAGTGTGGGGATGGCCTTGGCGAAATGTTCATCTTCATCGATGACTTGTTGAAGACTCCAAAGAAGATGTCGTAGCTTCTCCGCTCCGGGGAAGTACTGGACGACGAATGATATTCTGTCCGCCATGTCCCATGTTTGTCTTCTGAGGAAGTTGGTGTGGTCTTTTGCTATGGCGCGTCGGAACTGTCAATTGATGAGTTGAGTGCCACATCCATTCTTATGAGTGTGTCCTTCAGTGCCTACAGGTGTCTGTTGCATTTCTCCTTGTTTGGACAGATCTTATGTATACAGAGGGCTTGTCCATAGGGGATAGCTTCTTTAACATATTTAGGGTGGAAGTGGAGAAGTGGAGCATCATGAAGTTATCCTTGGGCTTGCAGTAAAATGAAGTGCTGAGGTGACTGTCCTTGATGGAAATGCACGTGTCCAAGAATGCAAGTGATTCTGGAGAGGAGTCCATGGTGAGTCTGATGGTGGGATGGAATTTGTTGATGTCACCATGTAGTTGTTTCAGTGATTTCAGCGATTCCTCATCCTGAATCTGAAGGAAAAAAATGTCATCGATATATCTAGCGTATAGCATTGGTTGAAGGTCCTTTTCAGTGAAAAGGTCTTCTTCAAATTTGAACATGACGATGTTGGCATATTAAGATGCGAATGTGGTCCCCATGACTGTTCTGGGTGTCTAGATGAAGAACTGGTTGTTGACGGTGAAGATGTTGTGGTCCAGGATGAAGCGGATGAGTTATAGAATTGCATCTGGTGACTGACAGCTGTCAGTGTTGAGTACCGAGGCAGTTGCAGTAATGCCATCATTGTGGGGAATGCCGGTGTAGAGTGCGAAACGTCCATTGTGATGAAGAATGTTCCTGGTCCAACTAGTCCAACATCTCCACATCATGGGTTGTATTTAACTAGTTGTTTGGTATTTCAGAACTTGATTATTGCTGAAAAAAGACATGTTGTTGAAGTTTTTCATCTTGCATTCATCAGCACAATTCGCAAGAATATCAAGTGTTAAGGAAACAACAGTTTATAATTAATGGGAAAAGAGTGCTGAATGGTTAGTAAGTGAACTTCGATTTGTAGAGGCATTAGCATGGAGAATACACAATTAGTTAGTTAATTTATTATTGTCACAAGAAGACTTATAGTAACACTGCAATGAAGTTACTGTGAAGATCACCTAGTCACCAAATTCTGGTGCCTGTTAGGGTACACTGATGGAGAATTTTGCATGTCTTTTGGACTGTGGGAGGAAACGGGAGCACCCGGAGGAAACCCATGCACAATGTGCACATATTTCCATTTTTTTCACACTCAGTGAGTCAGGTTCCTCACTTTGAGCACCTAAACTAAAACATATCCACATAAAATATGCTTTAGTACAAAATGTTCATTAAGGTATATGTTATTTTATTTAGACATACCTATTTACATTAATTCACTGCTGGGTAGCATAGATAACGTGATGTTATCAAAGTAAAATCTAATTAAGTTTTTTTACTTTAAGTCTCATGTTGATGCTAGGGAATCTGCTAGAGCTAATAGTTCAGGACAAAATTAATTACAATTTGGATAAGTATGGGCTGGCAAATGTAAGTCAGCAGGGATTTGTTAAAAGTGAACCATGTTCTAGTGAAAAGATATCAACCTTAAACGTTGCCTGGAATTTAATGATGATAAGGTCCTACAGGAGCTGGGGCTGCATCTTGTCGACAGCAGCCCATTAAATAGTTGGCGTTGGGACTGCTGCCCTATGCAGGCTGATTCATTCTCAAGATCTGTCAATCAATCAGAAGGCTGGTCTCTAATCAGTGCCAACAGAAGTGATGGCCTCTGCTGGCGCTGCTTCTGGAGGATGGATGTGCGCCTTCACAACTAGTTAACTGGGGTGTCAGAATAAATTAAGCAGGCCTTGAAAAGGGTGAGAAAATGTTACCGTAAGGGGCTCCGCTGCTGGTCAAAAGGCAGCTGGAAAGGAGCCCCCACCACTGCCTCTCCAGATGGGATGCGGTGAAGAGCATTCCCTATCAGTGGCTAAAAGCCAGTCGAGATGGGCAGAGGCCATTAATTGGTCACCAAAGTGATTCAATTTTTCTCCACCTTCCCCTATACTGGCAAGATGGCATGGCAACGAATAAATAAGGGCACACCGTCCATCAACTTCCGGCAACATATCACAGCCTCCAAGCCTATTCCCAGAAGGCTGATAAGATCCAAGACATTTCTCTGTTTATCTGTCCAGATGCTGACATAACTGATGATCTAATTTTATAATGACCAACTTGATTGTGTTCTTTAGTGAAGTAACAGGCTGTAGGGGATAGCATGGTAGATATTGTGTATATGTACTTTCAGAATATGCTTGGTATTTGATAAGATACCGCATAAGGTTAACTAATTTGAAGATTATAGGATTAAAGGGACAGTGTGATTATGAAATTGTAAAAGGAACAGCAAGCAGAGAGTAGTGATGAACAGTTGTTTCTCTGATCAGAGGTAAGTAAATAGTGATGTCCCTCAGAGATTGTTATTCAGATTTCTGTACATTTTGATATATAGTAATAACCCGGACTTGCATTTGGAGGGCATAATTTTAAAGTTTGCATTACTCATATACAAAATAAAAATAGAAGAAGATAGAGGGCAGAATTTTGACTCACGTTGGTGGTTTGCAGGCAGGAGATGGCCTTAAGATTTTTGGGATGGCCATTCCACCAGGCTCCTGCCTGCCCCAACCTCTCTGTAATTAGACATTGAGGTGGGGGAAGCCTAATCCCACCTGCCCTTGCCACATTTGAGGCCCTTAAGTGGCTAATTATTGACGAATTAGGGCTGTTTACTGCCCAGCATCAATTTTCAGGCTGATGGGAGCAGTTCAGGGGAAGGGGGAATGCCTGCAAAGTAACCAGGCTCAGGCCTTTGGCTGAAAGATGGGAGGTGGAGGGGGACCTTCATCAGTGGCTTCCTGCTAAGATTGGGTGCCCCCCAAAATGCCTGGCCCCTGCAGGTCCTCCCTCGGCCTCTTCATCAATACCACCGCCCTGTTCTGCCCGCACTCCCTAGGGCCTCCCTCTCCCTATCCCATACTCAGACTCTCATACTTACCTGTTCTTAGACTCCTGGGACCTGGACACTGAGAATTAGTTCCAGCTCCTGCCCTGTCCATCATAGCTACTGGTAGCAGCACTAGAATGTCTGGGAGCTTTCTGAGTCTTCCACACAAATGAGGGGTGAAAATATGATCTCCAGCCAATTAACACTCATTGGCAGATGAAATGGGTGACATGGTGACACAGTGCTTAGCACTGCTGCTTCACAGTGCCAGGGACCGGCTTGAGTCATTATCTGTGCGGAGGCTGCACATTCTACCCATGTTTGTAAGGGTTTCCTTCGGTTGCTCTGAGTTTTTCCCACAATACAAAAGACGTGCTGGCTGGCTGCATTGGCCATGCTAAATTCTCCCTTAATATACCTAAATATGCACCGGAGAGTGGCGACTAGAGGATTTTCAGAGTAACTTCATTGTAGTGTATATGTAAGCCGACTTGTGACACTAAGAAATACACTTAAACTTAACCTAAACTTAAAAAAAATGAGTGCGAGGCAGACAATATTGGTAGAGATGTGTTTACCATTAACTCTTCACAAGGTGGGAAGGGAAACCTCACCTGGTCAGAAAGAGGCTCGAAAAGGACATAGACAGATTGGTTAGATTGGGCAGGCACAGGTTGACGACATTTGATGAAGCGAAGTATGAAGTTGGGAAGAATGAGAAGAAGCAATATGAATTAAATGGTGTCATTTAAAGCGGGTGTAAGAACAAAGAGACCAATAGTCGAATCTAAAATAAAAGGGGGCAGAGCAACCTAAGAAGGCTGTCAAAAAGAAATATGGGATCTTTTGGTTATGAATAAGGACTTAGGCCTGGATTTTCACACAGTCAGAAACTCCAGAGCCATTTGAAAGTAATGGGAGGATTTCCAACAGCCCAAGTTTTTGCATGGGATAAGGATACAGGTAGTGAATCGACAGCCTATGCTCCCAACGTGGTCTGTTTGAGAGTAGGCATCTCCTGGACCTCACAATTTTCATGGAGTAAGGCCAGTTTCTCCATGACTCCCACAGCGGAGTTGTGAACCTTATTTTGCATTCAGGAATCTTTGAAAGTTTAATTTCAAAAAATCGTACCCATGCCCCATCCATACCCTGCCATACCACCCAATGCCAAAACTTGCTCCCCAACCATACCTCCATGTCTCCTCATACTGTCTATGCCACCTCAATGGCAATTCCTGCAATTTACATGCCTTCATCCAATATGCACTGTGTACATGCAACAACAATGACAAGCACCGAACTATAGAAATTAAATACTAACTGGGGTAATGGAAAAGGGCACTGTCAATGGAGATTCCTCTGGGGAGCTCCATGGTGCGTGGGTGGGGGGGTTGCGGGTGTTGTCTGTGTCCTTGGGGCGAGAGAGAGATATTTTAAAATGTAGTTCTGTGAATGAGTAGAAACCATCACCACTGAAGAGTCAATAAAGAGGCAATATCCTGTATATTGGACCTGTCTTTGCACTAACCTATGGATGCTGAGAGATTTGCTTTGTATTTCTAATTTTTTTTACCCTGGCATAGGCTTCTGTTATTTCAACACTGTGCCAGTAGATGGCAATAGTGCCATTCAATTGATTCTCAGCGTGAACATTCAAGTGGTCCAAATTGTTTGGTTGTGAGTGATTGTGTTTATTTTTGATAATGACTAAAACATAAAAGGTACTTTTAATGGTTCAAATGATACTTTGAGATAACTTTGAAAATTTAAGCTTCGTGCACACTCCTTTGCCAATTGAGAGTACAATCAGGAATTCAGGTTTGTCTCTCGATGATTTCGATCTAGAACAGTCAGAAAATTGTGGGCATCAATCAGATCAGACGTGTTAACTGACATTAGGATAAAATCTTCAGGTCAAATGACACCACAGGCAATATGCCAGTTCCCTCTGAAGCCAAGGACTGTGTTAATAATGTATATAATAGGGGAGATCTGACTCCATACAAGTGGCCTGAATCTGCTGCAGGACTATTTTTCACACAATTTTCAGAACCAGTGACCCCTGTGCATACAATACCGTCCTCCTGATATCATGTGAATTAGCTGGCATTTTGTCTCTGCTGACTTTGCAACTAAGCTGCAAACTGTTGTGCTGGATTGGAGTCATCGCCTCCAGCTTCTGTTGTATGAAGCAGAGTTTCAGAAAGGAGTGACATTTTTTCAATGCTATTTCCTGAGGATGCACAAGAAAATAACTTGGACAACATTTTTTTTGAATGAAGGACAATCGCATATGTAAAGGTGGTTAAATTTTCTTCTGCACTGCTACTGCAGTGACGTGACTTTCTATGTGTAATGATGAATTCTGAAACATGCATTTCACTGATTCCTACTGTACCACAACTGGAATACTCTGGAAGCTGCTTTCTGTGAGTGCGTCTTTTGATAAGACACAGGCAAGGGATAACCAACTAGAAGTAGTGGCAGAGCAATGTTTAAGCAGCTCACCTGCTGTGAGGAGATGGTCTGGTTCCATTTAGCCACAAATTTGTGAAGGCAATTCACAAGGAGAGATTTGGAGATGTGACTCATCTCTGAGAAAGTATTTTCCGTTCATTATGACATTCCCATGCTCCATTTCGTAACTCATGCAGGAGATGCATAAAACAAAAGAAGAAGCTTTATGATCTTACCTTGTTTTGAATGCATATGTAATGATATTAATCAGGCAACTGAGGTTGGCCTACTTGAATATGAACTCTCTGATTAATGGCCCAACCTAACTGTCTACCCCTCTACCATGATTATATTCACGGGCGGGTATTCCTGGAAAAGAGCATGCGATGTCCAAGGGCACTGTTGATGCCTTCCATGCTCACTGGGCATCACAGGAACTGCCATGTATTATTGGCCCCATTAATTACATTTTAATTTGTTGTTTTAAGTTTCCTTTCCGCTTTGTCTTTTGTTTCGAGCAGTTCCCCTCCTTTTAGGAAGCTACACCTTTTGAGTTGTACCAAAGTTAATTTGATTTCATTTATTTGGTTGGACACAAAAAGATGTCCCTGATTAAGGGCCAAATTGATGATCTAATCAGGGAGCCCCGTTCTCTGTCCTTGAACAGAAGTAAACACAGTAAAAAAAAATTCACAACACCAGGTTAAAGCCTTTGAAGTCCTTTAGCCCAGTATTGTGAGACATCTTACTGTGTTTACCCCTGTCCAATGCCAGCATCTCCACATCTTAAATAGGAGTGTAATTCCAGATGTAGATTACTAAATGAGGGCACTCTGTCTAGTGTTGTTGGATCTTGTAAATAAAGGAATTTTGGTGAAGGAACTTGCACCTTCGAGGACTTACAACATTAGGGAGCATAATCATGGGATATGGGCGTTGCTAGCTGGCCAGCATGTATTGCCCATCCCTAGTCGCCTGAGGGCAGTTGAGAGTCAATCACATTGCTGTGGCTCTGGAGTCACAAGAAGGCCTGCCCAGATAAGGATTGCAGATTCCCTTCTCTGAAGGGCGTTCACCTTTCTGCTTTAAGTAAAGGGTGGCCTTTGGAACCAGACAACCATCGGCTTTGCTCTGCCTTATGGAAGAATTCTGTACTAAATGCAGGAGACCACTCCATTGTGCTCATTGTACACAGCTATTTCAATGAAACAGTGGTATCTACCTCATTTGAAGATACATATGAAAACAATGGATAAGAAAAAGCTAGTGCTTCAAACTCATCATGGTGAAACTTATAAAAGCAATTATTACAGATGCTGGAATCTGAAACCAAAAGAGAAAATGCTGGAAAATCTCAGCAGGTCTGGCAGCATCTGTAAGGAGAAAAAAGAGCTGATATTTCAAGTCCTGATGACCCTTTATCAAAGGTCAAAAGTCATGGTGAAACATATGCCCAATCCATCATCCTGTCATGGAACTTTTTGGAGTACATTAAAAAAAAGAATGAAAATGTCAATTTAGAATAAAATCTATGAAAATCTCTTCTGACCTCGAAGAGTGATCAAATAAGTTTTGTGAAATAAGGAAGGGCAAGTGATAGAAGTGTTAGTGAGGGATCACTTTGAGAGTGACCATAATTCCATTAGTTTTAAGATAGCTACGGAGAATGATAGGTCTGGCCCACAAGTTAAAATTCTTAATTGGGGCAAGGTCAATTTTGATGATATTAGGCAGGAACTTTCAACAGTTAATTGGGGGGAGGGGGGTCTGTGGGAAGGTAAAGGGTCATCTGGTAAGTGGGATGCTTTCAAGAAGTATGTTAACCAGGGTTCCGGGTAAGCACATTTCTCTTGAAGTGAAGGGGAAGGCGAGTAGAAGTAGGGAACCCTGGATTAGTTGGGATATTGAGGCCGTAGTCAGGAAGAAGAGGGGCATGGCATGTACATAGAGTATAGAGAGTGTAGGAGTAGAGTAAAGAGAGAAATCAAGGAAGCAAAAAGGGGACACAGGATTGTTTTGGCTGATAAGGCAAAGAAGAATCCAAAGAGCATCTACAAATAAAAGAGCAAACGAGTAACTAGAAAAAGAGAGTAGAGTCTCTTAAGGATCAACAAGGTCATCTATGTGCAAATCCACAAGAGATGGGTGAGATCTTAAATGAATATTTCTCATTAGTATTTATTGTTGAGAAAAGCATGGACGTTAAGAACTTGTGGAAATAAATAGTGATGTCTTGAGAAGTGTACATGTAACAGAGAAGGAGGTGCTATAAGTTTTAAAGTGCATCAAGGCACATAAATCCCCGGGGCCTGAAGTGTATCTCAGGATGTTGTGAGAGGCTAGGGAGGAAATGTGACACCATTGTTTAAAAAAGGAGATGGATAAACGTGGCTAACTTATAGGTAAGTTAGCTTAACTTCTGCAGTAGGGAAAGTGATTAAGGAAGAAGTAGCAAGACATTTGGATATAAATTGTTCCATTGGTAAGATGCATTGGTAAGGTTCATGAAGGAAAGGTCATGTTTGATAATCTGATGGAATTCCTTAAGAACATTACATGCGCAGTGGACAATGGGGAACCTGTGAATGTGGTGTATCTGGATTTCCAGACGGCATTTGACAAGATACTGCACCAAAGACTGCTACATAAGATAAATGTGCACGGTGTTACGGGTAATGTATTAGCATGAATACAGGATTGATTAATTAACAGAAAGCAAAGAATCGGGATAAATGGGTGTTTTTTTGGTTGGCAATCAGGGACTAGGGGTGTGTCTCAGGGATCAGTGTTAGGACAGCAAATGTTTACGATTTACATTGATGATTTAGAGTTGGGGACTGTGTAGTGTGTCAAAATTTACAGATGACACTAAGGTGGGTGGCGGGGCAAAGTGTGCAGAGGACACTGAAAGTCTGCAAAGAGATTTAGATCATCATAGTGAGTGGGTGAGGGTCTGGCAGAGTGAATGCAATGTTGGTAAATCTGAGGTCATCCATTTTTGTAGGAATAGCAGCAAAAT
Source organism: Sphyrna mokarran (assembly GCA_024679065.1). Lineage (NCBI taxonomy): Eukaryota > Metazoa > Chordata > Chondrichthyes > Carcharhiniformes > Carcharhinidae > Sphyrna > Sphyrna mokarran. The sequence continues at coordinate 102,998,146 of JAGIQG010000001.1, read as the reverse complement.
GGATTATTATTTAAATGGTAAAAAATTGTAACATGTGTTTGCTGACCTTGTGCAAGAATCTCAGGGAATTGGTTTGTAGGTGCAGCAGCTAATTAAGAAGGCAAATGGAATTTTTTCTTTGCTCAAGGGGATGGCGTTTAAAAACAGCAAGATCGTGTTGCAGCTATATAAGGTGCTCGTGAGGCCACACCTGGAGTACTGTGTACAGTTTTGGTCTCCTTACTTGAGGAAAGATATATCAGCACTGGAAGGGATGCGGAGGAGATTCATTAGGTTGATTCTGGAGTTGAGGGAGTTGGCATATGAGGAGAGACTGAGTAGACTGGGGTTATATTCTTTGGAATTCAGATGAATGATAGGAGATCTCATAAAAACATATAAGATTATGAAGGGAAGATTGTTTCCACTGGCGGGTGAGACTAGAACTAGGGGGCATAGCCTCAAAATAAGGGACAGCACTTTTAGAACTGAATTGAGGAGGAACTTCTTCAAACAAAGGGTTGTGAATCGGTGGAATTTCTGCCCCGTAAGCAGTTGAGGCTACCTCATTGAATGTTTTTAAGGCAAGGATAGATAAATTTTTGAACAGTAAAGGAATTAAAGGTTATAGTGAGCAAGCAGGTAAGTGGAGCTAAGTCCACAAAAAGACCAGCCATGATCTTATTGAATGGAAGAGCAGGCTTGAGGAGCCAGATGACCTACCAAATGAAATTGCATGCCCCTTAGCAGAGATATTTGAACCATCGATAGTCACGGATGAGGTGCCTGAAGATTGGAGAATGGCAAATGTTGTGCCTTTGTTTAAAAATGGCTGCAGTAAGAAGCCTGGAACTATAGGTCAGTGAACCTCACATCTGTAGTGGATAAGTTGATAGAAGGTATTTTGAGAGATAGGATTTACAGGCATTTTGAGACACAAGGACTGATTAGTCAGCATGGCTTTGTGAATGGAAAATCATGTCTCACAAATTTGATAGTTTTTTGAAGGGATAAGCAACGAGGTAGATGAGGACAGTGCAGTTGATGTTGTCAACACGGACTTTAGCAAGGACTTTGACAAGGTACCGCATAGTAGGCTGTTGCTTAAGGTTAAATTTCATGGGATCCAAAGTGAGGTAGCTGAGTGGATACAAAATTGGTTTGATGACAGAAGACAGGAAGTGATTGTAGAGGGTTTTTCAAACTGGAGATCTATAACCATCAGTGTGCCTCAGGGATCAATGCTGGATCCACTGTTATTTGTCATTTATATTAATGATTTGAATGAGAATATAAGAGGTGTGGTTAGTAAGTTTGCAGATGACAAAGACTGGTGGCATAATGGGCATTGAAGGTTATCTCGGATTGCAATGGCATCCAATGGGCTGATGAATGGCAGATGAAGTTTAATTTAGATAAATGCGAGATGATGCATTTTGGTAGATAGAATCAGGCAAGACTTACTTAGTTAATGGTAGGGCCTTGGGGAGAGTTACAGAACAAAGAGATCTAAGGATACAGGTTCATAGCTCATTGAAAGTGGAGTCACAGGTGGACAGATTGCTGAAGAAAGCATTTAGCATGCTTGGTTTCATCGGTCAGAACACTGAATACAAGAATTGGGACGTCTTGCTGAAGGTGTACAAGACATTGGTAAGGCTACATTTGGAATATTGTGTACAGTTCTGGCCACCCTATTATAGAAAGGATATTATTAAACTAGGAAGAGTGCAGAAAAGATGTTCTAGAATGCTACCAGGGACTTGATGGTTTGAGTTATAAGGAAAGGTTGGATAGACTGGGGACTTTTATCCCTGGAGTGTAGAAGGCTGAGGGGTGATCTTATAGAGGTCTATAAAATAATGAAGGGCATAAATCAGCTAGATAGTCAATATCTTTTCCAAAAGGTAGGGGAGTCTAAAATAAAGAGCATTGGTTTAAAGTCAGAGGGGAAAGATACAAAAGGATCCAAAGGAGCAATTTATTCACATAGAGGGCTGTAAGTATTTAGAACAAGCTGCCAGAGGTAGTAGTGGACATGGGGACAATTTTATCTTTTAAAAAGCATTTAGACAATTACATGGGTAAAATGGGTATTGAGAGATATGGGCCAAATGCAGACAATTGGGACTAGATTAGTAGTTAAAACAAAGGGTGGCATGGACAAGTTGGGCCGAAGGGCCTGTTTCCATGCTGTAAACCCATAAACCTCTAAGTTCTAGGACAGTGGTTCCCAACCTGTTCTTCGTGGTATCACAGATGATCTATGGGAAAGAAAATACAATTGTATGTGCCTTGTTTGTATCATAATAGATGTTAAATTAATACTCACAATGTAATTTGCCTTCACAAATAGCCTTATGTGATATATCCATTATTATTCTCTGAAAATGTAAAGATAAATGCATCATGATGAGTGCAATTTATTTGTGAGTTTGCATCATAATCTATTGGAATTCCCATGTTTTTAGTATTTGTTGATGTATAAGTTTGGCTCCCATCAACCATAAACTGTGTAAAAATGGCTTGCACATGTTGTGATCCACAAAAGCTTTTGATAATGGTCTCATGGTCGGCTTAAAGGAAAAGGGTGGGCACCGCTGCTCTTGGCAATGTAGACCTCAATATTCCACAGATAGCAAAGGGTCCTAAATTCAGGAATCCATTTTGCTCCGTTTTTGAATGATTGTAGTGAAGCGGTGGTCACAAGCCAAGATAGCATCTTGTTGCACAGGCCGAGGACCCTGTGAAAAGATATATCTCCTGGATATCAAACCTAATTCGAATTATGTTCCCTGATCCTCCTGATGTATCTCAAAGTCTCATCAACTTAATCTATTGCTTCCCCAACTTTCATCAAATTGCTTCAGAATTTCGTCTTTTCTGGAGCAAATGGCCACAGTTTTCTATGCCTATCATGGTTGTTAACGGTCTTATAACTAGAATTTTCAACCCCAATATGGAGGCAAGGACAAAAGCAGATGGACACATACATCCACAAGCAATAGGTAGCTAATTAAGGTTCGGGGAAGACCAATTAGCAGAAGCCAAATGGAACTTGCCAGTCAACCAGCTGGCCTGCCTGTGGCATTGGGAACAGGCCAGCTATCTGGAGGTGGCATCCTGGCAGCAGACTGATGAACCAATGCTCCAGGCTCTCCTTGTCTATCTGGCTGCCACAGGCCGCTCTGTGAAGGGAATCTCCATCAATAAGGCTGGTCTGACAGCTGTGGCCATTTTTAAATGCAAGATTTTTACAAGTTTCTAAGGTAATGCCTCAATAGGTAGGTGCTCAATCTCTCACTCACCTACAGGCTAGAGGAGTTCTTATCACCTTGCCAACTTCAAGACTCCACCCACAATCTTTAATCGCACAGCTAGCACACATCCTCAGGTTACTAACTGATCAATTCAGGGAATATTACTGCTAGGTTACTGCTCTGGACACAGTGTGAGGTTTGTATACTGAGGTCCCAACCCCAAATCCACAATCCTGCACTGGCTCCCAAAATGTTTGTATACTTGAGTTTCCGAAAAGCCTTTAATGCAGTTCTATATAATTAGGTTTTATTGCAGGTAGATTTAAGATCAGGCCATAAATTGCACTCTTGCAGACAAAAGTTTATATGAAAATATAAATGAAATTATAATGAAAATAGCTCTGTGTGAGAACAGGTGGATTTGCACAAGGATTGTATTAGGACCTTTGTTTTTCACCATCTTTATTTATCATTTGGATTAAAGTGTCAGGGAAACTCTGATATTTCATGGGTGGCAGAAAGATTTGTGGGGCTGTTAAGACCTTTGACTTCCATTTGTACATAGCTATCAGCTAGCGCTACCATTCCATCATTTCTCTCTGCCCTTCTTCCCATTCCCCTCCATTGTTTTTATGGTGTCAGGCTGCTTGTTCCATTACCAGTTTAAATGAGCCACAATTTTCTTCAATCAAAAATTGAGAAGTTCAGAGCAATGGCCTTGGGTTCTGACTGCAAATTCTTTAAATGTAGCATCGATTCCATCCTTCTTCCAGCACACTTTAATAAAAATAGAAAAAACTCAGTAGGTTTGGCAGCATCTGTGGAGAGAGAAAAGTAGGGTTAATATTTTGCATCAAGTTCCACCCCAGAACCTGATGGCCAAGCATGATGCGTTCATAATGCGGTCAAACAGGTGGAATGTATCAACTTGAAAATCTTTCGAAACACACCAATGGTTGGGGTAAGAGCAGGAAAGAATCCTGGTCAGCCTTACTTGATGTGGAGTGGTGCTGCTCAAGCTATAAGCCTTGGACGACAAACTAGTGACCTGTTTTGGAAATTACCAGCTATGGAAACAGACAAACATTTGCCTTATTGCACCGCTAGATACGAAAAGAGAGTGAGAAAATGGGAATTCCACTTCTATAATATTGCCAATCTTCACCCCAGCCCTTCTGCTGAAACCCTTGTCCATGTGTTTGTCCCCTCCAGGCAGTCAGCTTCTCTGACCATTCTCCATGTTCTGTAAACTTAAGTAATCAAAACTTTTGCCATCTGTATCCTATCATGCATCGAATTATATTCACTGAACAATACATCCCTTCAGATCTACATTTTCTTCTAGCTTTCCTTTGCCAATTTTAAATTCGTATTCTTAATCCCATCATGTTTACATCTCTTTTTGCCTCATCCTCTGTATTTCTGAAACAACTTCATGCTTGAGAATCCTGAACTGAAGTCTGTCGCTCTGACTGTATCTTCTTGCATATTAATACCACCCCCGCCCCCCACATCTCACCTTTAGTAACTGTGCCTGAGGCATTGGCATCTGATCCCCTTTACAAATCCCTTAACTTTACTTTTCCTTAATATGCTACATTTAAACAAACTTGACCCACTTTACCTACTATTGTCTCCTTTGGCTCAGTCTTCATCTTTGTCCCATTATGCCTCTGTGATAACTTGGCATGGTAAAAGAACTTTATCAATGCAAGGTGAAAATAATAGATCATAAACTGATCTAGATGTGATGGGAGAATGGGCAGAGATTCTGCAGTTATTAAATATGGATAAATGTAGTGCAAATCCAAAATCCTTTAGATTCTGGAAATCTGAAAAAAACAAAATAATGCAAATACTTAGTAGGTCAAGCAACTTGAAGAGAATGAAATAGAGTTAACATCATACAGACTGATAGCCTTTCAAGAGAGAACAGTATGAGATCAGGGAGGAAGATCACAAATAAATACAGTTCTATTCATGTGTACACAAGGAGGGCGGTGAGTGTGTATAAGACCATTAGTGCACAGTACATGAATTTCTAAAGATACACAATCAATGCCACAGACTGTTACTAAAGTCAATAGAGTGCTAGGATGCATTAGGAGAACAATCAAATACTCAACAAGAAATGCTAAACTGTCTTAATGTAAAACCTTGGTCAGGCTTCACCAAAAATACTGTATCCCACAACAATGTGAGTGATGTAGAGACCTCAGAAACAGTACAGGGAAGGCCAATTTACTTTATACCTACAATCTCAATCCACCAACCTTTTAAAAATATGTATTTTGTGAGAGAATTTATATTTCTGGGTTGTTACTTCATGTTTTTGGGCAGAAGTGGGGCCCTGGTTGAGAGACTAGCAGGCCCAAGACTCCAGCACAGAAGCAGTAGGGGCTCAGGCCACAATGCTCAGTTCAGAGCTTTCTTTGACAGCTGCTGAGACATGGTGTGAAAACATGATCACACGACCTGGGGAGATTGGCACACAAAGTTGCTCAGATGATAGGGGTTTTGGGCATGATAAGGGACCCACATGAGTTAGACAGGAACAGAAAAAGATGTTTAGTTCCATGCAGCTGGAGCTCAGAAAAGTCAGGGAACAGTTGACAGCTTTATATTGTTGAGGAGCAAGAAAGAAAGACTCAACAGCCAAAAAAAGAGCCGCCTGGTCATCTCTCAAAAAAGTCACCGCTTTCGGTAGCACCAGATCTGCGCCGTTCTAGGAAAGGAAGAAGAACAACGACGATAAAGAAGCGAGTCTGAAAACTGCCTCAGGAAGAGGCGGCCACCATCTTGAGGACGTTGCACATTGACAGAGGCTTTTGGGAAAGTGGCCTCTGCAAAGTGTTGCCTGATGATGTGTGCACCTGGGGATGGAGGGCTGTGTATGAGATGTCAGTGACGAGTACATAAGATATCCAATAATACATAACAGGTACATCAACATTTACATTAGCTTCCCCCTGTCTCCACCCATTTAAATTCAACATTTCTGTCAATAAATCTGTTAGGATTACTGCAAGGGGTGTTTACAAATAAGACGGTTGCAATTTGACCCATGTGATCTAGGAATTGCAAGTCTGAACCCCCACACACTCCCCCCAAAACATAAATTGATGAGAAAATAAAAACCCAGCACATCCTTGACAAAACAGACAGAGTAAACAGTGTTAAGCTTTTTCCTAGGATGGACTCAAATATCACAAGGGGTCACGGGCTTAGGATGACGGGGTTAAGGTATAATTTGGATGCTAGAGGGAGTTTTTTTACACAGAGGGTGGTGGGGGTATGGAATGCGCTGCCAAGTAAAGTGGTGGGGGCAGGCACTCTGGAGTTATTTAAGAGATACTTAGATGGGCACATGAACAGATGGGAATGGAAGGATATAGAAAACTGATTTAAAATAGGGATCATGAGCCTTGGGAGTTGATTATGAGTTCCCTGGGAAGTGTGTAAATTGTCAATGATATTGATGTACTTCTGTTTTATCCTACAGGTACTTCGGTCCACCTTGTTGTCTAACAAGGGGCATACGCGTGATGGGTCGTGAGAGGGCTGCTCTTGGATTTTTCGAGAGGAGCCTAGTGCTTCACGTCGTTAGTGTACGCTTGAACTGGACTAGTTGATGGGCAACACGACAGCTCAGTGACTATCGCTGTGCTGTGCAGATACATGGATTTGGGCCTGTGGGAGTTTGCACATTCTCCCCACGCTTGAGTGGGTTTTCTCCGGGTGCTCCGGTTTCCTCCCACACCCCAAAGATGTGCTCTTAAGCTGATTGGCAGAACAAATTCTCCCTAAATTGTCTCACAAATTTGGTTCCAATGCATAGATCTATAAACATAGACAGGGATCATGGGTAGAAGTGGGAACATTGAGGTGGCAGCATGGGCTCGTTGGGCTGAAGGGCCTGTTTCCCGTGCTGTTTTGTTCTTTGTTCTTTGTTTTTGATGCTTGTTCTTTAGTGTCAGGACGTACATTTTAATTTACAGGTGGGAATTCTTTTGTGCAAATCACCAATCGAGTTGTTTGCTCAAAAAACTTCATTAGGTTAGTAATGCGGGACCTTTTTTTCCCAAAAGCAATGTCGCAGGAACTTGAATCCATCCGTTTTGCACCATCTCTCAAGCCACATATCATCTTAGGTATCCTGACCATTCCTACTCTGACTATTACGTGATATTGGTAGCAATCCCGAGGCTACTACCTTTGAAATCCTACTTTTCAGTTTATCTCCTCATTCCCTAAGTTCAGCTTGTAGGACCTCATCCTGTTTTTTTTTCCCTATATTGTTGGTGTCTATATGTACCATGATAGCTGGCTGTTCACCTTATCCCTCCAGATTTTCCTGTAGCTGCTCTGAGACATCCTTGACCCTTGCACCATAGAGGCAACATGTCATCTTAGAGTCTTGTTTGCATCAGCAGAAATACCTGTCTATTACCCTTATAATTGAGTTCCCTATCACTATAGCTCTGCCACTCTTTTTTCTGCCCTCCCATGCAGCAGAACCAGCCATGGTGCCATAAACCTGGCTGCTGCCACCTTCCCCTGATGAGCTTTCTCCTTCAACAGTATCCAAACTGGTATATTTGTTTTGGAGGGAGATGACTGCAGGGGATACCTGTATTGTCTTCCTACTCTTCCTCTGCCTGGTGCTTACCCATTCTCTATCTCCCTCAGTAATTTTTATCTGTGTATGACCAACTCACTGAACGTGCTACCCACAATTTCCTCCGCATCGTGGATGTTCCAAAGTGAATCTATCTGCAACTCCAAAGCTGTCAAGTGGTCTAACAGGAGCTGCAGTTGGACACACTTCTTGCACATGAAGGAGCCAGGGACACAAGAATCCCTGAATTCCCACATCACACAGGAGGAGCATGACACGGGTCCGGGTTCTCTTGCCATGACTTAACCTTTAAGCTAACTGACAACGACAACTACAATGCCAAAACAAAAAAAGAGAAAAAAAAGGAAAAAACTACTTACCAGTCACCAGCCAATTACTTACCTAGTTGCTGCGATTACATGGTTCGATTTCTTTCCAATCTCACTTGCCCTTGAGGCTCCCTCACAGGTCTGCCTCTCTGCTCCTCCTGAAGATAAACACCATTTTCCCTCCAGCACCGAATTCCCATTCAGCTCTAAATTCCCGATACCCTGACTGTGGCTGGATCTTACTCTGGCTGCAGTCTCTCTCCCAATGGTTTGCACAAACTCACTGATCATCTATCTTTGGAGAGAGAAACAGAGTTAATATTTTGAGTCTAATATTACAATATGTTTAATATTAACCATATAAGACCCTCTGAGTACACCTGAATCTACCCAAAGGAATTGTTGGAAGGCCCTGTGTAGTTCTGAATGGCTCCTGCATCCTAACATAGCTGAAAGAAGATCCTTCTTATTTCTACCACAGATTACACTATCTCCTTTCCCAGTATCCTTTTGACTACACACTATACTGAATGCAGCTTTCATCGCCATTAGCCTTTCCCTGTCTTCTTGAGAACTAGAACTTTAACTCTAAAAATGTTTTTTTTTCCCCTGAGCTTGATTTGTCATTCAATATGACCCATTAACTATATTTTACAAGTAACCAGTTACTACCTCTAGGGACATATGTGGCCTCTTTTTGCATGTGGATAGTTTCGAATGTATTCCATTTTTTATGGCTGTTGATAATGTTCCTGCTTAGAATGAAAGGCTAATCAACCTACTTTAAGCTACCTGATTGTTTCTACTTACTTCTTTGATCAGAAGAGTTGAGAACGATTTTAGCAATTCTATCTCATGCCAGACTGAGGGAGACAGTGGCACAGTGACATTGTTGCTAAACTAATAATCCAGGGTAATGGTCTGAGGATGCAGCTTCAAATCCCACCAAGGTAGACAGTAAATTTAGAATTCAATAAAAATCTCGAGTTAAGATTGTAATGATAGCTGCGAAACCATTGTCGATCGTTGTAAAAAAAATCCAGCCCACTCGTCCTTTAGGGAAGGAAATCTGCCATCCTTACCTGGTCTGGCCTACACTGGACTCTGAATCTACACCAATGTGGTTGACTCTCAAATGTCCTCTAAAATGGAGGGCAGTTAGGGATGGACAATACATTCTGGCATAGCCAGCAGCAGCCACATCCGCAAATGATTTTTTGAAAAAGCTAACTCAGCATAGAACCTGAGCCCCATGAGTACATTTAATTTGACACTATGAGCGGGATTTTATAGCCTCGCTCATCCCAAAACCATAAAATCTTATACATAAAATGTTGGTTGCAGAATGTGGTATAATGGTCCTTATTTTTGCTACAGCACAAGTAGAAAATAACACATATAAACTTATTAATAATATTGGTTTTAAATATGTGGCAAAGGCCTTTTGACGTCTTAGTAGTAACATTCCTGCTTTTATCTCCCTCAATTTGTGGCACATTGAAAAATGGCATGCTACATGGAAGATTTCCTCCGCACGCTGTGTGCAACGGAATGGTTAACATTTTCATAAAGAGGAGGCATGTAATTCCCTTACATGTAACACACAGAGGAATTCTTCCATCGACATGTTTAATTTCTGCCGGGAGAAAAAAATAACTACTTGACCTTGAGAATATGATGAACACAAGAGTGTTTTGTATTCAATGGATGCTGCTTCAATGGGTGCCAGTTTTTTTAACTGTTTGGCAACAGAGCAAACAGCAACAATGTTACAAAGGTGAAGTTCAGATGAGAGCTTTGCACCAAATGGAGGCAGAAATGCAATATTAGTCAGTGGGATACTGGCTCTCATAGATTCTGAGAAAGGGAGGCATTTACCAGCCAAATACTTGGCAGAGGTCAAAGTAATGACCAGACAACATGCAGCAGAGAAATGAAGAAGTCTTTTATTCTGTGCAGCCTGTAACAAGCCTGGTGCTGACACCTTAAATACTTCCCAATCAAGTTTAAAGTGATACTTGAAACAAATAGTCTTTGCCCTGAACTCTGCTTCCTGTTTCTGGTGGATCAGTTGAACAGAGCAGTCCTTGTCAGCATTGGCCACAGCAGAAAGCAATAGCAAAACCATTTTGATTCTTCCCAGGCACTGTTGGGGAAGCAGGCAATTTCATGCTCATTCGGATACAATACAATAATTAAAATTGAAAGTCAGTGATAATTAACTGGGAAATTACCACAGTATAAATAAAGCATTGATTGCAGAACTTGATGCAGAATGGTGTCTTATTTTTGCTACTGCTATAGAAATTTTTGCTATAGAAAGTAACACGTATAAACTTATTAATAACTTTGCTTTTAAATATGAGGAAAACATCATGCAACTTTTTGGCATGTTGGTTTTGGATATACTGGAGTGTATATGAATACACAGAAAGAAAAATCTCCATCTGACAGTGTCCTCTGATGTTAAACTGAGTGTTGTTTCAAGGTCAGGGCTGCACTGCTGAGTTGAGCACCTTCCCACATACAAAAGAGAACTGTCTGTTTTACATTACAGCAAGAATAGCTGGGATTTATGACCGTATCAACTGCATAATGAACATGATGCACATTTCGGCCTGATGTTCGAAATGGAGTAGGAGGATTCCCTCAGAGAAGTGGTGGGCAAATGCATCCTAATATTGTATTGAGTGGGAAATGATGCAGTATAGGTATTCCCAGAGGTTAAGAGTTATTAGTGTGGGTGTGTGACCCCATGATCCATCAGCACTTGGAGCTGGAGGAGTGAGGAATGTGTATGAATGTGCCAGCTCCCCATCGGAGTCTATCGAGATGGCCGCCCAGGGCGAAAAGTCATGGGACTCAGATGTTATTGCATTGTATCCAAATTAGTGTAAAATTTCCTGTTCCCCCAACAGTCCCTGGGAAAATTCCAAATGGTTATGCTTCATTCTACCGTGGCCATTACTGACAGGCAGCTCTGTTTAACTGCTCCGCCAAAGAGGAAGCGGATTTCACAGTACTGCCTGAAAAGAAGTCTTCAAAAAACATAACACGTACTTCCAGGACCTGAAACCAGTCTACAAGGATAGAATGCGAGAATATTTACTGCATAGAGAAGGAGGCCGTTTAGCCCATCATCTCCATGCCAGCTCTCTGCAAAGGTCCCATTCCCTGCCTTTTCCCCATGTCCTACTAATCTTTTCTCTTCAGATAATTTTCCAATTCCCTTTGGAAAGCTGCAATTGAATCTACCTTTTCTACACTCTTAGGAAATTCGAGATCTCAATCATTCATTGAGTCAAAATGTATTTCTTCATTATGCCTCTGGTTCTTTTGTCAAACACTTTACTTAGATTTCTTCAGGTTTTGACTCTTTTGTCAATTTACCATGTGTTCTCCCATTCCACCAACTTGTCCATGTCCCCTTGAAGTCTATCAGTATCCTTACAATTTTATTTGATCTGAAAATTTGGAACTTTGCTATGCACATCGAAATCTAATATGTATCAAGGAAAGCAACAATCCTAATACTAAACATCAGGGAACCCCAGCATGTACCTTCCTCCAGTCCAAAAAAACAAGTGTTGTATCCTGTCACTCAGCCAACTTTGTACTTATGTTGCCACTGTTTCTTTTATTTCATGGGCTTCAACTTTTCTGACAAGCTTGTTATGTGACACTTTAACAACTCCCTCTTGGAAAGACATGGACACAACACGCACTGCATCACCCATGTCAACCCTCTTTGTTATCTCATTAAAAAACTCAGTCAATTTAGTGAAACATTGTTGCCTTAAATAAATGTTGGTGGCTTTTCTTAACTAATGCAAAGTGTCCAAATGAATGTTAGGTTTGCTCTGGATTATTGTTTCAAAAGTGTTTTCATTTTCAACTATCTTCAGTTAGATTAAACTGACTGGTGTGTATTTGACAAAGGGTTATAAGACAATAAGATCGAAATATCTAGGGCAGAATTAGGCCATTCAATCCATTGAGTCTGCGCCGTCATTCAATCATGGTTGATATTTTTCTCATTCTCCATTCTCCTGCCTTTTCCCTATAACCCCTGATCCCCTTATCAATCAAGAACTTATGTATCTCTGTCTTAAAGACATTCCATGATCTGGCCTCCACAGCCTGCAGCGAAGTTTTCCACAGATTCACCACTCTGTGGCTGAAGAAATTCCTCCTCATCTCTGTTTCAAAGGATCGTCCTTTTAGCCTGAGGTTGTGCCCTTTGGTTCTAGTTTTTCTTACTAGTGGAAACATCCTTTCCACATCCATTGTATCCAGGCCTCGCAGTATCCTGTAAGTTTCAATAAGATCCCCCTTATCCTTCTAAACTCCAATGAGTACAGACCCAGAGTCCTCAACTCCTCATAAAACAAACTCTTCATTCCAGGGATCAATATAGTGAACCTCCCATGGACCCTTTCCAAGGCCAGCTCATTCTTCCTTAGATATGGGACCCAAAACTGCTCACAATACTCTATGTGGGATCTGACCACAGCCTTATACAGCCTCAGAAGTACATCCTGCTCTTGTATCCTGGCCCTCTTAACATGAATGCTAACATTGCATTTGACTTCCTAACTGCTGACTGTACCTGCATGTTAACCTTAAGAGAATTTTGAACAATGATTCCCAAGTCCCTTTGCGTTTCTGATTTCCTGTATATTTTCCCATTTAGAAAATAGTCTTTGCCTCCATTTCTCCTTCCAAAGTGTATAATCTCTCACTTTTCCATACATACTCCATCTGCCACTTCTTTGCCCATTCTCTTAACCTGTCCAAGTCCTTCTGCTGCCTTCCTGCTTCCTCAGTATTACCTGTTCCTCTACATATCTCTGTATCATCTGCAAACTCAGTAACAGTGCCTTCAGTTCCTTCCTCCAAACGATTAATGCATGTTGCGAAAAGTTGTGGTCACAGCACTAATCCCTGAGGCACTATTGTTTGAACCAGGATGTAATTTGGAATTGTCCAATCTTCTGGCACCACCGCTGTAACCAAGGCGGTAGGAAGGTTATGAGCTGTGCCTCAGCAATTTCCATCTTTTCTTCCCTCAGTATCCTCAGATATATCTGATCAATCCTGGTGACTTATCAACAGTGCAGTCAGCTATCCTAATACCTTGTCTTCATTAATTTCAGTTTATCCATTGTTTCAACCACCTCCTTTTTCATGACAACTTTTGCAGCAGTTTCTTACTTTTTAAAGAAAGAAGTATTAATTTAATACCTCAGCCGTGCCTCTTTGCTACCTCTTTTAGTCCCCAATCAGCTCTACACCTTTCTTTCATTTTTTTTACAAGATGTGGATGTCGCTGGCTAGACCAGAATTTATTTCCCATTCCTAATTGTGCTTAAGAAGATGGTGGTTAGGGCGGCATGGTGGTTAGCACTGCTGCCTCACAGTGCCAGGGACCTAGGTTCGATTCCTCGCTTGGGTTACTGTCTGTGTGGAGTCTCCACATTCTCCCCATGCCTGCGTGGATTTCCTCTGGATGTTCCAGATTCCTCCCACTGTCTGAAAGACGTGTTGGTTAGATGCATTGGCCATGCTAAATTCTCCCTTAGTGTACCCAAACAAGTACCAGAGTGTAGCGATTAGAGATTTTCACAATACCTTCACTGTATTGTTAATGTAAGTCTACTTATGACAAATAATAAATAAATAAACTTCATGCTATACCTTTTTGATCTACTGCAGTCCATATGATTCTGACCCGGCAACAGTGAAGGAGCAGTGATGTAGGGCAGGATTTTATGGCCTTGCTCATCCTGAAACCGAAATGTTCCGCCCGATGTCAACGGACCTTTCCATGCTTCACCCCTTGCCCACTTCAATTCATGTGTGTATGGGGAGGGGGTGGGGGTGGTAAAAATATGGCCATAGTTATAAGTCAGGATGATGTGTGACTTGGAAGGCAACTTGCAGGTTGCACTCTTTCATTATTTATGCCATTAGAAGACATTTTGATTCTCTTTTATATTGGCTGCCAGTCTCTCCTCATACATTCCTCATTCACAGTATGATAGCAAATTTTTCTGCTCTGTATTGGCACTCTGATGAAGAACAGGAGGAACAGCAGCAGCATCAGCAACATCAGCATCGGCGTTATCTGCCTTCTTCTCAGTTATTTGCTGCTCCATAAGGCAGAGGAGCTAGTCACTGAGATCCAGCTGTAAGGTGGGATCTGCAGCACAGGGTTTACATGCAGAGGATCAGTTCCCTTGGCACGTGTAAGCTCTAATTTAATTTTTCACTTTATCTTAGAACTTTTATTCAGCTTGATGCCTATTTGAATTCTTAAACAGGCAGTCTTCCTATACCTTCTATTTCTGCTTCATCTTCCTGTTTATTTAGTTATTTACCCAGAGACTACTGTGTCTGTTTTGATTTGATTTATTATTATCCCATGTATTAGCATACAGTGAAAAGTATTGTTTCTTGTGTGCTGTACAGACAGAAGATACTATTCATAAAGAAGGGAATGAGACAGTGCAAAATGTAGTGTTACAGTCATAGCTAGGGTGTAGAGAAAGATCAAGTTAATGCAAGTTAAGTCCATTCAAAATTCAGCAGCAGAGAAGAAGCTGTTCTTGAGTGGGCTGATATGTGACCTCAGACTTTTGTATCTTTTTCCCAAAGGAAGAAGACAAAAGAGAGAATGTCGGGAGTGTGTGGGGTCCTTAATTATGCTGGCTGTTTTGCCAAGACAGCAGGAAGTGTAGACAGAGGAATTTGCCCATATAGTGACAGGTGTACAAGAAGTACAGTGGAGGAGGGGGGGTGAGTACACAGTCTTGTGGGGCACCGGTATTGAGGATGATCGTGGAGGAGGTATTGTTGCCTATTCTTATTGATTGTGGTCTATGAGTTAGGAAGTTCAGAAGAGGGAGGAATTGAGGAGCTGGCCACAGAGTTTGGAGATGAGTTTCATAGGAATAATAATGTTGAAGGCTGAGCTGTAGTCAATAAATAGGAGTCTGACATAGGTGTTCTTGTTATAGGTGTTCCAGGGTTGAGTGCAGAACCAGGGAAATGGTGTCTGTTGTGGACCTGTTGCAGCAGTAGGCAAACTACGGTGGATCCAGGTAGTCCTGGAGGCTGGAATTGATTTGTGCTATGACTAAACTTTCAAAGCACTTCATAATGATGGATGTCAGAGCCATTGGCCGATAGTTAAGGCACATTTTCTCTACCTTTCTCATTCACAGGAATGTATGTCAACTTTACCTGAACTATCTCCTCTTTAAGGGCAGCCCGTTATTCATTTCCTGTTTTGCCAACCAATTGTTGATTTCAATTGACAAGGGCCAGGTCAGTTTTCATCTGACTGAAGTTGGCCCTCTTCCAATTAAGTATTAGCACCTTCTTCTTTCCTATGTAAAATTCATAATATTATAATCATGTCCCATAAATGTTCTTCAGCTGACACTTTCTGCTTGTCTCACCTCATTCCCCAAACCTGCCCTTGTATTGCCAGTGGATTGTTCTATTCAAATAGATTCTGTCCTTGACCACTTCAAGGAGTTAAATATACTCTTGGGTGAAGGGGATTAAAGGATATGGGGGAGAAGATGGATTCAGCCTGTGCAATTACATGATCAACCAAGATCATAATGAATAACAGAGTGGGCTCAAATGGTCAAATGGCCTCCTCCTGCTCCTATTTTCTATGTTTCTATGACCTTCCCTATCATGAAGAATAAGGATTGCTGATGTGTGGAAATACCAGCAGTCGCAAGTTCTCTCCAATCCACAAATCATCTGAACTTGGAAATATATCATTGTTCCTTCACTGTTGTTGGATCAAAATCCTGGAACTCTCTCCTGAACAGAACTGTGGGTGTAGCTACACCAGAGTGACAGCAACTGTTAAAGAAGGCAGCTCATCACTAAAACACTGCGTGGCATGGTGGCACAAAGGCTAGTATTGTTGCCGCACAGTGCCAGGGTCCCAGGTTCAATTCCAGCATTGAGTCACAGTCTCTGTGGTTTGTAGATTCTCCCTGTGTCTGCATGGGTACTCCAGTTTCCTCCCATAGTCCAAAGATATGTAGGTTATGTTAATTGGCTAAATTCTCCCTAATGTCGGGGAGGCCTAGCAAGTTAAATGCACGGGACTGAGGACTAGGTCCTGTGTATGGGATTATGGTCGGTATGGACTTGAGAGGCCAAATGGCCTTCTTCTATACTTTAGGGATTCTGTGATGTTCTTAAAAACAGTTAGCGAGGAGAAAAAAACCTTAATCACAATCCCACGACAGAAAAAAAAAACACTCACTCCCGTCATCATTTTTATCTGTGGGTCTCTGACACAGTTTTTTCTCAGGACGTGGGCAGCCAGTTTGCATAACTTAGCTCCCAATTAGGGTTAATTCCTTCAATATCCTGGAATTCTTCGCATAGTGCACTGTGAGTGCACCAAAATAATAATCGAATAATGGTTTAAGTGGTCAGCATTTTGCCAATGGTAGCACTGTCCCCTGCTGCATGGGGAGGCCACTTGTTTAAAGAGGCAGCCTCCCTGTGGTAGCCCTGGAGGTCACCAGAGTCCAAGGCTCTGTGACCCAAAGAGAGGGCTCAGGCAGAGTAGATCACTCCTGTGGCTTGAAAGGGCTATTTGGAGAGCTATGCCTCTTAGTGTTAGGAAGACTAGTTAGAACATAGAACATGGAACATTACAGCACAGTACAGGCCCTTCGGCCTTCGATGTTGCGCCGACCTATGAAACCAATCAAAAGCCCATCTAAATTACACTATTCCAATATCATCCATATGTTTATCCAGTGAGCATTTAAATGCGCTTAATATTGGCAAAAGTTAGGGTTAGTGCATGGGGTTATGCAGATAGGGCCTGAATGGGATTGTAGTCAATGCAGCCTCGATGGACTGAATGGCCTCTTTCTGCACTGTAGGATTCTATGTTTCTATTTCCTTTGCGCCTGCCTTCCTCAGCTCCCTGAATTCTAAAGGGATGGAAGGAGCTGGTGAGAAACCACGTACGTTAATTACCAAGACCATAGGTTGATTTTTATGCATGGTTTTGAAATTATGTCAGCAGGAGGCAAACCTACTCCCGTGGGCAGCGAGACACCTGGGTGACATTTTGTGGCAGTAGCCAAAAATTAGCTTACCACCAGGTCACCACCCCATTAGGAATGCAGTCCGGCCTTAGGAGCTCCTGGCCCAGTGGGAAGGCTGGTAGTTCAGCACTGCCAATATTAACGATGGCCAGTGCTGAGGCTGCAGCTCCAGGATAGAGGCACCTCAGTGGCATGGCACCTTGAAAAGATGAGGCTTTTTTTTGGGGAAAGCAAAGCCAAATAAACAGTCTCTGGCTACCAAAGGGTAAATCACAGTGCACTGGCAGCATCATCCACGGGGCCACGGAGTGCTCATGAAGGAAGGTCCACATGCCTGGGAACCCACTGAGAGGTCACCACAGTTTAATTGGCAGTCTTTCTACATATTGGAGAGTCTTCCTATCATGGACAAAGGCCCCAGTGGGCGACCACACCATCAAGGCTCCTGCAATATGTCACAATGTGGGGATGCCCGTGTTGGACCGGGATGGGCACAGTAAGAAGTCTCACGACACCAGCTTAAAGTCCAACCAGTTTATTTGGAATCACAAGTTTTTGGACCAATGCTCCTTCCTCAGGTGAGCCACCTGATGAAGGAGCAATGCTCTGAAAACTCATGATTCTAAATAAACCTGTTGGACTTTAACCTGGTGTTGTGAGACTTCTTGCAATATGTCATGGGAGACAATGATGCACCATATTGCTTGTCCACTGCCTCCCAACCTGACTCCAAAGGGCCAGAAAAATCCACCCTCTTACGTTCCCAAAAAAACTTTCAGTTCTTACAGATGCAATAGCTTTCAGTGTCATGACAATTACAGCACAATTTTCATTAAAGAGCCATTTTGTCAAGTAACTTGAAGAATGTTGGAGACAGCTTCATCAGCTATACAATAGTGTGAGAAGACCAACCTGCTATCTGGCACTCTGTCATTTAATTTTTTAAAGATTGAATATAATTCATCGAGGTTCAAGGTTCTGGAACTGACAGGACTATTAGTAATTCAAGGACTGGACTTTCTTTCAACAAATATAAAACTCGCTGTGAATAGCACAGTCAAAAAAATGAGAAAGAAAGGAATAAAACATGACATTATTTCATTTAAACAAAATATTCCACCAATGAAATTACAAAAGAACATTAATGTGGCATTAAAATATGTCGGTGTGAACAGGATTAACTTGAATGAGGAATCTTATGGCATATCCAGTTTGGTTGATTTTTTTCCTCTCTTTTTAACTTACAAGTAGTGAGCTGATATGTGGCAAGGGCAATAGAATACTTGAAACTTTGGTGACCAACAAACTAATTCCTTAAACAATGACAAGGATTTTTCAGCCCTTCCCACAACAGAATCTTCCAGTCCTGCCGAAGGCAAGTCCCGCGGTGGGTTCTCTGATAACCAGATGGGCATGTCACATGAAATAGTGTGGACATTGGTGGCCAAGAGCGATGGGATGTGGAATACCCTGTTTGAAAGGATTCTGAACTTAATAGAGTAACTGAGATGGAATTAGGGTAAATTTCAGTCATTAGCCACAGAATGAGAAATAAAGAAAGAGAAAATTTCTTTGAATTAACTGAGGGACAAAAAAATAAAATGAAAGAAGAAGGAAGAAAACAATTAAAGGAACTTTTAAAAATATAAATCTCAATCACAACAATTTACTATCTGCAGGAATGAGATTCTAAAATTTTAATAATTCCCATTTTGGGCCAAAGTACTAAATTGAAGGAATATAAATCTTGTCATTAAACAGGCTCCTTACATATTAAATATTATATCTAACTTTCCGCACAGGATTAATTTACCTCAACAGTGTAAACTAAACAATATCATGACACTCATACTGAGGTTGAAGGCAAGCTCCAGCTTAGGGTTGATGACTGAAAGACCCAAATTGTCCAGCAATCCGTCATGAATCAGAACATATAGGGCATATCTCTCTCACCACAATGCAGCGCGATTATTTACACAATAATACCAGAGTATGCATTAAACTCGTCATTATTTTCTCAGCAAGTTCTGGGTCAATGGGTGTTTTTTTTCGGTCAAGGAAACCATGAAAAATGGGATTGTATTGAGTAAAAAGCACACAGTAAACAGTGTCACGGTGTTGGATAAATTTCAGGTTCTTAACGGAGAACTCCATGTAACTCTTTTCAAAGTGAAGTGCCCGAACTGTAAAATGTAACAAGTGGACCTTATTTTAGACACATCTTTCTACACAAGACATACAGTAGCTGCTTTTAAGGTCTTATTTTGACTGATCTCTAGTCAGCTTGCTAATTTGGACAAATATGAATCTGGATGGTTTTTTAAATTAGCTGAAATACTGAGAAATGCACATATATCTGATTTTGAATTTTGTGAGGACAGCAAACTTATTTTAAAGTATTTATCATTTCCAGTCCAAAGATACTTGCCAGTAGATTTAAATGAGAATTGATAGTTTGTTAAGTTTTTCTGCTAATTCCTACCTCAGGAAACAAATTGATGGACTGCAGACCAGGCCGATATTTTTTAGGCTTTCCTCATTCAGTTATTTAAGAAGCACTATTTTTATTATGCAGGGTCCAATTTGGCAGCATTTGATAATGCAATTCCAAAATTGAGGTATGAAGAATTGTTGGGAGTTGGGAGCTGTTATTTTATCTTCAAGCATAAAAGGGTTCATTTTCAATTTTGGGAGGGATATCGAACATGCGTCCCAGTTGTAGCCTCTGCCTGTTTTTATCAGTGGCATAATCCAAGACATTTGGAGAGTGAGCTGTAAGTGTTGTTCCAGCACTCGTTTATGTTGCACAGGTCGAGGGAATTCAGTGTAGGCTAGTGAACATTTTATCCTGGTGGCATCAACAGTGCTCGCTAACATTTTCATCAATTTCCATAAGAAACATTTTTTATAGAATGAGCCCTAACATCCTACCCCATGCCTATTTCAGTAAAGTATATGATATTTTCTTCATCTTTTAATCTGCATGTCATGTAAAGATTACATGTCTTAATAGTTTCCATTCCAGGTTCCAACTTTTAACATGGACCAGTCTAACACACTCCCTTTCTTCGACATGTTAGCTGAGGAATCTACTTGGTATTTACACCACTGTCTACTGCAATTCTAGCTTCACCAATTGATATACACATGAAGATTTGTATAACACCACATTCAATAACATTGGCATTACCTGACACCTTGCAAGCTTGATGCAGAAATAGAGTGCATCAGACCTATCCAGCAAGACAATGGCTATCCTGATTAGCTCATTGTAAGTTGTGCATTGACAAACTCGCAAATGGGCCAAAGATCACTACTTTCACACCTGAAAACTGCCCAGCCTATTTCAAATTACCCTGGAAAGACAAAGTATTGCAAACACTTGAACAAGTTATGATGTGGACTGAGGCGGGCACAATAAGAAGTTTCACAACACCAAGTTAAAATCCAACAGGTTTATTTGGAATCATGAGCTTTTGGAGCACTGCTCCTTCATCAGGTGAGTCGTAACAAGTTAAGCAATTCATGCTGCTATTATGTAATGGCTACGCAAGTGGCTGTGCCATCAGTCCATAAAGACAGTCTACCTATCACACAGTGGAACAATATTGTGCATGAATTTCACTGTCTGTACAATGCTAGGTATGTACAGTCATATGTCCCAATGATTGGCCGATCAAATTAAACAGCACGTTCCTTCAGTTCATTGTAATACTCAATAAATCAGCATTTTCAAAACTCAAAACAAAACATCCATTGTTAGACAAAAGCAAAAAGTGTCACTCAGATTCAA
This sequence comes from Sphyrna mokarran, assembly GCA_024679065.1. Lineage (NCBI taxonomy): Eukaryota > Metazoa > Chordata > Chondrichthyes > Carcharhiniformes > Carcharhinidae > Sphyrna > Sphyrna mokarran. The sequence continues at coordinate 102,977,069 of JAGIQG010000001.1, read as the reverse complement.
AATGTTGGCTCTATCCTCTCTCCACAGATACTGTTGGATCTGCTGAGATTTTCCAGCATTTTTCTGTTTTCGTTTCATTTATTGTTAGATTCCATTCTGCAAGTGGGCAGCATTTGCTGAAGAATCCTGAGTGCATTAATAGCTACACTAACAGCCAACTTACAAAGAACAAAGAACAAAACAGCACAGGAAACTGGCCGTTCGGCCCAACGAGCCCGCGCCGCCACCTCGATGTTCCCACCTCTACCCGTGATCCCTGTCTATGTTTGTAGATCTATGGATTGAAAACCAAATTTGAGACAATTTAGGGAGAATTTGTTTTGCCAATTAGCTCAAGAGCACAGCTTTGGGATGTGGGAGGAAACCGGAGCACCTGGAGAAAATCCATGCAAGTGATTTAAATCACGCTCATAACATGGCTCAGTTATACTTACTAGAAATAAACAATATTAGCATATAAGAGGGGCATTAATACAAAAGAAACGGAATTATCTAGGAGTTTGGGGAATTTATCCCCTGTGCTTACTCGTGGCAAAACCCTGGCCAATCAGAGTCAACCACCAACTAATTATCACCCTTTTCTTCTCTAATATGCATTGTTATGATTATTTGAAATTTACCATTCTTGCATTTGTCCTGATGAGTGCAAGATGAAAAGCTTTGGCAACACATCCCTCTTTTCAGCAATATATTGATGTAATTTAAGTTGAACAGATGGAAGATCTTGTGCATAATTTTCTAATTGTTCTCATGGCATGGATAGCTATGCTCCAGGTGTACGATACATGCAAATGTATTCTATGAACAAATTATTATCATGGAGTGAGTGAAAAGAGAACCCGGAGGCAACCATCATCACTTAGAAGAGTGAGAGAGGTGCAGTGAGGCTATTAACAGCAAGAGAGGAACAATGAGCCATTCAGAATGAGAGAAGAGCAACACAGCTATGAACAGCAAGAGGTCTTAATCTTTTGGCTAAGATCAAGCATCAGATCAAGCCCAAGATGGATTGCAATGATTATTCTTGTCAGCTTGGATCTTGTTTGTCTCTCTATGAATTGGATTCAATTGAATTTTGAATTTGATTTTGGAGTGAGTAAGGAATGGATTCGAGCTTGCTGAGTCAACTATGAGCATTGGCTTTGTAAATTTAAGAATAAAGAAAACATGAAAAATTAACGTGAAGAGGCCAGTGCTAGCTACCCTCATGAGGCTGCTATGCATTTATAAATCCCAAGGAGAGAGGTTCTGTTGGAAGCAGAAAGGAGGGCAATAGGAGGATGTGTACTTGTCTTTCCAAGGTCGTTACAGTGGAACCTGGTCTCCAGTCATCTTGGGCCCTCTGACCACTGGTCCAAGGCCTTGCTCCATTGAACATATTTGATAACTTTTATGTAACAATTATCCCACGTTAAAAGAACACAAGCATATTCCATCTCTTAAAATGAAGTTCGGGACTTCATTTCTGACTTCAATGCTGTCAAATTGGAACGGTGGATTTCTTCTGTGTGACTTGTAGAAATCCTGAAGGAACATGAAAATGGCCATTCATGTTGTTTCTCTGGGGGTTGGTGTGGAGTCGATTCTGCTGTAATTAAACAAGGTCCAATTCTCACAGCTCGCTCCATGTTAATATTTAGGTTAATTTTATTTTTAATTAATACTTACCTTTTTCCATTTCCATTTGGCCTACTATATCCGTTGCTCCCAGTGTTGTCTCCTCTCCTTTGAGACTAAACGCAGACTCGGTGACCATCTTGCAGAACATCTTCGCTCAGTTGACAAGTATGATCCCAACCTTCCTGTCACTTGCCGTTTAAACTACATGTTTATTCTTGGTCTGTTGCAATACTCCAGTGAAGCCCTCTGCAAACTGGAGGAACAGCATCTCAATTGCTAACTCGGCATATTACAATCTTCAGGACTCAACATTGAGTTCAACAACGTTTGACAATGACTTTTCTCCTCCATCTTAAGCATTGTTTTTTTATATCCCATACATTAATGCCTCAGTACAAAAACCCTCCCTCCCCAAACTGGGCCATCTGTCTCATGTTTTTATGGTGGCTATATCTTGTTTCAATATCTCCCAACTACAGTTTAATAACCCACACATTTCTCCCTCTCTTTACTTCTGATGAAGAGCAAACAGAGTTGAAATGTTGGGGTGGATTCTTCTAGCCTGCTGAACTGCTCCAGCAGTGTGGGCTGGGAGAGATAAGCGGAGGCCATTTAGCAGCCTCTTTGCTGGCCTCAGGGCATCTCCAGCTGCTGGAATTCCAGCATTGTCAGGTCCGCACAAGAAACTGGGGTGCAGCTGCTTTAAATATTTAAATGAGTATTTACTTCTTAATAGCAGGCTCAAGACTAAGGGGCAGTGCCGGGGGTGCGGGTGGGGGTGGCAGGCGAGGCCTGTTGGGGAAGGGGGTGGAATCAGTGGGGGTGGGAGTTCCCACTGCCACTCTTCAGTCTGGATTGGTAACAAAGGGCCGTGGTAGAATAGGCTGGAAAAGACAATAGTTGTCAGTAAATTCATGTTGACAACACTTGATGTTAGAAACACCAACTCCATTTCGTTTCCCCTCAGCCCTCAGGATTACTTGCTACACTTTGGTAGTATGCTGAGGAATAGAAGGGACAGAGATATTTTGATAGATTAATTCTGAGGCTTGGCAAGTGTTTGAGGGCTTCCTCCTCATTAGCCCACACATTGCACTTCCACATCAAGTGTCTGGGGACTCTTGGGCCAACAAGGATAATTATTTTACTTTGTTTTGCAACCTAAAGTTTTCTTGATTCATCTTATTTTAGGCAAAAAAAACCATTATTTCCCCTCTGATAAATGTTAAATAATTCACAGGAGAATAGAAAATGTAAAAGAGAAAACATTTGCAAATGGTGGAGAAGTCTTCAAGAAAATTTATGGAAAAAGGGAACAGTTTGCTCATATTTTTACTTGCTTGCTTATAAGTGTGGATCATAACTCAACAAGCTTAGAGAATTCCCTTCAAAGCTACAGTGTTTTGGGACACAACTGTAACATAAACAAGCCTGTAGTAGTATCATAACCAATTCCAAAACTCTTCTCAGCAAGAGATTTAATCGTCAAAATGCCAACAGTGATAATCATAAACAACAGAACTTGCATCGAATCTAACATCTTGGCTCTTGCAATGAATGGTCTTAGAACTCAAATATAGGCTTCATTATATTGTGTTTAGCTGGGTATTACACACTAACATCAACCAGGGATTTTAGGTGTTGTGGTAAAGCTGCTGGAATGAAAACTTTCAAATCTGCTTCAATCACCTTTGAGTAATTGTACAAAGAATCATTGTCTAAGAAAAAAGATATATGCTCCTTAGAAACATGAAAAATGCATAAATAATTCGAGAAAGGTGATCAGATATATTCAGGAAAAGCTAAGATGTCCATTTCTAATTGCACTGACTGTACATGCACTACATGGACAGAAGGCGGCTCACTACAACCTTCTCAAGGACAATTTAGAATGGATCAAGCCAAGGGAAGAAAAACCTGCTCTTTAGACCTTGTACCTGTGATTTATTTCTGGGATATGGGTGATACTGACCTGGCTAAATTATTGTCTATTCGTAGTTGCTTTAGGAAGGTGCTGACAGACTTTCTCCTTTAACTGGTGCAACTCCTGTGGCCGATGGTGTTCCCACACTTCCATTAATGAAGAAATTCCACGATAGAATTCCTACAGTGCATTTGGTCTATTGTCCATAATCCGCCCCCCCCCCACTCCTCCCAAGGCTCTATCTGCGTAACACTAAGTATTTACCTTGCCACTCCTCTGACACTAGGGTCAATTTAGCATGGCCAATCGATCTAACCTATATATCTTTGGACCGTGGGAGGAAACCAGAACACCAGGAGAAACCCTCGCAGACACAGGGGGAATATGCAAACTCCACACAGACAGTGATCTGAGGCTGGAATTGAACCTGAGTCCCTGGTATTGTGAAGCAGTAGTGCCAACGCAAGTTATTGACCTCAATGAAGGGATGATATTATACCGAATATTGTTACTCTTGTTCTTGTCTGAGATAAAATTTGAGAGTCTGGGACATTCAAGTGAAGTAAATTTGGTGAATTAATGCAATGCATTGTGTAGATGGTATACATACTGCAGCTACAGTGTGGTGGTGACAAAGGCCTTAGAAACTGTGCAGTGACAAACTTGTTGGTCAAATGGGCTGTTGCACCCATGTAGTAAGTGGCTACTTGAGCCTTGTAGATGATGGAAAGAAGATGAGTCACACCCTACAAAATATCCCATTTCTATTTCCACTAAAGTGTTAATATGCCTTGTCCGATCAGCTTCTGCTTAATGGGGCGACCCCAGGATGCTGATGGTGTGGGTCTCAGTGATGACAATGCTGCTGAAGAACATGAGAGATGGCTGGTCTTTTTCCTGTTGGAAACACTACTTATTTACCATTAGCGGATGTGAATATTACCTGCTGTGTGGCAGCTCTAACCTGACTCTTATCCAGATCCTGCTGTTGGCTGGCAAGTGCTGTTTCATCATTAGAGGAGTGGTGGATAGAGCTGAACGTTATAAAATCACCAGCAAACATCCCCACTCCTGATTTTATTATGAAGGCAAGGTCGTTGATGAAGCATAAAATGTTTATCTGCACAGTTACACTGTTCACCAAGGAATAAGCCATGACCCTTTCAATGTGTAGTACGATTGACTTTCTCTGATAGGAAGAGTCATGATGCACACTCATAGACTTTGTCAGGAATGCAAAGGGCATTTGTTAATCAGGAAAAACTGCTCAGAGGGTCGCAGCTCCGGCTGTCTCGGTACAGCCCACTGGCTGCCTCAATCCCTATACATCTTCTGCATGTCTTCAAGCTGCCTTCTGCCCAAGAAGGGACTCCACCTCCTCATGTAATTATCTATATTTTGTCTCAATTGGTCTCTCAGACCAGGTGACCCTCCTCTGCTGTGCTGTCCTTAAAGAAACAATCACTACATCCTTCCCCCTTTAACTTTTTTTATATACTCCTCAGCAACTAAGTTACTCGGTGCCAAATCTAACTAGACAAGCTGGACAATTATAAATCAAGTCCTCAGGGTTTTTTTTCATGTAAATTAGCATAATTCTGTAGTCTGAGATGCTTCTGCTGGATCAACATTAACAGAAACTGTGAGTAACAGATACTTCTGGCATTGGGAGTTCATTACTTACTACTTGCGTAGAGACATCAGATACGTCTATATGTCTATAGAAGGTCTATTACATAGTTAGGTAGTTTACAGATTTGAAACAATACATTACGGCAACCCTGAAGGTTGGAAACTTTTCCCCAAACTTTGGAACTTCCTCAGTGCAGGGATTACTACCCACATCTCCTGCAGGCTCTACTGTGAACAGGAGCCTGGCAATCTCAGCCTCTGCAGTTTTCCACACATTTTAAGCATATGCTGTAGCTCTTTGGGCATTTGTGCCTTTTCATTTTAAACTCTGCTCTTTGTACTCTCCCTTATTTTTGCTTTTTAAATAACTTTGCAGCAATTCTTTGTTTTTTTTTCGATCGAAGTTCCACTTTTCTCTCTTCTGCGGGTTGTTTTCTCCTGTTTTCTTTTCTCTTTAATTTTTAAACCTTTGTCTGCATCAGCCATTTCAACTCTGCTCTGCATCTCTCTCCCACACAACATCTCAAATGGATGTTTTTGCCCAAAGTCAGGCATTCAGGTAAGTATTGCTTTTCTTTAGATATCAGTTAAAACAGGACGATGTCAGGCCATAGACAGTTTTCTATAAAACCATCCTGCTCTCGTCGCCAATGTAATGATGCATGCTCACAGACTTTCATAGAAACTCAGAATCTCTACAGTGCTGCAGGAGACCATCCAGCCCATCGAGTCTGCAATGATCACAATCCCATCCAGACTCTATTATTACCACCATATGGGGAGTAAATATGTAAACCCACGTACTAACCTGCTAATCCCCCAGCACTAGAGTCAATTTAGCATGGCCAATCAACCTAACTTGCACATCTTTGGACTACGAGAGGAAACTGGAGCACCCAGAGAAAATCCACGCAGACACAGGGAGAATATGTAAACTCTACACAGACAGTTACCCAAGGCTGGAATTGAACCCAGATCCCTGACACCGTGAGGCAAAAGTGCTAACCACTGTGCCACTATGCCGCCCACTTTGTCAGGAACATTTTTAATAAGGAAACATTGTACAGAGGCTGGAGGTCTGCTGGCTGTCCCTATCTTTACATGTCTTCTAGGTGTCTTCAGACTGTCTCTTGCCCTAAAAATGCTTCCATCCCCTGGAGCAATTATCTACTCTCGATCCCGATTGGCCTCTCAAGCCAGGCGATCCTCTTCTATGATGTTGCCTTTAAAGGCATTTCCTTTTTCAGGACACTGGCATGATATTTCCATCTTGGCAGCAATCCATAGCAACAGATTAGTGACAGGAGTTATAAATTTCTTTTACTTGCCTTCATTGGATTTTGGATTTTCCCTCATCCCTAGTGACTGCAGTAGGGAGCTAATACTATAGAGATAAAATAACAAATGCAATTTTCTATTTTTAGAATTCAGCATACTAAGATCAATCATTTCAAAATTGTTTTTTATCAAAGAACTTCTCTTATATCAAATGTAACTGGAATTCTCAATTCCAACAGAGCTAGTCTTCAGTCATGTGGTCAAAGGATGTTTCAAGAGATGCAGCAAAGATACATAAAAAACTGAAACCCAGTCCTCTCAGAACTTGAGCAGGTGATGGCAAAAAAAAAGCCAGCTGCATTGTGACAAGAAATATTTACATTTTTAACATGTTCAAAAATTACTGCCGACGGTAAACATTTAAAATCCAGGCCAGAATTCTCCAATCGTCAGTGTAAACTGAGAATTTGGTGCTTAGTCAGATCTGAATTCACAGAAGCAGGACTTGAGGATTCCAGTAGCGGGCAAGATTGGAGGATTCTGGCCCCAGTCATAGAACATAGAACATTACAGCGCAGTACAGGCCCTTCGGCCCTCGATGTTGCGCTGGCCAGTGGACCCTCTAACCTAAACTATTCCAATATCATCCATATGCCTATCCACCGAACATTTGAATGCCCCCAAAGTAGGCGAGTCCACAACTGCTGCAGGCAGGGCATTCCACGCCCTCACCACCCTCTGTGTAAAGAACCTGCCTCTGACATCCGTCCTATAACTACCACCTCTTAATTTAAAGTTATGTCCCCTCGTGTTGGTCATCACCATCCGAGGAAAAAGGCTCTCACTATCCACCCTATCCAATCCCTTGATCACCTTATACGCCTCAATTAGGTCACCGCGTAACCTTCTTCTCTCTAATGAAAATAACCTCAGGTCCCTCAGCCTTTCCTCATAAGGCCTTCCCACCATACCAGGCAACATCCTGGTAAACCTCCTCTGCACCCTTTCCAATGCTTCCACATCTTTCTTATAATGCGGCGACCAGAACTGTACGCAATACTCCAAGTGCGGCCGCACCAGAGTTTTGTACAGTTGTAACATAACCTCACGGCTCCTAAATTCAATCCCTCTACCAATAAAAGCTAACACACCGTACGCCTTCTTAACAACTTTATCAACCTGGGTGCCAACTTTCAAAGAGCTATGTACTTGTACCCCAAGATCCCTCTGCTCGACAACACTATTAAGGGTCCTTCCATTAGCCCTATATTTCATATGCCTGTTATTCCTACCAAAGTGAATCACCTCACACTTATCCGTATTGAATTCCATTTGCCACCTCACGGCCCAGCTCTGCAACCTATCTATGTCCCTCTGCAAACTGTAACATCCATCCTCGCTGTCTACAACTCCCCCCACTTTGGTATTGTCAGCAAATTTACTAATTCAACCCTCTACACCCTCATCTAGGTCATTTATAAAAATGACAAACAGCAGTGGCCCTAAAACAGATCCTTGAGGTACACCACTTGTAACTGCACTCCAGGTTGAATATTTCCCATCAACCACCACCCTCTGTCTTCTATCAGCTAGCCAATTCCTAATCCAAACTGCTAAATCACCTTCAATCCCATGCATCTGCACTTTCTGCAGTAGCCTACCATGGGGAACCTTATCAAACGCTTTGCTAAAATCCATATACACTACATCAACTGCCTTACCCTTATCTACCTCTTTGGTCACCTCCTCAAAAAACTCAATAAGGTTTGTGAGGCACGACCTACCCTTCACAAAACCGTGCTGACTATCCCTAATCAATTTATTTCTCTCTAGATGCTTATAAATCCTATCCCTTATAATTCTTTCCAAGACTTTGCCCACAACAGAAGTCAGGCTCACCGGTCTATAATTTCCAGGATGGTCCCTACTCCCCTTTTTGAACAAAGGGACAACATTTGCCATCCTCCAGTCTTCCGGCACTATACCTGTAGCTAACGACGACATGAAGATCAAAGCCAAAGGCTCTGCAATCTCCTCTCTAGCTCCCAGAGAATCCTAGGGTAAATCCCATCTGGCCCAGGGGACTTATCAATTTTCATACCCTCAAGATTCGCTAACACCTCCTCCTTATGAACCTCAATCCTGCCCAGTCTACAACCTAGTATCGCAGTATTCTCCCCGACAACATTATCTTTCTCCTGCGTGAATACTGACGAAAAATACTCATTCAGTGTCTCTCCTATCTCCTCAGGCTCCACGCACAACTTCCCACTGCTATCTCTGACTGGCCCTAATCTTGCCCTAACCAATCTTTTATTATTTATATACCTGTAAAAAGCTTTAGGATTCTCCTTAATCCTATCCGCCAAAGTCTTCTCGTGTCCTCTTCTAGCTCTTCTCAACTCCCTCTTTAGCTCCTTCCTGGCTGATTTATAGCTCTCTATTGCCCTAACTGAGCCTTCACGTCTCATCATTATATAAGCCTCCTTCTTCCTCTTCACCAGAGATTCAACTTCCCTAGTACACCATGGTTCCCTCACTCGACCACTTCCTCCCTGCCTGCCAGGTACATATTCATTAAGGACATGCAGAAGCTGTTCCTTAAATATGCTCCACATTTCAGATGTCCCCAGACCCTGCAATATCCTGCTCCACCCTATGCATCCTAAATCTCTCCTAATAGCCTCATAATTACCTTTCCCCCAGCTATAACTACTGTTATTCGGTACGTGCCCATCCCTTTCCATCACTAAGGTAAACGTAACCGAATTGTGGTCACTATCACTAAAGTGCTCACCCATCTCCAAGTCTAACACCTGGTCTGGTTCATTACCCAGTACCAAATCCAATATAGCCTTATCTCTTGTTGGCCTATCTACATACTGAGTCATGAAACCTTCCCGCACACATTGAACAAAAACTGACCCCTCTAACGTACTTGAACTATAGCTTTTCCAATTGATATTAGAAAAGTTAAAGTCCCCCATTACAACTACCCTGTTACTTTCACACCTATCCAGGATCAACTTTGCAATCCAATAGTCAGGCCAATATTTCTCTCCTTCATGGTACATCTACAATTTAGGTGAGGAAACTAAATGTAATATCTCCAAATTTGCAGGTGATACAAAACTGGATGAGAGAGTGAGCTGCAGACAAGCTGTGTGAGTAAGCAAATGCAGGATTACGTGAATAAATGTGAGATTATTCACTCGGTAGCAAAAACAGAAAGGCATATTATTATCAGAAAAGCTATCAATTGAGAGAGGGGAATGAGGCCTGAGTGTCCTCGCACACCAGTTGCTGTTGGTAAACATGCAACTGCAACGGATGGTAAAGTAGGCAAATAATGTATTGACTTTTTAGCAAAAGGATTCAAGTACAGGGGCAGGGATGTTTGGCTGTAATTATATAGGGCCTTGGTGAGGCCAGACATGGAATATTGTACGCAGATTTAGCCTCCTTATTTGAGGAAGGCTATTCTTGCCATACAGAGTGTGCAGCAAAGGTTTGCCAGACTGATTCCTGGGATGGCGAGACTGAAATATGAGAAGAGATTGAATCATTTAGGATTGTATTCGTTGGAGTTCAAAGCTATGAACGATGATCTCATAGAAAGCTATGAATTTCTAACAGAACTAGACAAGATAGAGGCAGGAAAGATGTTCCTGATGGTCAAGGTGTCTAGAAACAGGCGTCATAGTCTAAGGATAAGAGCCATGAGGAGAAATTTATTCACCCAGAGAGCAGTCAGCCTGTGGAATTTGCTACCTAGACAGCAGTTGAGGCCAAAACATTGTATGTTTTCAAGAAGGAGTTAGGTCTTGCTCCTGAAGCGAAAGGGGTCAAAAGTTATGGGAGGAAGGTGGAATCAGGTTACAGAGTTAGATGTCAGCCATTATCATAATGAATGGTGGAGCAGGCTTGAAGGGCTGAATGGCCTATTCTTGCTCCTATTTTCTATGTTTCTACAAGTGCTCATCTAACATAAGTTGAAGGCATTCTGTGATACCACTCTTTTCCTTTAGACTACTTACTTCATAGCCTCCTTCTACAAGCTTTTATTTTGGCATTTGGATGAGGTCCTATTCTAGGAACAATCAAGAAATGCTATGTTCACAAAGTTTATGTGATAAAGTGAGCCAGTGAATTGGTATGCAGCTCCTGAAATGGAAGCCCGCTGAGTTGTATAAGGCTTTGAGCGTTGCACATGTATGAGTGTTTTAAACTCGATCACAAGGCCAATTTTGTCCCAGAGTTGATATTGTGGTGAAGCATATTTGCAATGTAGAATCATTGATCATTGAATTTTACAGGACAGAGACAGTTTGTTCATTAATTCAAGAAGAGTGCTCTTCTCCACACGTGTCATTAATGTCACTTTCTTACTCATCCTCATAGCCTTTAGTACATCTTCAGCATTCTAAATTTCCATGTAACTACCTAACTTTTGAAAATACAAATGCACTCTGCATAAAAGAATATGTGGTAGAGAATTTGATATTCTAAGTGCCACATGTGGCTTTCCACATTCTCAACCTTATCCATCGTGTAGAATTTGTGCCTGTGTTGAGAAGTCCTCCTGATTCTGGCTGTATTTCTGAGCTTGTTGAAAAGTGGGTTCCCAGTCTCTAATTAGACAACTATCAATATGGAAGTGCTCAATGTTCTGTTGTTACTAAGTATTTGTACGATCAAATAAATCTGAAAAGTTAGATTCAGGAGTACTATATAATTGAAGAAGCCCTCTCCAAGTTAATGTAGCCAGAAAAATGGCAGGAATTTTCTTAGGTTTCCTCTGCTGCACCTTCACCAGAAGATTGATGCGGAAATCCCTGGGTGGACCCATAAATGTTGATCTTACTCTGATCTTACGGCAGCTAAATTAGATGAACTCTTGAAAAAATTCCTGGCCAAATAACGAACAGAGCAGCTTTAGCATCAGATCACTGTCATGGAAAAAATAGGTTGTACTACCAAATGCCAATAAACCAGTATGAAAATAGCTTTGTTCTGACAACTTGCAATGACATGCTTTCAAGGTCAAGCAGCCTAGAGTTGGAATAATGCCAAATGCTAGGGTGAATTAGATTGATTTCTTAATTCGTGCCCGCACTATGCTGATGCTAAACAGTTGCAAGAGTAGTGTCCAGGAAATCACAATTACATTCATCTGTATAAACTGCTGTTTCACATTACTAAATTAATGTGTACAATGTTTACAAATTTGTTTCAGATCCGTGCTAGCACTGTTGTGCCAGAATTACGTCTGTGCAGTGGTGAGAAAATGGCCCTGCGGTCCAGGAATAATGTACAGGGCTATCTTATTTTGCAGGTCTAGCAATTTTATTTGTAGTTCTGGTGACTGTAAATAAATAAACAGGAGGTAATGACACAAAAGACTTTTTGTTCTGCAAGCTATTTAAATTTGTTAAAACAAAACACATTCTGAAAATGCTGGCACCACCAAACCAGGCCAAGTTGCCAAATGGATGGTAAAGGAGCCAAGGCTCTAATGTAATTATAATTGTGATGGGTGGCACCAGGTGCTGCTGTACTGATACTTGTCTGGTCTTCTCCATAGCAACAGCAGCATTCTGCAAACATCCTGAGCTATCACCATTAGAAAGGGACAATATAATGTTTTGGTTGGATGCCACAGAACTGTTGCCTTGCCACAGAGCAATAATAAAAAACAGGTTAGTATCTTTAGTAGGCAATGGGTTAAAGCTGTCACGGAGAGCAAAGTTTAGTGTGGGTGTTTGGGGTTGGAGCAGGAGAGGGGTGGAGAGTATGGTTCGTTTATTAGTAAATCTTGCAACATGTTTTGTCTTTGAAGGGCAATTGTCTACCATGCTACAGTGCTATGAGACTGTAATGGAATAAATAGTCTGCACCAGCAAGATTATCCAAATATTGTGATTCTTATCATCTTTCCATTATAATTATACATTATTATCACTGCACCAAAAGGTCCATAAATGATAAAAGATTTTTGATTCCATGGCCATCTATCAGGTTGTTACGGTCTCATAAGAAATGACAAAACACTTATCGTCTGTGCATTTAAATGTTTAATGAACTCTTAACAGCTGGTGCAGTTTGGACCCAATTGATAACAAATGGGTCCACAGGGTAGCGGCAATCACTAGCTTTAATGTCTGTGGAAAGGCCTTTGAAGTGCCAATGAAACGCATACGACTATTATTAAAATAGATCTGATGCAGCCGGTCATTGATCTAAGGATCACCTTCATCAGTGCATCAGAGAAACAATGTTCAGAAATTCTGAACATTAAAAGTGAAGCAATGTAATGATAATGCAGTACATATTAGCTGCTTGCAGGCTGAATGAGTAAGGAAAGATCTCTGTTTTGATGCATAGCGTTTGATCATTAGATTTCTTTCCCCCCAGATACCCGATGAGGTATTTGTATTCACTGTGAATTTTACATGCACATTAACAGTCACACTTGGATTTCTGGCTATGCCAGCACATGGGGACTCCAGGATAATGAATGTTAAAAATGCTTTGAACTGAACTTATCTTTCAAGGGTTTAAATTCACAGGAGAGCAGGACTGGGAGATAAAGATTAGAATGCAGGTGGCATCGCCTGAGCCAGTAATTTGCTGTCAATGAAGGATAATAAAATATCCAATTATTGTTCATGCTTATTCCTGCTGCAACAATTCCATTCTTTTAAACTCAGCAGATGTCATTGCCAAGTTAGGTTGATAGATTTCACTCTGCAATGGGTGGTAGGTAACAAGTTTGACTTCACACTGGCTCTGAAGTCACATTGGATGGAGAAACAGCAGAAGGCTGACAATCTCCACATAAAATCCAAACAGTATTATTTAAGTCAACTAAGGCAACCCACTGATATGGGAATGTGAAATAAATTTTCTATTTTTGTATGATTAGGTAAAGATAAGTTGACTTGTTAAACTAAATGAGCTTAATCATTATTGTTATCATGCATGCTGAATTGATTGCACACTTGACAGATTCTCAGTCTATCTTTTTTTAAAAGTGTGATCAATCATTATTCTGCTGACTATATCCTTGCTTGTGCCAAGGCCTGTTCACCTCACTGGCCTATATTGCCTCCTAGTCAAACAGCACTTCCATTTTAAAAATCTCATTCTTGTTTTCAAATTCCACCTAGCCATCTTCAGCTTTGTAAAATCCTCTAGCACTCTGGAGCAGCAGGGGTGGCACAGTGGTTAGCACTGTTGCCTCATAGCGCCAGGCACCAGGTTCAATTCTGGCCTTGAGTCACTGTCTGTGTGGAGTGTGAATGTTCTCCCTGTGTCTGCATGGGTTTCCTCCGGGTGCTCCGGTTTCCACCCACATTCCAAAAAAAATGAGCAGGTTTGATTGACTGGCCATGCTAAATTGACCTTTAGTGTCAAGGGAATTAGTAGGGTAAATATGTGGGGTGAAAAATGTGGGGTTACGGAGATAGGATGGTGGATGGTGAGATTATTGTTGGTGTAGACTTGATGGGCCAAATGGTCTTCTTCTGCACTCTGGGGATTCTTTGCTTCCGTGACTATAAACCTCCAAGATGTCTGATCTAATTCTGGCCTTTTAAATGTTTCAATATCATAGCTCCAGTATTAATAGCTCTGTCCTCAGTTGTCAATGCACAAAGCTTTGGAATTCTATCCCTAAATCTCTTTGCTCTTTCCTCCTTTTAAAACACTCCTGAAAACCTATTCCTTTGACTAAGCATTTGGCCAGCAGCCTGAAAACACTTGACCAATTCATGCCACTTACCCACTTGCAACAGCATGTAAGCTGGAGAGCTGCAAATGGTGAGCAGATGTCGTGTGGCAGCTTGCTAGGTGGGAGATATTGACCAGCCATTTCGCCAAGTTGGTGGACTGTTGACCCAGAGCTTGTGTGCTGGCAGGGGAATGTGATCCAGGGATGAGTGCAGGAGCAATTGTGGGCCAAAGTACTTTCAAGAGCTAAAAAGAGAATGAAGTCTTGTTGGTATGATTAAAATAAAATGGAAACAAAGACTGGTCTGTTTTAGCATACCTTGAAATTGTCCTTTTCAGCTTGTTTAATAGTAGACACCAATGAAAAAGCATACACACTGCATGCTATACCTAATAACTCACAAAATTACGTCACAGTCCTGCAATGGGCATGGAACCTCTACTCAAATGTTGAAATAAAGTTTCCAATTTTTCAGCTTGGAGGACACAATGCTTATCTTGAGATGCTTTTGAATATTGTTTCAAGCAAGCCTTGAACAGCCAAAGGGCAGGACATGTTTTTTAAAAATGACATTTCTCTACTTTCCAGTGTAGGCAAATAAAAATCATCTTCAGTGTGTTGAAATTCTGTATGTTCTATAATAGCAATGGAGCATTAAAATAGAAATGTGCTATATCAGAGATTGTGACAGTGGAAAGCTCTACTATAAAAATGTACGATCAGGAGCAGAACACCAATTCATTTTAATTATCAAAGAACATAGATTAAGCTCTTTGGTCATATTGCCAGACACTTTTGTAACCCAGATAATCAGGGTCACGTCTCCAACATTACTTTTCTAATTTGATGTATTACAATAAAACAATCTACTTTTTATGGTGTCACTTTGTATCAGAGTGCACTTAATATAAAATCTCAAATCTCTATTTACTTTCTTCATTCATTTCAGTATGTTTGGCTGACAATATTGGATTAGCATCATGGGTAGGACTGTTAGGCCTCACTAGGGCCAGGAACCAAAAACAGGTGGGCAGGAAAATTGTGGCGACTCTTCTGTGTTGTCCTTGGACTGCAGCGTCCGAATTTCATGCTTAGTTACGTGCAAAATTGGTTGGTCTGGAAGCGGATGTAGAATCTGCCCCCAGGCAGGATTGTGCCCTCTACATGATTTCGATAAGGGCCTGCCCAGCGTTAACCACATCTTCTGATTGGCCTGATAGTACGAGCTGGGATGGAAACGAGTCAGGCACTAGGTCCAATGGTAGCCGCACCCCCCCCCCTTCCCCGAGACTTTGGTAACTTCATTTAAACTTCCAGTGGAAAAACAGACAAGTTTATTTATTAGTGACACAAGTAGGCTTACAATAACACTGCAATATCTGCAGTATCTGTAATGTTGAGTCATAATGAAGGGCTGGGTCACAGGCAGTCTGACGTTCAGAGATCCCTTACCTTCAGCTCAAACTCCATATAATTACAGTGGCAATATGCCAAATGGCCACATATCTTCAAGGCCAATATCTTCTGTAAACGTCAATGTTCCCCATGGTTTGTACAGGCTGATCTATGTTGTTAGAACTTTGGCACAGATATGTAGGTGAACTAGCTGAGAATAACAAGAAAATCTAGCAAAACTCAGGAATGGGACACCAGCAAAATAAAAATAAATGGATGTTCTTCTGCTGAGAGGATTTTTTAATCCTACTGTCAGATGATAAATGTAATTCCAGCCTACCCATACGACAAGTGCAAAATTGCATGAATAAGATAAATTCTATGCCAATAAATGTTTTAATGACTTTGATTGACCCTGTAATTGTCAGCAGGCAAGGCTTTGACTCCTGTGTGTGCCAACCAACCTTAATCTAGCATGTGTGTGTAGTGATATCAGGCCACATGTCCAGTATCATTTTGTGCAATTCTCAGTGTGCTAGTAAAATTCTGACCTATGTATAGGAGTGTGTTGTGATATCCTTTTAAGAGATTTCAGTTTGACATGACTACAGGGGAAATGTTTCAAGCGATTCAGCCTTCATTTCATTTTTGCTTTAAATAGAGTACATACACACTGCTTTGATGTCTTCAAGTTTTATAGCAACGTATAACTGTTCTCATGTATCTAGATTAATAAATGAACTTACAGTGTGTCTACTAGATCCCTATGACTGATTGGTCCTTTGTATCTTGTACAGTAAATAAAGATAAAGTCGCCATTGTCCCAAATAGCTATAAGTTTCTCTCCCCTTCAAAGGAGGACCTGACTAGTGTGATAATAACTTGAGGATTACCTCACCCCAGACAAGGTTTAAGGTTGAGAATGAATAACCTCAACTGGTGCAGAAATTGAAGCCATACTGTTAGTATCACTTTGCATCACAAACCAGTCATTCAGCAAACAAAGCTAACTGACCTATTATTAAAATACAAAATGTTTTAACAATGTACATAGTGATGGTTTCTTGGTTCAGGTGTGTTTGAACCAGACACGCAAGTTATCAAAATCAGAAGAAGAGCGAAAGGATCCTCATTCATCGAATAGAGTTCATGTCATTTAAAATGATTAGTTTATTAGTCACAGATAAGGCTCACGTTATCACTGCAATGAAACTACTGTGAAATTCGCCTTGGGCAAACAAGAGACTATAGAATCAATAGAGCACTTCATCAATAGTTGCAGAAGAAGGATACATTCTGTAACTTTAAAAAAGGCTAGCAGGCAGAATTGTTGAATTGAGGACAAATCCTCTCTCTACAGATGCTGTCAGACTTGCTGAGATTTTCCAGCATTTCTGTTTTTGTTACACAGTAGGCACATGGCTCCTAAGTATGATTCTAACTCCTCTCTTGAGAACCTAACACATGACTGACTGATGTCAATAGTACTTCATCATTTATATCTTAGATGAGCATGTCTGTTAACCTCTGATACAACACCTAGCCCCGTGTATACTAGCCTACTCTCAACATGGAACAATTGCCGAAATTCTGCCACCATTTATGCTGATGGGATCGTGTGGTCCTGCTGACATGCACCCTGCTGCAGGTTTCCAGGCAGTGAGGGACGCATTCAACGAGAAACCATACTGACAATGACAGGACCATCAGATCCCATAGCTATCAAGCAGCATGTTGCCTCCTGCTACCATGAAACATGCTGCAGAGAGGAAGGAAAATTCTGCCCTATGTCTTCAACTATTTACATTGTGGACATGATTTTCTGACCACGCTCACCCCAAGACTGGAAATTCCCACCCCCACTTCTCAAGAGAGGAGTTAGAATCATACTTAGGAGCCTTGTGCCTACTGTGTAACAAAAACAGAAATGCTGGAAAATCTCAGCAAGTCTGACAGCATCTGTGGAGAGAGGATTTGTCCTCAATTCAACAATTCTGCCTGCTAGCCTTTTTTAAAGTTACAGAATGTATCCTTCTTCTGCAACTATTGATGAAGATCTCTATTGATTCTATAGTCTGTTGTTTGCCCAAGGCGAATTTCACAGTAGCTTCATTGCAGTGATAATGTGAGCCTTATCTGTGACTAATAAACTAATCATTTTAAATGACATGAACTCTATTCGATGAATGTAGATCCTTTTGCTCTTCTTCTGATGTTAGGCAAATTTTGATAACTTGCGTGTCTGGTTCAGACACACTTGAACCAAGAAACCATCGCTATGTACATTGTTAAAACATTTTGAATTTTAATAATAGGTCACTTAGCTTTGTTTGCTGAATGACTGGTCTGTGCTGCAGAGTGATACTAACAGTATGGCTTCAATTTCTGCACCAGTTGAGGTTATTCATTTTCAACCTTAAACCTTGCCTGGGGTTTGGTAATCCTCAAGTTATTATCACACTAGTCAGACCTTTGCATGGTCCACCAAATTTTCTGTCCCGTCTACTACAATTCCTGTGGAGGATGGAAAAATTCTGCGCTATATCTCTGAAACCTATTATTTACAACTACAGATTCTATCCAACCCTAAATCCTACTCTTTCCCAACTCAAGTCACAGTCCTGAGGAATTCAAACTCTTGTCTTTAGAGAATAAATTTTGGAGACATGAGGACTTCTTTTGGCATCTGGTAGGACATCATTATCTGCGGAAAAGGGGAGAATTTAATACCATTGCTGGAAAGCAAAATGTAAAGTTCAGGATGACTGAACTACAACAATAAGAACCTTTCTAAAAAGACTGGTCCAAGAGGGAAGATGAAGAAGTGTCAGCCTTTAGACTTTCTGGAACTGGTAGAGAAGCCCTCCGGAATCTCTGAGGAACTTGTTGCTCCCTCAAAGCACACAAGGAAAAACATGAGGGGCAAAACAATCTTCAACTTCAGGGAATACTATCATAGCCACATCATTCATTGCTATATTAATGACTGAAAGGCATCGAAGATCTGAGATTTCAATGAACTTAGATGGTGAAGAAAATTCCTATAAGACTGTCAGAAAAAGAAGAAATTATTTCCCAATAATTTTTTGTGAAGGACCATCTACTTTTCTGTAGACAGTGGTAAGGGAGACATACATCTCTCCATGTGAGGTAGTTTCACTATGAGCAATGGGAAGAATTGCTGGGGAAATAAAGACAAGATGCCTTTGTGGTGAACTTCCTCAACCCGGGAACGAGATTGCTGTACAGGGTTGTGCTGGTTCAGAAGTGCTGAAGATTCTGTCACAGCTTCTATGCTGACTTTCATTTCTGGACTGAAATATGAGTGGCAGTTGATTTTTGCCCTTGGAAGGTACCAACTCTAGAGCAGTATGATCCTCTGTGGAATCTGACCTGGTTTGAGGCAAAGCCTCCTCTGTGGAAGACTCTTCATGGACACCAGGAGATTTAGTAGGCAGTGCATTGGTAGATTCAATGGAATAAAGATCTGAATGCTGCTTTGCCACCACTAATACTTCACAAGATGCATCCATCAACAGAAAAGATTAATCTTGTTCTAGGACTTCACCTTTCGAGAGATCACTCAGCAGATGCTTCCGTGTCACCTTCTGGGAAGAGCTAACTTAGGGTCTTTGTGTAGATGAACAGTAGTGCTTCCTGTATCTGCCACCTGTAGCCTTACTTTGTGAAGAACTGAGAGATCCAAAACTTCAATCTCTGCCCTGTGTCACGTGGATGGTGTCTCTGTGAAAGAAAGGAACTTACTGCTAAATATATAAACTTCCAAAGGCTGAATTTATACCGCTTCTACATAAAAGGTGAAGATTGTTGCATGAAAGATAGTGAGTCATTGAAATGATGAACATCATCTACTTGCTCTAGGATTATTGGAGGTATGCCAACATCACTACTCAATAAGGATGTGTCCAGATTGTGAAGAGCAGAGAGAATGAATGTAGCTGAGAGGAGCGATAATCCTGCTCCTGTTTAGAAGGTTTATGCCATCTGGACCTTGTAACTTAATTTCTGATGGATGAAGCCAGTTGCGGTCATCAACTACTGTGTCAGTGCCAGTACTAATGTTAAAAGTAATATCCGCGTGTTGAACTTGGACTGTATATGACCAATAATCTGGATTTAGAATACCAATTTCCCCAAGGACTTCTGTAATTTTCATTCTTTCTTAACTTCTCATTTGTTGGATGAAATGTTTTTCATAAATATTTTCAGATCCTTGACTTTGAATAAAATTGTAGTATTTGCAGGAACGCTTGATGTGTCCAATCTTGTCACAACACTGGGCAGTCAATGCTGTCAAAGGAATGTTGTCAGACAAAATTTGACTCTAAGTTACCTAAGGAGATTTTAGGACAGATGGCCAAAAGCTTTGTAAGTTTTAGGAAGTGCCTAGAAGGAGAGGCAAGAGAGAGAAAGAGTGAGAGAGAGAGAGAAAAAGAGGTGATGAGATTTCAGGAGGGATTTCGAGAGCTTAGGGCCTAGCTAACTGGGAGCATGATATCTAATGTTGGAGGATAGACAAAAGGCCAGATGTGAAGGATTGTAGACTGCAAAAGGTTATAGATTGGGAAGTACGAGGCCAGGGAAAGATTTAAAAACAAGGTTTACAATTTTAAAGTTAAATTTTCATAGAATTCTACAGTGCAGGAGACCATTCGACCATCAAGTCCACACTGACTGTAATCCCAACCAGGCCCTATCCTCTGACACTAAGTGGCAATTTAGCATGGCCAATCCACCTAACCCCCACATCCTTTGGCTAAATTGGAAACCAATATAAACCAGTGAGCATAATGAATGAGTGAATGGGCTGAAGTGCAAATTAGGATGTTGTCAGTAGTGTTTTAGACGAGCTCAGGTTTATGATGAATGGAAGATAGGAGGCTGGTCAGACTAGTTACGGGATAGCTGAGTCTAGAGGTAACAAAAACATGAATGAGAGTATCTTTGGGAAATAAGCTGAGGCAGTTATATGTATGGTGGTATGGAAGCGGTGATGAAGGTGCAGGTACGTGGTTGGAATATTCAATGCAATTCAACAAAACAATGACTCCAAATCTGACTTTCTGATTTTGAGTCGTGTGTTCATTATCATTTGTCCATTCCTTTTCCAGTATTTCTTTCCAATTCTGTTGGCTTTTAAAAACATTAATATTCAAGGAATTTGATTGTAGTTTAAACAGAGGAGACCAATAGTTAATAAAGTTATTGACCGGAATTTTACCTCTCGCCCATCATGGGAACTGGAGCAGGCGAGGGGCGGACCATGGAAGGGTCTGTTGACTTTGGGCAGGATTTTACAGTTTCAGGATGAGCGACGTCATAAAATCCATCGCTTGTATATTTCCAGGAATCTTCTGTTAGGCTGAGAACTCCTTTCCTCACATTTGCTCCATGAATATTCTTTACCGCAAATATTCAAGCAATACTTCTTGCAAAAAGAAAACAATGTATGCCATATTTGAACAAAATTATTTGCACTGGAGTTCCTATTGATAGTAGAAACTGTTTAAAAATTAACTTAATTTTACAACCCGTACACAAGTGTCCACTAAAATTATAGATTTGACTAACAAATTACATTGATAATTAGTGGAAGCTCCAATAAATTCTGTAATTTTCACATTATTTGTGGTCATTAGAAATGTTGAAGTGCACATGCTAGTGCACGTTGGCTTAATTAGTAGCACACTACCAACTGAAACAAAAAAGTTATAGAGTCACGTCCAACTCCAGAAACATGACTACACTTCAGTGCAGTACTGCTGGAATACTAAATTGTCAGAGCTGCCCTCTTTCAAATGAGATGTTAAACTGAGGCTTTATCTGCCCACTCAAGAAGACATAGACAACCATTTGGACAAATCTGAAAATAGGAGTGTTCTCCCTATGTTGCTGCCAGCATTTCTCTTTCGGCAGTCCCTCAACATCAAAGGTAAGTTGCTTGCTCTCTGGTTTGATGGGTCTCAGATGACTGACTATGTGCAATCTGCAAACTCATACAGGGAAGGTGGTCCATGGAGGATCAAGTGGATGAATTGTCAGCGGGTTTGTGTGCTTGCTCTGACATCTTGACTTTAATCTCTGCATGTACATGATAAAATCTCTCGATGTGTTTGGTGCCTTCCCAAATAAACTTTTCTCCATTTTGTTTGGTCACAAGCCAGGATCTCCCATGAGTCGACTAGGATATTTGACCTCCTCAGGGATGTTTTGAGGTCATCCATAAAATGTTTCCATTGTCCTCCTGCGACATCCCTGCCAAGTTCCGATAGTGTATTTATCCCTAAACCAACACCTAAAATAGTTGATTTTGGCATTTATCTCATTGTTATTTGTACGACCTTGCCATGAACAGAATTGTTGCTTTATTTCTTATAATGCAACTGTGCCTACGTATGCAAAGCACTGAACTGTTTATAAAGTGCCATGGAAAAGATGATATATAAATACAAGCCTTTCTTTCTCACCAGCGATGGTTGTGGGATAGTGTTGTGGAAGAACCACAGAGCTCTTTTATCATGCGGATTCTCAACCAGCAGAATTTGCTGACATATGCGATGTTTGTTAGTGGGAAACTCAATGAAGCAAATGTGTGAACATAAAAATTCTGCTTAACCTCATTAAATCAAACAAAATTCAGAATTCTTTTGAAAGGCCTTTTCTTTGAGAAATGAGGTGGAATTCTCCCGTCCTGCTCAGCAATCGTTGTGGGTGGGACAGAAAATTCAGGAGACTGTGCAAACATTCATCGACCTCGGGCGGGAATTTCCAGTCTCGGGGCGAGCGTGGCCAGAATATCCCACCCTAGGTGTCAACATGTCGATCAGTTGTAACTAATGTTCAATTGTTGGACATCAATCTGTTTGAATAATTTATCAAGGAATTCCATTGAAATAGACAATATAATGCTTTCAAGAGGTAATTAGATGCTCCTCGCAAGAGTCCTGCTAAGTCGTCTGATCATTTATCTGGAGCTGGACCTGCTTCCAGAGTCACAGTGTGGCTTCCACAAAGGTTGTGGGACTATCGACATGATTTTTGCTGCACACCAACTTTAGGAGAAGTGACAGGATTAGAATCACGAGTTGTACACAACTGTTGCTGACATCGCGAAAGCCTTTAACACTGTAAGCCGACAAGGCCTGTGGAGGATCATGTCAAAGTTCAGTTGCCAACACCCCCAAATTCATTCAGATGGTACACCATTTCCATGATGACATGATGGCCAGAGTACTGGATGACGGAGAATCCTCTGAGGCATTCCCAGTCACCAATGGCATCAAACAGGGCTGTGTGCTTGCACCCACACTTCGGCATGATGTTTGCTGCTGTGCTGAATGAAGCCTTCCAGGACAGTGTTGCTGGAATCAGCCTCAGGTACAGAGTGGATGGGAAACTCTTCAACCTGAGGAGACTTCAAGCTATTACCAAAGTGAAGGAGACTATTCTAAGAGGCTTCCTCTTTGCTGATGACTGCGCTCTGTATGCTGGCTCAGAGCCAGAGATGCAAGTCGGTATGGACAAATTTTCCATGGCTTGTGACAACTTTGGACTCACCATCAACATTAAAAAGACCAAAGTCATGCACCAGCCTGCTCCTCGTGCACCGCACACAGAACCCATAATCACAGAACTGCAGAATAGAAAAGGCAAGCTCTGCTTTTGGGAACATTGAGGAATCAGCCTAGCAACAAAAATGAAGGTCTACAGCACCATGGTACTCCCTACCCTCCTGTATGCCCGTGAAACTTGGATTGTGTATCGAAGACATGCAAGACAGTTCTATCATTTCCACCTGACTTGTCTTCACAGAATATTACATATCAGATGGCAAGACAAAGTACTAGACACTGAAGTTCTCTCTAGAGCAAGTCTACCATCAGTCCACACACTGCTGATGAGAGCGCAGACTCGGCGGGCAGGTCATGTCATCCACGTGTTAGACATGCGCATACCAAGCAGTTCCTTTTTGGGGATTCCTCTGCTGGAAGACGTTTGCAAGGAGGGCAGAAGAAACGTTTCAAAGACACACTCAAGGCTTGCCTGAAGTCGCTTGACATAGACACGACCATCTGGGAAACACTGGCACAAAACCACCCTACCTGGTGCTGCCTCATCCACAAAGGCTGTTAAGCTTACGAAGCAAGGTGAAGCACAACTTAAGCGCAAGCTGCACAAGTCCAGAACCAACAGCACAACAACTACAGTGTCTACACAAGTCTGTCCAATATGTACCAAGACATTCCGTGCCCGAATTGGCCTGATCAGTCATCTTCGACACACACCGCAACCAGCCTCAAAATGACTAATGGTGTCAAGGCCCTCATTGATGATGATGGGCGAACATCTCTTTGGTTAACATTGTCCATTCAGACTTTGATGCTCGCAAAACTTGTGGCCAAACTCCTACGAACAAACCTCCGTCACCTTCCCTTTTACATCAATAGTGTCCTGTTCCTCTCCAGTGTTCATTCCATGCAAGTCATAGAGATTACAGATAGTGTGACATGAACCCAAGATCTCGGTTGAGGCTGTCCTCATATGTGCGGAACTTGGCTATCAGACTCTGCTCAGCAACTCTGCGCTATTGTGTGTTGTGTGTTGTGAAGGCTGCCTTGGAGAACGCATACCTGAATATCAGAGGCTGAATGCCTGTGACTGCTGAAGTGCTCGCCAACAGGAAGAGAACACTCTTGCCTAGTGATTGTTGAGCGATGTTCATTCATCCGTTGTTGTAGTGTCTGCATGGTCTCCCCAGTGTACCATGCTTCGGGACATCCTTTCCTGCAGCGTATCAGGTGGACAATGTTGACCGAGTTGCAAGTATATGTATCGTGTACATGGTGGATGGTGTTGTCACGTGCGATGATGGCATCCGTGTCGATGATCCGGCATGTCTTGTAGAGATCACTCTGGCAGGGTTGTGTGGTGTTGTAGTCACTGTTCTCCTGAAGGTTGGGTAGTTTGCTGCCGACAACTGTCTGTTTGAGGTTGTGCAGTTGTTTGAAGGCAAGAAGTGGGGATGTGGGGATGGCCTTGGCGAGATGTTCGCCTTCATCAATGACATATTGAAGGTTCCCGAGAAGATGTCGTAGCTTCTCTACTCCAGGGAAGTATTGGATGATAAAGGGTGGTCTGCCCATCGTGTCCCATATTTGTCTTCTGTAGAGCTCAATGCAGTTTTCACTGTGGTGTGTCGGAACTGTCGATCGATGAGTTGAGCGTCATATCCTATTCTTATGAGGGCATCTTTCAGCATCTGGAGTGTCTGTTGTGATCTCCTCACCTGAGCATATGGAGGGCTTGTCTGTAGGGGATGGCTCCTTTAATGTGTTTAGGGTGGAAGCTGGAGGAGTGGAGCATCATGAGATTATCCATTGGCTTGAGGTACAGTGAAGTGCTGAGGTAACTGTCCATGATGGAGATGCATGTGTCCAAGAATGCAACTGATTCTGGAGAGTAGGCCATGGTGAGTCTGATGGTGGGATGGAACTTGTTGATGTCATCATACAGTTGTTTCAGTGATTGTTCACCATGAGTCCAAAGGAAAAAAATGTCATCAATGTATCCAGGGTATAACATCGATTGAAGGTTCTGTGTGGTGAAGAAATCTTGTTTGAATCTGTGCAGATCCGACCAAAGAATACACCTGTTAGCTCAACAGACTGATCAAGACTTTTGATCTGGATGTTCAGAACATCCTCCATGCTCTCATCCTATGTACTCCCACACCTGGCGACCATAGTATTGGGCCCTGTGCAAGAATCTCTCTGGCTACATCGAGGGCATCCTAAAACCCATTGTACAAAGAAGCCCCAGCTTCTATCACGATACTACGGACTTCCACGGAAACTCAGCACACACGGAGCAGTTAAATCAGGAGCGCTCCTTGTTACAATGGATGTCTCGGCACTGTACACCAGCATCCCCCACGATGATGGCATTGCTGCAACTGCCTTAGTACTCAACGCCGACAACTACCAATCTCCAGATGCAATTTTACAATTCATCTGCTTCATCCTGGACCACAATGTCTTCACTTCAACAACCAGTTCTTCATCCAAACACAGGGAACAGCCAGGGGACAAAATTCGCACCTCAGTATACCAACATCTTCATGCACAGGTTCAAACAAGACCTCTTCACTGCATTGGATCTTCAACTGATACTATGCACTAGATACATCAATGACATTTTCTTTCTTTGGATTCATGATGAACAATCACTGAAACAACTATAAAGTTCCATTCCACCATTAGGCTCACCATGGATTATTCTCCTGTCTAACAGCAATTGATTCTTCCTTGCTCAATGAGGAACAGAATACAAATTGCAGTCTAGCTAGTGACACCCATACTCATACCCATCCCTTCAACTTTAACATAACTCAGCATTGCATGGTTCTAAAATGAACAGCATCAATTTGCCATATATTGTGAGTGGCAAGTCTTCT
Source organism: Sphyrna mokarran (assembly GCA_024679065.1). Lineage (NCBI taxonomy): Eukaryota > Metazoa > Chordata > Chondrichthyes > Carcharhiniformes > Carcharhinidae > Sphyrna > Sphyrna mokarran. The sequence continues at coordinate 102,951,014 of JAGIQG010000001.1, read as the reverse complement.
GGACAACATTGGGTTAGCTTTCTTTCAGAAAAAGAACAGATTGAAAGGTGTGGGGACAAAAGAAGGGGGTGGCCTAAAGGCTTTTCTGATTTTAAAAAATTATTATGTATTAATTTGATTCCAGCTGGAAGTGGGATGAGCAATAATCTGAATAAATGAAAAAATATATACGCATAAAGTGAGAATATGATATAGAAAAATTTCCCTTTTAAGATAAAGATTGAAGCTGATTAACGTTAAAATGACCGACGTATAAAATGAAGCCTCGGTGAGTCTTTCATGAAAATTCATCTAATTTTTGCTGATTGAAATACGTTGCAGAAAATAAAGTTTAAAACCATTTGTTAAGGTCACAGAAGAGCTGGCTGGGAGTTTTACTGCACTGAATCGAGCTTCTGCCAATATTCATGTATACAAATTGTGAGGCAAATATAATTTTCCTTTCCAAAAATGACTTCATTTGTTCACATGGAAGGATTGGAATATGATTATCCAAACCCTCTTAGAACGGCACCATAATTCTGCACAAAAATTTTAGAAATAGGATAGAGCTATTTCTTAATAAACTTTAGGGATGTAAAGATCAACGTTCTCTGTCACCTTTATCCAAAGGCATCATGGGGCTTGTTGTTCCCCGTGATAGAGACTGAGGTTAGCCTGGAGTCTGAGATACAGAAGTATGTTGTGGTCCTATTTCATGCTGGATAGAGAAGAAGAACAGTGAGCTGGAGGCAAAGCATAACAGGAGAACCTGAACAGTCAAGCACAGTCAAGGATAACTAGGGGTGAGGAGTAGGGATGGAGCGCAGTGAAAAACTTCAAAATTAAAACAGCGGACCCCCAAGACAAACAAAGACTGGAATGTTTGAAGACAGTCATTCAGAGAGAATTATTTTATTCCTGTATTTGACTTTCGTAGAATGCGTAAACCAGGAGATTTTCATTTTAGATTTTTCCAATTAAAATAAAGCACTGGCTTTCATTTGATCTAAAATCACTGGCTAGCCACAAAGCCTATCACATTACAGGGTGAACTGCATGATTGCCAACTCAGTTTCCATTCCTGATTTTTTTGTTGTGAGGAAAAAAAAGATTGGGCAAACTGTAAAATGTGCTGCAGAATGGACTGCCAACTCACTGCTGCTGGTTTGCTCCATTCAACAAGAAGAATTTCAATGCTATGTTTATAAATGCATCTTCCCTACTCAGTAGAAGGTGATAGATTAACACAGGCATCCCTGCAGTCACTGTTCATTAACGTGGTATAGCAGATTTTGTCAGTTAAATTCTTACTTAACCCTCTTCACCCAGCAGGCAAGACTCAGGTACACAAAACTGATTTGGAAAGTCTGCACAGATAAAACTCCTTGGAGCCATTATTAGCACACACTTGCAAACTTTTATGGATTATTGTTGAGAATACAGAAACTTATGAAGTTATAAATATTATTTATGGGACTCTATATTCAGCTGGAACAGGAACCAGGATAATGGTTGAAACATGCCTGAAAAATAAATGGAATAAAATGTGCCTCGTGCTATCAGGTTGATATCTTTAAAAATATTTGAGTGATTGAATTGGTTCTGACTTGTTATTTTTCATTCTTGTTGTATTTGAAGCAGTCAGTATTGTTGACCTAACATATTGTAGCTATAGTTGTCAATATGAAGAGCATGATCAGTGATTTAGGGACAGTGCCTGAATAGTGCAGGGGTGCAATGCGAGAGGACAGGGCCTGCATAATATCAGAGGGGATTTCCTGGGCAATGCTAGGGGCAGTGGATAATTGAGGGAGTTAAATGGGATATAGTTAGATCAGATCAAACCTGAGCAGGAATGAAGCACAGTGGGCCACTAACAACAGCAGTACCGTATTTAACCACAATCTGTAACCTCATGGCCTAGCATATCCCCCACTTGACCATCACTATCAACCCAAAGGATCAACTCAGATTCAATGAAGAGCGCAGGAAGGCAACTCACCAAGGCTCCTTCGATGGCACGTTCCAACTGGCGATCTCAACTACTTAGAAGGGCAAGGACAGCAGATCAATGGGGACAGCACCACCTGCAAGTACTCCACCAATCTACTTTCTGCCCTGACTTGGAAATATATCGCCGTTCCTGTACTGGATCAAAATCCTGAAACTCCCTTCTTAACAGTATTGTGTAGGGATACCTACACCACACAGACTACGGTGATTCAAGAAGGTTGATACAAGACCTTCTCAATGGCAATTAGAGATGGCCAACAAATGCAGACCTTGCCAACAATGCCCCCATCCCAAGAACAGAATAAAAAATGATATTACTTTCATTAGCTTTCTTTGAATCATTGCAAGGTATATTTTTGACTTAAAATTAATCTTAGCTGCAAAGAGTGTGCTAATGAGGGCTCAAGTTTTTTTTCTCTTTATTAAAATACTTGTAGGAACGCACCATTTCACAGTGTGCATTTCGAAAGGTAGGTTGCTATGTAATTAAGACTCAGCCAATCAGAAGACAACTGCGATACTGCTAAGTCGCTTGCTAAGCTGCTATCATCGCACTTCATGAGCTCTAAGCTGTAAATTGTTGCTGTGTGAGGTACATGTTAATGCTGCTTTTTGTTCTGACTGATTGAAATAAAGTGTGTTGACAGGGAGAGGGGAAATGCAGAGTGTTACATTGATAGCAGTTGCATATTGTTAACTGCCTACTCAATGGCCCCTAGACGGAGTAAGCAGATTGTCACCAGTACATTTCAGGACTACTTCTTATCTTACTTTGTAATTCTTTGATGGAATATTCTGGAAGGTGTAAAAATAAAATCAGCTAATTCTTGCCGCACTAACTTCAGTCTTTATTTTGAATATGAAAGCAAGCAAGATATCTAGAACACAGAACTTTCAGTGAAGGAAAATATTTCAGATAAAATATTTTCCACTTCGTCCCTGTCAGCATGGCAATCCGATTTTTGAAGTCAGGAATTCAATTTTCTAATGCGCAGGCTTGCTAAGGCTCTTTCTCAGATCATCGGCATTAGCGTCCCATCTTCAGGCACCCTGATTAATCAAGGAAAGTAGGTGAGATCAAGCATCTTCACCATCAGAAATGAACTTATTGTACAGGAGATCCCTTGAAGATTCATCACAGACAACTCTCAGCAATTCATCTTCACTAAATTCAGAAATTTTGCATTCACATGGGACTTGGGGACTTGGAAATTACCATGAACAATCCCCTATACCCAATCCTGACAGCCTGGCAGAATGAGTCGTACTTAGTTGAACAGCTTCTACAGAAATGTCCTCGAGATCACGCAGATTACTATGTTTCACTTCTTACCCTGCAAAATAGGCCACAACAGGGCTGTCCTTGTAAGAACAGTGACTACTTACAGGCACCAGGACCACAATTTTTACTGTCAAGGCTGTTTTTCAACCAATGAGAGTAGTGCCCTCGTGGAATGCAATTAACTGCACTATGTTCACAATGCACACAGGTTCAGCTCTCTAACACCTGGTAAAATGGTCAAGGTACAGAGCGTAAGTGGCACTCAGCTATGCCCCACAGTTGAAATGTTATGAGGTTGCTTTGGATAGTCACCACTATATATGAAACCGCTGTCACCTGCTACAAGTATCAGTACCAGCAGATGCCATAGTGCCCTAGCCAATCATTCAGGCTACAACACAGACCCCCTACATTAATGAAAATGGAAGCTCTGCTGGTGGGTTGACTCTGTGCTGATTGGGCACACCAATGGAGCACCCAGCGTGGCCACGCTGCAGGCATCAATCCAAAAATATTGATGGATTCTTAATATCCATCAATATTAAGTTAATATTGTTAACTTAACAATATTTAAGTTATTGTTAAGTTAATAACAATTAGCTATTAATTGTTATAGTTAACAATAATAGCTACAACAATTATAACTATTGTTGTAATTGTTAACTGTTAACAATTAACAATTAATTGTTAACTGGCACAACTTAACAATTGTTAAGTTAACAATTGTTAACTTAATTAAGTTAAAGTTAACTGGCACACTCACATGCTCAGAGTACATGACCAAACCAAACACAAGGTTCCAGGACTAGTAATGAACTAGAGGAGGGGTTGAGGAGATGCAATGGGCTATGCCCAGTTGTAACTTCCTAACCCATGTTTCACCTTACATTATGTCTTGTTAGCCTCTGTAATCTGTATGTTATGAAACAGTTTTGCATACAGTTACTATTTGTACGCACTGTTACATCTCAGTACTACTAGTTATCCCAACTTAAATGGGGAAGATGTAGACTAGGTGGTCAAGTGCTGATGAAGTTACTAAGAGATCACATGACAGAAGTGCAAGAGTTCACCCTGGGACCACAGATAAGAGTATAGGCACGTAAGGGCTGGTCAGAATAATGAATAAACTATTGTTTGTTAGAAGTCCTTGGTTGCCAGTCTTTGGTATCCAGTACTAGTGCACAATGAATAGTGGGAACTTGTAATTTTCCATTTTGTAAACTACTTCTCTTGCATATAGACAGCAAAATTGCTGCTATATCTTTTTGTGGTTAACCTGCACTTCACAGCTAGCATCTAGTCTGTCCTTAAATTTACCTGATGCATGTTAAAAGTACAACTGATCTTCCAAGAAATGTTATGCTTTAAACAGAATGGGTTACATTTATATCATGATATCTTTAAACAGCATGACTGCAGTGACCAATGTGCCAAAATATTATTAAATGGATCTGGACTTCCTTGGAGTGGCAGTCAGTGTTGGATTGCCACTTTGCCCTGGGTATCTTACCCAAAATCATGTCTTGCACTACCTTCCAGCACAGGCTGAGAACTGACAGTGCAGCATATCCAAGAGCCTGGTATTGAATACAGCAAAGAGGCTACACTACACTACACTATTTCACTGTACTTGCTGGGTCAGCTACTTTCCAATGTTCTTTCTTTCCCGGCAAAGATCCAGAATGTTTTCAAACTAGATAATTAGTTGTACACATTTGTAAACAAGCTTTTACCTTCTACAACAGTTTTCTGTAAATTAAGCTCTTCACCACAACAAAGATCTGGCATTCAGTATTTTCTGCTGAGGTTGCCACAGTCCAATGCTGGAGTCCTTTAAATATGAGGCAATGACCTCCTGCCAAGACCTGGCCAGCATGCTCTGTCCCTGGATTCCTTTAGTTTCTAATTGATCATAACTCATTCTTGAGATGTAGAATCCACTGGCTAGGCCAGCATTTGTTGCCTATTTCTAATTGCCCTTGTAGCTGTATGTTGTATGCACACTCACAATGCTGTTAGCAAGTGAGCTCCAATATCTGGAATCAGTGACAGAGAAGGGGCAGCCACATATTTCCAAGTCAGAATGGTGGAGACTTGGTGATTTCCTGCAGTGAATTGTTTAGATGGTATGCACTGCTGTCACTGGGCGTCAGTGCTGGATGTCATGAACATTTACAGAAGGAGTGCCAATCAAATTGGCTGCTCTATCTTGGATAACGTCAAACTTCTTGAGTGTTGGAGCTGCATCATCGAGGTAAGTGGAGAGTATTTCATCACTCTCCTGACATTTGCCCCATAGATCATGGACAAGCTTTGGGAAGTCAGGAGGTGAGTTACTCACCACAGAATTCCCAGCCTCTGATCTGTATTTGCAGCCTTGGTACTTATATGTCTACTCCAGTTCAATTTCTGGTTCGTGATAACCCCAGGATAGTAGAGAATTCAGCAATGGAAATGCTATTGAATTTTAAGGAGTAATGGTTAGATTCTCTCTTGTTAGAGTTGGTCATTGCTTTGTATTTGTGTGATATGAATGATATGTATCACTTTTTAGCCCAAGTCTGGATATTGTTCAGCTCCTGCTGCATGTGAGCATGAAATGCTGGGGAACGTCTGGGGAGTTGTAAATGGTCAAAAAAATCCCACTTCTGACCTTCTGATGGAGGGAAGGTCATTGATGAAGCAGCTGAAGATGGTTGGACCTAGGATACTACACTGAGGAATGCCTGTAATAATGCCCTGGAGCTGAGATGATTGACCTCCAAGCATCACAGTCATCTTCCTTTACTAGGATGGCACAATGACACAACTGCTTGCAATGTTGCCTCACAGCGCTAGGGATCCAGATTGATTCCAACCTTGGATGACTGTCTGTGCATGTTTTCCTTGTGCCTACACGGGTTTCCTCCAGATGCTCTGGTTTCCTCCCACAGTCTAAAGTTAAGTGGATTGGCCATGCTAAATTGCCCTTTAGTATCCCATAATGTGTAGGCTAGGGAGATTGGTGAGGTTAATATGTGAGGTTATGGGGTTAGGATCTGGGTGGGATTTTGTCAGAGAGGCGGTGCAGACTCAATGGACTGAATAAGACCGTAAAATATAAGACCATAAGACTTAGAAGTAGAATTAGGCCACCCGGCCCATCAAGTCTGCTCCACTATTCAATCATGCCTGATATTTTTCTCATCCCCATTCTCCTGCCTTTTCCTCAAGACCCTTGACCCCCTTATTAACCAACAGCCTATTCATCTCTGCTTTAAAAATACTCAATGACCTGGCCTCCACAGCCTTCTCTGTCAAAGAGTTCCACAGATTCGCCACTCTATGGCTGAAGAAATTCCTCCTTATTTCTGTTTTAAAGGATTGTCCCTTTAACTTGAGGTTGTGCCCTCTGGTTCTAGTTTATCTAGTTGGTCTACTAGTGGAAACATCCTCTCCATATCCACTCTTTCCAGGCCTCACAGCATCCTGTAAGTTTCAATAAACTTCAATAAAATATAGGAGTAGAGTTAGGCCATACAGCCCATCGAGTCTGCTCTATCACCCAATCATTACTGATACATGTCGCAACCTCATTCTCCCATCTTCTCCTCGTAACATTTAATTTCCTTACTAATCAAGAACATATCTCTCTCTAAATTAAATATGCTTAATGTCTTGGCCTCCACAGTCAGCTGTGGCAAAGAGTTCCACAGATTCACTGACTTCTGGCTGAAGAAATTCCTTCTCATCTCGATTCTAAAGGTAATCCCTTTATTCTGATGCTGTTCCCACAGATCCTAATCTCTCTTACTACATCTTCCCCACATCCACTCTACCTAGGCTTTTCAATATTCTATAAGTTTTAATGTGATTCTCCCCTCATCCTTCTAAACTCCATTGAGTACAGACCCAGAGTTCTCAAACACTCCTCAAATGTCAAGCTTTCATTCCCAGGATTGTTTTCATAACCTCTTCTGGACCCTCTTCAAGGCCAGCACATCCTTCCATATATACAGGACCTAAAATTTCTCACAATACTCTAAGTGTGATCTAACCAGGGCCGTATAAAGCCTCAGCAGTACATCCTTATTTTTGCATTCTAGTCCTCTTGAAATGAATGCTAACATTGTCTTTGCCTAACTACCAACTCAACAGGCAAGTAAACCTTAAGAGACTCCTGAGCTAGGACTCCTGAATCTCTTCATGTCTCTCGCACTGTAGGGATTCGAAGCTTAGGACAAGGGATTATAATCACAGAACCAGTCATTCCAGAGAAATGTTAGCAAATAGTTCTTCACAGAATGGGTGATGGAAGTGTGAAACACTTTTCCCCAAAGCAATCATAATTGCCAATGAATAGTTTAAAATCTGTGAACGATAAATTTTTGCTAGCTACAGATATTAAGGGATTATGGAGCCAAGACAGATGAATGATGTTGAGGCATTGTCCTAGATCTAACATATTTTATTGAATGGCAGAACAGACTTAGGGTCTGAATACCTACTCTTGTTTCTACGTTCCTTTAATAAAAAATTGGAGTCGGAATGTTACAGCTATTCACACTGGCAGGATTTTCTCATTCCACTGCAGTGAACGGAGATTTAGCTGGGAGCCAAATTCTCCGACTTTGCTGCATCAGGAGCATGCCCTGAATGGCCGGTAAGATCACGCCCTGAGAGATTAAGGGGAGGCAATGGTGTAGTGGTATTTGTCACTGGATTAGTCATCCAGAGACACAGAATAATATTGTGGGAACCTAAGTTTGAACCATATCATGGCAGGTGATGAAACTTGAATTCAACAAAAATCTGGAATTGAAAGCCTAATGACAAACAACGTTGTAAAAGCCATCTGGTTCACTAATGTTCTTTAGAGAAGGGAGGAAATTTGCCATCCTTACTTGGTCTGCTCTACATGTAAGAACATAAGGACATAAGAAATAGGAGCAGGAGTAGGTCATCTAGCCTCTCAAGCCTGCCCCACAATTCAATAAGACCATGGCTGTTCTGAAGTGAATTAGTTCCACTTTCCTGCTTTCTCCCCATAACCCTTAACTCCCTTGTCTGTCAGAAACCTATCTACCCGTGACTTAAATATATTCAGCGAGGTAGCCTCCACCACTTCAAAGGGCAGAGAATTCCAAAGATTGACTATTCTTTGAATGAAGAAGTTCCTCCTCAACTCCAATCTAAACCACACCACGCCCCCCCACCCTTATTTTGAGGGTGTGCCCTCTAGTCCTACTAACCTTTCAAAGCAGGAAGAATCTCTCTATCTCTTTATCTCTTTCTACCTCTACCCCTCTACCTCTCTACCTCTTTGTTTTTTGTTCACTAAATTAAGAGCATAACAATAAAAATACTATTGGAGTTTTAACATTAGTTTGCCCTTGAGTTCAGAGACGTTTGTACTTTTGCTCAGATGACATACTTTCCATTGCAAGTATTTGGCAACGTTAACAACATAGCAAAGTGGTGAAAATCAGTTGGCCTGGAATTTTTCATAGCCCATAGCCCAGGTGAATGTCTCTATTACTTTTCGCACATCCCCAGACAAAGTGGGCCACCTTTTATTTGGTAATGTGTTGTTTTTATTGTATCCTATCCCACAGTAATTAGAATAATCCCATTGCTGCACAATCTCAGTACAACAGGTCTGATTGGGAAAATTGATACTGTATTTTCCCATTGTTGCTGACAGCAAGCACAAAAGATTTTGTGTGTCTGCGATCGTGGATTTGTGACGCAGCACATACTTGGATTATATTTTTAGGAATTCGTACTACACTCTATTATCAGGAACACAGTAAATAGAAGTACATATTAAAGCATATTAATAGTGTCTTCTCTGGTTGCAGAAAAAAATCATAAATAATCCGAAACACATAATTATTGTAAGTCAGTCCCACATTGAATCAGATAAGAAAACAGAAAGTTTCTGTGGAGGAAGGAAAAGTTGAAAAGAAAAACATTGGTCAGTATTGATAGTGTCTAAGCTGTCCTGTAAAAGTAGCATAGGAAAGAAGAAACGGGCCTAATGTCTGCCCTCTGCATTGCTTTTGTACCATACAAGACTGTTGATAATTTTTACAACAACACTAATCATAAACACAAAGCTATTGAAATAAGCAGTTTTTTTAATATAGAGCAATATATATAGTAAAACAGTTCCTTCTGAGAATCAACAAGACTCAATGTTACTTTTAAGAAAAGAATGAATAAAATATTTCAATATTCCCTCAGTATTTTGTTTTTGTTCTTGTAGATATGGCAAACATTTTGCAGTTTGCAATTAGCGAGTTATGGGACATTCCTTATTAACCTGATTTGACCGATGATCCAACTGTGGTGTAGCAAGGTAAACTCCAGTCAGTGAACAAACAAAGATTTATTAGCAGAGCAATGATACACATTAGAGCCAGGAGAAAGTTCTTAAATTTCACAGATCCAAAACTCTGACTGGCTGGAATAAGTCAGCCAAAGCAATGTCCCTTAAACTGTTACGACCAATAAAGTCAAAAATTCATATAAAGTTATTGGAGGTAATCCTACCAGCCCATCATACCAGTTGATCAACATGGCAAGTCAGTAAGTTCGTGAGAGAGAGGCAAAAAACCAGATTTGCGCCAGTAGGGGAGGCAACGAGTGGAGGATTGCATCCTGCATTGGGGATCGCTGGGTGATAGTCAACTAGGTGGGAGGAAAGGGGTGAATGGAGATGGCAATTGACTTTGGGGAGTGGGGGAGGTTGAATGGGGGCCTTAATCAACTGGGGAGAGGAACTGGGGCTGATGGTCGGGGGATATGATTAGGGGAGGCCACAATCAAGGTGAACCGAAGTGGTTGGGGGGAGGCAATGTCAGGGAGAGATGGGGAGTGAAAATCTCCCAGTGCACTGTGTACTCTTGATGCAGTGCAGGGGGGAGATCAGAGCACATGCATAATAGCATCCTCTAGCAGTCAGTAGTTGACTTCTCGGCATAAATAGATTCTCTCCACTCCCCTACTGGTGAGAATCGCACTTTATTTCATTTTTTCCTAGTGTCATAAAATTTGAGTTTTCTTCTCTTGCTGCAAAAGATTTTGGGTCTGAAACTCTCCCATTTACACACTCATTCAAAACTTGGGCTTATTTTGGCAAGATTACCTCAATTGTAGAGGTCAGATTATACTGTCATGTGATTTAGAACATAGAACATAGAACATTACAGCGCAGTACAGGCCCTTCGGCCCTCGATGTTGCGCCGGCCAGTGGACCCTCTAACCTAAACTATTCCAATATCATCCATATGCCTATCCACCGACCATTTGAATGCCCCAAAGTAGGCGAGTCCACAACTGCTGCAGGCAGGGCATTCCACGCCCTCACCACCCTCTGTGTAAAGAACCTGCCTCTGACATCCGTCCTATAACTACCACCTCTTAATTTAAAGTTATGTCCCCTCGTGTTGGTCATCACCATCCGAGGAAAAAGGCTCTCACTATCCACCCTAACAATCCCTTGATCATCTTATACGCCTCAATTAGGTTACCACGTAACCTTCTTCTCTCTAATGAAAATAACCTCAGGTCCCTCAGCCTTTCCTCATAAGGCCTTCCCACCATACCAGGCAACATCCTGGTAAACCTCCTCTGCACCCTTTCCAATGCTTCCACATCTTTCTTATAATGCGGCGACCAGAACTGTACGCAATACTCCAAGTGCGGCCGCACCAGAGTTTTGTACAGTTGTAACATAACCTCACGGCTCCTAAATTCAATCCCTCTACCAATAAAAGCTAACACACCGTACGCCTTCTTAACAACTTTATCAACCTGGGTGCCAACTTTCAAACAGCTGTGTACTTGTACCCCAAGATCCCTTTGCTCGTCAACACTATTAAGGGTCCTTCCATTAGCCCTATATTTCATATGCCTGTTATTCCTACCAAAGTGAATCACCTCACACTTATCCGTATTGAATTCCATTTGCCACCTCACGGCCCAGCTCTGCAACCTATCTATGTCCCTCTGCAAACTGTAACATCCATCCTCGCTGTCTACAACTCCCCCCACTTTGGTATTGTCAGCAAATTTACTAATCCAACCCTCTACACCCTCATCTAGGTCATTTATAAAAATGACAAACAGCAGTGGCCCTAAAACAGATCCTTGAGGTACATCACTTGTAACTGCACTCCAGGTTGAATATTTCCCATCAACCACCACCCTCTGTCTTCTATCAGCTAGCCAATTCCTAATCCAAACTGCTAAATCACCTTCAATCCCATGCATCTGCACTTTCTGCAGTAGCCTACCATGGGGAACCTTATCAAACGCTTTGCTAAAATCCATATACACTACATCAACTGCCTTACCCTTATCTACCTCTTTGGTCACCTCCTCAAAAAACTCAATAAGGTTTGTGAGGCACGACCTACTCTTCACAAAACCGTGCTGACTACCCTTAATCAATTTATTTCTCTCTAGATGCTTATAAATCCTATCCCTTATAATTCTTTCTAAGACTTTGCCCACAACAGAAGTCAGGCTCACCGATCTATAATTTCCAGGATGCTCCCTATTCCCCTTTTTGAACAAAGGGACAACATTTGCCATCCTCCAGTCTTCCAGCACTATACCTGTAGCCAACGATGACATGAAGATCAAAGCCAAAGGTTCTGCAATCTCCTCTCTAGCGTCCCAGAGAATCCTGGGGTAAATCCCATCTGGCTCAGGAGACTTATCAATTTTCATACCCTCAAGATTCGCTAACACCTCCTCCTTATGAACCTCAATCCTGCCCAGTCTACAACTTAGTATCGCAGTATTCTCCCCGACAACATTGTCTTTCTCCTGCGTGAATACTGACGAAAAATACTCATTCAGTGTCTCTCCTATCTCCTCAGGCTCCAAGCACAACTTCCCACTGCTATCTCTGACTGGCCCTAATCTTGCCCTAACCAATCTTTTATTATTTATATACCTGTAAAAAGCTTTAGGATTCTCCTTAATCCTATCCGCCAAAGTCTTCTCGTGTCCTCTTCTAGCTCTTCTCAACTCCCTCTTTAGCTCCTTCCTGGCTGATTTATAGCTCTCCATTGCCCTAACTGATCCTTCACGTCTCATCATTATATAAGCCTCCTTCTTCCTCTTCACCAGAGATTCAACTTCCCTAGTACACCATGGTTCCCTCACTCGACCACTTCCTCCCTGCCTGGCAGGTACATATTTATTACGGACATGCAGAAGCTGTTCCTTAAATATGCTCCACATTTCAGATGTCCCCAGCCCCTGCAATATCCTGCTCCACCCTATGCATCCTAAATCTCTCCTAATAGCCTCATAATTACCTTTCCCCCAGCTATAACTACTGTTATTCGGTATGTGCCCATCCCTTTCCATCACTAAGGTAAACGTAACCGAATTGTGGTCACTATCACCAAAGTGCTCACCCACCTCCAAGTCTAACACCTGGTCTGGTTCATTACCCAGTACCAAATCCAATATAGCCTCACCTCTTGTTGGCCTATCTACATACTGAGTCATGAAACCTTCCTGCACACATTGAACAAAAACTGACCCCTCTAACGTACTTGAACTATAGCTTTTCCAATCGATATTAGAAAAGTTAAAGTCCCCCATTACAACTACCCTGTTACTTTCACACCTATCCAGGATCAACTTTGCAATCCCTTCCTCTACTTCTCTGGAACTTTTTGGAGGCCTATAAAAAACTCCCAACAGTGTGACCTCTCCTTTCTTGTTTCTAATCTCAGCCCACACTACCTCAGCAGACAAGTCCACATCAAACGTCTTTTCTGCCACCGTAATGCTGTCCTTAACTAACAATGCCACTTCTCCTCCTCTTCTACCACCACCTCTGCTCTGACTGAAACATCTGAACCCCGGAACCTGCAACAACCATTCCTGCCCCTGCTCTATCCACGTCTCTGAAATGGCCACAACATCGAAGTCCCAAGCACCAATCCAGGCTGCAAGTTCATCCACCTTATTGCGTATGCTCCTCGCATTAAAGTATACACACTTCAAACCACCCTCCCGTTTGCCACTATACTGCTGCGACCTAGAAACCTTATCCGTGACCTCCCTATTCACATCCTCCTGTATACTGGCACAACAATTCAGGTTCCCATCCCCCCCCCGAATCAGTTTAAACCCCCCCGAATAGCACTGGCAAATTTACCCCCCAAGATATTGGTACCTCTCCGGTTCAGGTCAGACCATCCCTCTTGTAGAGGTCCCACCTTCCCCAGAATGAGCCCCAATTGTCCAAATACCTGAACCCTTCCCTCCTGCACCATCCCTTTAGCCACGAGTTCAAATGTTCTCTCTCCCTATTCTTTTCTATGCTATCCCGCGGCACAGGTAACAAACCAGAGATAACCACTCTGTTTGTTTTAGCCCTAAGTTTCCACCCTAACTCTCTGAATTTCTGCTTTATATTCCCATCCCTTTTCCTACCTATGTCATGGGTACCTACATGCACCACAACTTGGGCTGGTTCCCCTCCCCCTTAAGGATCCCGAACACTCGCTCACTGACCCCAGCGCCCGGGAGGCAACATACCAACCGCGAGTCCTGCTTCTTCCCACAGACTCTCCTATCTATCCCCTTAACTAGGGACTCCCCTATCATTAATCCAGATCTTTTCTTCCCCCTTCCCACCTGAGCATTAAGGACAGGCTCAACTCCCGAGACCTGTACTCCATGGCTTACCCCGGTTGTATCTTCATCCCCAACAGCATCCAAAACAGAGTACTTATTACGTAGAGGAACAGCCTCAGGGAAGCTCTGCACTGACTGCTTATTACCCCTTCTAACAGTCACCCATGTATCACATTTAGGAGTAACTATCTCCCTGTAGCTTTTATCAATAGCCATCTCTGTTTCCCTAATAATTCTTAGTTCCTCCAGTTCCAGCTCCAGGTCCCTAACACATTTAGTGAGCGTTTGAAGTGATTATGCATATACCTGTATCACAACCTCCACTTTAAATGATTCCAGTCCAACAAAATAATATCAGACCAAGGTGGTCTATGTTTGGTTTTTGTTGTGTATTTTGCATTTACCAGTAAAATTGGATCTGTAAAGCATTGGAACCCTTCCTGTTTTTGACATTGATTCATATTGAAGGCCTGTGCTGAGAAAGCTATACTTTTTAAAATGTACATGCTTTTATTTTGTGTGAGCTAACATATCAGCAATAAAGGAACAATGAGAAAGCTTTCTCTTTAATCCGCAATTTTTTTTCAGGCATGAGTTTTAAACTGAGTTTTCTTTAATTCTCTGAAGATCGCCATGTTTTAATGCAATACATCACACAGTTTGAACTAGGATATATTAGACATGGAAAATATTTAATTTCAGTTTCAATTTATAACGTTGGGATTCCACTTATTTCTTGGTGACTGAATCAGTCATATTAGCTGTTTTCCAATATTCCTCCAATTTGAATTATTTATTTAAGTAATAATGCTGGCTTGAAGTTTAATTTCACTGTACAAATGTAATTCTAGTCAGTTGACTTTCTGCATAAAAATATCTGGTACTGAAACGCATTTGTATTTCCTTGCGGTGAAAGCAATCTCTCAATCTTAATCACTTTTTCTCTGTTCAATCATATTTTTAATAGGGGCAAATCTTTACTTTTCACTTTTAAAGTTACTTTCTTTTGTCTGTTCTTTTCTTTCAACAGGCATTTTTTTTTGGTGAGTTTTGCTGTCTGTCATATATAGAAGCAAATATTTGAGTCTAAAAATCAAAATACTAAAAAATCCACATAAAGGTTGGAATTTTACTGGCATGCCCAACCCGATTCCAGGGGCAGGCTTGGCTTGGAGAACAGCATTCTCTATTGGTCTCGGGGGGAATCATACGAACTGCTAAAACTCCACCCAAACTCTCTGTTTGCCTCACATCCGAAATGTCGGCCTTAGTTCAGTGATAGCATTATTGTCTTTAACCTATTGGATTATGGATTTAAGTTAGACACGCAAACACATAATTCATTCATTGTTATTTATTAGTGTCACAATTTATTAACACTGCAATCAAGTTATTGTGAAAATCCTCATGTGACCACAATGTGGCCCTGTTTGGGTACACTGAGGGAGAATTTAGCATGGCAAGTGCACCTAACCAACACATTTTTCAGACTCTGGGATGAAATCAAAGCACTCAGAGGAAACTCCTCATAGACAAGGGGAGAACGTGCAGACTTTGTACAGACAGTGACCCAAGCCAGGAATTTAATATCTTGGATATGGTATTGGGATTTTTTGGGAGATGTTACTGCCCTTTGGGATTATTAAAAGCAGACCTGAATATGCATACACAAACTCACTGGAACTGTCAAGCTGACAAAGGACTTAAACCTCCTACCCTCTAAATATTTGAATACTGCCTGAATTGTTTAAAAAAGTGCTTGCTATTTCATTCTCTCTGTCGACATAAGAAGAGGGTTATCATTAGAAGATTAGTGTTGCATGATTGATTTCATAATCTTTAATTATGGGATGCCTGTCAATTCAGTTTGATTGAAAGCTCCAAGTGCTTATAAGGTATTTGAAGTGGGACAATAAATACAAATACTTGTTTTTAAAAGGAGTTTAAATATAATGAATGGGGTTTCATCGATGAGGGTGATTTCTGTTTTGAAATAATGAATTCATCAATAGGCACCTAAAAACTTCATTTCATCTCAGCATTTATCGTATGATGGATTCTGGGTGAGTTGGTATGTTGTATAATGGCATAGGGTGGTCAGTAGGGGCATATATTTGAATGAGTTAGCACTAAGTCAACATAGAGGCTATAAATGATCATGAGGGATGGTTAGAGGGACATGAGTTGGCGTAGTGCTTTTAAAGGCTGTGGGAGGTGGGCCATAGGTTGGCAGGGAGGGTATGAAAAACCATTGGGGTGGGTGGGTGGGAGACATGAAGTTGCATGGTGTTATGCTCCAGCAGATGTTAATTACCATGCAAACTAAATCCTAAAGATAAACTTGACCCATTTATCACAAAGTGCGTAACAGTGACAAGATCAGTCAGTTTTGGCATGGATTTATGAAAGCATTTGACAAATCTACTGGAATTCTTCAAGAATGTAAGTAGTAGAGTTGATAAAGTGGGGACGAGGGTGGGGGAGTGGATTTGGTTCATTTGGACATTCAGAAGGCTTTCGATCAGGTCCCACATAAAAGATTAGCAATGTAAAATTAAAGCATCTGGGATTGGGAGGAGTATATTAAGATGTATGGAAAACTGGTTGGCAGACAGGAGACAAAAAGTAGGAATAATTTGGTCTTTTTCCAAGTAGCAGCCAGTGACTAGTATGGTACTGTGAGATCAGTGCTGCAACCACAGCTATTCACAATATATATTAATGTTTTAGATGCGGGAACTAAATGTAATATCCTAAATTTGTAGATGACACAAAGCTAGATGGGAGGGTAAGCTGTGAGGAGGATGCAGAGCTGCTTCAGTGTGATTTGGACAAGTTGAGTGAATGGGCAAAAGCATGCACATGCAATATTGGATCATTATGAGATTATCCACTTTGGGAGCAAAAACAAGAAGGCAAATTATTATCTGAATGGCTATAAATTGAGAGAAGGGAATGTATAATT
Source organism: Sphyrna mokarran (assembly GCA_024679065.1). Classification (NCBI taxonomy): domain Eukaryota; kingdom Metazoa; phylum Chordata; class Chondrichthyes; order Carcharhiniformes; family Carcharhinidae; genus Sphyrna; species Sphyrna mokarran. The sequence goes on along the minus strand of JAGIQG010000001.1, from coordinate 102,934,119 downwards.
GGAGTTGGGTGTCCGCATACCTGTTGCTGAAAGTAAGCATGTAGATCCACCAGGCAAAAAAGAAGGGAAATAGTATGTTAGCTTCAACATAGAGATTCGAGTATAAGTGTAGGGGTGCCTTGCTGCAGTTATACAGTAAGAAGTCTTACGACATCAGGTTAAAGTTCAACAGGTTTATTTGGAATCACAAAGCTTTCAGAGCTCCTTCATCTGGTGATCTGGTGAGTGAAGAGATAGGTTTCACAAACACAGCATATATGGACAAAGACACAATTGCAAGATTGCATTCCAACTGTTATCTTTCAAATGTGTCTTTGCCTGTGTATGCTGTGTTTGTAAAACCTATCTCTCCACTCATCTATGAAGCAGCAGTGCTCTGAAGGTTCATGATTCCAAATAAACCCGTTGGACTTTATCCTGGTGTTGTGAGACTTCTTACTGTGTCCACCCACGTCCAACACCAGCAACTTCACATCATGGCAGTTATACAGGGTCTTGGCGAGACTATGTCTGAAATATTGTGTGCAGTTTTGATTTTCTTATCTGAGAAAAGATATTGTTATGGACGGAGAGCACCTAGACTGATTCCTGGGCTGGTGAGACTCACGTTATGAGGAGAAATCAAGCCAGTTAGGATTATATTCACTGGAGAATGAGGGGGAGAACTCATAGAAACCTACAAACTTCTAACAGGACTAGATGGAGTAGATGCAAGAAGAAGGATGTTCCCGATGGCAGAGGAATTCAGGACCAAGGGTCGCAGTCTTAAAGATATGAAATAAACCATTTAGGATGGAGTTGTATAAAGAGATATGGTCCCCAGAAGGTAAGCAGTTTTGGTTAAGTCGGGCAGCAAGGTCGCTGCATTCTTGGAGAGCTGAAGGGCATGTTCTTGTGCTGTAATTGTCTTTGTTCTTTGACTAAGATGAGAAATTTTTTCACCCAGAGAGTGGTGAGCCTAAGAAATTCTCTACCAAAGACAACAGTTGAGGCCAATATTTTGTATATTTTCAAGAAGGACTTAGATACAGCTCTTAGAGATAAATGGGTCAAAGAATTTGGTGGGGTAGGGAGAGGCGGGGAAGCAGGAACAGGTTATTGAGTTGGATGAGCAGTCATGGTCCTAATTAATAAAGAAGAGAGCTCAAAGGGTCTGCTTTTATTTTCTATGTTTCTATGTAGCTCTTTTAAAAAATATTTTGACCACTTGAAGATAGGTTTACTGAATTTATAAGCCACAAATTCCAGGAATAAAACAGTTATTAACAAAAGTAAAGTTAAACACTCAAACTTACATTTGCCCAGTTATAATTAGTCTTACAAACCATTCCCCCCAAACGACTCCCTACTTGGTCAGGCCCACAAGTAAACACCTTTTAGCCAACAACCCCTTACAGATGTTAAGTTGTAAAAATTCCAGTAATATTATCATCAAGGCAAAGTTACTATCACTTTGGTAAGGCATACGATGCAATCTCTCACTCCTCGCTTCCGCTCTGCTGTGGAACTTCAAAACTGCAGACACCAGACTGCAGTTCTTCCTGGCTTAACTAAGTGCTGATTTAAAACAGCATCTCTTCCAGGCTAAAGCTTTTGTTATAAAGTATTTCTCACACAGGAATTTGCAAATTTGGAAGTTGTCACAAATGTGCACTTCCAATATGGGAGAAAAATGTTTGAAATTGGTACTTACTGAGAATTGAGATATTTTTCTCTGTTAAAGTAAAATGTTAAATTTGGGATATTACATTTAGTTCCCTCATCTAAATCATTAATATATATTGTGAATAGCTAGGGTCCCAGTATTGATCTCACGGTGCTATATTAGTCACTGCCTGCTATTTGGAAAATGACCCATTTATTCCTACTTCTTGTCTCCTGTCTGCCAACCAATTTTCTATTGCTGCCAAGTGTAATATAGAAAATATAAATCAGCACTGAATCTTTACTGTAAAATCTGTAAAATTGGTTAATATGCTACTTTAAGACTGAATTTTCACAGTACTGCGAAAATAAGTTCAAGTTTGCTCGCGATAATTAGTAGGTTTTTTTATATTTGTTCGTGGGATGTGAGTGTTGTAGACTAAGCCAGAATTGATTGCCCATCCCTAATTACCCTTAAGAAAGTGGTAATAAGATGCCTTCCTGAGCTGTTGCAGTCCACCTGGTGTAAGTACTCCCGCAGTGCTGTTAGGAAGGTAGGTCTAGGATTTTGATCCAGTGACAGGGAAGGAATAGTGATACATTTCCAAGTCAGGTTGATGCATGACTTGAAGAAGAGCTTGCAGGTGGCAGTGCTTCCATGTGTCTGCTGTCCTTGTCCTTCTAGATGGTAGCAGTCTTAGGCCTGTTGAAGGAGCCTCAGTGAGTTGCTGCACTACATCTTGTCGATGGTACACATTGTTGACACTGTCGAAGGTGGAGGGTGCGCATGCTTGTGGATGGAGTTCCAGTCAGGCTGGCTGCTTTGTCCTGGCTGGTGTCAAGCTTCTTGAGCCTTGTTGGAGCTGCTTACATTCAGGCAAGTGGAGTGTATTCCATCACACTGTTGATTTGTGCCTTGTAGATGGTGGACAGGCTTTTGGAGTGAGAAGATAATCAGGAGATGAGTTACTTGCTGAAAGATTCCTAGTTTCTGATCTGCTCCTGTGTTTGTTTGTCCATTTGGACATTAGTGAAGAAAATGGTAGATTTTAAATGAGGTGCTGATTGCCAAAACTAGGTTTGGCTAAAATATGGATGAAGGCAAGTGGCTGACCATTGAATTTATTCATGTAATTCCATGGTGTTTGCTTGGATTGACCGCTTATTTTTAATTTTGCTGTTTTCACATTGGTATGCTGGAAAATTCACAACTTAATATTGAAATTCTGCAATGGATTACAAACCATTCCAACAGTCTGAATAAATGAAGAGTAACATGCAGTGAAATCAGTGAGCTGTTTGTGTGACGATGGAAAGGGTTATTGGGCGCCTTCACTCTCAAGTGAAACATGTCTCATTTTCCAGGCAATTGTCAGTGCATACAGAACAAACACTCCGCTACACGTTGAAAATAAATCACATTTTACATGTGTCTGACTAAATTGTCTAAAACAGTGGATACCGACGAGGTGACATTGTTATCTTTACAACAAAATTTCATTTTAAAGAAGAAAGCATTTGCTCATCAATGGCTTTTTAAATGGTATTCGTGCACTTCAAACTTAATCTTTCTCATATCAACAGAGGCCCTAACCAATTTTCAGCTGTGGATTTATAGGCAGCAGTTACCATAGAAACAGTCATCTGGAGTTTGGATTTGGTAGAATAGCTACTGCAGAAAGTCAAATCTATTCCACAGTCAATCACAGCCCATACATAACAGAAAAAAAACACTGATGGCTAAATTGGATAGCCCCCAAAATCAGGCATAGGGATTGCATTGTGAGATTATTCCTCCATCTGATGAAAGTGATACAGACAGGACATAGCATTAGCCATAATGGTTATGCTGTGTATCCCAGTGCTGATTAGGCTGCTGTGTGGCTGCATGACTCAGTAGGAGGCCCCACATCCATATGAGGCTTGTACCACTTATTAAAGATGAGGCACATTCTATCTACACCCAGGACTGGAAGTGTTTACAAAAGAATTGTAAACACACAGAGGTACAGAAATAATGCAACAGGCTAGAGAGGATGTTGCAGGTTTCTGTGATCCAATGCCGGAGGTCTTGGTACAGGAGGCCTTTGAATCAAGAGGTCATCCAGTACTGGGAAGGCAGTGGGAACAGTTGACCATTATAGTGAATACCAGCTATTTATCCCAAGGACCTGGATGGAGTGCAGAAAGAAATTTAATGACCTCACATGAGTGGGCAAGATCAGTGAATGCTTTCCCATATCCCACCAATTGCAACATTAGCCTCACACACTGCCTCATTAAATTGTCTATCACCAATCTCTCAACCAAGGTTCATAACTCACATTTACAAATTCACCTTACCTTGAACACTTTGCACTGTTGCCAGCCACGTACACTTATATCCCACACACTGAACATAGTGCAGCTATTCAAATGTGATGGAAGCACCACCCAACACAATGCACCAGATTCACTGACAAATTCAGTTCTCTCTTGCAGGACAAGATGGCCCGAGTGGTGTGAAGGCATCCAAAAGGGTGCAGAGAAGATTTATGAGAATGATTCCAGGGAGGAGGAATTTCAGACACCTGGGTAGGTTGGAGAATCAAGGGGTTGTCCTCCTTGGAAAAGAGATTTCAAGAAGATGTGATAGAAATGTTCAAAATCATGAGGATCTGGACTGAGGAAGTAGAGAGAAACTGTTAACTATAGAAAACCATGGAAAATTACAGCTCAGAAGTAGACTTTTTGGCCTTTCTTGTCTGTGCCGAACAATTATTTACCTAGTCCCACTGACCTGCACTTGGACCATATCCCTCCACACCCCTCTCATCCATGTACTTGTCTGAATTTTTCTTAAATGTTAAAAGTGAGTCTGCATTTACCAGGCAGCCCATTCCACACTCCCACCGCTCTCTGCATGAAGAAGCCCTCCCTAATATTCCCTTTAAATTTTTCTCCTTTCACACTTAACCCATGCCTTCTGTTTTTTTTTTCCCCTAGCCTCAGTGGAAAAAGTCTGTTTGCATTCACTCTGTCTATACCCATCAAAATCTTATACACCTCTATCAAATCTCCCCTCATTCTTCTACATTCCAGGGAATAAAGTCCTAACCGATTCAATCTCTCTCTGTAACTCAACTTCTCAAGTCCCAGCAACATCTTTGTGAACCTTCTCTGCAATCTTACAATCTTACTTACATCCTTTCTCTAACTAGGTGACCAAAACTGTACACAATACTCTAAATTCGACTTCACCAATGCCTTATATAACATTACCATAACACTCCACCTTTTATACTCAATACTCCGATTTATAAAGGCCAATGTACCAAAAGCACTCCTTATGACTGTATCCACCTGTGACGTCACTTTTAGGGAATTCTGTACCTGTATTCCCAGATCCTTCTGTTCAACTGCACTCTTCAGAGTCCTACCATTTACCCTGTATGGTCTACTTTGATTTGTCCTTTCAAAATGCAATACCTCACACTTGTCTGCATTAAATTCCATTTGCCATTTTTCAGCCCATTTTTCTAGTTGGTCCAAATCCCTCTGCAAGCTTTGAAAACCTTCCTCATTATCCATTACACCTCCAATCTTTGTATCATCAGCAAATTTACTGAACCAATTTACCACATTATCACCCAGATCATTGATATAGATGATAAACAACAATAGACCCAATACCGATCCCTGCAGCACACCACTAGTCACAGGCCTCCACTTAGAGAAGCAATCCTCCACAATCATTCTCTGGCTTCTTCTATTGAGCGAGTGTTTAATCCAATTTACTACTTCCCCATCTATACCCAGCAATTGAACCTTCCTAACTAACCTCCATGAGGGACCTTATCAAAGGCCTTGTTCTCCTTGGGGAAAAGATCGAGAACCGGCTCAAACTGATTTAAGATGATTGGCAAAAGTACCACAATGACACAATGATTTATTTTATGTAGACAATGTTTAGGAGTTTGAATGCACTGTGCTAAAGGCTAATTCAAATGACGCTTTCAAAATGGAATGGGATCATTATCTGAAGAGAAAATAATCGCAGTTATGGAGTAAAGGTAGGGGATTGCGATGAGGTGAGTTGTTCTTGCAGAGGGCTGGGATGAACAGAATGGGCTGAATGGCTTACTTCTGTGATTTATTCTGCGGGACGGATTTTCAAAGGGTTGCAGGGTCAGAACCAGGTATGGGCAGGAATTCAAAATTATGGTCCCAGATGCTGTGTCGGAATCTTAACTTCTCCAGGACAGCCTTGAATTTTCAAAGGGTGAAAGCGAGAAGAGAATGGAAAATAAACTGATCAACTAAAGATCCCTTAGGTTTCACAAGGACATTGTCAAGGGACATGTGCATTCACAAATGCCGCTTTCAATGTTTTTTTTCTGGACGGCCTGAAGAAGCTGATAAACATTCATGCACAACTGTTGTGTTCAATGTAACATTGTTTCTCTTTTTTAAATCAAATTTGAGAGGCTAACAAGCATCAGGATGAGTGTTGCACTTTAGCCTGCCATCCATTGGCCATTTTCCACTATGGTTGACCTCTTGGTCCTAAAAGGAATAGCCTGCCCTAACTCCCTGTTCTTTACTACTGTTGCAAGGTAGGTAGCTGCCACCTTCTGGGAATGCTCAGTATCATTACTTGGGCACCAAACTTGCCTCCTGCACCAATTAGGGTTTTTGTTTGTAAGCTAATCTCTCTTCCACTTCTCCATGCCACCGATCCCATCCTCTGTCCTTCCTTGGAACTCTCTCTCCCCCCTGTATGGCAACAGTGCTAATCACTGTGCCACTGTGCTGCCTCAGCGATTGAACTAATCATTTCAGAGGTTGCAATAGGTGGTACCAGTCACGCTAGTCAAAAACACCCACACCTACACTGGTCACTGATGCCCATTTTTACAAGGGCAGCCAACTTGTAATGCTTTCCCATAGACACAGGAGTCAATGTGAAAGGATGTTGGATTTCCTTGAGGAATAGGGTGTGATGTACTGCATACAAACAAATATCAGGGCATGTATCGCTGAGCCAGCAGCCTTAATGAATAGAAAAGTTTCCATTCCTTTCATGTGGAGGGATCACTATTGTGCAGGTTTGTAAATATTTCCTGAGAGCAGCCAAAATACTTCTATACTGTGCCAGGCTATCATCCCATTTTTCAGCTGCTCCTAAGCTTCCAACATGAGAACATAAGAAATAAGAGCAAGAGTGTGCCATTCTATCCCTCAGTCATTCTCTACCATTCAATAAGATTGTAGCTGCTCTGATTTTGACCTCTACACCATTTTCCTGTCTGTCCCTAAAACCCTTGACTCCCCTGTTGACCAAAAATCTGCTAGCTCAGCCTTGAATGTATTCAATGACTGTTACTGCATGGGGGAAAGAATTCCAATAACAACATCCTTGAGGGAATATATTCCTCTTAAACGGAAGCTCCCTTATTCCGTAACTGTACCCCATGAGTGGAAAATTCCTCTCAACTTCAACCCCCTTAGAATCTTATATTTTAAATGTTGTCCCTGCAGCTGGTGGCTGAGATATTCCAGCCTGCCTGCCTTTGGGATTTCCAGCCCTGTTAAAATTCAGTGACTTTTGGTTTGTCCTTAACATCCTTCACAGTTAATCCCGCCACTGAGAGGATGGAAAATCCCTGCCAATGTTAATGCTGAGCCCTGATTGAAACCCAGCTCAACTGATTGGAAGTTCTTTCCTGTATTATGGGAGGGTGGATGGAAAGCTACTAAACACAAAAAAGCACAGGTCTCCACCGATAACTTTTAAAAATTTGAAGAATTAAAACTTTTATTTAAAAACATAAAGCTTTAGAACACAAGGAAAAGGATATACAATACAGAATCCCTGCAGTGCAGAAGGAGGCCATGCAGCCCATTGAGTCTGCACTGACATTCTGACAAAGTATCTTACTCAGGCCCCCCCATCCTGCCCTATCCCATGTCCAATCCATCTAACCTCACATATTTACCCAACCAATTTCCCTAGCCTACACATCTTGGGACATTAACGGGCAATTTAGCATGGCCAATCCACCTAATCTGCACATCTTTGGAATGTGGGGGGAGCCTAGAGCACCCGGAGGAAATCCATGCAGACACAGGGTGAATGTGCAAACTCCACAGTCATCTAAGGCAGGAATCAAACCCGGGTCCCTGACCTCTCTCAGAATAACTATTCTCCTGGCCTAGAAAGTGGTTGCTTTCTTCAATTAAAAGACTTCCACTGTTTTTCACATGCTCCAAAACACAGGAGTTGGCTTTCAGTGGAACCTCCCCACCCACCTCCCCTCAGCAACTCAGTACACTAAAAACCCACCTTCATAAATACCTTTTCATCCTTTCATCTTCTTTCTCCTTTGTCTTTAAATATCCCTTTGAAAAGACATGTTTCCAAATATCACTACCTTTCATCTTCCAGTTTTACCTCTATTTCAGGTCAATAAAATTTAAAATGCTTGCCCCTATTAACTCACAAATCTCTTGTAAAATGCAAATGTTCTTTGGGGTCTTTGAGATTTCTGTAAAATGCAACAGCAAAAATCAATTTCAAAACTTATCCCCAAATGCCATTTCAGATCTACTCTTGTAAATTAAAATGCACCGTAACAGCTCACAAATATAAGAACACCTGTAGTCTCTTATTTTTTAAATTTTATAGACAACCTGACCCCAGCAATCTCATTTTTGATGAACCCTGGGCAGACACAAAGACATAGCTTACCCATACTCACTCAGAAACATAGAAATATAATAATACACACATATCATCACATTAAATGAGATCATCCTTCATTCTGCTATGCTCCAAGGTGTATTGGCCCAACCTGCTTAATCTATCTTCACAGTCCAACTTGGTGGCACGGTTATCACTGCTGCCTCACAGTGCCAGAGACATGAGTTCAATTCTCGGCTTGGGTCTCTGTTTGCACATTCACCCCATGTCTGTGTGGGTTTCCTCCGGGTGCTCCGGTTTTCTCCCACTGTCTGAAAGAAATGCTGATTAGGTGCATTGGCCATGCTAAATTCTCCCACAGTATACCCGAATAGGTGCCAGAGTGTGGCGACCAGGGGATTTTCACAAAAACTTCATTGCAGCTTGCTTAGGCCTTGTAAGCCTACCTATGATACTAATAAATAAACTTAAACACCTTCATCCCAAGAATCAACCTAGTAAACAACGGAACTGCCTCCAATGCAAAAATATCTTTCATTAAGTGCAAAGACCAAACTTCTATCCATCAATCTAGGTATTTTATGCCACCCCCTCATGCTCAGTCTTGGAGGCAGGATAACATATGATAAAGTAAGAAGGGGTGGGTAGCCTGTCATCTTCCTGACATCCATCAATTAAATCCAGTGCAGGTTCAGCTTAAAGGCCACTTAAGATCTTCAGTCTGAATCTGCTAGTATTCTACTGGTGGTGTGTGAGGGGCATGCTTGTAGTGGGAGGTATTAGGGGGATATTTCCTAATTGGGAAGCTCATGCTCACCAATGACAAGGCCAACCCTGCTAAGAGACACCACAACCTAATACGCTGAACCTTCCTTATTGGCCTCTCCCTGACTAACCCCAGTGATCTGACTTCATCTGCTTTCTTCCAGGACTCCAGCAATACTCTTAGGCAATGCAGTAGCCATTGCTCTCTCTACTGGTAATGGAGAGCTGCCAGCCTCTAACTGGCCATCAACTGACCTGAAAATGCCAAGGACTTGTCGTCAACCAGGGAAATCTCCGAGTGGCATGGATTCAGCTTGAAGGGATCTGGAATCACCATGGCAGGTATTTCATTGGCTTTGCAACCAGTGGACAAGACTATTGCCATTGGTGGAATCTCAGCAAAGCCCCGTTCAATTGTAATCAGACTTTCCTCCTTTTATATTCCATCGATCCTTGTAATAAAGGTTAACATTCCATTGTCTTTCATAATCATTTGCCACATCTGCATGCTAACATATTGTAGTTTATGCATGAAGACATCCAGATCATTTTGTTCTTTTATCTCCCTCAGTTTAAATAATATTTTACTTTTCTATTCTTCCCTATATTATTACTTCTCTATCCTTCTCTATAACACTTTTCCCATGTTATACTCCTGCCAGTTCATTCACTTAACTTTTCTATATCCCTTTGTAGACTGTATTCCCGAATTACTTGCTTTCCCATCTATTTTTCTATCATCAGCAAATTTGACAACAATGTATTGTGTCCCTCCATTCAGGTCATTTATGTAAATTATAAATACTTGAGACTCCAGCATTGATCTCTGTGGTACCAGTGGTGCCTTCATACGATCATCTAAATCCAGTGGCGAGAAAGGCAGTCCAACATCAACACCCTCCCCCACCATGCCCAGCACTGACGTACTAATCACTGAAATAACAGGACTTGCCATTGTTTTGCCTGCCAAAGTACTCCTAAAGCAACTGCTCTACTTAAGACTCAGTTGTAGCAGGAGACTCACAGGTGGAACCTAGGAATACCTTAGGAATGTATTTAAATCATTCCTGAAGAGATCAATCATTACTGATGAGTTCTGGGAGTTCTTGGTCTATAGCTGACCAAAAATGGAGAAGGTTCATTTGAGAATGGACCGAGCATACTGACACTTTGCTGGGAGCATGTAGAGGCAAAGTCAAGGCAACAAAGGGAGTGCATGAACCTTCAAATATCTCTTCTACCCAACTCTTCAAGCACCAGCTGCCCCGTATATCTGCAGATCACATATTGGGTTCATCAGCCATCTCAGAATCATCGAACCAAAGTGCAAGCAAATAATCTTTGATCATATGGATCTAAGTAGAAGTAATAAGAAGTAACTTTACCGAATGAATTTTGGAAGTCCAAATACACTACATGTATGGTTCCCCTTTATCCACCTTGCTTGCTATGTCCTCAAAGAAACTTCAATAAGCTTGTGTTGCATGATTTCCATTTCACAAAAAAAAAACTATTGGCTTTGCTTGCTGGCATTTCTCAATGTCCTGTTATCAGTTCCTTAATAATGGATTCCAAATTTTCATAATGATGGATGTTTGGCTAATTGGCCTATATTTTGCATTATACTGTCTTTCTCCTTTTATGAATAAGGGTATTGCATTTGTGGATTCCCCCCAAACCCTAGCATTTAGTGGTCTAGTCTCTGGCTTTTAAAATGCATTATTAGCTACTCCAAGAATAGCCCCCCAACAAGATTGTAGAGTCAGGAATAATTTTGTAGAGTCAAAAAATCTTCTTCTGTTCCACAAAAATACTGATCGCTGCCAGTCTATGCTTAACCTTTGCATTTCACCTTCTCCTATCCTAAGATCGATCTTGTGTGATGGTAGAAGGAAGGGACAGTTTAAGAATAAATGGTCTCCCTTTTAAGATGGCAACAAGGAAAATATTTTTCTCTCAGAGGGTTGTTAGTCTGTGAAATTCTCTTTCCCAGGGAACAGTAGAAATGGGTCATTGGATTTATTCAAGGCTGGGTTAGGCAGATTTTTGACTGATAAGGAAATTAAAGGTTATGGGGATCTTATTGAATGGCAGAGCAGGCTTGATGGTCCAAATGGTCTACTGCTGCTCCTAAGTCCTATGTTTTCATGTTCCATGAAGCTCCTGAGCTGCTTCAGGTTTCTGTTCAAGGAGTTTACCCTATCAATAACTTGGAAATGAGATCCAGACTTACTGCTGAACAAACAGCAAGCAGGGGAATGTAAAGACTACAATTTTATTTCTGTAGGAATGTGAAGCATGTTCTTGGGTACCATCATGTAAGCAAAATAATATTTATTTAAAGAGGTGAAGTGGAGGTTAGCACTTCAGAACTGTATTTCAGAAGCACTTTTGTGGTAGAATTGGATTTAAATTACCTCTCGGCATTGAATGTCAAAGTGGCCACTTTTCTCCACCACAATACTTTTGAGCAAATTAAGAAATCAAAAAAATTGAAGTCTCCCAAAGACAAAGGGGCATAGATAGGCTCACGCACATAGGGGCAAATTTTCCCATTCTGCCTACCATAGGAATTGTAGTGGGGCAGGAGCAGACACTGGAAAGGTCCATTAACCTTGGGCAGGATTTTTCCACTTTTGGGTTGAGCGCAGCTGGAAATTCTGGCCATAGTCTTTTTCTGAGAAGAGGAATTGAAAACCAGAGGGCATAGGTTTAAGATGAGAATGGAACGATTTAAAAAGGACTTAAGAGGCAACTTCATCACACAAAGGATAGTGCGTATATGGAATGAACTCCCCGACAAAGTGTTGAGGCAGGTTCAGTAGCAACTTTAAGAAAGCATTTGAATAAGTACATGGATGGGAAAGGATCAGAGGGACATGGGCCAACTGGGAGGACACAATGGTCGGCATGGACTGGTTGGGCCGAAGGGTCTGTTTCCATGTTGTACTGTCTAAGACTCCATGATTATTGGGAGCTTCTGTGCCATTCAAACTTGATACTGCCACCTATACGATCAGCTTCATTGACCCCACTCTTGTGTTCCACTTGTATTTTATCTTCTATTCCACTGCACTAACATATGCAATACACCTCCATATTGAAGAGGCTGGTAAAATGATTTGCGTGCCTCCCACAAAGAATCTGTGATGAACGGAGTCAGAGACCGATCTGTGTTTCCACCTTTACAGACTATACCTCTTCGCTGTTCAACAATAATTTAACAAGAACGCTGCATTTGGGTGATTGCAAACTTTTATAAACATCTGAATCGATAATGAGGTTTGATGAAGCTCATCAAGCAGATTGTGCTCTGTTTGGAGCAGATTGTAGTTTAGAGGCATGGACAGAGGTCAGCCTGAAACTCATTACAACCCAATGTAAAAAAGCCTTTCTTGAATCGTAGAACAATTAATCTATGTAAACTCAGTTTTCATGGCTCACTTAGAATAATATGCATAGAGCAAAGGATTACAGCAGAAAAATAAACTGCTGCAGGGAAGGATTTCTTTTTAGATAACTTTTCATTATTATTGCAGTTTTCCTTAACCATTTCTTTGAAGTACAAACAATTTTCAAAAATATATGGCGTGCATCTAACATACAACTTTGTCATCACACCTGACAGTGTGCTCTCATTACAACCACACTCTGGAACATCACGTACCAAGCAGTCGGTGCAAATATTAGCTGCAACAAACCAATTACCAGTCAAATATTTGAGCAGCTGAATATGGTTGAAAAATTCCATGAGGAACAAGTAACTAGCAGCAAAATCAAGCAATCAATGTTCTCAACTATATTTCAAAGCTACCAGTAGGCCAAGTACATAGGAAGACAGGACCAGGGAGCAGGAGTAAGCAAATTCAACCCTTCGAGCCTGCTCTGCCATTCAATCAGGTCATACAATCATTAAAATCCTACCATTTTGTTTTTTCATTTTTCTTTGGGTAGATGGATAGAATATAACAGGACAGACGCACACAAAATAAAATCCAGCACAGCATCGTTAGACTGGTTGAATAAGATAAGGAATTGAATGCAGAAATCCCTGTATGCAGTCTCAGTCATGTTGATCTGTCCTTTCCTCTGGGAGCTGAGGTTTTAGTTGGAAATTTCACCTGGAGGCTACACATTGTGGATCCCTAACTGCTGTAAGCTAATCCTGCCTGGGGAGGATGCAGGCTGATCTTCTCTCTGATCATGGAACTCTGGCTCTATACAACTATAATATAATATTTACATGATCTCATTATGGGAGAAAATTAACAAATTATTTCCAAAATATTCAAATATTTCACTTTTATAAAGATTTCATCGACTAGAATTCTGAGCTAATCATAGAATCCCTGCAATGCAGTAGGAAGCTATTTGGCCCATTGAGTCTGCACCGACAACAATCCCACTGGGCTCTATCTCTGTAACTCCACATATTTATCCTGCTAATCTCCTTGAAACTAAGGGTCAATTTAGCATGATCAATCAACCTAACCTGCATATAGAGATTAAAGATTTTAGAAGGCTAATGATTTTATTCAATTTTTTTTGAGTGGCCAGATCATAGAATCATTTCAGTAGGAGGCCATTCAGCTGATCAAGCTTGCACTGAAAACAATCCCACCCAGACCCTGTCCCCAAAACCCCACGTATTTACTCTACTAGACCCCCTGACATTAAGGGGCAATTTAGCATGGGCTAATCCATCTAATCTACACACCTTTGGACTGTGGGATGAAACTGGAGCACTCGGAGGAAACCCACACAGACACGGGGAGAATGTGCAAACTCCACACAGTCACCTGAGGCCCGGTTCCTGGCACTGTACTAACAACTGTGCCACCGTGCCGCCCCATTGTTTACCCCATTGACGGATATATGATGTTGATTTCAGACAGCCCGCAGGTGAGTTAGATAACTAAGTCCTAACCATGATAAATGCACAATGGTTCCAGCGTTAGTCATTGGAGCCTCAACACAAGTAGAAAACTCCTTGACAGCGATACACTAATGACACCATCACTAAGTATTATAAATCCACAGAGGGATGCGTAGGGAAAAAAATATAATTTCCAATATGCAAATAGATCAGATCAGTAGGAGATTCACTAGGTTGATTCTGGAGTTGAGAGTGTTGCCTTATAAGGAGACACTGAATAGACTGGAACTGTGCTTATTGGAATTCAGAAGAATGAGGGGAGATCTTATAGAAACATTTAAGATTATGAAGGGAATAGATAAGATTGAAGCAGGGAAATTGTTTCCACTGGTGGGTGAAAGTAGAGCTAGGAGGCATAGTGTCAAAATATAGGGGAGCAGATTTAGGACTGAATTGAGGAGGAATTTCTTCACACAAAGGGTTGTGAATCTGTGGAATTCCCTGCCCAGTGAAGCAGTTGAGGCTACCTTGTTGAGTGTTTTTAAGGCAAGGATAGATAAATTTTTGAACAGTAAAGCAATTAAGGGTTATGATGAGTGGGCGGGTAAGTGGAGCCGAGTCCAGAAAAAGATCAGCTATGATCTTATTGAATGGTGAACAGGCTTGAAGGGTCAGATGGCCTGCTCCTGCTCCTAGTTCTTATGTTCTTATATGAAATGGGAGAGAGGAAAGTGGAAACAATAAGCAATTTTGTTTAAAATACTTTCATCTTCTCACAGAATGTCAAGTCAAATCATTTAAAAAGGTATTAGGAGAAAGGGTGAGAGAGTGAAGAATAAACTAAACAACTTCTGCAAAGCATTAGAGACACTAAACAGACTAAAAGACTAAAAGTCTACATAGTATTAAAAGTAAATTTATGAACACTGCATCTTTCAGTATTAGTAAATTGTGTAATCATTTGATTTTGTCTGAGTCACACAACGTATTTACTGTATTGCAAAAAAATGAGGAAACTACCATTCCATTGCTTTTAAACTGCTGGTGCATGACAAACTTCCAAAAATACATTCCATGCTCTGGACTTTCAGCAAGGGACGCCACAGAAAATGTACTTGTATTATTACAAATGTGGTATAGCTAAATCTGAAGAAAGAAATTGTTGATTTATTTTTTACTTCAGTCTGTACTAACTTCACAATGGAATGCAATAACCCCATATATTCAAAGGTTCCCCATATGTGGCTAGGTACGAAACAAAAATGAAAAACAGAAAACGCTGGAAATACTCAGCAAGTCAAGCAGGATTTGCTGAGAGAAACATTTCAGCTCACTTATCTTCCAGGCTACTTCAGTTCTTGGGTGTTAAACAGGCTCCTGCTAACTTGCAATAGGTACTTTTCTACCACTTTTGAGAACTGAACCTTTCTCACTGTTACATGGTATGAATATAAAGTAATGACTTTTTCCAGCCTTGTGGGAATGAAATTGTGGAGAATACATCAGCTATATTTATGCTCTTCCTTTTTTCTTAATCAAGACACACATATTGAAGCTGTTATATGTTGCCTCAAGCAATAATAAGGAAAGGAATTATGAATAATGGGAGATCCTTTTCAATAATTAACACAATACTTCCCCCTTTTAAGAACTACTGCAGAATAACCACCACACATTTTCTTGCCACTATTATCCTCTTATAATACAAGATGATCATTAAAAACTGCATTTTAAAACTTGGTGGGGTAGCACATAATGCTTTCAAACCTGGGGCTAAGGCTTAAATCAAATGCAAACTATAATAGTCTATAATTAAAGTCTCTTAATAGTTATGAAATACCTAAATAGTTTCCATGAAAGGTGAAGGAACAGTCCTTTTAAACTTACTGATCTTGTGGAGTTGGACAGAATAAGGATGAGAGCAGACGAGATGGATGTAAAAGGCCCAGCACTGCTGTCTATGGGAGCTTGCTGTGCCTGCTGGCATATCTACCACTTCGCAGCAGTGATCACATTTTAAAACGCAGTGAGGCACTCTCGGATGTTCTGAAGTCACGAAAGCTGCTGCAGAAATGCCAATTCATTATGTGTTCTTTCTTCACGGTGTAAGTGATTGAAAAACGCTTCCTCCCAAACCCCAATCTCCCCAAATGACCCAATGAACCTCAGACCCTGCTGTGGTCAGGCCCTTGCTCCCTTCCTTTCCCTCTTTCTATATTCCTTCCTACCCCCCTCCCCCAATCCCTCAGCTCCATCTCCCCCTCCCCTACCGCATTTTTTCCACTTACCCCTCTCCAACTCCAAGGGTCTGCGTGGCATCACATCAGGGTGATAGGCCAGGGTTGGTGGTATCAGCGTGTCTCATAGAGAGGCTGGAGTGTGATGAAAACTCACTGTGAAAAGTTGTGGTACCCCTCAATCTGAGGTCTGACTCTAACCTTCCTGATGATAGCCCTCTTACCTCCTGGCTCATCATTGTTGAAGCCGCGGGTTAATTTGATTCCACACAACAGTAAAGGGGAGTAGGGGTGCGGGGGGTGGGGGGGAGGTGGAGCTCAAGGCTCAGATCAGCGGGCTCCTAGAGAGGTGATCCTATCAGAGCACGGAGTATAACACTGTTACTCTCTAAATACTCTCTAATAGGAGTCGGTGCAGGGGTCCAATAGGGAGATCAGAGGTCCAAGCAGTTACATTACCACTATTACCTTCCCATTAAGGGAGTGACATTACATTGATTGGCCAATCAGTATGTTGGTGATGTGTTTATTTGCAATGATGTACAAATGGTGTTTCCTTCTCCCTACCTGTAACTGTGAAACTTCACCTGTACTTATTAAGTCACCCTCTATCTTTCTCTTCTTTCGTTCCCTCTCACTCCTTCTGAATGTATCCCCAGATTGTACATCTGAGGTGGAGTTTGACTGCTGTTGACCACACCCTCTGGTCTGCGATGCCTTTGGTGGGCACCGTCTGGAAGGTCTGGACCGGAAAGGTCCCGCCGACTGCTGGGTGTCACAGGTGACAACGTGCCAGCCTGTTCTGCCTACTATCCAGGAGAAATGCCAGTGTCAGGAAGGAAGGACTTCCTCTTCCTTCAAGATACTTGTTGCCCTTGGGTCACTACTTGAGACAGAGAGGCAGCTGGATTAAGCTCCGGAAGCCTCTCTGTCAACTGGCACTGCCAGTCTTGGAGAGCTGCCTTTGTCTGCGCCGTGGTTCCTATGCTTTCACTTCAGCCATAATCCTTAGCAATTGGGCAATGTTGTGGATGGCCTCAGCAGTGGTCTAAAGCCATCCAGAACAGCAATATCTCTCAAATCTCCTTTAACATCTGTGATGTGGCCATGTATGACTGGGCCCAGGTGCCCATGGGTGTCACTGAGTGTGCCATGCCTTGGAAGTCATTGGTCATGGCACGGATATCTTGGCCCAAGTTTTCCACTGCAGATGTCACCCTTGCAGTGTTGGCCTGGCTGCTATTCCGTGCAGGCACCATCTCCTGTGAGACGATATGCGTGGACTCCTCCAGTTCTGCTTGCATCCGCTAAAAATTGCTGAAACCCCTTTTGTAAAGTCTGGTTCTGTTCTTCCATTTCGACCATTATTGGGATGTTTCCAGAGGCCTGACATCTGCCTTGGGGCCAGCAGTTCCCAGGGGGCCATCAGCCCTTTAACTGGCCGCTCCCTTTGATGTTCTAGCCTCCACCCAAAGTGCAATGCCAGCATAATGGTTCTCAGAAGAGTGCCCTAGAAGCCTGTCCGCTAAACTTTCCCACCAAGGTGAATATTTCTGCACTGGTGTTTGGTGTTGGTGAATGCAGTGAGGGGATATCTGCGTCCTTTCTGGAGTTGTGGTCTGGGGTGCTTGAAGGGATGGCATAAAGGGATGCAACTCCGGATGGCCCAGTCTCATCCAATGGAGATTCTGCATGGAGTCAGCTGGTGGAAATGTCAATGGTGTGGAGAATGAGAAACTCACTTGAGTTCTGGTGCTTTGGACTCTGACTTGCTTGGAACCTATAGACTTCTTGGTCAGTGACAACTCGCTGCTGTGTCCATGGAATTTGCTTGAGAGGGGGTGAGGATTCGCACCTCAGAGATGTCCCAACTTGTCTCTGTCCACTCCCTCTTTTTGAAGGCTTCACCTGCTTCTTCTTGTTGAAGGCCAATTTTGCCTCTGGGGCAGAAAGATGACAGAATTGAATTTGGCCTAACTAGGATGGGAATCTGATAGCTGGTGACATGTGTGGGCATGGGGCTGGTCAAATTAGGGTTGTAATGTGGATTGTGATGGGGAGGATCAGTTGGGGATTCTGTTTTACTGTCTTAGAAGGTGGTGCAGTGCAATTGAGGTAGGTTAAGATGAGATGGCAGAGGTTAAGGATATAAATAATGCCAGCAGAGAAATGGGTGCTTAATCTTTCCAAAAAGTGTAGGTTGTTCATCTTTTTTCAGGTCTGCCCTCCGAGTGAAGTTTCTGAGTTCAATGCTGTGGCCACTGCTTCCCATGTCTCTGATACTTCAGCTGAAGGCATCCTCCTGCCAAGTCTTGAGAAGAGAATGGGCCTCCTCTCCTCGATAGCATTGAACATCTTTTCCAGCTCAAACTCCAGGAATCTGGCTGCTAACCTTTTCCTGGCCATATGGCTGGCTGAAGTGAGAGTGCTGCTGAAGGGAGCACTGAAATAGCACTCCCGCTTGAAGAGTCCCTACTGTAGCCAATCCGGCACCAGGCATCGCAAAGTCTGAGTGAAACGCATGGGAGAAGAACTGGCCCATTAACATATTCTGAATAGTGAGTGCAGATTACTGATAGCGCCAGTGCTTTCCTGCTGGCGTGAGCACTTAGTCCCAATTTGGGAGATTTGTGGGCTCCATGTCTAAACTGAGTACTTATCTTGTTCTCCCATCAACTGATTTTCCTTGACAAACTGTCACTCTGCAAAGCAGATCTGAATTCTAAACATACCCCTTATAGGAAACATAATATAAATATATTTCTTAAAGGCACAGTATCATCACACTGATCAGCCCTTAATTGGTGGCACAGTGATTAATACCGCTGCCTCACAGTACCAGGGACCCGTGTTCAATTCCTGTCTTTGGCGACTGTCTGTATGGAATTTGCATGTTCTCCCCATGTCTGCATGGGTTTCTCCCACAATCCAAAGTTGTGCGGTGTAGGTTGATGGGCCATGTTAATTGCCCATTCCCAAGATGTGCTGATTAGGTGGATTAGCCATGATAAGCGCACAAGTTTAGGAGATAGAGCCTCTGTGAGATGCTCTGGTGGAATGTGTGATGGGCTGAATGGCTTCCTTCTGCACAATAGGAATTCTATGATTATCATTGACACATGAATATTAATGCAGACAATTTTCTACAAGGGATTGAAAATCAACAACATGTGCTCAATTAGTGATACTACAATAGCTAGGAGTGAATTTGAAATAGATTTTGGATCTGAGCTGACTCATTATTGAACACCTCCAAATTCAGAGCAGCAATTAACAAAATCAGAATGCCCTTTCAGACTGAGGGCACTCTCCCCTCAGGGACACAGGAGCTCTGACCCTGCCTCCCATTGAGCCCTTCTATCCCTCAGCTTACCTCCCACACTGAGATCACCCCCCTCTTGAATCCCCAGTGCAACCCCTATCCTCTCTCTCAGCACCTGTGGTATTTATTGAAGTGTGGTCCCAAGACTTTGACTCTGGTGTGGTGCTGGAGTATCTCTTCCTGTCACTGCAGCACTGTACCTGGAGGGGCTGGAGTGCTGGCAGCCAATTGATTGGCTGACAGCTCTCCAAGGTGGGACATCTGTCCATGGGAGAATGGAAGTCCCATCTGTTGCTAATCTGCATTCAACTGGGCATGCACAATGGTGACAGGACTGTCAGAGTCTGGGGAGGAGGGCATGTTGGATGTGTTCCCTTACAACTCTTTGGATGGCAAGCGCCATTGTGAAAATTCAGGCCCACATGTTGGCTTTCTGGATAAGAGAGATGGATTGTCAGTCATTAACAATTACCGCATTATTAAAAATGTACTTGCATTATTAAACTTAACTTTCTTATGCAAACTTAACTTTCTTATGATCTGCAACAACTTTTATGGAATTGTCAAGGGTAAAGTGCTATTTATTTAAATCTGATGGTACATCATCGCCTCTGCTCCCATTACACCCATAGGCAACAAGTTCCAGCTCATTACCACTCACTGCATTAAAAAATTCTTCACGTCACTCTTGCATTATTTGCTCCAAACCTTAAATCTGTGAGCCCTAGCTTTTGAGGCATCAGTTAATGGGAAGCTTTTCTTTGTCTACCTTATTTAAATCTGGCATCTTGTACACTTTGTACAGAACCCTGAACATTCTTTGCCCCAGAAAGTACAACTCCAGCTTTTCCAATGTAAATTTGTGCCTATAATCTCTCATCTCCAGAACCATTCTGGTAAATCTCAGGGACCCTCACAAACAAATCAAAGCAAAACAACAAAACAATTTCTAAAAAAGTGGCATATGCTTCTGATATGAAAAGAAACCTCTGTTTGCATGTCCAAAAGTGATTTTTATTAAAATTCCCAGTCCACATTGCAAATTTAGTTGTTTTATATTGAAGCCAGAAGAGCTAAGGTACTCATCATTGGGTCTTATTCAAGTGTACCTTACATCCAAAACATTAAATACTGGTTATTAAATGCATTGTCCAAGAGTAGAGATGTGATTGATCTCAGTTCCAAGACAACACTAACTGTGATGAGACATACAAATGTACAAATTAAGAGCAGAAGTAGGCCACTTGGCTCTTTGAGTCTGCTCCACCATTCAATAACATCATTGCTGACCTGATTGTAACCTCAACTCCTTATTACTGCCTAATCCTGATAACCTTTCAAATCCTTGTTAATCAATTATCTATCCAACTTTGTCTCAAAAGTATTCAAAAACTCTGCTACTACCACCTTTTAGGGAAGAGGGTTCCAAAATTCATGAACCTGAAAAATTATCTATCTTAAATGAGTGACTCCTTACTTTTAAACAGTGACCCAAGTTTTAAATTCTCCCATAAGACAAAATATCCTCTCAACGTCCACCCTGCCAAGGCCCCTCAGGATCATAGAATGCCTACAATGCAGAAGAAAGGTATTTGGCCCAGTGAATCTGCACCCACCCTCCAAAAGAGCTCACCACTCCACTATATCCCCATAATCCTCCTCATTTACAATAGCTAATCCACCTAACCTACACATTTTTGGACTATGGGAGGAAACCAGAGAACCGGGATGAAACCCATGAGGACAAGAGGAGAATGTGCAAACCACACACAATCACCCAAGGCCAGAATTGAACCTAGGCCCTTGGTGCCTCTTACTCTTCTAACCTCCAGAAGACACATGTTTAGCTTGTCCAACCTTTTCTCTTAAGGTAACTTGCCCATTCCTGGTTTTAGTCTAACAAGCCTTCTCTGAACTGCTTCAAATACATTTACATCTTTCCTTAAATAAGACAATACTATACACAGTCCTCCAGATATGGCCTCACCAGTGCTCTATTCAACTGAAGCACCACCTTCTTACCCTTATAATCAATTCCCTTCACAATAAACAATAATATATATTCTATTTATTTTCCTAATTACTTGCTATACCTGCATATCAGCCTTTCATGGAACACCCAAATCCCTTTGAATCTTAGACCTCTGCAATCTTACCCCATTTAGATGATTAATTTTTTTTATTCTTCCAGCCAAAGTGGACCATTTCACATGTTCCAAATTTCACTCCATTTGCTAGACTTTCATCCATTAACTTAACCTATGCCTTTTTGTAGCCCCTTGACATTCAATGCATTATCATTCCTGAATTTCTTCATTATCAACATCCTGTGGGTTATCATTGATCAGAAACTGAACAGGACTAACCAGGTAAATACTATTCTTATAAATACAAGAGCAGGTCAGAGGCTAGGAATCCTGCAGACAGTAAATCAGCTCCTGACATTACAAAGCCTGTCCACCATCTACAAGCCACAGGCCAGGAGTATAACAGAATACTCTCTGCTTACCTGGAAGACTGCAGCTCCAGCAACACTCAAAAAGCTTGACATCATGCAGGACAAAGCAGTCTATTGCTTGATACCCATTTCCACAAATATTCACTCCCTCCACCACTGGGAACAGTGGCAGCCATGTGTACCATCTACAAGATTCATTGCAGTAACTCACCAAGGTTGCTTAGATGACCCACAACCACTGCTATCTAGAACCATAGAAAATATATAGCAGAAAAGGGTTTTTTTTGGTCCATTTTGTTCATGCTGACTCAAAGACACCAGGTGCCCTTTCTAATCTTCCTGAATATGGCCCAAAACCCTGCAGCTGGCAACACTTATGGTGCAATTCCACGTAAATGAGTTTAGGGTCTCTGTCTCCGTCAGCAACCTCGGCAACAAATTTCAGACACCCACTAGTCTCTGCATAAGAATTTTTTTCATGTCTCTTCTTAAATTCTGCCACTTAGCTTGAAAATATGGCCGCTGGGTTTTCGACTTTCTGCCACTGGAAACAGATTCCTCCTCTCTACTCTCTCCCTATTCCTCATAATTTTGTATACTCAGTCATGTTACCTCCCTCCCTCCCCCCAGCCTTCTCTATTCCAAAGGAAACAATCCCAGTGGATGATTTCAGATGTATTGCATGAGGGACGGCTGGTGGAGAATCTTTTTGTAGCTACAATTCTCCAGCCCTGGTAACATTCGAGGAAATCTCCTCTGCATTCTCCAGATCAATTATGTCTTTCCTGTAATGCAGTGACCAGAATTGCACACAATTCCCCAGTTGTGGCCTTACCAGTGTCTTATACAGTTTCATCATTATATCCCTACTTTTGTATTCAATTGCTTTGCCGAAGAAGGATGCTTTGTATTTCATGCACATGTACAATAGCAAATACCAGAAGATAAGTCAAACATGTCAGTTTAAAGGGAAGCTTACCAAAGACGAAGATTTACATTGCATAATGTGTTTTGTTGTGGTGGAAACCTGCAGGCTTTTAACTTAAGGTTAACCTTCTTGATGTATCTGAAAAGTGATGGAGTTTAAATGTACTTTGGTGTAATCCTTTGAGAAAACATCGGCAAGGCTGAAATGTCAAAGGCACCAGTAATCACAGCACAGACTAAAATCACATTTGCAGGATCACTGATCAGAACATTTCATAAACTGACTTGGAAAGTGCTGGAATGTTCCATTTGCACTGTTGGTACTGCAGAGCACTGAGCCGCCCTCGCAGAACCCTTTTGATTTCTCTCAGCTGTAATCTAATCTAATACTGCAACAAAGAGAATCTTCAGACTTTGTGGCACACTAAAATGTACCAAATATCTTTCTGACAAATCACACCACATGCTGTATTCAATATTTTCCACACTTTTGGTGGAGCTAAGAGCCTGCATTTTTTTTAAATAGAGAAGATGCACATTATGCTTTAGTTGGCACACGGTTCATTAATCCACATTTAGTTACATCTCATTTGAAGTGCTGAAAGATAATTGCTTGAAAGATACTTTCAACAACAATTAACCCCTAGTTCTCCACCAGCCGTCCCTTGTGCATTACATCTGAAATCATCCACCTATAGAATTGAATGGAACTTTCTCTGAACACAAAAAAGCAAGTTCTCAGAGAGATCCCTAATGACAAACTCAAGTAATGATAAATAATACAGAGCAGTACAATTTTAAGATTCACCTCAATCTGGACTGATTTAGCTGATGTCAGCTGACTTAGTGGCAAGGTGGCATAATGATGGCACAGTGGTTAGCACTGTTGCATGGCCAGGCACCTGATTCCTTATTGGGTGACTGTAGGGAGTCTACAGGTTCTCCCGATGTCTGTGCGGGTTTCTTCTGGGTGCTCCAGTTTCCTCCCACAGTCCAAAAGACATGCTGGCTGGGTGCATTGGCCATGCTAAATTCTCCCTCATTGTACCCAAACAGGTGTCAGAGTGTGGCAACTAGTAGATTTTCACAATAACTTCATTGCAGTGTTAATGTAAGCCTACTAGTGATTCTAATAAATAAACTTAAACTTAAAAAATGCTAAAAATAGCTTTCAATACGACTAACCAGGGAAAGAATCATAGAATCCTTACTGTGCAAAAGGAGGCCATTCGGTCCATTGAGTCTGCACCGACAACAATCCCACCCAGACCCTATCCCCGTAGCCCGAAGTATTTACCCTGCTAATCTCTGTGGCACTAAGGGGCAATTTATAATGGTCAGTTAACCTAACCCGCATATCTTTGAATTGTGGGAGGAAACCGGAGCACCTGGAGGAAACCCATACAGATGTAGGGAGAGCATGCAAACCCCACACAGATAGTCGCCTGAAGACAGAATTGAATCCCATTCTCTGTCGCTGTAAGGCAGCAGTGCTAACAACCGTGCCACTGTGCACCCAGGGTAAGAAGTTTAAGAGTTAAAACAAAAAATCAACATGTGTTTTGCCCTTTATTGCTAACCTGTAATCCCAATGGAAATTGGACACCGAGTGATGAAAATTACTGAATCCAATTTAATGCCCTTGTAAATTAAGCAAGGGCACCTGAATGAAGACTCAGTGAATAGCGGCCCATTCTTGGTTTTTGGGAAAATGGTGGGATAAGAATTGATGAGAAACATTTCCAAGTTCCAGTTATTTAATTATAAACAAATTGCCTTCCAAGAATTTACAATCATGTAGAAATGTGAATGAAGGGCTGGGTGAGATCTTAAATAAAAATTTCTTATCAGTATTTACTGTTGAGAAAAGCATGGGTGTTAGGGAACTTGGGGAAATAAATAGTGATGTCTTGAGGAGTGTACATATAACAGAGTAGGAGATGCTGGAAGTCAAATCAAGGCAGATAAATCCCTGAGAGCTGATGAAGTGTATCCCAGGACATTGTGGGAGAGGGCAGGGCGGAAATTGCAATAGATAATTGGAAATTATCTCTGGAAATAATTGGAAATTGTAGAGATATTTGAATCATTGATAGTCATAGGTGAGATGCCTGAAGATTGGAGGTGGCAAATGCTATGCCTTTGTTTAAAAAGGGCTGCAAGGAAAAGCCTGGGAATTACAGACCGGTGAGTCTCACATTTGTAGTGGGTAAGTTATTGGAAGGTATTCTGAGGGATAGAATCTACAGGCATTTAGAGATGCAAAAAAATTACCGACAATCAGTATGGCTTTGTGAGTGGAAAATTATGTCTCACAAATTCGGTAGAGTTTTTTGAAGGGGTAACCAAGAAGGTAAATGAGGGCAGTGCAGTTGATGTTGTCAACATGGATTTTAGTAAGCCCTTGACAAGGTATCACATGGTAGTTTATTACATGAGGTTAAATCTCATGGGGTCCAGGGTGAGGTAGCCAAATGAAAAGAGAGTGGTTGTAGAGAATTGTTTTTCAAACTGGAGGCCTGTGACCAGCAGTGTGACTCAGGGATTAGTGCTGGGTCCACTGTTATTTGTCTTTTATATTAATAATTTGGATGAGAATATCAGAGGCATGTTTGGTAAGTTTGCAGAAACACCAAGGATGGTGGACAATGAAGAATGTTATCTAGGATTGCAATAGGATCTTGATCAATTGAGCAGTGGGCTGATGAAAGGCAGCTGGAGTTTAATTTTGATAAATGCGGGATGATGCATTTTGCTAGGTTGAACCAGGGCAGGACTTACTCAGTTAATGTAGGGCATTGGGAAGAGTTATAGAACAAAAGGATCTAGGGTACATGTTCATAGCTCATTGAAAGTGGAGTCACAGATGGACAGAGTGGTGAAGAAGGCATTTGGCATGCTTGGTTTCATCGGTCAGAACATTGAATACAGGAGTTGGGACGTCTTGTTGAAGTTGTACAAGACATTGGTAAGATCGCACTTGGAATGCTGTGTATAGTTCTTGTTATCCTATAAGAGAAAGGATACTATTAAACTAGAAACAGTGCAAAAAAGATTTACTAGGATGCTATCAAGACTTGATGGTTTGAATTATAAAGAGAGGCTGGATTGACTGAGACATTTTTCTCTGGAATGTAGGAGGCTGAGGGATGATCTTATAGAGGTTTATAAAATAATGTGGGGCATAGACCGGCGAGATAGTCATTATCTTTTCCCAAAGTTAGGGAAGGCTAAAACTAGAGAGCATTGGTTTAAGGTGAGAGGGGAGACACAAAAGGATCCAGATGTTTTCACACTGAGCGTAGTGAGTGTCTGGAGGAAGCTATCAGAGGTAGTAATAGAGACATGTAAAATTTTGTTTTTTAAAAAGCATTTACACAGTTACAAGGGCATAGAGAGATATGGGCCAAATGCAAGCAATTGGGACTAGTTTAGAGGTTTAAAAAAAAGAGTGGCATGAACAAGTTGGGCCAAAGAGCCTGTTTACATGTAATCCATTATGACTCTAAGAGATCAGTTTTTATCTGTACTTATTTGTTTGTTTATCACTGCTTTTTCTGCATGGAATGCAGTAAATGATTTGCCAAGTTGGATGCTGTAGCTGTTTGATGACATTGTTCAGAGATTTGAGGTGAAAAATCCAAAGTGTTTTTGTTATTGCGAGATAGAACTCTCGAAAAATTTAATGGAATACAGCGGACCAAAGTACTGATACAATCTCTGTTGTGGTGCATACATTGTATTGAAGGTGAAGCAACAGCATCCCACTGACAGGGTAATGTGGTGTCACAACACAGCAACAGAATGTTCTGAACACTCTGGGGATGACAATGGTGGGAATGGAACATTGTAACCTACATTGGACACTGAGCAGCACATTCTCACTTTATAAACATTACACAGTTGTAAAGAATAACTGGGACGTGAATTAAGCAGTAGGTACTTGCGCATGAATTGCTTGGCTGGCTGCCCTCTTGGAACAGCGACCATGTTCCTTTGTAGTTGCTTTTATTAACCTTCAGTTAAAAACCTGGTTGTTTTTCTCATGGTGAATGAAATAAAAGCAGCTGTTGCAAGATTTCCCCTGAGCAGAAATTCAATGAAAGTAATTATTATTCCATGAATTTCAGTGACAGTATTCTCAGTCTAAATGTGAGATGTGCAAATGCTGCAACTGATCTTCTAGTCTTGGGATTGTTGGAAACTGACCGTACAAATGAAAATGCGTTTTGGGACCCCACAAGAATTCCAATTTGCTGACCTCCGTGGGAATTGCCCAGGAAGTTTTGACTTCTGATGGGCAAGTCCCCAACTCCTGGAGACCCTCTGTGAATCTTATGTTACTCAGCGACTTTGGATAGTTTTAATCTCCTTACCTGAATAGCTACCCGGGAAATGTTAGACAGATTAAAATCTAGTTTGACTCTGACGTATTACACAATTTATTCTCCAGTCACTCACACTAACCGCTTGATTATCCCCTTGACTCCCCAACTAACCCCAAACCCTAGAACTACTCTTGACCTGACCGTGCTCCCATCACCCAACTATTCCTGACCCAACCTGACTAATCCCAGACCTGACTACCCCCTCGACCAACCCAAACCATCCACAAACCCAACCGCTCACCTAGCTACCAACTGATCCACCGACTTCCTAATCCACCTGCCATATCATCCACTCCTCACCTTACCACCTTCCAGCCAAACAATCTACCACCTCACCATTTAGTCTACCAACCTGATCCATTTACATCACCCACATATCCACATTACCCATTCATCCACTCACTCCTTCACCCATTCACTACCATTCATCCTTTCAACAAGTTACTAATGTTCACATTGGACCTTTAAACTTAAAGTTTACTTTTATTAATGTCACAAGTAAATTTACATTTACTGCTGCAGTGCATTCACCAACTTTTCTCTCACCAACATTTACAGATGCACCATAGAAAGCATTTTTTCTGATTGTATCATAGTTTTGTATGACTCCTGCTCTGCCCAAGACTGCAAGAAACTACAAAGAGTTGTGAATGTAGCCCAATCCATCTCACAACCCAACCTGCCATCCATTAACTCTGTCAACACTTCCTGCTGCCTCAGCAAGGCATAATTAAGGACCCCACGCACCCTAGACATTCTCTCTTCCACATCCTTTTGTTGGGAAAGAAATACAAAAGTCTGAGGTCATGTACCAACAGACTCAAGAACGGCTTTTTCTCTGCTCCTGTCAGACCTTTGAATGAACTTACATTGCATTGAATTTATCTTTCTTTATACCCTAGCTATGATGATAGCATTACATTGGCACTCTCTTGTTTCCTTCTCTGTGAATGGTATGTTTTGTCTGTATAGCGTACAAGAAACAGTACTTTTCACTGTATAATAATACATATGATAATAATAAATCAAATCAAATCAGTGAAATTACTGTGAAAATCCACCAGTCGCCACTCTCCATCATCTTGGCTATACTGAGGGAGGATTTAGTATGGCCAATGCACCTAACCCGCACATCTTCTGGACTGTGGAAGGCAACCAGGACACCTGGACAAAACTCACACAGACACGGGGAGAATGCGCAGACTCCGCACAGACAGTGACCCAAGCTGGGAATCAAACCCCACTTTCTGGCAGTCTGAGGCAGCAGCAGTAACCACTGTGCCATCGAGCCACACGATGCCTTACCATATGGCAGCTACTGTCGTAAAAAGGGGATGTGTCCTATCTTCCCCAAACTCTACTACAGTCCAATGGAGTTCTTGAAGATTCATTGCATTTCTAGGAATATCCTGGGAAAAAATTCACAACAATGGTGAGGCGAGGGTAAGTTTAAGTGGACTGAGAATCGGCTAATGATTGCTGCTCGTGGGAAGATCTGGACTGTTATTTTTATCCCTTTGATTGGATGACAAAGACTTTAATTAAACAGAGCGGCAAAAATGTGTCTTAATTAATAGAAGACAGTTAAGAGAAGAAGGCCTTGGAAGTAAAGTACAATAATGGAGATTTATTAAAACATACTGCAAGCTTTGCAATTGTATAGTCTTTGACCTTACCTTCAACCTTTCATATTTGCATCACTGTGAAGCTTGTCTTTTGCTGAAAACAGATCATCACGTCCAAACTTGCTCTTCCCTATTATCATGTGTGAGAGAATAGAATTACTCATTTTCATATTAATTGCTTCAGTTGACTGAGATAATGTTGCTGCTGGAATGAGCAATAGTATAAATCACTGAAATGCTGTCATGTTTAGCTAAACAAATTTCTCAGGGGCCACACAAAAGACTGCTTTAATTTGACTTTACATAGTTGCTTATCATTAAGCCCAGCAGCTCTGTGAAGTACCATTATTTGTTGAAGGCTTCTGTGAACCTTGCTTCTGATGTTGATTGAAAATTAGCGAGCCTCATATCAGAGAATGCACACTGTTTCTCTACCCGGCAACTTGGCCGGTAGATAATCATAAGAATCCCAGTGAAAAAGGTTGACATGCATGTTGAATATCAAATATGGAAAGTAATTAAAGTTGCCGCTATGCCCTATAACACCCAAGAGTTATTAAACAAGGTAAAATCTAGCAAAACTAAATTGCTTTCATTAACAGCATCTTATAGGAAATTCCCTTGTCTGAATTCTCTCTTGCATTTCAAAACTATTAAAACTATCTCTATTGCACCTTTGCAAAAATTCCTGAAGCACTCGCTTGGAATACCAGCTCAAGGTCTGGATTGCGACTCTGCGAGCAATGAATTTCTTAAGTACTTTTTCCGTGCTTTACAATCAATACTATCTTGACTAAAAGTCCGCCAGGATACACACCACAATTAAAAAGATGAAGAAAGAGAGGGGTTAGAAATTCACAAAGTCTTATTATGAGAAATAATCTTTAAAGAATCCTAAATTAACAACATTGGAAAATGGTGGAAAAACTCAGCAGGTCAGCCAGTGGAACATAATGGATGTGTTGATATTTTGGGTGTGGACCCTTTATCAAAACATAAAGGATTCATTCTAAAAACATTAACTGCACTGCTCTTTTTACCATGGTGACTGACCTGTTAAGCATTTTCAGCATTTTCTGCTTTGATTTAGAATTCAAAAACTTGTGAAATCTGAGCACTTTGTAATGTTGCCTTCTCTGCTGTCCTCTCTGTTGGGGAGGTGTTTTTCAAATAAATTATCAGTGATCCCTTGGTTCATTGAGTACAAGAGTAAGGAAGTTACTTCTTACTCGTATAAGACACTGATTAGGCTTTGTCTTGAATATTGTGCCCAGTTTTGGGGGCTGTACTTGAGTAACTATATGAAGGCATTAGGGAGGGTATAGAGAAGACTCACAAAAATGATTCTAGAGGTAAAGAATTGTAGCCAAGGGACTAGATTGGAGAGGTTGGGTTTACAACCACCTCACTTGGCAACTCTTTGATGGTGCACAACAACAAAGAATAAAGAACAAAGGACAAAACAGCATGGGAAACAGGTCCTTTGGCTCAATGAGCCCGCGCCGCCATCTCGATGTTTCTACTTCTACCTGTGATTCCTGTCGATGTTTATAGATCTATGCATTAAAACCAAATTTGAGACAATTTAGGGAGAATTTGTTCTGCCAATCAGCCTAAGAGCACATCTTTGGGAAGTGGGAGGAAACCGGAGCACTCAGAGAAAACCCACGCAAGCACGGGGAGAATGCACAAACGCCCGCAGACGCAGGCCCAAATCCATGTGTCTGAATAGCACAGCGATAGTCACTGAGCTGTTGTGTTGCCCATCAAATGGTCCAGGTCAAGTGTACACTAGCAACGTGAAGCACTAGGATACTCTCGAAAAAAATATTCCAACAGTAGCCCTCTCACGACCCATCGCGTGTATGCCCTTTGTTAGACAGCAAGGCAGACCAAAGTACCTGTAGGATAAAACAAATACATCAATATCATCGACTATTTACACACTTCCTAGCGAACTCCCAAGGCTCATGATCCCTATTTTAAATCAGTTTTCTATACCCCTTCATTCCCATTCTGTTCATGTGCCCATCTAAGTATCTCTTAAATAATTCCAGAGTGCCTGCCTCCATCACTTTACTTGGCAGCGCGTTCCATACCCCCACAACCCTCTGTGTGAAAAAAACTCCCTCTAGCATCCAAATTATGCCTTACACCCCTCATCCTAAGCACGTGACCCCTCGTGCTATTTCAGTCCATCCTAGGAAAAAGCTTAACCCTGTTTACTCTATCTATAACCCTCATAATCTTGTACACCTCTATTAGATCTCCTCTAAGTCTACATCTTTCTAAGGAAAACAGTCCCAATTTGCCTAACA
This sequence comes from Sphyrna mokarran, assembly GCA_024679065.1. Classification (NCBI taxonomy): domain Eukaryota; kingdom Metazoa; phylum Chordata; class Chondrichthyes; order Carcharhiniformes; family Carcharhinidae; genus Sphyrna; species Sphyrna mokarran. The sequence continues at coordinate 102,902,877 of JAGIQG010000001.1, read as the reverse complement.
TCTCCTCGTAACTCAGACCTTCCATACCAGGCAGCATCCTGGTAAACCTCTTCAGCACTCTCTCCAGAGTCTCCACGTCTTTCCGGTAGTAAGGCAATCAGAACTGGACACAGTATTCCAAATGAGGACTAACCAACATTTTATACAACTGCAACATTAAAGGCCAGGTCTTGTACTCTATACCCATTCCAATTGCTTAAACTTACTCAAAATTCACTTTGGAAGTTCCAAAGATGTGTCACAATGTTCTTCGGTCCTTAATTTCTCAAATTAAATGTAAAAGAGAATTCCACCCCAGCTTTCTGCTGCATATTGTAGTGAGGCAGCTATATCCAACTGGACTCCAGAGCAAAGTGATAGAAGATCACTACAAGAAGATAATCTGCTAAATGTATAATTTTAAAATTCCAAAAATGTCTTCTGGGCTTCTTCAAGTTTCTAGGGTGTACAAAAGCCCATCAAGAACTTAGTTAAATGTGTTAAGAGTGCAAACATTCCCATCTTTGCTCTCAATATGTTTACGCCTTGAATTAACTTTATTTACATCTCCCCCGCTGAGAGACAGCAGAAAGGGCAATATAACAAAGTGCTCAGATTTTGCAATATTTTACATGGATGTTTCTGTACAATTGGCAGGTTCACAGGAAAATTCTGTGCTGGTACCCTGAGAGAAGCTATACAGAAGGAGCCTGCCAGCTACTGCACATATTGTACAGACTAGGAACATTGTGTGCACTTTATTCTGTGCTATTATGTGAACAATGACAAGATGTCAAGGACCTAACCAATGCCAGCTCAATCATTGAATGAAGGCTTGCTCAACAGTCCACGTAGGTTGGTGGTTGTGCTTGGATCAGATGAAAATGTTTGAGGCAAGAATTCAAGTGATGAATTGCCTCAGGTGATAGAGGCAATGTGGCTCCATCCTTGAAAGAGTGTGAGATTTTGCCTATTCCATCACATCGCCAAAAATCAAGTATTTAAGCACTTAATAGGAAACAACTTCCTTTTAATTGTTTTCAAACACAAACCATTCATGTTAACTTTTATCTTTGAGTATCAAGTATAATGAATTCTCCAAATCAATATTTCTTGATGTTAGTGCACACTTACTGCAGCCCAGGCTGCTGAGACAAACATTTCTGTCCGTTGAATGTGAGAAAGCTCTATGAGGTGAGCTTAGGCAATCTGATCCCAGTTTGCTATCAGCAAAAACGGTAAGGAATGTGACAATATGTAATTATCTCACTTAAAAATACCAGATGGTTAAACAGATGCTGTAAGAGAGTAGATTTGAAGTTAGGGGTGAGACATATTGAGGCAAAGTAGAAGAACCCCCCAATTCTGTGTATAGTTCATGACTTCAATGTGCTTGCTTTTAAAAACAAGACCTCAACACTATTCTTTGCAAATACCCCATAATGTATTAGTATGAATTGACTTTGTATGTTTTATTAAAAAACCAGACAAATTAATCTGAGCAGAGAAACATTGTCTTTTAATAAAATACATTAAACATTTCATGCTAATCAATTTAAATTCCAATTAAGTTTAATTCCAAAGCTAAATGTCCAAAATAGAAATTACTTCATTTTCCAGCACAAAAGCCTCAAACTACCCCCTGGCCTTGATGCATGCAGATACCTATCATATTTTATCAAGGTAAATAAATTAACAGAGTTATCCTTGGAAAGTAAAAGAGCAATTACTGCTGTTCTGTGTAATTGTTTGATCTGAAAGTGGAGTATCATGACAAGAAAAGATTTCCTTCAGATTATGACTCTGATCCTGTGAATTGTCTTATTCCACTTTTATAAAAAATGACTATTGTCTTATTTACAATTTGCCATCAATGCTTATAGAAGCAATGGCCTGATATTCATGAGGAAGCAGAATGGTGTGCGGAACACCAAACTGGCCAATTTAATGGCAAGACTTTTTATTAACAATTATTTAGCTCATTTCCCATCGAGCAGTGAGCCAAATAATGGAAGGGAGACTGCACCCAAGAACCCTTGGGGAGGATCCGTGGGAATCAGCATGGGGGAAGACAGTCTGCAATCAGGAAAGCTGGAGGAGAGGGCTCAGTGATTGGGAGATCTGGTAGGACGTTGTTAGTAATAGAAGCTGGGGAAGATTGAAGGATTTCTTGAAGCTTCCTGCTATTCCTGGCCCTCAAGGACTGCCAGCAGTTCTCACTTCCCTTTCAGTGCACAGTTTCCTGACCCCATGAAAATCAACACAGCCGCAGAGACTTTAAAAAAAAGATTCTCAATTGCACTGTGGAAACCATTTCAAACATACTAATTAAGTCTTCCACCTCTCTGTGCTGAAGAATGTTCCAATATTTGTTACCTATGTGAACAGAGCATTGTATTCATACTTCCTTCCCTTACCCCTCTGCTACGTGTGGTGGAGGGCAAACATTAAGGCCAATGATTCCAATAGACGGTATCAAGCTGTGAAGAGAGAGATGGTAAGAAGTAAATTAATTGAAATTTTCTCTCTGGTATGTTTCATTGGGAATGTTTCAGATGAAATGTGATTCTGATATATGTAAATGTGATTGCATACTGCACTTGCAAAGGTCTGTCTTTATGCTTTTAAATGCAATTTGGAAGTTGCAATGTTACACAGCAAGCACATTCAAACAGGACAACACCCAAATGAACAAGTGTACTTGGTTATTCATAATCTGCTTCTTTTGCAGATCAAGAAGAGCCCAGTGATTCATTGATGCAGATGAAAAAGCACTATTTCAACAATAAACAGTTATCTATACACGTGGTGAAGGGTGGAGGGGAAGATAGTAATTTGCTGCTAATATTTATAAGCTTGTCTTGTGAGATATTTTGAGGATGTATATGTCAAGATACAGCAATGGCATTTGAGTATTGCTGAGAAAAGAGACATGCTATTGAAGTTTTTCATCTTGCACTCATCAAATAGACCAACAGTAACAGGAACAACAATTTATAGTGCATGAGAACAGATTGATTGGCATATGAATGCTGATTGGTAGAGGTGTTGCTGTGAAGAATGCAACAGAGAATAGTTAACTGCCAAACCCATGTTTCAAATTCCAACTAGACAGGTTGACTCTGATTGATCATGACATTGCAATGGGATGGAAACAGGGAATGCCTGGTGATTGTCGAAAGGTGTTCATTCATCCATTGTCTGCATGGTCTCCCCAGTGTATGATGCTTCGGGACAGGATGTCCATGCAAGAGTGTTCTCTTCTTGTTGGGGAACACTTCAGCGGTCATGGACACTCAGCCTCTGATCTTTGGGTAAGCGTTCTCCAAGGTGGCCTTCACCACACATGACAGCGCAGAGTTGTTGAGCAGAGACTGATAGCCAAGTCCCACACATATGAAGACAGCCTCAACTGGGATCTTGGGTTCATATCTGTAACCCCCACAACATGCCTGGGCTTGCAAAATCTCACTAATTGTCCTGGCTGGAGTCAATACACATCTCTTTAACCTGTGCTTAACCCTCTTTCCACTCACATTGTCTGTACTTTTAAGACTTGATTATCTGTAAAGACTCGCATTCCAATCATTATTTTGTAAATTGAGTTTGTGTCTTTATATGTCCTTTTTTGATCAGAAATCCCACTCATCTGATGAAGAAGCAGCGCTTAGAAAATTAGTGGGTTTTGCTACCAGATAAACCTGATGGACTTTAATCTGGTGTTGTGAGACTTCTTACTAAGAGATAGAAAACAGAGAGTTGTGGTCAATGTTGTTTGTCAGAGTGGAGGAAATCATCCAGTGAAGTTTCCCAGGGCTCAACAAAAGGACCACTGCTGCTTATGATACACATTAATGATACACATTATCAGATGGCACAGACCTAGAAATTGATGTAGGGAAGATAGCAATAGATTTTAAGAGGACATAGGCTTTGGAAATGAGTGTGGACACATGGCAAATGAAATTCGGCATAGATAAGTGAGATGATACATTTTGGTAGGGAGAATGAGAAAAAATAATACATGGTAAATTATACAAACTTAAAGGAGTGCAAGAACAAAGAGACCCAGGGGTGCTTTCACCACAAATCCTTGTAGATGGTCTGATTTATTCACAAAGTGGTTAATGAAGCACATGGGATCCTGGGCTGTATAAATAGAGGCAGAAATAGAGGAAAGCAGGTAATTATTCTAAATCTATAAAAACACTAATCTGACCTCCGACTAGAGTACTGTGTCCAATTCTGAGAGCTGCACTTTAGGGACAACATAAAGGGCTTGATTCTCTGACCTCGCTTGCAGCCAGGATTCTCCAGTTGCTCTGCAGTGAATAGAGATGTGGCTGGGTGTCAAATTGTCCCTTCTTGCTGGCAATGGCGAAGCATCAATGACAAGAGAATTCTGACCAAAAGCTTTGGAGAGGTTACATAAAGAGATTTACAAGAATGGTTCCAGCATGGAGCATTGCAATAGTGTATATTCCCAAACTGCTTGGATAGAGTTAACATAAGGGTTAGTAATAAGAAAGCAAAAGTTGAAGATAATTGGCAAAAGAATTAGAGGTGACGTGAGGAAAACCTTATGATTAGGATTTGGCTCTTTTATATGGAGGTGTAAACAGATTCAATAGTAATCTTCAAAGAAGGATTGAATAAATGCTTAAAGAATTGTTGGGACATAGAGGAAGAGTGGAGATATAGGACTAATTGGATTGCTTTTCAAATGAGTGGTACAAACTCAAAAGGATGAATAGCCTCTTCTTGAGATATTTTGATTCTATAAAACACCATAATAGATCAGATGGGCAGAATGTTTCTGCATGGTAGATTCTATGCAATTCAAGTGAATTGCTTTGAGAATGGATGCAAGGGATCAGGAAAGAGATATTTAGAAATGATATAGAGCGCAAACATTTTGACAGCATTTAACATAAAATCAAATGAAGGAAGTCTACTTACAACTATAGTGTTGCAGCAGAATGGGCTGGCTAGCAAATGACATTTAATATTGCAGTTTACTCGACAGCTGTATCCTGACTAGACTCTGGAGCAAAGTGATATAAGATCTGTTGGAGGAGATAATCTGCTAAATGTATAATTTTAATTCCCAAGCAATTTCAAAAAAGTTCTCTGGGCTTCTTCAAGTTTCCAGGGCATACAATAAGCCCAACCAGAACTGAGTTAAATGTGTTGAGAACACAAACACTCTCATCTCTGCTCTCAATATATTTATGCCTTGAATTTCTACGTGAGGTTCTGCTACAGTTTTGATGGAAGCTTGTAAAGATGCCAGAATGATAGCTGTCTCCAGAGGATTGGAAACTAGCTGTAAGAAAGATGTTCTTGCCATTGCCTCCAGAAGTAGTGCAGTGAGTGACAGCAATGAAAATATTGTCACAATTGGTGCACGCAGCTCCTTTCCTGGCTGCCAGTGAGCTGGGATATTCTGGCCACCCACACAGATCAATAAAGTAGTTTCGTAGTTGCTGACCTGACAAACTTTCAGTAAACTGTTCCAAACCACAACTTGAAAACAATCCGACATGCACAAGGTGTTTTGCTCTGTTGCCCTTGCTTAATGTGAAACCCAGTACGTAGGCCTGGTGTTGAAGGATCTGACATTCCACCACCTCCGCAACCCCCCCCCCCCCCCCCACCCCTCCACCCCCAACGTCTTTCCCCAGGCAATACATAGAATTGTCTCCAGTATAAATATGCCATTAAAAGCAAGTGTCTCAATCTGCAAGGACTGCATCTTTGATAGACATATATATGTATATATATTGCAAATGGTATGCTAATAAAGAGAATTATCATGAGTTGGTATATCAGACAATCTCTATGAACACAAATACCTGTATGAATTACTACCAGAAAGCTATTTGCTAAACTAGGAATGTACATAATAAATGGGGCCTCCACTTTTCCCCTCTTCAGTGCTATGAAAGAATCCTCCAAGATGTTTTGATTCACTGCCCTGAGGTAATGAATTAAAACATCATGAAATAATTTCCATGCTGCAGTGAAATAAAACAGGAATCCAACTTCTTTATCTTTCACAGGCTGAAACCAGCACAATGTACATTGTAGTGAATCAGTACAGTATCTTGCCAGAACCTGAACTTGTTCTTAAAATATACAGGCTCATATGTGAAATCAGTTGAAATGTAATGATGCATTGTTAGAAGTGTGTGGGGAATAATGCATATGGACAAAATAAGACTTTTAATGCAGGAAATGACAAAACATCGATGAAAACCATTATGGATGTTGGTATTCTCAAATAGGAGCAAACATACTAGAAATACTCTGGCAGGTTTGGCAGCATCTGTGAAAAGAGGAACAGGTTTAACATTTCAGGTCAATAACCTTTCATCAGAATGCTGAGTCAGTGCTAGCAATAGGTCATTGACCTGAAATACTAGCTCCAAAGAAAAACAAAAGATTTGAATTGTACTTCAATGTTAATCCAAGGGGGCAACGATACATTAAATTTAGAGTCTAAGAAATCTATTTGTTCTATATATTGCCTTAAATCAAGTGATCAAAATTCTACCTAATTGACTTGCTTCAAGTTGAGTTATTCCTTAAAATGACACCCTATTGTTAGTGTTGTCACATGAATAATCTACTCTTCATCCTTCACTATTACAACAGGTAAGTGGCTATTGTCTGTTGTGGAAATGACAACTACAAAGATAAATGGCAGTGTTTCATTGTGAAGTTTTCGTTAGCTAATGATGATTTGGGGATATTCAATAATAGTGGGCTGTGAATATCTAGCCCTTGAACGTCAAGTGCCTGGTCTTTGAAGGTTTTGGTTCAAGGATCTGTATTTTGATGGCTTCTTTCTTTCTGCCTTGCAGTAAGTAGGTGTACCTTTCCTTCCTGGTCTGCTATTGTAAGGAGAGGTCTGATGTTGTCTTCACCAATATATCCAGTGAAATCTAATTTCTGTGGTCAAGAGGAGATGTACATGTGTTTTTTTTAAGGAGGAGATTGCCAAATCTATAAATGCTACAATTAAGAATGAAAATTATTTTTATTAGTACGTGGGGTGGGGAGAATCATCAAATATTAGGTCCAGGCCTTTCAAGAATGAAATTAGAAAATATATTTTCTCACAAAAGGTGATAGAATTTTGGAAGTCTAGGGAATGACATCAGTGATAGATCAATTTTAATTTTTAAAACTGAGATTGACAGATTTTTATTAACAAAAGAAATAAAAGGATATGGGACAAAGACAGAGCACGGTTATGACAGCAATGATCTCATTGAATGGAGGACCAGCTTCAAGGGGTGAAATGAGCTGCTGCTCATGCTTTCCATGTTCTTATAGTCCTATAATTTCATAATGAAGAAAATTCAGATTGGAAAGGTTGGAACTGTTCTCCTTGGTGATAAGAAGGCTAAGAGGAGCTTTGGTAGAGGCGTTCAAAATCATGAGGAGACTGGATAGTGTAGTTAGGAGAAACTGTTCCCCCGTGCAAAAGGAGCAAGAATGAGAGGGAACAGCTTAGCAAAAAAAAAATGTGATGTGAGAATTATTTTTTAACACAAAATGAGTGTTTTGGGTTTGCACTGCCTGGAAGTGCGGTGGAAGCAGGTTCAAATGAGGCAATCAAGAGGGCATTTGATGATTACTTGAATAAAAACAATTTGCTAAGGGTGCATGGAAAAGGCAAGAAATGATATTCATTTGGTGAGCAGGTGCAGTCAGGATTTGCCAAATTGCCTCCTTCTGTGCCGTAGCAAGTCTGTAATTCTGTGACTTGACATTGACCTGAAATGTTTTTCTCCTTGGGTGAATATTTTGTTTTCGTATTTGCATGGGGCGGGAGTGGGTGGAAAAAGAAGCATCTGAGATTAGTTCAGACATTGCAAAAATTCTACAAAGCTCAATAAAATCAGAAAGTAATTTAAATCACCAACCTCACTGAAAAGCTTGGGTGATCAATCTGAAATATCAGTAGCAAAAATTATGTTTCACTAAGTAGAAACTACAAAGAGTGAAGAGAAGATTTACTAGGATGCTATCAGGATTTGATGGTTTGTGTTATATGGAGAGGCTGGATAGACTGGGACTTTTTTCTCTGGAGCATAGAAGGCTGAGGAGTGATCTTACAGAGGTCTATAAAATAATGAGGGGCATGCTAGGTAGTCAATGGATCCAACTTTACCATTAGTGCTGAATTTGGGCACAATTCAGATTCAACTTGGAAACGTGTTCTCAGGCACCCCCACACACACTTAGCATGAAAAAAAATCACATGGGCAGTGAGAAAAACAATTTGAAAAAAACATACCCCTGTCATATCACTCCCAGGTTGCAAAAAGCGGATAAAACGGTCAGGGAGCAATGGCCTCTACAGATATTACCCGACCCCCACAACATATCTGTCCCCCTATCCACCCACACCCCAGATCGATCGCGATCCCCTGCCCCTCCTTCATCCCACACATCGCTCACAGAGTGGCAGTGGACCACCCCCTGCTCCTGCCCCTCCCACCCCCCACCGGAGATCTATCGGGTCTTCCTCCTCCTCCCTGTCCCCTTCACCAGAGAATGATCGGACCTTCCCGCCACCAGAGAATGATCGAGCCCCTCCTCCTCCTCCCCTCTGCCAGAGAATGATCGTGCCCTCCTCCTCCTTTCCCCACCCCTCCCCCCCCCAACAGAGAATGATCAAGGCTCCCTCTTCTCCTCCCACCCCCCAACCAGAGAATGAGCAGGTCTCCCCCCACCCTGCTCTCCAACCAGAAGACCATCTGGCCTCCGTCCTTCCCTCCTCAGCAGAGAATGATCTGATCCACCTCCCTCGTGCCCCTTCCACCAAAGAACAATCTGGCCTTTCTCCCCTCCCTCCCCCACTCCCCCAACCAGAGCATGATTGGGCCTTCCTTCCCCTCCCTTGCCCCAACAGGAGAACCATTTGGCCTTCCTCACCACTCCCCCCCACCATAGAATGATCTGACCCACCTCCCTCCTCCCCCAGTACTGATCTGAGTCAGAGAGCTGCTGGAAACTCTGAACCTACCTCTTCAGAAGCTGGAGCACCTGCAAAGATCTTTGCTGAGCATGTCTGTTTCGTGCTGCATCTGGACGGGCGAATGCAATGGTGAAGGGGGAAATGCGGGTAAAGTTCGGCGGGTAGATCATTAATTCATTATTGCAAATGCATTTAAATCACCATTGCACCCGTTTCAGCTGTGGTTTGGATCGCGGCCATTTTCAGGCCTTATTAAAATGAGCATCTGCACAGATGTGGACACAGATCGCACTAATCGCCTCACGCCCGACTTTATCAAGCTTTTGTGCCTGAAAATGGGTGCAATACAATGGTAAGATTGAGCCCAATATCTTTTCCCAAAGGTAGGGGAGTCTAAAACTACAGGGCATAGGTTTAAGGTGAGAGGGGAGAGATATGAAAGTGTCCAGAGGGGCAATTTTTTCACACAGAGAGTTTGAAAAGTGTCTGGAACAAGCTGCCAGAGATAATAATAAAGGTGGATACAATTTTGTCTTTTAAAGAAAATTTAGACAGTTGCATGGGTAAGATGGCCACAGAAGGATATGGACCAAATGCAGGCAATTGGGACCAGCTTAGGGATATAAAAAACAGACAGCATGGACAAGTTGGGCTGAATTATTTCCCTGTTGTAAACCTCTATGACTCTATAACTTTATGACTCTAAGTAATGAGAAAACTTCTCCAGACAAATCATAAAAACAAACAATTTCCCTTGTACCCTTAGACTTGTGTCACTATGACTTCACTGGACACACAGGTTCTGAGGGAATGTTCATAAAAATACAACAACGTCTGTTAAAATTCTGTCACTTGAAAAGGAAAGGGATAAAAAATGTGTTGAAGATTATTGGAACCTTGAAACCTTATCATTATGTGACAGAGTTGTGTGTTTTGAGATAATGCCAGATTTCAGCATTTTAATCATTTTTCCATGGAAGGAATTTGAAAGGAAAAGACACTTTTGTTATTGATCTTTTACATGTAGTTTGTTTTTACAATATGAAAAAGGCGGCATCAGGTCAAAAGTGTTCTGAAAGAAATTGATTTCCAGCAATGCAATTCTTTAGCTTGTCAAAAAAAGAAAACAAGCCCTCACAACCATTGTGTTGAGAACTCCTTTGATTCCCCCATGCATCTCCAAACAGAAGGAAGATAGAAAGAAATGCAGAAAGATATTTTTGGAAACCATGATGGCTCGAAGGGGAGTCAGGCTTTTACAAGAGATAACTTCAAGGGCATTCGATGAACTCAAACAAGCCCAAAAGGTATAATCAATAGATCTCAGGTAGAATTTTCAGCAGCTACAATCCTCTGATCGGGAGATCCCTGAACTGAAATGCTGATTTATCTCAGGTCTTATGCAAGATGTTGGCTGGAATTGTTCATGTTGGTGGATTCTCTGGTCCTGATAACAGTGTACTCCACCCTCTGGGTTTCCAGCTGGTGTGGGGTAAAGTCAATGGAAATTCCCCTGGACAGCGGCAGGACCAGAAAATCCTGTCACTAGCAAACAACACACCACCTCCCGCTGGCAGGAAACATGCAACAAGGACGCCAGAGAATCTCACCCATCGTCTTGGTAAAAGAGTTGAATCTTGCGCTTGGAATAGTCACCTGGAAGCTTGCGAAAGAGCTCATTGTCACTCAGAATACCTGCTAATGCTAACCAATGAGGCTGCATGACACTATGGTAGCTAATGTTCGTGCTTCTTGTAACAGCAACTAGCTGTTTGTAAACAATGGTGTCAATGTCAACTTTAAGCGCTACTTAAAGGGATACTCATGGTTTCATATTTACTTGCTGTTAAACCTATGAAGAATTGAAGTTGATGGAATTGAAGGCAATTGATCTGATTAGGAATTCAGCTGAGCTACAAGACCCTGAGAATAAGGACAATGGGCAGGTAATCTAATTGGCAGGACACAACTGGTTATATCCTGCAAGGATCTGCATTGGCAGCTCAACTATTCACTGCAATCATTATAGATTAAATGATGGGACATGAAGCCACATATCCACATTCATTGATAACACAAAGTTAGATGGTAATGTAAACAGTTTTCATTGGAGTATACAATTGCAAAGAAATATTGATAAATTAAATGAATAGGCAAAACTGCTTGGGCTAGTGAGTGACAAGCAATGTTTGCTCCTCACAAGTGCTAAGCAATGCCCATCTTCAAAAAGAGAATCTAACCATCTCCCCTTGATATCCTACAGCATTACCATCAACATGTTTGGGGATGGGGGGATGGGAGGGGAGATGGTTACCATTTAAACTAACCGGACTAGTCATATAAACACTTTGGCTACAGGAGCAGGATACAAGCTGTGAACTTTGCAGGAGTAACTCAACCCCTGATTCCCCAAAGTCTGATCATCATCTACAAAGCACAAGTCAGGAGAATGATGGAATATTCTCCACTTGCTTGGATGAGTGCAACACCAACAACGCTCAAGAAGTACGACACTATCCAAGACAAAACACCCCCACCAACTACCTTCAACATTCATTCTCTTCACCAATGATGAACAGTGGCAGCAGTGTGTACAATCTACAAAATGCACTGCAGAGCTCACCAAGCCTCCTTCAACAGCAGATCCACAACTTCTACTACCTAGGTGGGCAAGGACAGCGGACACGTGGGACCATCAGTAGCTCCAAATTTCACTGCAAGTCACACACTGGCCTGGTTTGGAATTTTGTCACTGTTCCTTCACTGTTGCTGGGTCAAAATCCTGGAACTCCCTCCCTAACTGCAGTGTGAAAGTGCCTACACCAAAAGCAACTCAACACCACCTTCTCAAAGTTAATTAGTGAATGGAAATAAATTCTGGCCTTGTCAGCAACTCACATTCAACTCACAATGACTTGGTTTGTTCCTCTGAAAGAGCACCTTATTGTGACAACCTGTCCCTGGCGCTTTCTTCTCAAGCAAGGAGCATTTGATGAGAATGAGTGCCAGAAAGAAGCCTGGCATTGAGAGTCATAGAATTAAAGACATAAGGATAAATGTGAGTCAGTACTGGATCGATAGATGGGTATATGAAGAACAGCATGGAGAAAGAGAGATGAATGTACCTGCAAGATAAGGGGGTACGTTAAATGGTGCGAAGAAATGGGCTTGTAAAGTCAGGATTAATGGGTTGGGTGGTATACACACACATAAACACATGAACATACAAATTAGGAGCAAGAGTATTCCACCATTCAATAACATCATGGGTGATCTGATTATAATCTCCATCCCACTTTCCTGTCTACCCTGATAAATTTCCACCCCCTTGTTAATCAAGAATCTATCTACCTCTATCTTAATAATGTTCAAATCCTCACATACTCTCTTCCATCTTCTTTCGTTGGGAAAAAGAGACAAATGTCTGAAGCCATATACCAACTGACTCAAAAACAACTTCTTCCCTGATGCCATCAGACTTTTGGATGGATCTACCTTGCATTAAGGATGGAATTTTACTGGCATAACTGCCTGAGGTTTGTAAGCCTAAGGATAATGCCCTAGGCCAAAAGAAAATGCTGTTCTCCAAGCCTTGCCCACCCCGGGAATCTGGGCAAGTGTGCTGGTAAAATTCCAACCTAAGTTGATCTTTCTCTACATCTTAACTATGTGTGTAACACTTCATCCTGCACACTTCTCTTTTCTTCCCTGTGTATGGTATGCTTTGTCTGTGTAGTGTGGGAGAAACAGTACCTTTCATGTACACTAATACATGTGACAATAATAAATTAAATCAAAAAAAATTCTGCACAACTGATATATGTAAATATGCCACTGTACTCACTGTTAATTGCTTATTCATTATGTTCATCCAGGTTGTAGCTATTCATTTGATCCTACCGTAAAAATACACAGATTAAATTATAGTTGAGGGGTTGGGAGGTTTTTGCTTGTAATGTATGTGAAAAATGGCTAATATTCATCCCAGCTCTATCCTTCATCAACTGGCTTTTTGGAATGGAACACAGTAGCAGAACAAAGCTGACTAAAGATTAAGATTGCTAGCTAAAAAAAAACTTTTAGAAAGAATCCTATTGTGAAAGCTGGTAGAAAACAAGACCAAATTGTTGGGTTGTGATCACTGTTCAATGTTTCTGAAGTCTGAACCATTTGACAAGTGCAAGATTGAAATGAATATGTGGAAATCAGTTATATATCTATCAAACATGAAACAAGATATGATCTTGGCATTGTCATTTCCTACAAGCAATACTTTGTGAGCTGGAGTTGGTCATGATAAAAGTTTGGTCTTTCTCTGGATTTAGTAACTTGTGCTACAGAAAGGCAGGTGCTGCAAATGTACCCCTGATGATCATTTGTATGGTAATTAACAGCATCCCCCAACTTAACTTTGGCTAGATCAACTGCATCATGACAGTTATCCAATTTGAGTCTACTTGCATTACTTATGTTTTTATTTATTTCCACAATCTTCTGTAGTAACTTATTTGACAAGTAAATTACACTCGTTGTAAAAATATTGCATCTCTTTTCTTGATTTCTGCCAACTTCTTGATTTTATCCTGTGTTCTCTGACATTATCAGGATTGTTGTTATTCAGATGAGATATTAAACTGAAGCACCGTCTGCACTCTCAGACGTAAAATTCTCCAATGGCATTATTTGAAGAAAATCAACTTCGGACTTCTGGAGTCCCAACCAATATTTATCCCTCAATAAACATCATTAAAGTATTATCCACAGATAATAACAGATCTTGTCATTATCTGTGGGACCTGGCTGTGTACAAATTGGCTCCTGCATTCCTCTATATTACAATAGTGACTACATGTTCAAAACCACTTCATTGGTTGCGGAAATATGTTTGGGAAATCAGAGGTTATAAAAACCATTATATAAATGCAAGCTTTTCTTCCTATCTGTATGGTCATTCATTCCAGGGGATAGTCAATCCTCTTGGTAATCTCAAAAATTTAATTTGTTCTCATCTTTCTCATCCAAAGAATGAAGTCCAGCATCCTTATAGTCCTGTGTTAAATGAAACCTCTGATAAATCATCTTCAACACTCACCTCTATACATTTCCACAGGCAATAATATCCTCCAATTAATTAGACGAGCAGGCTGAATACTGTATTCCTGATTGAGGTTGACCCAATCCTTACAGACCAGTAATGTAAGAACTTTTATACCCTATCTGCCTCATACTGCAATCCAGTGATTTGTAATTTCACTGTAGCCAAGCATTAGGATGGCAGTTTCATAGATTTAAGATCATGTTTTCAAGTCATAGAATTTGTCCATTTATAAAGTTATGCAACATTAGTTTGCATTAAGCATCATTATTACATGTAAACTTTAGAGGTAATTTTCCAAATCTGTACGAGGAAATAAAACTACTTGAAATATTTCACTTCTAAAAGTTTAGAGTCATGGAATCATAGAACCTCTACAGTGCAGAAAGAGGCCATTCAGCCCATCGAATCTACACCGACAATAATCCCACCCAGCCTCTATTCCTGTAACCCTACATTTTTACCCTGTTAATTCCCTGACACTAGGGTCAATTTAACATGGCCAATCAACCTAATGTTTAGAGTAGAGGATTATATCAATTATATTACACACTAACTTTGGGAAGGCATGTCTACTCTTCATATGTGATAAGTTCATAGAATCATAGCCTCCATACAGTGTAGAAGGAGGCCATTTGGCCCATCGAGACTACACCAATCACTCTCCTACCGAGGCCATATCCCCATAACCCCATGTATTTACCCTGCTAGTCCCCCTGACAGTAAGAGGCAATTTAGCAAGGCAATCCACCAAACCCATATATTCAGAGCACCAGAGGGTACCCATGCAGACATGGGCAAAGTGTGCATACTCCACACAGATAATGACCCAAGCCAGGAATCGAACCTGGGTCCCTGGTGCTATGAGGCAGAAGTGCTAATCACTGTGCCACCATGCCAATTAAGTTCAGTGGCAAGTTGTGTTCCTTTCCATTGCTAAATATTTGGCACAGATTTTTCTTCAGGAAAGCATCACCCATTAGACTGATCTTGCCATAGCCCCATGTTCTAGTTCAGGGTCAGTCAGATGTGGCGAGCAACTACCCAATGGTTTCTCTGCTCCAATTTTTCTGCTGCACCATTCGAGGTAGATGGATTCTCAATAAGCAAGTGGGTGAAAGGTTATTGGGAGGAGACAGGAATATGGAGTTTGGGTTTCTATCAGATCAGCCATGATCTTATTGAATGGCAGGACAGGTTCGAAGGGCTAAGTGGCCTATTCCTGCTCCTAATTTGTATGTTCACATGTACCATACAAGAACAAGCAGTTTGCTAGAGGAAAATCCAGTCTTCATTTTCTTGATGGACCCCAAGTTGCCATTCTAACTTTGATTCTTTCCTGTGTTCCCACCTTCACTTCAAATATCCAGGCTATCAGTTAAATTGGTTCAGATTTTGTGAATCTAGTTTCTTTTTGGGTATTTTGTTGACCACAATTTATTTATCAGCATGCTGACAACAACAGATTCTCATTTAAGGTAATTAAAATGCTCTTTTCACAACAAACATTCCATTGCTGCTGTTGCAGTCTGTGACATTTCAATACTGTGTTGTAAACTAAAGATGCTATACAAGATATGGAATGTTAAAAAAGGATCTACAATGTGAAACAAAATCCTTAATTTTGAGATAAATAGAAGCGAAGCACATTCCATAAGGTTTATTTTTCTCTGGTTGGTAACTCACTCAGATTCTAGGAATTCAGGATCATATTCCATTAGTTGATAAATCTTTCCCTTCCTTAAGTAATTTTGGTTTATTGCGCTAATGACTTTTTCTAGATTCTGCAATAGCAGTGTTTTTTGGATTGCAAAAATTGAGCGTTCCCATTGCAATAAAACACACAATGCTGTCCCCTTATTATCTGTTAAATTTAATCATTAAAAATAATGGGAAACAACATAGCTGGTTCCTTCCTAGTCGGACTGAAGCCTGCGTCAAAAGCTATCTCGCTGCAGTTATTGACCACATGGAGTTTAACAAGTCCGGGTAGCGACTGGTGCAAAACATTATGTTCCTGCTCAGCCAGCATATTTTGTTATTAACTTTGATGTACTGCACACGGACTGTGATCAGCAGTTTGCTTTAGGCACAGGGAAAGCCATCAGTCTTTCAAAGAGTTCAAACTGCTTGCCAAAATGTTTCTGCATGAGGAGATCTATTAACAAGCATCATGTGAGTGAATATTTATAGAAGTTCAGAAAGTGCTGACCTTAAACAAGGAAAATGCTGCAACTTACCATTTTCACAGCTGATTAACTAGATGATATTTCAATGAGAACACTCTAAAAGAAAAGATATATCTGCGGTAATAAGATGTTAAGAAGGCCGATCGCTTGTTTTCCTTCAAGTAATATCTGGTGTTTGCCAGTAATTTTCCAGTGAAGTTGTTGCAGTATGCAATTCTAGCAAAATAATGGTTACAATATATAACTGTTAATTATTATATATAACTTGCAATGTTTTGTTTCATAGTTTGATGAATCATTTAACAGCTTATTTCAGAGGCTTATAGCTTGCTCAACATGAGCTTCTATAAATTTTTGATGCTGATTAGCTTAAATATGCTCCAATAATCTAGTGACTGCAGACTGGAGGATACAACCAAGGATACCATTCACCACCCCCTCCCATCACTTAAGAGGAGCGGTGCCTGGTATCCCATAGGGGATAAACCCCAATCTCATTGGGGATAAAATCAGGTATCCAAAACATTTGAATTTAATAGCTGTATTGTTTATCTTGCATTTTCTATCTGCTCACCAGTCAAATTGAAGAACAGCAGAAGAAGAGAAGGGTGATGGGGTTATAACACAGGTCAGAGTCCAACAACGGAGGCTGGTGATTGCATATTACAGGGTGGAAAGGTCACCAGATCATCAAGTTGCTTCTTGCTGTCAGAAAGAATAATCTGTCATGAGACAGTGGATACTTGATCAGGAGTTTCTCCTCTCTGAGCCCCACAGGAGCACAAAAAGACCCACCTATTGTTGGTAAAACAGCAGTGGCAGTAGCTGCAATGACCCTCAGGACTGGAGGAAAGCCCACCACTTCCTCGACTACTATAAAATGTCAGCGATAGTGCAAAATTAAAGACATACCGCCCTCCGCCCTCCCAACTGACACTCTCTCCAACCCTGCCATTTTGTCAGAATTTTCTAGTATGCTTTTGGAGTTCCCATGAAATCTTGGTTTACATTTATGCCTTGTAGACAGGAGATGAAACTTTCCATTCTGGAGAATACGATAAGGGGTCAAAAAAATGAATGTGATTACTATTGTATGGCAGAGCAGATTTATTCAATGCATTTTCTGCTTTTCAATTCATTATAATTATGCATCAACAAGGAATTCACTGAATTTTGTGGCAAAATGACAAGGTTCTGCCCTGCCTCACCTCGTGGCATCCACACAAGCATTCACCCATTGCAGATCAGGTGTTTTGTAAAGTTCTGTTCATTATAGCACTGAAAAGGACAAAACCCTTTGCTCCATTGTTGACCAAGACCTCCTGGTGATTCTCCTCTAGTGAGCCTAGGAATGACACGAGGTCTCTTTCCTCGGGGTGGGAGGAGGAGGTCCTCCCACCTGACCATGCCATAGGAAGAGATTCAGTAAAGTTTCACAACACCAATTTTAAATCCAACCAATTTATTTGATAGTAAATTCGCGAGCTTTCGACACTATGTGCCTTCGTCAGGCAAATGCAGTGTTCTGGTCTGCAATAGCACTCATACCAACACAGACAGTCATAGATTGCTGATTAGAATGCGAATCCTTACATCTAACCTGCTATTCAAGTGTTAAAGTGGCTAACAATGTGTGTGAAGGGAATCCTGAGCATTGGTTAGAGAATTGTGTATTTTCTCCAGACAGCACAGTAAGTGAGGTTTTTTGCTAACCCAGGCAAGTTACGGGGGTTACAGATAGTGTGTCATGAAGCCAAGATCCCTATTAAGACCGTCCTCATGTGTGCGGAACTTGGCTATCAGTCTCTGCTCAGCGACTCTGCGCTGTCCTGTGTCCCGAAGGTCCCCTTGAAGAACATTTACCCGCAGGTCGGAGGCCGAATGCCCATGACTGCTGAAGTGTTCGCCCACAGGAAGGGAACTGTTTTGCCTGGTGATTGTTGAGTGATGCTCATTCATCCGCTGTCGTAGTGTCTGCATGGTCTCCCCAATGTACCATGCTTCGGGACATCCTTTCTTGCAACGTATTAGGTAGACAACGTTGGCTGAGTTGCAAGAGTATGTACCGTATACCTGGTGAATAGTATCCTCACGTTTGATGATGTCATCCATGTCTATGATCTGGCATGTCTTGCATAAGTTGCTGTGGCAGGGTTGTGTGGTATTGTGGTCACTGTTCTCCTTCAACCAATCTTCAACCAAGATCTTCAACGAAGGTTATATACTACAAAGAACAAAGAACAAAGAACAACACAGCAAGGGAAACAGGCCCTTTGGCCCAACGAGCCCGCGCCACCATCCTAACGTCTTAATGACATATAAAGACCAATATAGGGACAATTTGTTACCCAATCAGCCTAAGAGCACATTTTTGGGATGTGAGAGGAAACCAGAGCAACCGGAGAAAACCCACGCAACCACAGGGAGAACGCGCAAACTCCCGCAGACACAGGCCCAAATCCATGTGTCTGCACAGCAACAGCGATAGTCTCTGAGCTGTCATGTTGCCCATCTGATGGTCCAGTTTAAGCATACACTAACGACATGAAGCACTAGGCCACTCCTGAAGTAACATCCAGGAGCAGCCCTCGCACGACCTGCCGAATGCATGCCCTTGTTGGTCAACAAGGTGGACCGAATAGCCTGTGGAAACAAATAAAGTATTTAAACAGTCCTCCTATATCCCTCTATCTGCAGACCGCTCATGTGGCTGTCCAAGAAACCCTTAAACAACCCTAGCGTGTCTGGTCCCACCACCCAATTCGGTAGCGCATTCCACACCCCCACTACCCTCTGTGTGAAAAAATGCCCTCTAATATTCGTCTTATACATAGCCCTCCTCACCCTAAGGCCGTGACCCCTCGTTCTATCCGATTCTAATGGTGGAAAAAGCTTACCACCATTTACTCTATCTATACCCCTCATAATCTTATATACCTCTAATAGATCCCCTCTCAGCCGACGTCTTTCAAGGGAAAACAACCCCAGTGCGTTCAATCTTTCCTCATAACACAGCCCTTCCATACCAGGCAGCATCCTGGTAAATCTCCTCTGCACTCTCTTCAGGGCCTCCACATCCTTCTGGTAGTACGGCGACCAGAACTGGACGCAGTACTCCAAGTGAGGCCTAACCAACGTTCTATACACTTGTAATATCAGACTCCTACTCTTGTATTCTATACCCCTTCCTATGAAGGATAACATACCATACGCTTTCTTTATCACTTTCTCCACCTGTACTGACACCTTCAGAGACTTGTGAACCTGCACCCCCAGGTCTCTCTGCGTCTCTATACTCCGGATAGTTTTACCTTTTATCCTATAACTCCCCTCTACGTTATTCCGGCCAAAATGCATCACATCGCATTTATCCGGATTAAATTCCATTTGCCATCTATCTGCCCAGTCTACCAGCCTATCTATGTCCTGTTGTATTGCCTGGCACTGCTCCTCAGTCCCCGCCAATCCAGGCATCTTAGTGTCATCAGCAAATTTGTTGATCACATCACCTACCCCCCTTCCAAGTCATTTATATAAATCACAAATAGAAGAGGTCCTAGTACTGAGCCCTGTGGCACACCACTAGTGACTGACCTCCAGTTGGAAAAAGAGCCTTCCACTACTACCCGCTGTCTCCTCCTCCCAAGCCAGTTCTCAACCCATCTACATACCTGGCCCTGTATCCCATGCGCCTTCACCTTTTTTATCAGCCTACCATGGGGAACCTTGTCAAACGCCTCACTGAAATCCAAGTAGACGACATCAACGGCTTGTCCTTCATCAACCGTTTTTGTCACCTCTTCAAAAAATTCCACTAGATACATTGATGACATTTTTTTCCTTTGGACTCATGGTGAACAATCATTGAAACAACTGTATGATGATATCAACAAGTTCCATCCCACCATCAGACTCACCATGGACTATTCTCCAGAATCAGTTGCATTCTTGGACACACGCATCTCCATCAAGGACGGTCACCTCAGCACATCACTGTACCGCAAACCGACAGACAACCTCACAATGCTCCACTTCTCCAGCTTCCACCCTAGACACGTTAAAGAAGCCATTCCCTATGGACAAGCCCTCCATATACACAGAATTTGCTCAGATGAGGAGGATCGTGACAGACACCTCCAGACGCTGAAGGATGCCCTCGTGAGAACAGGATATGGCGCTCGACTCATCGATCGACAGTTCCGACATGCCACAACGATAAACCGCACTGACCTCCTCAGAAGACGAACACGGGACACGGTGGACAGAGTACCCTTTGTTGTCCAGTACTTCCCCGGAGCGGAGAAGCTACGACATCTTCTCCGGAGTCTTCAACATATCATTGATGACGATGAACATCTCGTTAGGGCCATCCCCACCACCCCACTTCTTGCTTTCAGACAACCGCACAACCTCAAACAGATCATTGTTCGCAGCAAACTACCCAACCTTCAAGAGAACAGTGACCACAATACCACACAACCCTGCCACAGCAACCTCTGCAAGACATGCCGGATCATAGACATGGACGACATCATCAAACGTGAGGATACCATTCACCAGGTACACGGTACATACTCTTGCAACTCGGCCAACGTTGTCTACCTAATACGTTGCAAGAAAGGATGTCCCGAAGCATGGTATATTGGGGAGACCATGCAGACACTACGACAGCGGATGAATGAGCATCGCTCAACAATCACCAGGCAAAACAGTTCCCTTCCTGTGGGCGAACACTTCAGCAGTCATGGGCATTCGGCCTCCGACCTGCGGGTAAATGTTCTTCAAGGGGGCCTTCGTGACACACGACAGCGCAGAGTCGCTGAGCAGAGACTGATAGCCAAGTTCCGCACACATGAGGACGGTCTTAACAGGGATCTTGGCTTCATGACACACTATCTGTAACCCCCGTAACTTGCCTGGGTTAGCAAAAAACCTCACTTACTGTGCTGTCTGGAGAAAATACACAATTCTCTAACCAATGCTCAGGATTCCCTTCACACACATTGTTAGCCACTTTAACACTTGAATAGCAGGTTAGATGTAAGGATTCGCATTCTAATCAGCAATCTCTGACTGTCTGTGTTGGTATGAGTGCTATTGCAGACCAGAACACTGCATTTGCCTGACGAAGGCCATGGTGTCGAAAGCTTGCGAATTTACTATCAAATAAATTGGTTGGATTTAAAATTGGTGTTGTGAAACTTTACTGAGTTTACCCCAGTCCAACGCTGGCATCTCTACATCATAGGAAGAGATTGTCATGGAGGCCAGTGCCTGAGACTAACAGAAAAACACCAGCCGGCAGTGCAAGAAACAGATGAATGATCTATGCTCCACCAGGAGAAGTGAAACTTCTACTCATTCCAAACCCACATTCTCATAAGGAGATCATATTGGTAAAAGCTTAGAGTCTACACAGATGTCACACATGACCAGCAGATGGGACATCAGCATTACATTTCTGCCAATGACTGTAAGCTCATCATCTCCTGTAAGATCCTGCACAAAGGCTGTCTTGATCCCTCATAGGGGAGGACTTTTTAAAAAAGTTTTATTTATCAGTCACAAGTTGGCTTACGTTAACATTGCAATGAAGTTACTATGAAAATCTCTTAGTCACCACACTCCAGGGCCTGTTCAGGTACAGTGAGGGAGAATTTAGCATGGTCAATGCACCTAACCAGCATATCTTTTAGATTGTGGGAGGAAATCAAAGCACCCAAAGGAAATCCATACAGACATGGGGAGAATGTGCAGACTCCACATAATGACCCGGGAATTGAACCCGGGTCTCTGGCGCTGTGAGGCAGCAATGCTAACTGCTATGCCACTGTGCCACACCAAGTAAACACAACAGGCAGATGTACTTCTGAAATGCTCTTTCATCCATCATGATCGCAGCAAGTCCATCTGTCTTTCTGCAGGACAAGAATGTCCACAACAGAAGGGAGAAAATGAAGACCAGAGGTTTTTTTCCTGAGACCTTTTCCTCCCAGGGGAAGAAGATGGAAGCGTTTGTTGGAGAGGATCGAGATTATTCCTGCACTGAAGGTAAGATTGGACACACCAACAAGCCAATGTGGGTGCATCTAGTAAACATTGACGACATATGGACAATGAATGGCCATAATGTTGGAGCCTAATTATCTCTTCTCTCTATTCCAGCCCCCAACTGGACAAAGCAGAGGAAGAGATCCAACAAGCACCCTAACCCTAAGAGAAACTCAGAAGAAGTGAAAGAGATACCATCTGTTGAAGATCCTGCAACTTCTACCAGCACTGACATATGCACCTTGGTAGGACCTAATTCTAAAATAAGCTCAGGTTCATAATCAGCTGATCACCTCACTGATACATGTCCAGAACAAGCACAGGTAGTGCCAGCCAAGTTCTGGATACTCGAGAGGACTGCAGGAGACCAGGCCCTACTGAGTCTGAGTCTGATGGTGTGTCTGCAATTAGTCTTATAGGAAACAATTGAGATACAGAGACAGACAGGAGAACATCAGAAAATATCATCAGACTAAGAGAAAGGATGGGGGAATACGTTAATTTTCTGCTTGATGACAAATGAGCCCATCAAGAGGCTCTCTGAGAAGGGTGGTAGCTGTCTTGGTGGCCCAGCGATGGGTGTGTTTCAGCAGTGGTGAGGCAAGAAGCAGTACTGTTGAGGCAAGAGGATGATAGGGCACTGGGACAATCTCCTTAGTATCTCTCTGACAGCCTGGCCTCAGCCCCAGGACAGTTGCTGACTCCCTGTTGGACAGTCTTATAACTGTTAACCCAGGAAAGTCTTCCACTGTTCCACTATATTCCACATTACTCCTCAAGTTCTGCCCCATTCCCTCTTTTCCCTCTTGAATTCCGCACATACATGCCCCAGTGCTGCCTCCATCTCTCGCTTTCCCACTGGTCTTGCCTCCAATGCCCAACCTTGGTGTAGTTTGCAATAGTTTTCAATCCAACTTCTCACAGCAATATTCTTGAAGGTAGATGAAAGCAGCATCCGCTGACCGCTAAGGTATTGTCAATGTGAAGCTCGCCAAGTTCTTGTCACTTAATACAGCTAAGAAACAGGATATTATCCACTGGCTGGGCACTTAATTTGAAGGGAGAATGTAATTCTTGCGAATTGTCTTCTAATGAGCATTCATGAGATGCAAATGAATGTAAACATGAGTGCTAACATAAATCAGCAGGGAACCGAACTCACATCTAACCTGCTGTCAATGTCAAGAAAACAAAGTTTCAAGTTCATTGACAGCTAATGGGAAATTGACTTTGTCCATCCTGTCAATTTAGTGTCCCAGTTTGCCACAGTTTGCACCATTGATGGGAACAGGAAGTCCCACCCAGTGACTTATTCAAATTTATCTAACTGATTGGGAAGACCGCCACAGAAAGTCCGTCATTGACATTCAAGGAATTCTTTTGCATTAATCAGTTCAACAGTAAGTGCATTGATCCATGAAAATAAGAAGCTGTGGGCAAGACTTAGCCAGTCTATTCACCATGGCCGCAAATCCCGTTCTTATGAGCGGGTCATAACAGGATATGTGCTGGCAAGATGTCAGTTTGAGATCCTCCCCAACACCTGCCAGTGGCGTGATCTTGTTAAATGTATTTAAATATCATTAAACAGCTTTATGCCATTGCTTCTGGTCCCATTGAATGCTCATCCCCACAACCGGCAAGATGTCATGCCAACAGGAATCACTACTGGTTTTCAAAAACGAAAACTAGTTGGATTACCATGCCGGAGCATAGAGGTGAGATTAGCAGGTTGGCTTTGCCAGGGGTGGGCTCTCTGGTGAACTCCATTGGGATGGTGGGGTTCCCCTTATGTTTGGCAGAGGGGTAATGATTGATGGGTGGGGGGCTGTGCCTGCATTGGGGTGGAGGGTGGGCAGAGACTTTGGATAAGGGGTGGGCACTGAAACTGCGAGGTAGTGGGTATCCTGATGTGGGAGGAGGTTGGGGATGGGGGGGGTCACCCTGATGCTTGTATGATGTAAGGAGGGTGGCTCAATCTTTGAATGGTGCAGAGTTGCCCCTCTGTGGGAGAGGGTTGAGGTTGTCCCTCTTGTCCCCTGGCCATCCTGATGTCTATAAGGGTTGCAAAGGGTCAGCATGTCCATGGGATGAAGAGAGGGATGGTTTCTGGCTATCCATGGATGAGGTCTAGATGTCCTTGGATGGGGAAGGGAGGGTCTTTAACTTAACTTTGAGATCGGGGCAACCTTTAGAAAAGGTGCAAGCAATACTGCTGATTTTTTTAACAGTGTCCGAAGATCCGGTGAGGAAACCTGGCTGTGTTTCTGACGAGAAACATGCTAGTTTTTGGTCAGAACCTGACACTTCGCCATTTTCTTTGGTAAAATTCCAGCTAATAATTCTGGCAAGAGTGTACTGAAGGCAACAATATACTTTACATGAAGCTGCATCATTCTATCACAAAAAAGTAATGTCATTATACAAACATACTATGTAGTTCTTCATTACATGAAGGAGCAACATTTATTAAAAATAAGTTGTTTTCTTCAAAATTCACCTAATGGCACTGTGAAGAATTCTGAAAGAATCTGCCAGGAATGTAGTCATTATTTCTGATCATTTTTATTTGAAACTGAATTGATATATGTACGGAACTGAGTTCTGGATGAAATACAAGTGTTTAACGCTGGCATTGAAACTCCTGAGATTTTGGGACTGTTGTAACCATATTACTGCCCACACTGTACTCTTACGTAACATTGCCAGTTTACAATTGGTTGGTTTTAAAAGTGACTCAAAATTTAAGATGACAAAGCCAATATATATTATTTTAAACTTGCATAATTATAGTCCAAATGAAGAATTTTACAACCTGCACAATCACCTCAAGGACAATTAGGAATGGGCATTAAATGCTGACCTCACCAGTGATACATGCATCCCGAGAATGAATAAATGAATGAATGACTACTATTCTTAGTAGTCCTGATGAACAGAGGGATCTTGGTGTGTATGTGCATAGATCCCTGAAAGTAGGCAGTCAAGTCAAGAAGGTTGTTAAGAAGGCATATGGAGTCTTAGCTTTTATTGGTAGGGGGATTGAATTTCAGAGCCGCAACATCATGTTGCAACTGTACAAAACTCTAGTGCGGCCGCACTTGGAGTATTGTGTGCAGTTCTGGTCCCCACATTATAAGAAAGATGTGGAGGCATTGGAGAGGGTACAGAGGAGGTTTACCAGGATGTTGCCTGGTATGGAGGGCAGGTCTTATGAAGAGAGGCTGAGGGATTTGAGGTTGTTTTTGTTAGAAAGGAGGCGGCTAAGAGGGGACCTAATCAAAACACATAAGATGATTAGAGGTTTAGATAGGGTGGACAGTGATAGCCTTTTTTCAAGGATGGGGAAAGCTAGCACGAGGGGACACAGCTTTAAATCAAAGGGTGATAGTTATAGGACGGATATCAGAGATAGGTTCTTTACCCAAAGGGTGGTTCGGGAGTGGAATGCCCTGCCTGCAGCAGTTGTAGATGCGCCAAGTTTGGTGGCGTTTAAGAGGTTAGTTGATAAGTATATGGAAGAGAAGGGAATGGTTTAGTTTGGAGGGGCATTGCTTTTTATATTGGTCGGCACAACATCGAAGGCCGAAGGGCCTGTTCTGTGCTGTAATGTTCTATGTTCTATGTTCTATAAAGAAAAACTGTAAATTATTTCTTGTTAAATGTTTGGTGATGGATAATCATAGTTATTGATCTTCTTGTGCAAACATCATCACATAATCATGCCACTCTCTGTGTTAACAGAGTTATTGGTGACAGATTTGAACAGAAGTAAAATTGAAGAAAGCTGACTTTATAGTGGCACTATTTAAATTCAAGATCTTGAAGTCTGAGAGCTCTTGTCAGCTCCTATGTTATACACTGATCCATTCCCCAGTGGCAGGCTGACTGAACTGGTGCTGAGATCCTAGGCAGAATTTTGGGTTTTGGGTTGGGTACGTAATGTTGGGGTCAAGTATAGATCCCAACCCTGTAAAATGTGGTTGAAAGTGATTCATAGAACGTAGAACATAGAACATTACAGCACAGAACAGGCCCTTCGGCCCTCTATGTTGTGCCGACCAATATAAAAAGCAATGACTCTCCAAACTAAACCATTCCCTTCTCTTCCATATACTTATCAACTAACCTCTTAAACACCACCAAACTTGGCGCAATTACAACTGCTGCAGGCAGGGCATTCCACTCCCGAACCACCCTTTGGGTAAAGAACCTACCTCTGATATCTGTCCTATAACTATCACCCTTTAATTTAAAGCTGTGTCCCCTCGTGCTAGCTTTCTCCATCCTAGGAAAAAGGCCATCACTGTCCACCCTATCTAAACCTCTAATCATCTTATATGTTTCGATCAGGTCCCCTCTTAGCCTCCTCCTTTCTAACGAAAACAACCTCAAACCCCTCAGCCTCTCTTCATAAGACCTGCCCTCCATACCAGGCAACATCCTGGTAAACCTCCTCTGTACCCTCTCCAAAGCCTCCACATCTTTCTTATAATGTGGGGACCAGAACTGAACACAATACTCCAAGTGCGGCCGCACTAGAGTTTTGTACAGTTGCAACATGACATTGCGGCTCTGAAATTCAATCCCTCTACCAATAAAAGCCAAGACTCCATATGCCTTCCTAACAACCTTCTCGACCTGACTGCCTACTTTCAGGGATCTATGCACATACACACCAAGATCCCTCTGTTCATCTAGACTACTAAGAATCCTACCATTTGCCTATACTCTACACATTTATTATTTCTGCCATAGTGCATTACCTCACACTTTTCCACATTAAACTCTATTTGCCACCTCTCGGCCCAGCTCTGCAACTTGTCCAAGTCTCTCTGCAAACTATAACACCCCTCTTCACTATCTACCACTCCTCTGGCTTTGGTGTCATCTGCAAATTTACTAATCCATCCTTCAATACCCTCATCCAGATCATTTATAAAAATTACAAACAGCAGGGGGCCCCAAAACAGATCCCTTAGGTACACCACTTGTAACCGAACTCCACGATGAATAATTTCCATCAACCACCACCCTCTGTCTTCTATCAGCTAGCCAATTCCGAATCCAATTAGCTAAATCACCCTCAATCCCATACATCTGCATTTTCTGCAGAAGCCTTCCATGGGGCACCTTATCGAACGCCTTACTAAAGTCCATATATACCACATCAACTGCCTTACCCCCATCCACCTATTTGGTCACTTTTTCAAAAAACTCAATAAGGTTAGTAAGGCACGACCTACCCTTCACAAAACCATGCTAACTATCCCCAATCAATTCATTTCTCTCTAAATAACTATAAATCCTATCCCTAATAATTCTCTCCAATACTTTGCCCACAACAGAAGTAAGACTCACTGGCCTATAATTCCCTGGAAGGTGTCTCTTCCCCTTCTTGAACAATGGGACCACATTCGCTATCCTCCAGTCCTCCGGAACCACACCTGTAGCCAACGACGACCTGAAGATCAGAGCCAGAGGCTCTGCAATCGCCTCTCTTGCCTCCCAGAGGAATTCTTCCTTGATTGACCCATTAGCATTTGAGGACATGCTTGCTGTCAAATTATTCCCTGCTCCTTCCTCCCAGCTGCCATCAGAGTTTTGAATGGATCTATCATATATTGAGTTGATCTTTCCCTTCATCCTATCTGTAACTGCAAGACAATATTCTGCACCTCTGCTTTACTTTTCCTGGTTTGTTTTGACTGTATAGTGTACCCTATTAAATATGACAATAATAAATCAAATCAAAAAATTAAGGATGGTGAGAAGGCTTTCGAATTTTAAGAGCCAATGAGATATCCTCCAGCTGCAGTTGAAGGAAAAAGAAGGAGGCTGGGATTCTCCCCAAAATATTCCAAGTTCTCAACTTGTAGGAAAATAGGAGTAAATCTTATTATTTTTACTAGCATGATTTCCAGAATGAATCACTGACACTCTGTGCTTCACAGGTGGGACCTATTCCCATCGAAGAAGCTGGCAGCATAATGCAGAGTGGGCTACTGCGCCGTTGCTAACCCCACATTGCTGGCTGCCCAGTCGCTAGCCAGCCCTGCAGCTCCACATCACTGCCTGACCGACTCCCCACAGTTCCCGATTGCTGGTATCCCAGACCAGCCTCGATCTCCCTGGACTCCCAGCCAGCCAGCCCCAATCTCCCAATTTCCATCCCTTCCTCTCCCTCACCTGGCAGTCCTAACCTCCCTATTCCCCTCTCTCAACAACACTGTTGCACCCCCTCCAAAAAATTCACAATGCCCTCTGGCAGACCCAATCGCTCCCACAACTCGGATAGCCAGTCCCAATCACTCTTCTCTCTCACTCCCAGTCATGCTCTGCAAAGTGGCAGCACATCCCGCATCCCAACTGATTACCCCAATAGGCTCCACCCCCTCTGGCCTCACCCCCTTGGCACTACCTGATGCCTGGTGGGCAGTGCCCATGGTGCCTCTTGGGCAGTGCCAGTTTTTCCCATCAGCAATGTCAAGCTGGCACTGCCAGCTTAGCAGTGACAAAGGGGTGGTGCCCCCTTACTCCCAGCCTTCCCAGGGGTCTTAATGGCCTCACTTCCCTCCACTGGGGTCAGGATGCCTGTTCCTCCTGAGTGGGGAGAGGAAGTAAATACCGCTGGAGTGAGCCACTCCTGGCAGGAGAGAAGAATTCAGTCCTAGGATTGCAAATGAAATGTAAGCCGTGATTTTCAAAATTGTAATCAGTTCCACAGCAATTTCCATTGTGGAACTGATGATGCTGAAAATCTTAGTTTGGGAGACTTGCGGAGGCTGTGATGCCCAGCGAGAAGCCTGGGAAATAATCTCCATTTGAGCAGCGCAGCAGGCTAGGAGAATCAACCCTCAAAATCTCTACTTTGACATGCCACCTTAGCAACTTTTAAAAGCTTTGAATGGTTGGAGAAGCCAGCAAACCAATATGGTAGGCAATGGTGAGAAACTAAGCGTTCTCTTTTGCCCTTAGAATGGATGAAAATTGTGAGCAATGAGAATCAGAGACAATTAAATAGCACCAGTTTAAAAACCACCTTAAAAACTACATGTAGAATGAAACATCTAACAGTTTTGTAACAAACAGCAAAAGGAGGGATGGTTTCAAACTTACAGTTTGAATCCTGGATTCATTTAGAACCCTGTCTTGCAATCACTGCCTGATAGCCATTATGCTACATTTAACTATTATACTGATCAGGCTTTCTCGTACAATAGTTGCAAAACAATTTTATAGCTAATTCATTATGAACAGGCACAAGACTCTAAATGATTAATCATTTTAGCTTAAAGGTTACAAAGATCAGGAATCCTGTTGGCAACAGTTCAGGTCAGGGTGGCATTCTGTCACTGAAAACAACTGCCAATGATTAGCATGTGAAAAAAATGCTAATGGAATTTGTGCAGAGATTGACTTTAAACTCCTGTCATTTGACAACTTTTTTTGGTTCTGGTTTATTCTTTGATGCCAATTAATTCGGAACCTTGAGATATTTAAAGGGTAAGTATTATGAATATTTATAAATGCACGAGGCACATTTTAAAAAATGTAAGATTTTCGACAGATATAAAAGGCTTAGGCAAATGTCAAGCAAATTCGCTATTCTGAGCTGTAGGCTGGTACTTAACAACAGAGGCAATTTTCAGTCTGAGTTTGCCATCAAAGACAAT
Source organism: Sphyrna mokarran (assembly GCA_024679065.1). NCBI lineage: Eukaryota > Metazoa > Chordata > Chondrichthyes > Carcharhiniformes > Carcharhinidae > Sphyrna > Sphyrna mokarran. Next base: position 102,872,895 of record JAGIQG010000001.1, on the reverse strand, counting down.
GGCAAGCAGATGGAAAATATGGAGAGGATTGGAAAACATAGTTCTCGCCGGTGAGGCTGCGTTTCCTGATTTCCCTGCCTCTCGCCGATGATGTAATGTACATGTTAATGATTAAATGTAAGTCAGTGAATATTTTTTTCCCAAGGGGTGCTCAGGAACTGGAGTGAAAACTAGACTGTGCAGCTGGAGAGCTTCATGCCAATGTTTAGTCAGAGCCTGATACATGAGAAAATTCTGCCTCGTATGTGTATTTCATTACGGGTTATGTAAAAAAATGTTGATTTAGAAGTGCTAGACAGACAATGGGCTGAAGGGCCTCTTTCTGTGCTGTAAAACTCATGACTTCATGACTCAATGCTTCTAATCAATCCAAAAGCAAAGGATCAGATCTAAATTCTGGAGTCCTAATGCAAACAGTTACGACTGGTGGTGGATAAATAAGCAATTAACAATTAACTGGAGGAAGAGGCTCCACAAATATGCCATGTTCAATGATGGGAGAGCCCAGCGCATCAGTGCAAAAGATAAGGCTGAATCTTCAGCCAGAATGGTCGAATGGATGATCCATCTCACCCTCTGGACATCTCTAGCATCACAGACAACATTCTTCAGGATAATTAAGGGGAATTAGGAATGGGCAATAAATACTGACCCGGCAGGGATACCATGAATTCATTTTAAAAATTCTCACCAGTGAAAACTGCTTCTACTGTACAATGGTCCAGGGATGAATATTGTGCTCCATTTCAGATGTTGCTCTGGAGCTGTTGCTCCAAAAAATTTGACAATGGAGGACTTCTCAGTTAGGCATATGAGAGTGTTTGTCTACAGGAAAGAATGGAGTCCTTGTATACCCAGACAGTATATAAAGTAACTGCAATCTTAGCTGGCAAGAGTACCAGATACCAGATGAGAAATATGTTTGCTTAAAGTATCGGGCAAAATAAGGCTCCCCATCAATGTCTTTTTTCAAGAAGGAAAATTTGGAAGCTGTATCATATGCTCCCATTCAGTTAGGCATTGACAAAGGCACATACAATTCAGTTGTATTACCTTGTGGCTCTGAATGTTTACCAAGCACGCTCTTACTCCAACAGTGCACAAATTTTATCTGCACCACAAGGGAGGACTGATGCTTCTTATTCATTCACTTGATGATTGGCATATACCCACGGGAGAATATAATTTGTTGCTAAGGATTATTTGAAGGAATGTAATTAAGCTTGTATTCTAACATGTCTTTCTCTTTTAAGTAGCTCTTCTGTTTTCTAATGTCTTTCTTAGCTTGTCATCACAGTTTTATATTCTCTGGCTGTACATTATAACTTTATTTAATTTTCATTTTCAATACTGGCAAGGGGCTGAGAAATTGGATGATCTTGAAAATGACTGATGGCCTGCTGAAAATGCGTGTCACAAAGATTTCAGAAATTTCAGATTAGTATTGTGTTCATAAATTGGAAAAGTTGCCAGCTGAGAAAATGAAGAGATAGAGAGCTAACACTGAGAGTTACAGAGACAGGAAGGAAAAATGTCTCAGAATTTAGATGCTGAGAGGTTGTTTCTCCTTGTGGGAGAATCTAGAACCAGAGGGCATTATCTCAGAATTTGGGGTCACTATTTAAGATGGGGATAAGGAGGAATTTCTTCTCACAGAGGGTAATGAATCTGTGAAATTCTTTACTGCACAGAGCTCTAGAGCCTGGATCATTAAGTGAGTTCAAAGCTGAGATAGATGGATCTTGTTTATCTTGTTCTAGAGTAAACAAGTGTTGAAATCACAGTAGTTGTTTGCCACATAACCATCTCTTCCCAACTGCCCAGTGATCCCAAATAAGGTAATGGTGAGTACATTTGAATTGTAACTTGATTAGATCATGACTCAGAATTTCTCACTCAGCCAGGATTCCATGTCGAACTGATTCTATCAAATGGTTTGTCTACACTCACTTGAGTACCTGAGTGATTGTCTGAACTCTTTGCTTATTGAAAAGGAGTGGTCCTCATTCATCCTCCTTCAAGACCATTATTCCTGGTGAAGCTTTGCACAAAGCTTGTCTCCATTTCAATGGTTCTAAAATGTAGAAGGTACAGCGATGCAAATGTGGTGCCATTTTCGACCATAATCCAAAGTCACTAGACTTGAGGAAAAAAAATTATTTACAAGTTTCCAACCAGCGAATAATCTTCTTTTCAAAATAAAGCACGGTTTCTCAATCAGCTGCCTGGACCATAAGCTCGAGAATTCCCCCCCTAAACCACTTCATATTTCCAGCTTCCTTTCCCCCTTAATATACTCCTTAAAACCTTTCTCTGTAACCAAGCTATTGGTCAAATGCACTAAAATCTCCTTATGTGACTCAGTATCAACATTTGTTTTATAACATATCTATGAAGCACCTTGGGACATTTTGTTACATTAAAGGCACTAGATAAGTACATGCTGTTGCTGTTACATCTTTCACTTCCTTTCTTTTTACTTTAAAAGTCTTTCTGTCTGACTTTGACATTTGTTGCCTCTGTTCTGGTTAGACCATAAGATGTAGGAATAGAAGTAGGTCATTCAGCCCATCAAGCCTGCTCAGCCATTCAATGAGATCGTGACTGTTCTATGATAATCCACAACTCCTCTTTCCAGCCTTATGCCCATAACCCTTCATTGTATTCTCTGAGCTATGGTTTGTGTGTGAGTGTGTGTGTGTGTGTGTGTGTATGTGAAATTCATGTGTGAATGTCTGTGAACTTTATGTGTGAACTTTAAATGTGTGTGTGAACTTTATGGGCCCTATTTTACTATTTTGACTCTAAATGCTGAGTGGACTTGAAACTGGGAGTGTTTCAGATCTGACTTTTAGATCCATTTTCAGGCACCCCATGTGTTCTCTGCCCCGATCAGAGAATCTAACTGTGTATGTGCAGAAAATAATGAAAGAATGAAGCTTCCCTGCCACATTGCTCCCAGGCCAGATAATACCTCTCCCACACTGCCCTACCCCCACAACATTAGTGACCTCTTATCCACCCACCTTCTGCCACCTAGACTGATCACCCTTCTTCCCCCACTGATCACAAGCAGATTGATCCCCCTTTCCCCCTCACTGATCACAAGCAGAGAGCCGTCAGACTCATCTTCCTCCCTCCCCCCCACACCATCTCAAGCAGAGAGCCATTGAATGCTCAGCACTTACCTCCTCACTAACCTTCACTGATGGAGTGCCCAAATAATACTAATATGGAGCATACCGGTTTCGTGCAGGTTCTGGATGGATGAATGCTGTGGTAAAGGGCAAAGTGCCAGTAAAGTTGAGTGTGCAGCCCATTAAGTCAATTTAAATGCTTGCAAATGCAGTTATATGGCCATCTCACACCCATTTTGGGCACAGTCTCGAGCATGGCCATTTCCTGTCCTTGGTAAAGGGGGAACTGAGTGCAGATCATGCTACTCGCCTTGTGCCCAACTTTACCAAGTTTTCATGCCCGAAAATGGGTGCAACACGATAGTAAAGTGGGCCCTATGTGTATCTGTGAATTTTATGGGCAGAATTTTATAAGAATGATTCTAGTGGCAGGATTTTACAACCTTGCTCAGGTCAGAATGGAAATTGCTGCCCCAGGTCAATGGAGATTTCTGTTGTCCATTCCTCATCTGCTCTAATTCCATGGCAAGCAAGGTGGTAGGGTTCCACCTTAAGACCATAAGACCATAAGAACATAAGAGCAACAGTAGGCTATCTTGCCCCTCGAACCTGCTCTGCCATTCAATTAGATCATGACTGATCTTTTTTCTGGACTCGGCTCCACGTATCCGTCCACTCATCATAACCCTTAATTCCTTTACTGTTCAAAAATTTATCTATCCTTGCCTTAAAAACATTCAATGAGGTATTTTTAACTGCTTCACTGGGCAGGGAATTCCACAGATTCACAACCCTTTGTGTGAAGAAGTTCCTCCTCAACTCAGTCCAGTTGGTGTGAAAATGGAAGAGTTCTTGATCCATTTTTTTTGGACAGTTTTCATGCCCAACTTACAGACTTAAACATTGAAAAAATGGTCTAGAACATTTCTAGCTGCTGCAGGGAATGAGTTTGGCTTAATTTGCCAACAAAACCTGCAGAAAGAACTAGTGCGCGTGTACAGACTTCTGTACCTGCACATGCACAATTGCAAAGCAGAGGAAGCCCCATCTCTATAAAGCCCAATGATTACGATGCAGAGCAGGACCACCATCCCTCCCCATACTGATCACCTGCAGAGCAACAGTGTGCCCCAACTTCCCCCCAGTGTGATTAGAGGCAGATTGCGCAATGGCCCTCTCTCCCCACCATTCCATCAGAGGCAGAATGCACTGTGGTCCTGCAATCACCAGGATCCAAATGCAGACAAAATGTGCAGCAGCCCTCCTCCCCCGATCTGATCACAGGCAGAGTGTGTAGCAGCCCCCCTCCCTCCCCGATCAGAATGCCCTGCAGGTTCTACCCCCATAGGCCCTGTCCCTTTAAGCCCCAACCCCCAAAGATCACACCATTATAAGCCCACCCCTTTAAGGCCCACCCCATAGACCCAGCCCTGGCACTGCCCACCAGACAGTGCCAAAGTGTCTAGTGAGCATTACCAAGGTGCTAGGCTGCAGTACCATGGTGCCAGGCTGGTACTGCCCAGGGGGCACCCCCTTGCACTTGGCTTTTCGAGGGGGCCTCAATGGCCTCCCGTTTAATCAGTGAGGCCAACACAATAGTTCCCTGTTCATGGGGAGAAGATGTTTTCTTCATCAGAGAGAACATTTCCAGACAGCCAATAAAGGCAAGCAAATCTGAACAATTGAATGCCGGGCTTGCTAATGCCATGCACATCAACTTTAAAATACTTTTGAATAATTTATTCAACCTCTCATTTCTGGTGAGAGCTGATCATGCTGGAGATCTGGCTCTTGTAAGATTGCAAGAACAAAGAAATGGGCTGTGATTCTGATTTCTCAGCTCTCAAATGAATTTAGTGGCTCGCTCTGCCTATCAAACGGTGGGCAAGCTGGCAAAATCCCAGCCTTTCTTAAAAAAACCTGCATTCAAACGAGGAAAAGAAAAAGAGAGTAGTCATTCTTCACACAGCTAAAGATACTCACACCAATGACGCAGTGATTAAAAAGGTCACCTTTGGAGGATTAGTGGGATGGTGTGAGGCTGGAGATTAGAGAGGTAGGGAGGGCAAGGCCATCATTTGAAAGCAAAGATGAGAATTGTAAAATTGAGGTGTTGCTTAACCGGGAACCAATAGGTTCAGGGGGCACAGAAGGAATTGGTGAAAGGGACTTGGTGCAAGTAAGGGCATGGACTGCATAGCTCTGGATGATTTCATGTTAACAGAGGGTAGAATGTGGGAACCAGGAGTGTGTCAGAATAGCTAACTCCAAAGCAACAAAGACATTGAGATGAGGGTTGAAGCAGCAGGTGAGCTCTGGCAGGGGTGGTATCAGACAGTATCACAGAGGTGATCTTAGCGATGGTGTGAATGTGTGGGAGAAGCTCCCCTCAAATACGACACTAAGGCTGTGAACATGTAAACAAACATGAGAATGGGAAACATTCCAAGAACCAGTTATGGGTGTACAAAGATACACAGGTACATTTTCAATTATGTTATTACATAAATCACTTAATTCCCAATTCACACTGGGAGCCTAGACATTCCAGTAAACATGTGTGGCCTTCAGAGGAACTCAGAGGCCTCAACTAGGAAGATTCCAGGAACTTCCCGCTGACATGTTTTCTTTATTCAGAGAAAGCAGCCAGAGAATCTACTCATGAACCTGCTAAGTGTAATTTAAAACCTTGGTGGAGTTGGGTGGAGGAGAGTTAAACGGGTTTCTCCTGGAAAATGGATTTGGGGATCATAGTGTGTGATTTATCCGTGTTGCAGCCAGTGCATTGAATTCATGCTGCAAGCTGTTTTTAATGATGTGTAATCTGCATTGCTTGCACTGTTCATTTGCTACACTACATGGCAGCAGTGTAGGAGGCTGATATTATTAAGTGGCGAATGCTTATTAGAAGGAGCCTGCACTTCTTACAGGGAAAGTGCTTTGTGGCTGAAAAAAAATGATTGGAGATTTTTGAATCTGGGTTGTGATATCGTGAGGAATGGCAGAATTCCTGAGAGCACAAATATCAAAGTTTTCAGATGATGTACTGGAGGTCCTGATGGAAGACATGAAAAACTGGAGAGAAATCCTTGTATCTGTAGATAGCTGGGGGAAGCGGGGGGGGGGGAATATTGGAGGTTGTGGGGGTACATTCTGGAAACATATGCTCAAGAGGCAGTGGGAAGAAATCATAGCAGAGCTCAATACCAGGAGTATTGCTCCAAGAAGATGGATTCAGTACAGAAAGAGGTTTAATGGCCTGACATATGTTTTCAAGGGGATTGTGTTCATTTTTAAATGACCTATTTTACCAAATGTGCCATTAACCTCATTCAATACTCAATCCATGATATCCCCATCATCTACCTACTGACAACCTTTTAAATTATTCGTTCATAAAATGTGAGTATTGTTGGCAAAGTCAGCATTTGCTGCCCATCCCTAATTGCCCTGAAGAAGGTTGTGATGAGCTGCCGTTTTGAATCACTGCAATCCGTGTGGTGTAGACACACCCATTTTACTGTTAGGAAGGGAATTCCATGATATTGACTCACTGACAGTGAAGGAATGGCGATATAGTTCCAATTACGGCATGTGGCTTGGAAGGGAAACTTCAGGTTGTGGTTTTCCCAGTTGTCTGCTGTCCTTCTAAGGGGTAGAAAGATAGGTGCTGCTGAAGAAGTCTTGTTGAGTTATTGCGGTGCCTCTTGTAGAAAGTACCTGTCAGTCTTAGAGGGAGTAAATGTTTAATGTTGTGGATGGGGTGCTGATCAAGGGGTTTGCTTTATCCTGGATGGTCTCAATTTGAGAGTTGTTGGAGCAGACAAATGGACAGTATTCCATCCAGACAAATGGACAGTATTTGATCACACTCCTGACTTGATGGTGGACAGGCTTTGGGGAGTCAGGAAGTGAGCTATTCTCCGCCAAATTGCCAGTCTTTGACCTGCTCTTGCAGCCATAGTATTTATATGGCTGATCCAAGTAAGCTTATAGATCTCTCTTAGATCATTGATACCTTGTAATCTGTATTCCTGAAACCAAATTTAAAAGTATAATTGACTTAGAAAGATCATTTTTTATCAGACTTGGATGTGCCCCAATACTTGATGCAATTCTGTTTCATTAACAGCAGTAGGAAATATGGAAAATTGTATTTACAATACAACTAAGGTTGTTTTAATATGCTTTAAATGTGTTCTGGGATGCAAAATTAGTGAGGGAAACAAATCTGTTTTCATAGCTTTGTTTCAAACAAAAGAGATGAGATTATTATTAGAGTGAAATAGAGTGACATGGTGGCACAGTGGTTACACAGCTGCCTCACAGTGCCAGGGACATGGGTTCAATTCTTGGCTTGGGTTATTATCTGTATGGAATTTGCACGTTCTGTCACAATGAACGGCCTTGCATCCAGAAGTGGGAAAATTTCTGATAGTTATCCCTTGCCGTTGCTGCACACCAGAAAGTGGTAGTTAACCAAATGAAGGCTGGGTTTCAAGTCAGTGACATTGAATGTCTGCCAGTATGAGCTGGAGGGTGGGATGTCTGATGTCCACAACCATTGGCTGTGACCTCCATCCAGATCACCGTCATTCATAGTGGTGACACTAAACATGAATTTGAATGACAAAAGCAATATTGTTTACCGAGAAAGTATCAGACATTGTTTGGGGTAATTGTGAATCTGATGCAAAATTTCTTAAATTCTGAACAGGTTTTGAATTGTTTCTTGCCAATGAACACAGATGGCAAAAGAATCTGATCATGAACACGAGGCCAAGATTTTAACATTGAGGAGCTGTTCAGTTTTGGCAGATTTTCCTCCACAAACGGCTGAAATAAAGGAGCGAGGGAAGAGGCAGTGAAGAAGGACAAGAACAGTCCCACATTTTGATGATGCATCTCTCCGTGTTCTCCAGATTGTCCACCAAGCATGTGGCCCTTATGGCAGCTGATGGGAAGAGGAGACCTGCCTTTGTACCCATTCAGCCTGGGAGGAGGAGGCTGCAGAGTCATAAGCATGGATGTTGGGGTTTGAATTTGGAAGCAACATATGAGAGGCTGAATGACCTCTGAAAATGCTGAGTCCTCACCATGTGTATCACTGGGCCAAGAAGCCGCAGGAAAGGCTCAAGAATGCTGGAGCCTTGCGAGGATGTCTGAGATCCAAAGGCTTGGGCGGAGACCTTACAAACAAGGAAGGCGCACTGCATGGCTGCCAAGCATTGTGCAGATCATACATTCCTCTTTTATCTTGGAAAAAGACTGACATTAAGTAACTTGAGAGGCATAAACACTGCAATGCTACACCTAATTTTAGGAAAGGTGGGCTCACAATTCAAGAGAAAGAGAATGCCTAAACTGGCAATTTTTATGCCATAGGAGGGGAGTTTCTGTGGTTGTTCTCAATGGAATGGACTCAATTCATTGGCAGAGCCAATAGTGGAGGAAGACATGGGCCTGGTGAAATTATAAGGGTCTAAATCCAGATCTGAATCCCAAAGGAGGATAGGGAAATGGGGAGAGGCATTGATGGCTGGCATGATTACATACATAGTGCATGTGTCTTTTACGTGTTCAAAGGCAGGGAAGCTCTCTCGTGGAAACTTTGTGAGTTTGCTGCAAGTGTGGGTTAATGGTTGCAATATGTCATTTCCCATTATCCACGTGTTGCTGAACACTATGATCTCGCACATTCATTGAAGGCTCCCAAACGGCAGTAACGACTTTTGTCTGTCCCATGCAGGTGAAGCTTGTTCTGCTGACCATGGGAGAATCAACAATTGCCTCAGGATGAACAAGAACCCTCAGAGGGTGCAGAATCATCACCGCCAACAGCACCCCCCCACTACCACTGCCTGCACCAAGCGCCAGCGTGGATACTGGCATCTGGACAAGGGTTAGTATTTTTAGAACAGCAGGCACAGTCTGGTGTGGGCACTTCACATTGCACATGCAGCATTGGAAAGTGTGATGGGGCAGGCCTTGTCAGTGAGAGGAATTTTCATCCAGAGACAGTACGAGCTGGATGACAAGCCGTTGGATTTGTCCATGAGGCAGCAGATACTGGATGTTCAGTGCAAGGTCCGTGGACATTCGGCAGATATAACAGAAGGGCTGCATGTTCTGACAAACATCGTGGAGACAAAAAAGAGCAAACATATCCTCTGGAAACATGGCTTTTAATATCAGGAACTGCCAGCAGTCATGGACCCCTGAACTGCTGAGTTCAAATGAAGGGCACAGCTGGAGACTTTAAACTTGCCATGACAAGCTTTCAGTTAAAAAAAAATGAGATCCCCACTTGGCTTAAATCACACTCACCAAGCATTTTAATGCTCCCACCACTTATTATTTCAGTTAATTTGAACATTAACAAGATAAATATCCAGTTTAATCATATTTGAACAAAATGGTTGGATCCTGATTTCCAGACCTGCCCACCTGCCTATCACCCGATCGTAAGAACTCAGTAAGAATTTAGCAACACCAATCTTCAATCCAACCCATTTATTTGATAGTAAATCTGTGAGCTTTCAACACTCTCTCTGTGTCTTCATCAGGCAAATGCCCGATCACCCGATTGGGCAGGAAACACAACTATTTTTGATATGTATTATCCTGCCACTGCTACCTAAGCACGTGTGAAGCAGGTTTAATTGAGGCATTCAAAAGGAAATTAGATTTTTCTCCAAAAAGAAAGAACCTGTAGGGTTATGTGGAGAGGGCAGGGGAGTGATTCAAGGTGAATTGCTCATTTGGAGACTGGACACCGACAAGACAGGGCCTAATGACCTCCTTCTGTGCTGTAATATTTCTGTGATTCTGGTAGCACTACCTTTAGATTGTTGGAATACTCATTGCAGCATTAGAGCTCAGGGAGTTATTTTAAACTCTTGCTTCACAGTAAAAAGGTCACATACTCTCAGAGAGCTGGTCAAATTATTTATTCAGGAAGCAAAGTCCTCTTAGAGCAAACAAGTGCACCCAGCTATTGAATGCACACACTTGAAGGTTAAATCGAGAGCCATGGATTATTGGGTCCTAATGTAAGTGGTATTATTCTGCAAGCTGCAACAAAAAGCTTCTGAATTGACCACTTTAGTCTCAATACAGAGGATAATAGCTTTTCAATTTTCCCAATCTAATCCCCAACAAACTTGGCAAAGTTTCATAATGTTTTATTAACTTCCTCCCCAGTAAAATCGACAACAAGATTCTCAGACGCAGCACATTTCAATTGAGTACAGTTACCTTATAAACATTCGTTTACTAACCTTCCACAATCAGCATTTAGAAGAGAATTGCCCTGAGGTTCATTTGGAGGGGGGATGGTGCAATCTCAGGTGGAAAAGCCAGGAAGAGATTTCAGCGCATTAAACTATTGTATTTTAATGTAGCCAATGTTACTTGTGGCTTTGACATTGAATTTGTGGCAGCAAATAGGATGCAGACTTGTAACTCACAAGCTCAACTGGAATACTTAAAGAAGCAATCCAAAGGAGGGATTTGGAGAAGTTGGTAGTTTTCACTTGGGGGGGGTGGGGGGTAGTACTGTTTCATCTATTCAGGAGAGTCAAGAACCACGCCTGAATTTATGCCCCACTGGGCATCTCCTGTTTGGCCGCTCCCCACCCCCCCCCTCCCCACCCCATTTCTAGACTGGAAACAATGGGATAATTGTAGAGGGGATAAGGAGCAACAACTAACATTAGGAGTGCATTGATAGGAAGGCACCAGAACAGCGGGTTCACCATTCTTCTCTCTCTCTGTGCAATGGCACCTCCCTATATCTTTGAGTAACAAGGACACCTGAAGGCAGGTTAAGGATCTCCAAGACAGTCACCAACCACTTGATGAAGAAAGTCACATTTTCGGTTTGATTTGATTTATTGTTGTCACATGTATTAGTATACAGTGAAAAGTATTGTTTCTTGTGGACTATACAGGCAAAGTTCACAGAGAAGGAAAGGAGAGAGTGCAGAATGTAGTGTTACAGGCATAGTTAGGGTGTAGAGAAAGATCAGCTTAATGATCTTTCAAGTTGATTCATGACAGTCATCACTCAGTTGGTGGAGGAAGTTACACGTTCACATGCCTGAGAAATGACAGACCTCATGACTTACATGGATTCCTTCATTGTCTGCACGAGGCTGCGCATTGCCTCGGACCTCTCCACCAGACCTTCCTGTACATCTCTCTGCTTCATGTGGCTGAGATGCGAGGCCCATCATGAGCCTGGGGGGCACTGTGGGCCATGTTCCTAGGTGTCAGGGATCTCAGCTGTCACAGTCTCCCTCAGCTGCTGGGATGTGACTTACTTTTTATATTCATTCATATGATGCAAGCATCACTGGCTAGGCCAGCATTTACTGCCCAACCCCCTAATTGCCCTTGATAAGGTAAGACTGAGGTGCCTTCTTGAACCATAGTAGTTCATGTGGTATAGATATATCATGGTGCTGTTAAGGAAGGAGTTCCAGGATTTTAACACATCGACAGTGAAGGGACAGTGATATATTTCCAAGTTAGGATGGTGAGAAGCTTGGAGAAGAACTTCCAGGTGGTAGTGTTCCTATGTATCTGCTACCCTTATTCTTCTATATGGTAGTAGTCATGTATTTGGAAGGTACTATCTGAGTGATGGCGACGGTACCCTTTGCCTCTGTGACTCTATTCGATTCAGTCAGGGGCAGGGAAGGTTGCAAATGGCTTTTTTGTGAACAGCTATTGAGATCCTTCAAGAACCAAATATTGGCTATTTAAGGGCCTCATCTGTAATATAATACAAGCTGCCTTCAGAAGGTGGTAGTGAGCTACAATTATGAAACATTGCAGTCCTTGAGGTGTAAGTGCATCCACAGTGAAGGAAATCCAGAATTGTGACCCAGCAACAGTGAAGGAACAGTGATATATTTCCAAACGAGGATGGTGAGAAGCTTGGAGAGGAACTTCCAGGTAGTGGTGTTCCCATGTATTTGCTGCCCTTGTACATCTAATTAAACAAAGAACAAAGAAAACTACAGCACAGGAACATGCCCTTCGGCTCTCCAAGCCTGCACCATTTATTGTGCCCAACTTAACTAAAATTCCCTTCCCTTCCAGGGACCATATCCCTCTATTCTGATCCTATTCATGTATTTGTCAAAATATTACTATATCCACTTCCACTACCTCATCCAGCAATGAGTTCCAGACACCCACCATCCTTTGTGTAAAAGATCTGCCTCATCTCCTTTAAACTTTGCCCCTCACAACTTAAACCTGTGCGCCCTAGTAATTGACTCTTCCACCCTAGGAAAAAGCTTCTGATTATTCGCTCTGTCCATGCTCTCATAATTTTATAGACTTATATAAGGTCGTCCCTCAACCTCTGTCATTCCAATGAGAACAAACCAAGTTTCTACAACCTCACCTCATAGCTAATGCCCCCCATGCCAAGCAACATCCTGGTAAATCTTTTCTGTACCCTCTTCAAAGCCTCCACATCTTACTGTTAGTACCACGACCAGAATTGAACACTATATTCCAAATGCGGCCTAACTAAGGGTCTATAAAGCTACAACATGACTTGCCAATTTTTAAACTCAATGCCCTGCCAATGAAGGCAAGCATGCTGTACACCTTCTTGACTACCTTCTCCACCTGTGTTGCCACTTTCAGTGACCTGTGTACTTGAACACCCAGATTCCTTTGCCTATAAATACTCTTAAAGGTTCTGCCATTTACTGTATATTTCCTATCTGCATTAGACCTTCCAAAATGCGTTACCTCACATTTGTCCAGACTAAACTCCATCTATCATCTCTCTGCCCAAGTCTCTTGTCAATCTATATCCTGCTGAATCCTCTGATGGTCCTCAACGCTATCTGCAAATCCACCAACCTTTGTGTCATTTGCAAACGTAAACTAACTAATCAAAACTTACTACATTTTTCTCCAAATCATTTATATCTATCACAAACTGCAAAGGTTCAAGCACTGATCCCTGAGGAACGCCATTTGTCACAGACCTCCATTCAGAAATGTACCGTTCCACTTCTAGCCTCTGTCTTCTTTGAGCCAGTTTTGTACCTACCTTACCAGTTCACCTCTGATTCCATATGACTTCATCTTTTGCAACAGTCTGCCATGAGGAACCTTGTTAAAAGCCTTACTGAAGTCCATGTAGACAACATCCACTGCCCTACCCTCATCAGTCATCTTTGTCACTTCTGCCAAAAACTCGATCAAGTTTGTGAGACACAATCTCCCCTTCACAAAACCATGTTGCTTCTTACTAATACGCCCACTTATTTCCAAGTGAGAATAAATCCTATCAACAAAGAATTCTTTCCAATAATTTCCTTGCCATTAATGTGAGGCTTACCGGCCTGTAATTACCTGAATCATTCTTGCTATTCTTCTCAAACAAAGGAATAACTTTGGCTATTCTCCAATCCCTGGGACCTCCCCTGTAGCCAGTGAGGATGCAAAGATTTCTCTCAAGGCCCCAGCAATATCCTCCCTTGCCTCTATCAGTGTTCTGAGGTATATCCCATCAGGCCCGGGGACATGTCTATCTTAATGTTTCTCAAGAACCCCAATACTTCTCCCTTTTTGATCTCAAAATGTCTCAAACCATCTACACACCCTTTCCCAGACTCATCATTCACCACCAAGTCCTTCTCTTTGGTGAATACTGATACAAAGTACTCATTTAATGCCTCATTCATTTCCTCTGGCTCCATTCCCTCCCTTGTCCTTGAGTGGGCCAACCCTCCCCTTGCCTATCCTTTTGCTCTTTATATATGTATAAAAAGCCTTGGGTCTTTTCTTAATCCTGCTGGCCAATGTTTTTTTGTGACCCCTTTTATTCCTCCCTACTCCTTGTTTAAGTTTCTTTCTACTTTCCTTGTATTCCGCACTTGCTTTGTGTGTTCCCAGCCTCCCAGCTTTGACAAATGCTTCCTTTTTCTCTTTGACTAAGCTCACAATATCTCTTGTTATCCAAGGTTCCCAAAACTTGCCATACTTATCCTTCATCCTGAATCCCTGTCAACTTACACTTGAAAGTCTCCCACATGCCAGATATTGATTTGCCCTCAAACATCTACCCCCAATCTACATTCTTCAGTTCCTGCCTAATATTGTTGTAATTAGCCTTCCCCCAATTTAGCACCTTAACTTGAGGACTACAATTATCTTTATCCATCAGTATCTTGAAGCTTATTGAATTGTGGTCACTGTCCCCGAACTGGTCCCCTACTGAAACATCAACCTCCTGGTTGGGCTCATTCCCCAATACCAAGTCCAACATGGCCTTTTCCTTAATTGGACTATCTACATACTGTGTCAAGAAGCCCTCCTGGATGCTTCTTACAAACTCTGCATCATTCATACACCTAACATTAAGTGAGTTCCAGTCAATAGAGGGAGAAATTAAAATCTTCCACCACAACAACATTGTTACTTTTACACTTTGCCAAAATCTGCCTACATATCTGTTGCTCTATCTCCCGCTGACAGTTAGGTGGCTATTGTAAACTGCCAATATTGAGACTACACCCTTCCTATTCCTGAGCTCCACCCATATTTTCTCACTGTATGAGCCCTCTGAAATGTCTTCCTGCAGTATAATTGTGATGGTAATAGTTGTATATTTGATAGGTTAAATTAAGAATTAAGGATTCTTCGTGTGTTCCTGCAGTGCATCTTGTAGACGGTACATACAAAGACACTGTCCATCAGTAGCGGAAGATTTGAATGTTTGTGGAAGAGGTAGCAATCATGTGGGCTATTTTGTCCTGGTTGATGTTGAGCTTCTTACGTATTGCTGGACCTGTACTCACCCAGGCAAGTGGAGAGTATTCCATTACACTCCTGACTTGTACCTGATAGATAGTGGACAGGCTTTTGGGAGCCAAGAGAATGCCTAACATTTGGCCAGCTCTGGTAGCCACAGAATTTATATGTCTTCTCCAGTTCAGTTTCTGTTCGATGGTAACCCCCAGGATGTGAATGGCGGGCAATTCAGCAATGGTAATGTCACTGAATATCAAGGGTGATGCTTTGATCCTCTCTTAGAAATGGTCTTTGCCTGGCACTTGTGTGGCATAAATGTTACTTGCCACTTATCAGCCCAAGCTGGATATTGTCCAGCTCTTGCTGCAGTTGGAGATTATGCAGTCATCTACAAACCTCTACTTCTGACCTTATGAAGGAGGAAGGTTATTGATGAAGCAGCTGAAAATATTTGCATCTAAGACTACCCTGAGAAACTCTTGCATTGATGTCCTGAAGCTGAGATGATTGTCCTCCAATCACCAATAGCTATGCTTCTTTGTGTCAGGGATGATCCCGACCAGTGGAATGTTTTCCCCCTATTTCAATTGATTCCATTTTACTGGGACTCCTTAATGCCATACTTAAGCAAATGCGTCCTTGATGTCAAGGACAGTCAGTCTGACCTCAGCTCAATCATTCTGCTCCTTTGTTCATGTTTAAACCAAGGCTGTAATGAGGTCGGGAGCTCAGTGAGCCTGGCAGATTCCAAGTTAAGTTTCTGTGAGCAAGTTATTGCTGTTTAAATGCTGCTTGATAGCACTTTTGGTGACCCCTTCCATCACTTCACTGATCATGAAAGTAGACTGATTGGCCGATGATTGGTTGAGTTGGATTTGTCCTGTTTCTTGAGTATAGAGCATAGCTGGGCAATTTTTCACATTATTTGGTAAATTGTCAAATTATTGGTTAGGACACCGAGGATATCTTTCTTGCCACCTGCTCAGGCAGATCAGGTAAGGACAACAGATTTCGTTCCCTAAAAGGCATTAGTGACCAGATAGATTTTTATGACAATTGGATATAGATTCATGGTCATCAATACTCAGAATAGTTTTATGTTCCAGATTTATTGGCTGAATTTAAATTCCACCAGCTGCCATGGTGTGGTTTGAACACAGGACATTAGCTTGGGCCTCTGGATTACTAGTCCAGTGACTTTACCACGTTGCTACCATCTCCCCTGTCTTTACTGATGTGAAATTAATATTTATTGACAATTGTTTTATTACCTGAGCTTTCAAAAGCTGGGTCATCATTTTCTATTACAACATGCCATTTCTATTTTCTGAGTATATTTTCCAGAATCTGGACTTTGGTGGATTGAACCCATTTTTATCAAAAATATTAAATTGTTACCAAACACATTTCAGAATCAACCACATTGCTCCCTTTGTAATAAAAAACACAAAGAGACGTAAGACGATTTGCATGGTTTATACCTTTATAAATCTCAAACCAGATTGATTTTGTTACTCCTAATAACTTACAAATCAAGGCAACCGATTGTCAGGAATCTAAGAATCTAATAGGCAAAGAAATCTCTCGAATTATTGTGACTACGTCTGGTTATTCATGATGCAATTGTCCATGGTTCATTAAGCATTGCTGTTGTTGCCTCTCCTAGCTCACATTGTTTTGCAGTAAGACATTCATGCTTTCAGAAAATTGGCTTTTCTTAAAGTCAGATGGTATAAACTGATATTATTCTGACTTATCACCATCGTGTATGTAATGCTTAACGTTAAGGAACTAAATGTACTTAATGGCAGTTCAGTCTTATCTTAGTTAACACCTCGTTATCTTTGTGCTTGAAATTGTAGTTGTCAGTTTGAGGTGATTCAAAGAAACTCTGTCGACTTATCTAATTTTGTGTGGAAGAACGTTCCTCCATAAAATGGAAAACAGAAAGTAATTTGATGCATGCACATAGGTTGACCTAGAGGACAACCAAAAAGCTGAATATTGGACTCAAAACAGCTGAAAGCAACAAAACTATTTTTGAATATAGTGTATAGTTGCACTGAAAATAGTGAGAAACTATTCAAATTCAAATCAAACAATGATTTCCAGGGTGCGTGGGGTGGGTGGGCTCAGATATTTCAATGGACTAATGCATTTCTCAGCTCTCAGCCAAAGCCTAATTATACATTTTTGTCAGTTTGTTTTTTTTGGATGATTTAATTAATAAATAGGATTGACAAAACTGATACAGTAATTTTTTTCAATATGCAATGATTCAAATGCTAAAAATATCAAAAAATAGAAAATTGAAAAGAATATCTATCAGGCAGAACTTTATTTCACAAAGGTTAATAGAAATATAGTTTAGGCTGACAAAAAAGTTCATGAAAATGTAATTATATATAAATGGATTCAAGGACATGCAGGGTCAGTTTCCCCACGGACACAATAGATTGTTGGACAGTGTGATGGTGATTGGGTGATATTGAGAAGAATTATGAAGGGACAGGCTCAAAATACAAAACATTCTTGGGACTAATCTTCCTTCGTCATGATCCACCATCCCCATACCTCTGTCCCTGGACAGGAGTAAACACAGTAAGAAGTCTGACACCATCAGGTTTAAATGCAACCGATTTATTTGATAGTAAACTCACAAGCTTTTGAGGTTTCCCTCTTCGTCAGGTGAAACCTCGAAAGCTTGTGAGTTTACTATCAAATATATCAATTGGACTGAAACCTAGTGTTGTCAGACTTCTTACCGTGTTTACCCCAGTCCAAAGCTGGCATCTCCGCACCTGGACAGGAGTGCCAGGATTTCAGAACTTGAAAGGCAACTTACAGAGTCTGGTGCCAGTGGATAAAGCAGAGAGTGAAATGCTGTTGTAGGCCTCAAAGTGCTGGGGAATAGGTGGGACATGAAAGTAAAATTCATTGTGAAAGCAATCCTGCACATGAGACAGATCAGAGCACTATGTTTTCTGGGCATTATAGTGTTAGGTCTTCAAGTTAATACAGGGCAAGTTCAATTCTCTGCAACCTCACAAAGAAGTCCCAGAAATCCCAGGGCAGAAGCTAGCCAAATTGCTGTTTCCAAGGGGAAGAGTTTGTAAGGTCATTTCCCCTTAGGTTTTTAGGTAGACAAACAAAGTACAGGATGCCCTGGATATTAAGGCAGGACAGGATGAAGCATAGGTGGAATTGCTTTAGAGAAGAAGGTAAAGCAGTGGGACGAGTATATCATACACAAGTCATTTGGCAGGCAGTCAATGAAGAACCTGCCTTCAGAGTTGCCATTCAATTAAGGGTAGTGGACTGCCTGAGGAGGTGGGGGGTAGTAGAATGGATAGCACTGCTGCCTCACAGTGCCAAAAATCTGGTTTTGATTGCCGGCTTGAATCACTGTCTAGGTAGACTTTGCACATTTTCCCTGTGTCAGTGTGGGTTTCCTCTGGATGCTCTGGTTTCCTCCCACAGTCCAAAGACATGCTAATTTGGTGCATTGGCCATGCTAAATTCTCCCTCAGTGTACCTGAACAGGTGCTGGAATGTGGCGACTAGGGAATTTTCACAGTAATTTCATGGCAGTGTGAGTGTAAGCCTACTTGTGACTAATAAATAAATGCATTTAAATAAATAAAGGGCTAATCAGGAGCTGAGACATGATGGCGGTCCAGCCACTTCCACTGTGGCAATATAGCTGAAGTGACTAGAAGACAAGAGGGAGGAACGGAAGGAAAGAGAAAAGATTGAAGATACTGCAAGAATTCCTTGTGATCCTATCACTCTTAATGGCAGCAATCTCCTTAAGATGTTGCTGGCCGGCGATGCCTGTGTCTGGGGATGCTACAGTAAGAAGTCTCACAACACCAGGTTAGAGCCCAAGCAGTTTATTTGATAGTAATCTTACAAACTTTGGGAAACGGCGTTCCTTCATCAGGTGTGTGGAAGGTTCTTGATGAAGAAACACCATTTCCGAAAGCTTGTAAGATTACTATCAAATAAACTGGTTGAACTCTAACCTGGTGCTGTGAGACTTCTTACTGTGTTTAGCCCAGTCCAACGCCGGTATCTCTACATCTGGGGACGATCACAGCCCTTCTATCTTTTGGCAAGTAAAAGTCAGATTGTATGTAACGGGAAGAGGGACCTGCTGCTGTGCATTCCCCCATCTCCTGTAAGCTGCTGCACTGAGTGACTCTCAGTCATCTCTAACAAGACTAGAAGGTAAGGTAAAAATCTCTATTGATTACCTGCTCAGCTACCTCAGTGGGCTTACCCCTTTACTGCAGTGACCACTCTGTCCCCAATCTGAATCCCCCCCACCCTCGGACACAACTGCAAAGAGAAGGAACACAAGAAGGAGTTATTCCAAAGCATTTTATTTTATAAATTTTCTTGGCTGCACTGTCTCCAAATCCACTTCCAAAGTACTGGAAAAATTCCCCCTAGAGTAACTAAATTGTTGCTACAGCAGCCTCATTTCCATAGGTTAATTCATGATTATATTGAAGTGGGTTTTACAAAAAGTAATTACTAACATTGTGATAATATTCAGAACTGTATACCATTGATAGCAGCTAATTCTGTGTTTTGTATTTATGATAAGCAATCCAATACTCAAGTTAATTCAAAGTAGAAATTTCAGGTTGGCTGGTTAATTAACTCCCCTCCTGACCACTATCCTCCTTTTGGATGGTTGCAAAAGGCCCAAGTTTAAATTTAATGCTTTAACACTCCTGTATGTGTGGGTTGAATAAATTGCTCCCTGCTGTTTCTTTTCTGACATCTGAGGTGCAATGTATTTAAGATTACTATAATAGTTTTCCTGTCATATCCTTAATGAGACAGGTTTCCAGCCAGGACAGAAAACAGCAACCGAGATGGCAAACCAATTTGAGCACTGAGATTTTCTGCTCCAATGGAAATGGTATTGTGAATGTGGAAGAGTAGAAACTGTTATAATGACTAGATATGAGGAGAAAATGAGGCATGGGCTCTTGCCAAAACCTTCAACTCTGCTGTGATGGTTGGAGGTGGGGGATACTGTTGGGGTGGTGTTGATGGGGAGCGAGGGAGTCATCCTAATGCCTGTAAGGATGGGCAGGTTCTGTATGTCCATGAAAGGGATAGGAGGAGCTTTATTATCAGCACAGATAGGGAAGCCCTTTAAGGATATTACCACAGTTTTCTGTGTAGCTGGTGTTGCCATCTCTATTAGACCCGCTCCACCGGAGTGATGACATACACCCAGATATTCTGCACACTGAGTGCCAGAAAAATCAAGTCTGAAAACTCAGCCTCGCATCTGGAGAGATACACATTCAAGGCAATCTGCCAAAAGAAATTCTAAGTGCTGGACAAATGTGAAAATAGGAGAGTTTCAAACCTGCTTCTTTGATGAAAAAAAATTAAATTTTATGACCCTTAGAAAATAAATGAAGCAAAGTAGGGAAAGTAGACAAAGTCTTTTGTGCCAGGAAACTAGCTGCTGACTGCCAGAGGATGCTATTGCGCGTGTGCCCTGATCTCCTCGTGCAGAGTACACTGGGAGATTATTACTTCCCCAACCCCCCGACATAACACACCTAGCCCTCTAATCGCCCTCCAATTGTGCCCTCTCCAATCGCATCCTGCCAATCACTGTCCCCAATCATGGCCTCCCCCTACTCCCGCCCATTGCCACTACTGATTGTGGTACCCACCCCCCCGCTCCCAATCACGAGGCTGGAATTGTCCAAGGGGCACTGTCTGCTCCTGTCCCTGACTACCCATTGGTATCAGTTCCCACCAGTAGGCCACCACACACCTGGTCCATGTTTCTGGAGATTATACATGATCCTCACCAATGAAGACATCCACCAGAGAGGCTGTAGAGGCAAGGAAGCTGATTATACTGGCAGATTAGGGCCAGTAATACTGCAAGAAATGAGAAAGTGGGCACAAATCTGATGTTTTGCTTCTCTTGAGATGTCACCGACTTACCACGCCAATCGACCAACAAGATGAATTGGTAAGATTGGCCCCATTGGTTTTCAGTCAGAGCTTGACAGTCTGATGAGTTTTAGCAAAATTCCACACAAAGGGGATAACTTTGAGCCCATATACTCTCCGTCTGTGGGAATGGCGCCACACACTCAAAATCTGGAAAGCGATTCAGGCTGGGTAGCTTCCAAGTTCCGATCTCACCAGCCCCTCATCGATGGAGTGGTGAGAAACATGCCATAGGACATCAGAAAGCTCATTTTAATACATTAACATGTCATTAGCAAGAACTCTGTCCAGGACTTCTCTCTTCATGCCATGCCGCTGCCATTTACAATCGGTTCACTAGGTGTGAACCTGGCTTGGATGTGTCCCGGGGGATGTAAAGGTGAATATAACCCCTCAGGATGAGGAACATAGCCAGACTGTGGCCTGGCAATGCCTGCTGATACTGACCTTTGGCGTCATGCCAACCCAATCTGTACCAAGCAACGGGCTTCAGTGAGGGAGAGAAAGGGGTATTCATTCAGATTTGATTTCGGGCTGGGGGCAGATGGAGGAGGATGCCACTGATTGCTGTTGGGGGACATGGGGGAGGTGGGGGATGCTGGCTTCGACTTTGCGAGAGGATGATGAAGGGACTGATGATCAGAGGGAAAGGTCATTGATTGGGGAAGAGAGGCCGATGATCGGGGGAAGTAGGGGAGATCTGTGCCAGTTCTGAACCAAGGTGGGGAGAGCAACTCTTAAAAACCTCCATGATGAGCTGGAGGGATGGTTTATGGTTTATTCCTGTTATGATTGGGGCACCCTTTAAAGATGGCACCCTGATCTCAATGCGTGTGGGTTTTACTATAGAGTTGAGGACCTGCCGCACCCTCCCCCGTACAATGACATGAAACACACCCTCTTGTTATTTTTACGTTGGGTGTCACAACATCAAGAGAGAATCACGTTGGTTTTCGCGCCAGGTATAACGCTCTGCCATTGTTGATAAGATTGCCCCCAAAGTTTGTAAATTTTGGGGGAATCACTCTTTGGCATGTATATACATAAATTCCTAAACTGTTTACATTTACCACTGTGCCATAGATATTGTTTTCCTCCTTTTCAGATTTTGAATTATTGTTCAGGTCATTCAAGCTATCCAACGGTTAAATGAAAATTTAACTTACCACTTTAATAAACAAAATTTACCACTTAATCCTTGTAAAGTTTGGTTTAACTTCTGAGTAGGAAGTGCTACAAGGCCTGAACAAATGCTTTAGGAATGAATAGTTCAAAGGTTAGGATTAAGGAGTTCATTAACCTGCAGTCATGGATTTCTACTCAGCATTCAAATGGATTTGTAGGTCTACAACAGGCTAAAGGTTAAGTGTATGAGGACATAAATGGATCTCCTAGTAAATTAATTGTATAATTTAGTCGCTGTGTTGCTTGGGGCTGACAAAATAGTCAAATAAAAACTGCAAAATGTCCTTTATTACCATTGAAATACTATTGAAGAATGTTTAATGAGGCTACATGACCCAGACACATCCAAAGACAGAGTAATAATGTTACCAGGGCTCCTTGTATTTATACAAGTTAAGATGTATTCACAATATAACTACAGCATCAGTGTGAAGCATCTTGGCTTAGTGTTACCATAGTAGTACAAACCAACCTGAACCAAAAGTCAGACCTGTAACCAGAGTAGGTTCTAACCAATTCCAATCTTAAATGGCAATTCATGTCACTGCCTAAATAAATAAGGCCATTAGACACCCAGAGATAAATTCTTTCCAAAATAGCATCAATCATATTTCCAGTTACAGAGAGGGCATAAAATTCAACTATCCATTTTCATCTTGCAACTCATCGATCTCAGGCTAAATTACATAGAAGACAATTTTGACTTTGGTGAATGTTATCACAAAAGACCTTTGCAGTCACATTGTTCTCACAATGGAGATTAGTTTTGATGATAAGTTGATGTTGTGGGTAACAACCTTGTTCAAGTTCTGGATTCTTGAGCACGTAATCTAGGCTGACAATTCAGCACAGTGCTGGGAGAATTCTGCATTGCTGAAGATACTGTTTGCCATTGACTTCTTAAAATATGGGTGGCACATTGGGTTAGCACTGCTGCCTCATATCTCCAGAGACCTGCATTCAATTCCCAGCTTAGGTCACTGTGTGGAGATTGCATATTCTCCCTGTGTCTGCACGGCTTTCCTCCAGGTGATCCAGTTTCCTCTTGCAGCCTATAGATGTGTGGGTTAGGTTGATTGGCCATACTAAGTTGCCCCTTAGTGTTTCAGGATGCATAGGTTAGAGGGATTAACAGGGTAAAGATATAGGGTTATGGGATAGGGTCTGAGTGGGATTGTTGTTGGCGCAGACTCGATGAATTGAATGACCTCTTTCTGCACTATAGGGATTCTATGAAAATGACGTCCCTCGTACTCTTGTTGGTCAAGATTAAACATCCCATGGTGTTTAACATTCCAGGTTGATTCCAGATAATCCTTGCTAACATTAATCTCTCAATCAAGACTTTTAAAAAAGGTTAATTAGCATGAAAATCAGGAGAGGTGTAATGCAGATGGGTGAATTTACAACACTGTCCAAAAATTAAATTACCCAATTTAAAGTCCAGTAGCTGTAAAAGCCAAAGAAACTGGTTGCTGCTTCCTTGGATCTCACTGTATTAGAGGCCTCACCCTGGGACATCATAGGATGTCACATATAAAGGAAGGCAGGGAAAACATTTTAGAAAACATTTCAGCTTTTGTTTTCTTACAGAAAGCAAAACAATTCTATGCCATTTTATACATTGCCATCGCATTAAAAATGCTGATGAAATTCACCCTGAAGCTCCAAAGGGCCAGTAGTTCTATGTCCAATTGTGAGGTTATACAACTGGTTGACATGGCAATTAATAAGCTGGCTAGTGAAGAGACTAATAGGACTTGACTACACTTCAAATTTTCCCATTCTACCTGGGACAATGTCCACCAATGGTGGGACCAGAAAATCCTGACCTGAGACTGTAAGATGTTGGAACAATTTGCAGTAGATGCAGTCAGTTGAAAACTCGCTTTATCTTATTTATTTTTCCAAGTAGATGATATGTGGAACTCAGGTCGGAAATTAAGTAAGATACACTGCGTTTGATTAAAATAGAGAAAAACGAAGTATGGAATAATGGATTGGATTTTATTTCTAACTAGGTAGCTATCTGTCAATTCATTGTAGCTTTCACCATGTACAACCAGAGGCAATTTCAGAAAAAAGTTGTGTGGGTGACTCAGACTCAGTTCTGCATTAGTGACAGTCACAGCTGCATAAAACCAAATCATTTCAAAATGGAAGGCATTAAGCATAATTTGTCGAAAAGGAATGACAGATCATTATTTGGAATTATTACGGTAAAACCCATCCAGAAATTGCCAAAATTGCATGCAACAACAGAGAATACATGAACAATATTTTCAAATCTTTACATATATTGGAATAAAACTGAGCGCAAAGGCATGTGAACTGTCTGTTCAGGATACCTATTTTTGAGATATTCAGTTGATCGTGACAATACCAAATGACTGCTTGTAGTGTTGCTCACCGTGAATCAGAGGCTGTGTCATTTCATAAGGACAGATGAATTGCATTGTTATGTACAACCCAATAATATGCCACTGAGTGAAGCTATGTGAAACTGAACCCATTCCTTTAAGGGCACGTTTAATTGTCATAAATTGGCAATCTAATTGACAATCAATTGGCAGCTAATTACTCCATGCACATCTAGAGATCAATTATTTAATTTTGTGGGAGGATTTTCTCTGAGCTCAACAGGAAATGGTTAGGGCAGCAATCTTGACTCTGAGCCCATTTTGGCAGGGGCATTGCAAAATGATTTGGAAAATCATTCTCTCTCCAGAAATGTGGCCTGGCTATTTTAACACTTCATTTAAATTCTGCTGACTGACCTGCCAGCCAATCTGATGGGATTTCAGCAGCAAGTGTTAGGAAGTCAGATGGTCTCGAGGCTGCATGCTGACATCAGCTGGTGTTAGTTTAGTAAGAAATCTCAACACCAGGTCGAAGTCCAACAGTTGGTGACACAAGCCTTCAGAATGCTGTCCTTTCATCATTCACCTGATGAAGGCACAGGCTCTGAAAACTCATGCTACCAAATAAACCTGTTGGTCTTCAACTTGGTGTTGTGAGACTTCTTACTGTGCCCACCCAATCCAACGCTAGCATCTCCATGGTGTTGGGATAGGTTTTATGAAGCTAGTTAAACCTGGAACTCAGCTCCCAGTAGTTCCACAATGCTAAGTAATTTTAACTGCTTGTGTGTCTAATTTTCAGCAGCCTGGTCGGGTTAAAATCACTACAGTCAACCTTTCTCTCTATGCCTTTTTAAGTATGACACAAAAATGTTCATTTCTGACAACATTTGTCAATTGAAGTACAACAGATAACCTTCCACTTTCAATAAAGGAAATTCTCTCTTCAAATTGACACGAGAAATTCTAGGTTCTGAAAACATTTTAGAGTGTTTCATGTAACTAACCCATTAGGCATTAAGATTACAGGACCTTTACAATGCAGAAAGAAGCTGTTTGGCCCATCAGGTCTGCACTGCCTCAATTGAAGATACCTCCATCACACTCTCAGGAAGTTCATTCCAGACTCCACCCACTCTTGCATCACTTTTACTCTTTATTCCGATTATTTTGAATCACTGCCCTCTAGCTCTTCATGCTCTCTTCAGTGGAAATAGTTTCTCATGACTTACCCCATCCATATCCCTCAGGATCTTGAAAACTTTTATTAAATCTCTGCTTAGCTTTCTTTTCCCAATTTCTCCAATTTATCGTCATAACTACAGTTCTTTATCCCTGGAATCATTTTTATGAGTCTCCTCAATATTCTCTCTAATGCCTTCACATCACCACCCCCCCTCCCCCCCCCACCGCTTAAGTATGATGTCTATAACTGTGTGTGTAGTACTCCAGATAAAGCCTAATCAGTGTCTCATACAAGTTCAACATGGCCTCCTTATTCCTGTACTCAATTATCCTGTTAATAAAACCTAAGATGTGTTTTGCTTTACTAACTTCTCACTCAACATGCCCTGCCATCTTCAATGATTTATGTACATCTACAGATGCATAAAGTCCCTCTCTTTATTCACCTCATTTAGAGTATTGTCTCTCCATTTCCTCCCCGCAAACATAAATCAAAAATAAATTGAGTGGACTTTCCTCGCGCTAAGTTGATTTTTCTCTACACTCTAGCTATGCCTATAGCACTACATTTTGCACTCTCTCCTTTCTTTCTTTATGAACGGTATGCTTGTCTGTATAGTGTGCCAGAAAAATACTTTCCACTGTATACATGTGACAATAATAAATAAAAGCAAATCAAAAATCATCACACACTTCTCTGCATTGAACTGATGTGTCATTTATCTGCCCAATCCACCAGCAATGTCAATGTGCTTTTGAAGTTCAAAACTATCTTCATCACAGTTGACAATCTTTCCAATCTTCATATAGAACATAGAACATAGGACATTACAGCACAGAACAGGCCCTTCGGCCTTCGATGTTGCGCCGACCAATATAAAAAGCAAAGCCCCTCCAAACTAAACCATTCCCTTCTCTTCCATATACTTATCAACTAACCTCTTAAACGCCACCAAACTTGGCGCATCTACAACTGCTGCAGGCAGGGCATTCCACTCCCGAACCACCCTTTGGGTAAAGAACCTACCTCTGATATCCGTCCTATAACTATCACCCCTTAATTTAAAGCTGTGTCCCCTCATGCTAGCTTTCTCCATCCTAGGAAAAAGGCTATCACTGTCCACCCTATCTAAACCTCTAATCATCTTATATGTTTCGATTAGGTCCCCTCTTAGCCGCCTCCTTTCTAACGAAAACAACCTCAAATCCCTCAGCCTCTCTTCATAAGACCTGCCCTCCATACCAGGCAACATCCTGGTAAACCTCCTCTGTACCCTCTCCAATGCCTCCACATCTTTCTTATAATGTGGGGACCAGAACTGCACACAATACTCCAAGTGCGGCCGCACTAGAGTTTTGTACAGTTGCAACATGACGTTGCGGCTCCGAAATTCAATCCCCCTACCAATAAAAGCTAAGACTCCATATGCCTTCTTAACAACCTTCTCGACTTGACTGCCTACTTTCAGGGATCTATGCACAAATACACCAAGATCCCTCTGTTCATCAACACTATTAAGAATCCTACCATTAGCCCTATACTCTACACATTTATTATTCCTGCCATAGTGCATTACCTCACACTTTTCCACATTAAACTCCATTTGCCACCTCTCGGCCCAGCTCTGCAACTTGTCCAAGTCCCTCTGCAAACTATAACACCCCTCTTCACTATCTACCACTCCACCGACTTTAGTGTCATCTGCAAATTTACTAATCCATCCTTCAATACCCTCATCCAGATCATTTATAAAAATTACAAACAGCAGGGGCCCCAAAACAGACCCCTGAGGTACACCACTTGTCACCGAACTCCAAGATGAATATCTCCCATCAACCACCACCCTCTGTCTTCTATCTGCTAGCCAATTCCTAACCCAATTAGCTAAATCACCCTCTATCCCATACATCTGCATTTTCTGCAGAAGTCTTCCATGGGCCACCTTATCAAACGCCTTACTAAAGTCCATATATACCACATCAACCGCCTTACCCCCATCCACCTCTTTGGTCACTTTTTCAAAAAACTCAATGAGGTTAGTAAGGCACGACCTACCCTTCACAAAACCATGCTGACTATCCCCAATAAATTCATTTCTCTCTAAATAACTATAAATAGTTATATCATATATAAATATAAATATCATCTGCACATTTTGAAATTATGTCATGAACATCGCATTCTAGGATCCAGGCTCTATGGGGGAGATCTTACACTGGTCAATCACCATGGCGAGCCAGTAAGTTCGCGAGAAAGGCGAAAAATTGGGTTCATATAGGATTTCTCGCCTCTTCTAATCGTACCAGCTTTGATCTGCAATTAAATTTTAATATTTAACTTCTTATTTAAATTTTATTAGCAAGCCCAGGATAGGCTTTATTTTCTTTCCAATATGTTTTCTTTTTGGAGGTGTTGATTGAAGTATTAATTTGGAAGTATTAATTAAGACATCAGGATCAATCCTCTGTTCTTTGAATCACACTACAGGATGTTTTACCACAGGAGAATTTGGCTTAATTTCTCCCCTGAAAGATGACACCTCCAATAATGCAGAATTGTCTCAACACTTAACTGAAGTGCCAGCTTAGATTCTGTGCTCACATCCTTGGAGCCGGAATAGAATTGGTACATCTAAATGTAAGGAACGCCTTGCTTTCTGCAGCATCAACTTGCCGTTACAATCAATAGCCATCCATCATTATGAAATCAGTAAAACATTGAGAACACAAAGTTAATTGTCCTTGGTGACAATTGTCCTCAATTGTCAGGATAATTGAGTACAGGATAACAGGATAATTGAGTACAGGAATAAGGAGGCCATGTTGAACTTGTATGAGACACTGAGTAGACTTTATCTAGAGTACTACACACACAGTTATAGACATCATTCACTAAACTGTAGCATTAAGAATTGAATAGTATAGAAATTATATGCTGCAACTCTGGGCTGTACTGGGTGAAAAGCAACCAGAGTCTTTGCTTCCAATTGTTATACAATGAAAAGCAAACAGGTTTGGCTTTGTGAAACATTGAGATCTGTTGGTTAGAAGACCTATTAGATCATCTAAAGAACTCTATTAACATAACAACAGCCCTTATCAGAGCTGGCTCTTCTTTGACACTTTGGACCCAGAAGGTCAAGTCAGCCTCATGCCTGCATGGTGTGGGGGTGAGGAGAGGGGACAGGGCTGTGATTTGAGTGTTAGGTCGAAGGATGTCCCTTTTTTCTGAGTTGTTTATGATGCTCCCCTGGATCCTCATGGGCCAGCACTCCAAGGCAAAATCAGTGTTCAGTTTGTGGAAACTTTAAAAAGGCTGGCACAACGTTCCGAGTTTGGTGAGTCATTAGAAGATACTCTTTGAGATTGTCTAGTTTGTGGTCTCCAAAATGAGGTTGATTTCTTTTTGAATATGCATTGACTTTAAAGACAGCGGTTGAACTTGCAGTGCTGAACTAGATGTTAAAGAGGTTTTGTAATGTGATGCAGGAATAAAGATCCACAAGTTGGAAACTACTCATTAAAAGTCAAAGTAGCAACAACGATTTCACAAATGTGCCAAAATGGGCCATTCAGCAAGTGAATACTGAAGCAAGGATAGTCATGCAAGAGCTGTGGCAAAGTAGGTCACATTGCAAACGTTTGCTGGGCTAGACCGGCTTTTCCTGAGAGGATTATTCAGAAGAGGAATCTGGGTACTTTCAGGAAGAACACTCTGTATTCTACAAAAATAATTTACAACATGGCAGAAAAGAATTAGGTCTGTGAAGAAGAGAATGACCATAAATATGATGAAGAGCTTCATTTTAATCCAAAGCTTTCATTACTGCTTGTGTGTGGCACTTCACCTTATGGAATGAGGGCAATTTCACATATTATGCCTTGGGGAGAAAACCAATAGCTTTTGCTTCATCTACTCTGACAAGTGCTGAATCTAACTGTGTCCAGCTGGAAAAAGAAGCGCTAAGTATAATTTTTGATGTACAATGATTCAATCATTATTTATATGCTGTCATTTCACATTAATGATTAATCATTGACCTTTAACAACCATTTTTGAACTGTAAAAAGGCGTTACATTGCTAACTGCTAGCTGATTGCAAAGATTATCACTGATCTTATCGGCACACTCCTAAGACATATCGTCAATCAGAATGCCATGTTAATATATTGCATTATCATGCTTACCATTACCTATTGAGCAGATGACATCAACTAGCTTTGCTAATATTCTTTATTTTTTGCTAGTAGATCATTTGCCTGTGACAGCTTCTCAAGTTCAGCGACATACAGGAAATGATCTTGTGATGGGAAAATGTGGATGTGGTAGTGAAAGGAATGATAGTGAAAAGCATTTTACGCTCCCTGATTTGAAATAGTTTGTGTCAAAAAAACTTGAGTTGATGATCCAAGGTGGGTATCTATTGTGGGGGACCAATTGATCATTCTTCCCTCTTTGTGTGGAAGAGTTCTTGAACAGCTTTGTGAATGGTATTGTCTGGACAAAGGAATTAGCACATAGTAATTTTTGGTCTGGGTGCTCAGATTGTAGAAAAGGTGGGAGAGTGTCAATCCTGTGCACAAATAAAAAATTGTCTCCTTTATACCCTTGGGAGTGGCCTAAAATGCCATGGCAATTATTGTGTAGATTTTGCCGGTCTGTTTGGTCTGTTTCTTAGTCATACTTGATGCACACTCAACATGACCTAATGTTGTTATCATGAGAAATACTACATCTGAACAAACCATTAGAAAACCTGATGAAATTTTTGCAACATTTAATAAACCAGAGCAGATTGTTAGTGATGATGTTTCACAGTTTACTTTGCAAAAGTTTGAGGATTATCTCAAAGTAAATAGAGCAGCCAAAGAAACTGGAGCACCCAAAGAAAATCCATGCAGACGTGAGGAGAATGTGCAAATTCCCACAGAAAATGACACAAAGCGAAGAATCGAACCTGGATCCCCGGCGTTGTGGGGCAGCAGTGCTAACCACTATGCCACCATGCCGCTCTCATTAGCACGTAATTATACCATGAGTAAAAAATGGGTACTAGCTACAGATTTAGCAAATCAGGTTCAATTTATTATACAGTTCAAACTGAAGATGAACTAGTTTAGCAATGCCATGTGGACCAATTGTTGACCAATGATTTCTCTGAATCATCTCCAGAAGTACCACCTTTCTCAGTCCCTACTGTTGTGAATACTAACAAAGAACAAAGAACAAAACAGCACGAGAAACAGGCCCTTCAGCCCAACGAGCCCGTGCCGCCACCCCGGTGTTCCCACCTCTACCTGTGATCCCTGTCTATGTTTATAGATCTATGGATTAAAAACCAAATTTGAGACAATTTAGGGAAAATTTGTTTTGCCAATTAGCCTAAGAGCACATTTTTGGGATGTGTGAGGAAACCGGAGCACCTGGAGAAAACCCACGCAAGCACGAGGAGAATGCGCAAACTCCCACAGACATAGGCGCAAACCCTTATATCTGCACATCACAGCGATAGTCACTGAGCTGTTGTGTTGCCCATCAAATGGTCCAGGTCAAGTGTAAATTAACGAGTATGGAAGACTTAGTTGAGTCCAAGTTGCCTGAGGATTGTGTCTATGTTACTGTACTTTGGGAGAATAATGCAGAATTATCTCCAAAGGAAGGAATGTCTACTGGATTTCCAAATCATACTTACAGATCCAGCACAGCCAAATTTCAAAACATTGTATGCAACTAAAGAGAAATGGACATTCTCCTGATCAACTTTCAATAACAATTAATTGTGCATAGTTCTGTGTCGAGAGTATTATTGATCCAATGTATACCATTGCAATAGTTTATTTTCATGACACATTTTGAGTGGTTGCATGATTGCTTTAAGTGTTGGTTACATGATTTGAAGACGACGTCATTGTGATGTTTCAAAGGCTCCTGTTTTGTTTCATCTTCTACTCTGTATAGACAACAGCTCCTGAAATAACCTTGTTCTACATTTAGAAACTGCATTTTTTTTGTGTGCAAAACCCAAAACCTCTAAGATAGGTAGGACATTACAACCTTCAGGATGTTGTGTTTCCAGATTTCTGCTGTTCTTGTCCTTCTAGATGGTAGTGGTTGTGGGTTGTGAAGGTGCTACCTAAGGAACCTTGGTGAGTTTTTGCATTACATTTTATAGATGGTACACATGGCTGCCATCGTTTGTTGGTCATGGATGGATTGAATGTTTGTGGAAGAGGCAGCAAGTTCCGTGCCACCTGAAAATTGTAACCTGATAACCTGTAGCACCAAATCCCAGTCATGAATATATATGAAAAATGTCAATGGTCCCAACACTGTCTTCCTCCAGTCTGAAGAACCCATTTATGGGCCTTTAACCTCTGGGCTCCAGGACGTTGTAAATGGGGGTCACCCCAAAAATGGAGAACTTGCCCTTGCTGGTAAGGATTCGCCAGCAATTGCCCAGGAATTGGAACAATCCAGAAGTATGATTTAAAATACAAATTTTGATGGTTCAAATTGTCTTACAGTAAAAGATACTTAGAAAAAGCTAGAGTTAGAACTATCTCTAACTCCTAGGTAACTATGTGATTGACTGCCGCCCTGACCTCTTTATGGGGCTCCCTGACTCACTAACCATCTGAATCTCCCTACTGACCACCCCCTGACTGCCTGAACCCTCTTCTGACGAAGCAAACTCCCATTACAAACAATCTCCAAACTGACCATGCACTGATGACCCAAGCCATGTCACCCAACTGACTACTCAACCCATAACCCCCATTCCCTCATTGACCACTCAAAACTGCAATTGAGTCCCCTGCTGAGCACTCAAAACCCTCCAAGCACCAAAATGTCATCATCAAAAATGCAATGTTGTGCAATGTGGCACAGTGAACAATTTATCCGCTTTACTGCACCTACTACTTCCCATATAATGGTGAATTGGAGTCAGTTAACATTGGCTGCATTGATAGATTTTGTTCATCCTATTTGCACCCTACAGATAAATATAAATGGACAAGATTTTTCTGTGCCTTCAGCCTATTCAAGATAGTGAACAAACTTTAACATGAGAAAATTCAATATGGCTAAGCCTTAGTGCAATTGGTACATTGAACTCATACTATGGACATACTGGACACTGGTGTTTCTGTGCTCGCACCATGTTGATCTTACTAAAGGAACCCTAGAAAGAACGTCACCATTTTTGAGAATTAGCAGAGAAGTGCAAAATTGGGATTGCTGTGATCCTTTTGGAGATTCAAGGAAAAAATTGAAAATGAGCTTGTGAATAGAACTGTATTAACTCATAGGAACTCAGTCAAATTAAACATATCAAACTAGGCTCAACCATCGTAGTGGCTTCATAAATGACCTACCCCCATCATAAGGTCAGAAGTGGGAATGTTCAATGATGGCTGCATAATGTTCAGCACTCACATATTCGTGACTCCTTAGACACTGACACAATCCAAGACCTGGAGAATATCTAGGCTATGGCTAGATGTGTAGTAAGCGTAGTGTAGCAAGTAAAATGTACACCACACAAGTGCCAGACAATGACCATCCCCAAAAGGAGAGCATCTAACTATTGCTGTTTGATATTCAATGGTCTTACCATTGCTGAGTCCCCCACTATCAACATCCTGGGTGTTACCATTGACCAGAAACTGAACTAGATTAGCCATGCAAATACTGTGGCTACTAGAGCAGGTCAGAGACTAGGAATCCCACAACAAATAACTTATCTTCTGACTTCCCAAAGTCTGCCCATCATAAGGTACAAGTCAGGAGTGTGATGGAATATTCACCACTTGCCTGGATGGGTGAAACTCCAACTACACTTTTGCTTTTCACCATCCAGGCCAAAACTGCCTACTTGATTGGCACCACATCCACAAACATTCACTTCCTACATCACTGATGCTCACTGGTAACCATATGTACCATCTACAAGGTGAACTTCAGGAACTCAGCATGCCTCCTAAGACAGTATCTTCCAAACCGGTGACTACTACCAGCTAGAAGAGCAAGAGCAGCAAACACATGAGAGCACCACCAGCTAGAATATCCCTTCCAAGACACTCACCATCTCAACCTGGACATATATCACACATCTTCACTGTCACTAAGTTATAATTTTGGAACTCCCTCCCGAACAGCACTGTGGGTTTATCTACACCACATGGACTGTAGCAGTTCAATAAAGCAGCTCACTACCACATTCTCAAGGGCAATTGGATATGGGTAATAAAGATTGGCCTAGACAGGGATGATCATATTGCTTGGAAGCATTTTTTTTTAATGAAAAATTTGACTTGGACAGTTTTCTGTTATGATCACTACATTGGCATTCTAGTTATATATTCTGTCTGATATTTAGATCGATTCAACCAAATAGATTTGAATCTCAGGTATAAAGTGTAATGGTGTAAAATGCACTGCAGCCATAACCATACCTCACTAAATGAATACATAGCAATTCATTGATTAAGGTGATCAATGCAAGTGCAGTGCAGATCATCTACAGCATATCCATGCATTCAGAATTTAATGGCAGGACCTGACTTTTAAAGGTAGCCAACCAGATTGAAAGTTGACTGGCTGTTAGATTTGTAAACCTGTAGGTCTCAGCTGTGAATCTGTCATTGGTAGGAGAACAGTCAATGGGAGTTGATAGATAATCAGCAAAAGATTAATTACCAGGAGGAGTTAAGTGGTCAGGAGTGGGAGATAGTTTTAGGGAGGGTCTCAGACATTGGGACCATGTCATTGGCAGGGGAGCAGGCAGCTTACTTTGTGGTTCAGAGAAGAAAACACTCCAGTTTTTTTGACCCAGAATCAGTGTGCAAAAGCATTTAACTGATGTATTTGTCCCTTGACATCTCCTTGTGGAGATATTAAATTCAGAGATAAGTCAAATTCAATCCAAAAAAAATCTTCATTATCATCTCTTAAGGACATTAATTATTGCAATAAGTACCTGCCCACTTGCACTAATTAGGGTGTTATCTGCATGCATCTAAATGCGCTTCTATTAGAAGTAAGTGGATAAGTAGAAACTAGAGTCCTGATTTTACCATCATAGAACATAGAACATTACAGCGCAGTACAGGCCCTTTGGCCCTCGATGTTGCGCTGGCCAGTGGACCCTCTAACCTAAACTATTCCAATATCATCCATTTGCCTATCCACCGAATATTTGAATGCCCCCAAAGTAGGCGAGTCCACAACTGCTGCAGGCAGGGCATTCCACGCTCTCACCACCCTCTGAGTAAAGAACCTGCCTCTGACATCCGTCCTATAACTACCACCTCTTAATTTAAAGTTATGTCCCCTCGTGTTGGTCATCACCATCCGAGGGAAAAGGCTCTCAGGAAAAAGAACATATTGCATCTGTTTTTGGGCAAGAAAACTTTGTAAAGTCGGACACGAGATGAGTAGTGTGATCCGCGCCTGCTTCTGCACCAGTTCCCCTTTACTAAGACTCAAAAATGGCCATCATCGGGATTGTGCCCAAAATGGACACAATGACCATAAAAATGCATTTGCATACATTTAAATTGACTTAATGGGCTGAACACCCAGCTTTACCGGCACTCCTCCCTTTACCATCACATTTGCCCATCCAGAATTGGCACAAAACCAACATGCTCCATATAAGTCCGATTCAGTCACTCCATCCGTGAGGGAGGAGGTAAGTGCCTAGCATTCGATGGCTCTCTGCCTGAGATCGGTCAGGGCAAGGGGCAAGGGGCACTCTGCCTGAGATTCACAGGGAGAAAGAGGGAGGTGAATCATTCTGTCTGAGATCAGTGTGAGGGAAGGGGAGTCGGCTGCCACTCTGACAGAAATGGTTGGGGCAGAGGTGGGAGAGGCCTGCAATCAGTCTGGGTGACGGGGTGCGGGGGGAAATAAGATGGTCAGTAATGTTGAGGGAGGGGGCATTGTCTATGGAGGCCAGGGAAAGGCATTATCCAGCCTGGGAGGGATGTGGCAGGGGACCGCATACTATCATTCTTTTTTTTTTGCGCATGCATAATTGGAGGCACCGATCAGAGCTGCAGGGTTATGGGTACGTTAAGCCCCGCCCATAGACTTATGCAACATGATTTAGAATTGCTGACATTTTTTTCAGGCAGAGTGTTTATGGGGGCGCCTCGGAATGGGTCTAAAAGTCGGATCTGAAATACTCCTAGTTTCATATCTGCCCAGCACTTAGAATCAAAATGGTAAAATAGGGCCGCAGGTTGTGTTCTAAAATTAATATTGTTGAACTGCTCACCCATCCCTAATTCACCCATTCTTAGGGTTTAAAATCCCTCCCAATAAAGTACTTGCCAAACTTTGTACTAAATTTGATTTGTGACTGTGCATTTGGAGAATGCATTGATTCATTACAACACTCTTCAGAGAACATCCCTATGAAAAGAAAACTGCCAAACACTTTATTTGTTTATACAATGAAATTGATTGCACCAGTTGGATGTAATAACATAACAAAGGCTTTTTTTCACTATTATCCTTTGTTCAGCAGTAAATGTTTTAAAGACACATTCTCATAAAAAGAATACAGAACGCGAGTAGACTATTAAGCCAATTAAGTTTGTATTAGTATTTAGTGAGATCAGGGCCAAAATGTACCATAACTGCATTTACCTGCTCCACATCCCTTCATACAGTTATTGAACAAACATCATTTTTTTCAGTTCTTTGTTTAAAATGGCATAAATAAGCATGTCGACTGAATACAAAAATGAATAGAGCAGTGATTTTGAGTGATAAAAACAATGACAGCAACAATTTGTTGGTACAGTAGCACAGTGGTTAGCACTGCTGCCTCATAGTGCCAAGGACCTGGGTTTGATTCCTGGCGTGGGTCATTGGAGTCTACACATTCTGCCTGTGTTTGTGTTGGTTTCCCCCGCACAAGTCCAAAAAAAGACGTGCTGGTTAGGTGCATTGGCCATCTAGATTCTCCTTTAGTGTACCCAAACAGGTGCCGGAGTGTGGCGACTGAGGGATTTTCACTGTAACTTCATTGCAGTGTTAATGTAGGCAAACTTGAGACTCTAATAAATAAACTTTTTAAAACTTGCATTGACGTAACACCTTTAATGTAACAAATCCAAGTCGCTTTGTGACTTGTTCTCTAGATCTTACAAAATCCAGATTGCAGTCATCCATTAAATTCACAATTTAATTTAGAATTCTGCACAATAGGATGGAAGTTTTGAGGGAATTAGCCGCAGCTTTGGGAGATTGGCAGAAGCATTGCAGAATAAGCTTTTTCAGTTTTTCTCTGGAATTTCTGAGGGGAGCGCAGGAGGTAAGGACAATCCCTATGGAAATTCTGTACAAGTCTGCCTGCTACATTCATTGATGTAAGGAAATGTGTTTCCCAATTATGTTTGGTTTAGGTCTATTTAGTGTGTTAAATTCCTTTAGTGAGACATGATCCTTTGTTCTCAGACTTCCGGACAGCTCCCCGGTATTTCAATTGCTATCTTCTCTCAGAGGTCCTGAAGAACCAACCAGAGTGCTATACAGATGCTCCTTCATTTCTTGGGCCCAGAAAAGCCATTTACTGCACCATGGAAATGAAGATATTTTTAAAGGAGGGCTGGTGGTACAGTGGGTCATGACTCTGCCTCAGGGCCAGAAGCTCTGGATTCAAGTTCCATTCAGGACTTGATAGCCAAGGATGTTGAGCTGGGCAAACAGGTTGAATGTCAATTTGCAAATCCTTTTAACACAGGTCAATGGCAAGCAATAAGAATTGGGGAGATTTCTGGTCAGCCATGTGGTGGGTAGAAATTGGTGGCTGTAGAATCACTGTTCATAGTTGGGGACAGTTTGCAAGAGATCGCCATGCTCCGGCGCCATCTTGTTTCTACAACGCATGCGTAAAAGTGTGTTTTTTTTGCAAAAATTTACTTTATATGTAAAGTATCTGAAAGAACATTACAAACATTTCAAAATGACCATCAGATCAAGTACAAAAGTATTCAAGTTTCTGCATAGATCATGTTACACTCTGAGGTGCTTCAATACAGGAAGAAACATAACAAACATTTCAAAATGTCATGACAAAGAGTACAATGGTATTTATGTTCTCCACAGATACACAGTCAGGGGTTTCCATACAATTGTGATATATGTAATATTGACTGTATGCATTCAATGTTAGTCAAACAGCCTGAGCAGTTCTATACAATCCTCTTCCCTTCAGTTAACTATGGCTGAAAGATTTTAGACAGCGACCTTCCCCCATTGCACCTCTGTTGCCTTCTCATGGCAACTCAAATTCCTTGGGTAGCTGGATAAAAACATAGAAACCGAAGCAGGAGTAGGCCATTCAGTCCTTTCAGCCTGCAATGCCCTTCATTTTTATCATGGCTGATCTTCAAATTGAATATCCTGATTGCCCTCCTCTCTCCATCCATTGTTCCCTTTAGCCCCAAGAGCTATAATTTCTTGTTGAAAATCACACAATGTTTTGGCCTCATCTACTTTCTATGGTACTGAACTACACACGTTCACCACCCTCTGGGTGAAAAAAATTCTTTTCACCTCAGTCCTAAAGGATTTATCCCTCATCGTCAAATTACAACCCCTAGTTCTGAACTTCCCCACCATCAGGAACATTGTCTCTGAGTTTACCTTGTCTAACCCTGATAGAATTTTGTAAGTCTCTATGAGATCCCCTTTGACTTTTCTAGACTCCAGTGAATATAATCCTAGTCAATTTAGTCACTCCTCATATGACAGACCTGTTATCCCAGAAATCAGCCTGGTAAACCTTTGTTGTACTCCCTGTATAGCAAGGACATCTTCCCTCAGATAAGGACACCAAAACTGCACACAGTACTCCAGTAGTGGCCTGACCAATGCCCTATACAATTGCAGTAAAGAATTTCTATCCCTATACTCAAATCCTCTTGCTATGATGGTTTTGGATCAGATTGGTATCAACAACATACGAGTTTGAACCCATTCTGATTGGACTGGATTCAGGAACTGCCTCCTTGTTCTTACTGTTGTGGAGATCATGGTGCTCTGGATCAGACTTGCTTTTCAACAGAGAACTGAGGAAGAAGAGTATGACTTTATGCAGCCCAGTACTGGGACAGCCTTCAAATCAAAGGCCCACTCCAGTGTTAAGTGTGCCCTCGTTATTGGATAATATATCTGGGAATACATACTGGGTATAGTTAGTAACTGATAAGACATTTTTCGTAAAAATGTATAGTGGTTGACATTTTCAGCAATGTTCCTGGATATTTCAAGACTACTTTTGCTATCTAAATGCAATGATTAATATTCTAAGAATATTATAACTATGGTCTCAAAGGCCTTAGTCAGCAAACTTCCTAACTAACAAAAGGGGGGAATGTGTCTCTAATGTTCTGCAGCAAAACAGCCACTGATTTAGTAAAGGAGTTTACTTAGATTATGAATTATGCGTTAGAATCAATAATGTTTCCAGAAAGTACCTGTTGTAGATATGTTAATTAGATAGATACATGTCATAGCTTGGGCAGGAGGGTGCTTGATAGTCCCTGGATTAGCCCTAAGATACTCCTGCCACATTGTTGATTTCACCTTAATGGGTCACACACAATAATTCCTTTATCTCTGAACATTGGTATAGAGATACCATTGGTCATTAGATAAGAGTCTGAACAGCCAAGAGAAAATGTTGGGCCTGATTCTCCCAAAAATTCCAAGTACTGAACTAGCGAGAAAAATGGTGTAACAATTTTTTTCAGTGGGAGTTCACGCTAGAATCTCCCACACTCTGTGCAATGCAGATATCACAACTATGAATATCGTTAAAAGCTCGGGGGGGAGGTGGGGCCTATTCAAACCAGAGTTTGAGAGTTCCAGAATTCTGCGCATGCGCAGTGGCCACGCATTGTCAGACTGCTTGATTGCTGGCCAGCCCAGGACCCCCACGGTGCTGCCCATTGCAACACCCTCATGGCCTGATCACAGATCGATCACAGCCCGCATAAGCATTCCCAGGCTAGCCCCAACTCCTTCTCCATTCCAGAGTACTGCAATCTCCACCCATCTCCCCCACAGCAGTGACAATCTCACTGGGAGGCAGACCCACTCCCCAGCAGACCACCGTCTCTCCACTCCAGCCCCCCAGCCCACCCTGATCGCTGGCCTCCCTTCAATCCCGACTGATCCTATCTGCAGAGTGGCAGAAGGATCTCCCCTGCCCCACTTATCACCCCATAGGTCCTGCCCACAATAGGCCCCATCCACTTGGCACTGCCTGATGCTCAGTAGGCAATGCCAAGGTGCTCTTGGGCATGAGCACTTTGCCTCTTGGGCAGTGCCAGGGGGCCCATGCCCAGGGGACACCACCACCCCCAAACTGCCCGATACATTGGAAGGGGGCCACAATTCCCTTCTTCACTCTGATGGGATCTCCTGCTAGTTCCCTGCAAGTGGGAAACTACTCTAGACACTGCCAGAGTGAAATACTCCTGGCAGGGTGGGAAATGCCTAGAGAATTCTGAGCCGTGCCTGATAATGACATTTAAATAATGTTAAAAATAGATTTAAATCACTTACCTGTCTTCCCACCGGCTTCCAGTGTTTCGACTGTGCCCCTGCTCTCCGGCTGTAGGGACACGCATGCATCAGGAACACGCGTGAATCTCATGAAATGGCCAGCACGTGCATCTCCTAACCCAACGTGCCAAAAACTGTGTACATCAGGATGGGAGAATCGGGGTTGTTAGAAGCAAATTACCACAGATGCTGGAGTCTGGAACAAAAACAGAAAATGCTGGAAAATCTTTAATGAATCTGACAGCATCTGTACAGAGAGAATAGAGCCAATGATTCAAATCTGGATGACTCTTTGTCAGAGGAAGAAGAAGTGTTGTCTGGACGACAAACTCAAATAGAAAATCCATCTTCTAAGGAGATGAAGCCAGATAATTCATATGTCTATGATGGAAAAGCAACAAATACAATTGAAGTATTGTCTGTATTATGAACAGTGTAACATCAATATAATCTTTTTTAGTTGATGGGAATGTTTTATATAGTATATAGAATGAAAAATGCTTATGAGATTGCACTCATAAATATTTAGAAATAACTAGGATGATCAAGAAAAGTTTGAGTGGATCTACTTCAAGTGAAATTGTGCATCTATTTTTGGTTTTCAATAAGAAAAGATTGAATGTGTAGAAATGGTTTGGACATGGGCAGGATAAAGAAGGAGGTTCCCCTGCTCAGTATGAGGACCTAGCCACCAAATTAAGGAATAGAACCTCAAGAGTCATAATTTCTGGATTACTACCTGAGCCACATGCAAATTGGTATATGACAAATCAGATTATGGAGCTGAATGTGTGGCTCAAAGACTGGTGTTGGAGAAGTGTGCTCCAGTTCGTGGAGCACTGACACCTGTACTGGGAAAAGTGAAATGTGTGCAGTTGAGACGAGTTGACATCTAAACCGTACTAGGGCCGCTGTTCTTCTGAACCAAATAACTCGGGAATTAGGAGGGCTTCAACCTAGCCAGAGAGGATCAAATTTGGAGAGTTGTGGTAGATCAAAGGGCAAAGTCAAGACAAAAGAGAAAGGTATTATTATGGGAAATAAAAACAAACCATGGCAGGAAGATATAGAAAGTGCAATGAAATGAGAGGAATTAATGATCTCATAGTAAAGGTGCCCAGAAATCACAATATAATTAAATTTTATATTCAATTTGAGGGAGAGAGGAGTGGGTCTGAAACTATGTTTTTAACCTTAAATAAAGGCAGTTGTGAGGAAATGAAAGTTGAGCTGATGAAAGTGAATTGGCAAATTAGATTAAAGGATAAGTCAATCGAAATACAGTGGTAGACATTTAAGGGGGCATTTCAGAATAGATATGCTCCAATGGATAAAAAAAATCTGAGGGTTGTTCCCACCATCTATGATTAGCTAGAAAGGTTAAAGATAGTATTAAACTAAGGCCGATGCCTTATTTTAAAGTAGTGACTCCCCCAAGAGGAAACACCCACCCTGTCAAGACCCTTCAGGATCTTACATGTTTGAACAGCTTCAACACATCTATAACCTCTTCTAAATAAGGAAACTAATCCTGTATACAAAATTTCAGATGCGGTCTCACCTATGCCATGTACAACTGAAGCATAACTTCCCTACATTTGAATTCAATTACCCTCACAATAAATGATAACATTCCATTAGCTTTTGTAATTACTTGGTGCCCTCCTTACTAGCCCTTTGCCATTCAAATACTCAAGTACTCTGATCCCTCTGCACCTCAGAGCTGTGGAAACTCTCACCATTTAAAAAATATGCTTCTCTTTTATTCTTCCTGCCAAAATGTATAAATTCACATTTTCCCACATATTCCCACATTACACTCCATTTGTCAAGTAAAGCATTGAAATACATTCTAAAGAATCTGAA
The DNA here is from genome assembly GCA_024679065.1 of Sphyrna mokarran. Classification (NCBI taxonomy): domain Eukaryota; kingdom Metazoa; phylum Chordata; class Chondrichthyes; order Carcharhiniformes; family Carcharhinidae; genus Sphyrna; species Sphyrna mokarran. The sequence continues at coordinate 102,830,791 of JAGIQG010000001.1, read as the reverse complement.
GTTTTTGACTGAACAGAAAGATCTAGGACTTCTAGAAATTCACATAGACAGAGTAATAGAAAAGGCCAACAGAATTTTGAGTTTTGTTTCTGGTTATTTTTCAACTGAATCGCTCACAAATTAAAAGGAGCTATATACATGCACACAAATTCTTAGTTTACTGACCACTTTGAGGAAACATGCTTCAAAAGGTTACTATAAGATACTCATATTTGTTTCTAGCAAGTGTCTTTGGAATCAGGAAATGCATCATGTGACTTGTGTACTAAGTTTATGAACTTAAAACAACAAAAATTCTGTCGATTTTACATTTCAATGAGGATTTTTTTCTTTTGTATTCATTTTGAACAATGTTTTTTAGTGAATGTTTGACCTTCATTACAAATGCTCATATGACATTCAGATAAATGACTAATTGAAGCACCGTTCATATCTTTCGTGTGGGTTAAAACAAAAGACGTTGGCTTGGTTTTGTATAAAGTGATGCTAACAGCACACTTTACCTACAAATTGCGGAAGTGGGTTCTGAGCATAGGAAGTTAGTGTTTACCATGTTAATGGACACTTGAAAATTTCAAATATTAAAATATGCTATTGAAAGAAAGAGCAATAAATTTATTAATATTTGATTTGTTATTGTCACACAGATCATATAATCCCTACAGTGCAGAAGAAGCCATTTGGTCCATCGAGTTTGCGTGGACTACAATCCCACACAGAATCTATCCCCGTAAATCCACATGTTTACTCTGCTAATCCCCCTGAAGCGAGGCCAGTTTTTCCCCTGGCCAATCAATCTAACCCAAACATCTTTGGATTGTGGGAGAAAACCGGAGCACTCAGAGGAAACCCATGCAGACACAGGGAGAAAGTGCAAACTCCAAACAGACAGTGACCCGAGGTTGGAATTGAACCTGCGTCCTTGGCATTGTGAGGCAGTAGTTGCTAACCACTGTACCATTGTACCACATGTATTAGTATGCAGCAAAAAGTATTGTTTTTTATGTGCTGTAAGATAAAGCATACCATTCGTACAGAAGGAAACGAGGCAATGCAGATTGTAGTATAATAGTGATAGCTAAGATATAGAGAAAGATCAACTTAATGCGAGGCTGTTCCATTCAGAAGTCTGATGGCAGCAGGGAAGAAGCTGTTCTTGAGTTGGTATGTGACCTCAGATTTTTGTATCTTTTTCCCAATGAAGAAGGTGGAAGAGAATATGTCAGGGATTCGTGGAGCCCTTAATTATATTGGATGTTTTTCCAAGGCAACGGGGAGTATAGACAAAGTCAATGGATGGGAGGTTGGTTTGTGTGATGGATTGGGCTACATTCATGATCTTTTGTAGTTTCTTGTGGTCTTGGTCATAACATGAGCAATATAAAGCTATGATACATCAGAAAGGTTAATGCAGAGTTGGCATCAGCATGCATGGAGTCATCTGGCTACAAGTGGGTTACAACCAGAATGGCATGAAAGGAGGGTGAGCTGGCAAATGAGTTCTGCTGCAGAAAGCTCAGCTGAGGATCCTAAGTGGGTGACTTGTAGGACATGTGAATGGACATGCATACCAGGATGCAGTGTGCATTGGGTGGACTACCACAGAACCTCCTGTCATTGTTGAAATGGAGGAGTCCAGCTCCAAGTTGACAGAGGGAATGACACAGGGATTGCCCTCCTTATAACCTCTGCTCCACCTCCCTATTGTACTGCACAGTCACTATTGCTCCATAAATCTGTGTGCACAGAGAACTTATTCCATTATTCTTCCTGTGAGGATACAAGAACATTTCCTGACAAATGCACCAAAAAAAAACCTATAAAGACACTCCTGAATACTTTCAGGCACTTCTCAGTGAAAGAATTTCACAAGTTTTGCTTTTCTGCAATCAGGGTGCCCGATCCTTTAGGTAATGCTTCTGCACGGCCTTTCTTTCTACTTCACACTTCTGTTTTTTAAAGAGTGGACAGCATAAGTATTGCAGGATCCACATTGTCCAAAATTGACATCCTAACATTAGCTAATGGGGCAGTCAAAATTGTGCTGTTTCCACATTGGATGTGGCTGCGTGTACCTGTTTCATAGATAAATTCTGTATGGACTATTAAGGGTAACTGCCCACTGCATTGCTTGTCCTCTGGGGATTTACAATCTTCTAGTGATGTTAGGTGATTGAATTTCTTACCTTCAGTATTTCCAGTGTCTTGTTTTGCCATATATATACACAGTGACATGTATAATAGCGCTACCAACAATAAGATCAGACTGTCATATTCCATATTTATATTGGATTTTAAAGAGACAATGATTTTATTAAAAATTGGTTTTTTTTTGGTTTGAGGAGAGACAAGAGATGGAACAACTATGCATCATTTTCAGCACAATAGTATCATGCATATACAACAAATGCCTCCTGACATGGTTTATATCGTGTAATTTAGTTGAACAATGGGGGGATTGTCATACATCCCTTCACGAAACCACAGTGAAAACATTACCACAGCAACAGGGTGACTGTGTCGTTACATTTTTGGTACAGAATGTTCCAGAGAATGCACTTGTCTGAAAAGCTTTATAACTGAACAATACTGATTATTCAGGGGGTGGCAAGAAATTGGAGTCATTAGCTTCTAAGGAAACAGGAAATTCATACATGTACATTGTGAGCGCATTTAAACTGCAAAACGTGTAGGTGGCATTATGCTTGTACTGATGTGAACATTTCTCTTGGCACAAGGACTATCAGTATTTAACCCATTCTGGCCATATTACAACAGATATGAAAGCACAAATGCATTATATCCCCTCATAGGGGGCTGAATAATATGTTGGAGGGTCCAAGGTGGGTTTCACACCTAGTAGCCAGCAGCCTTCCAATTCACAGACCCGGCCTTCAGAATGCGCCTGATAAAAGGTCATGTGGGGCTTTGTTCTTTTCAAGGGCGGGTTTGAGGCTGTCTCCCATCCAGGCAGTGCTGGAGAGCAGATGTCCAGCCTTTGGTCTGAAAGAGATGATCCCAATGCTGAAAAAGGCTCAATAACCTAATGAGGGTGGCCAGGGTGAGTATGTCCTCTGTATGTGCAACCTTGTGCCAGTGTGCTACAGGGCACACTTTGCAATTGCAGGAGGGAAGTCAGTTTGGCTGGAGCTGAGAGGCAGCATGATTCAACAAGGACACAGCTGTCTTCAACAATGTCATTGCTCGTATAAAGCTGTGCTCCAGTTGCAGAGTGGCTGCTTGACAGAATGAATATATGACGGATGAGCACAACATCCAGGCTGACACACATTTAGCTAATAATGGGTAGGCAGATCGCCATAAAATTATCTGAAATTGTTAACCAGTGCACTCTGACACATCTTTTCAGGGCAAGCATGACCATAATGTCCATCTCTCTCAGATGCTTTATAATCCTGGGATTTAGACAGGAGTACCCTACAACCAAGGCAAGACCTCTAACCCATATGATTTTAAAACAGATAGTCTGGTCATTCAAAAAAGCACTCCCAGTGGTAACAGGTCTACTAACTGTGAAGTTGAGACTCAGTGCTCAGCTGCAGCTTTTAAACCCATCTAACAAGCTGCCCCTTAAAAAACATGGGAATTACACATAGAGTGAATCTGAATCTAAAGGTGTGTTAAAACGTTCACACTGCATTGTGGCAATCAGTTGGCTCATTAATGGCTTTAAACATACAATTAATTTATATTTTACATAATGTAGGTGGTGTTCTGACTTTTAAGCTCACCTACTTAATGTGTGAAACAGGTATGATAATATTAGTTGTGAAAGCCAGCTGACATCATTGTGCCTGATAATATGGCTCCAGATGCAGGATATGTCCCTGATTTTTCAGTGCATAATTCTGCCCTGGTCTCAATTGTCCAATAAATCTGTTCTTCCCTTTAACATTTCCCTTTGTTTCCTTTGGCCTTACGCTTTCCAATTTTAGTAGCCAAGCCTTCCAATTGACCACTGTAGCTTTGGTGGAAGATCACAGGGGAAATGCTTAATATAATTTCCGCTAAAATAATCACTGCCAATCAGGAGAAACAACAAATTCATTAATATAGCATCTTTCGCAGAGTAAAATATCATTAGGTGCCATCACACAAAGACTGATACCAAGATACATGAAGAGATGTCCCAACAGAAAGTCAAAGCCTTGGCCAAAGAAGTCAATTTCAGGAGCATCTTAAAGAAGAAAGGAGAGGTATAGAGATGAAGATATAACTTGAGAATTCCAGGACTTGAGCCTAGGCAGCTGAAAGCACACTAATGCTCAAGAGAACAGATTTGGAGTGACAAGGCGATCTCAAACTGGAGGAAGTTACATCGATAGGGAAAGACAAGACAATGGAGATATTTGAAAACAGGGATGGGAAATTTAAAACTAAGGGATTGTTGAACTGGGAACCATTTAGGTCACTGAGTACAGAGGTGACATCTGATTGGGAATTGATACGAGTGATATTACAGGCAATAGGGTTTTGGATGATCTCCTCCATATGTAGATTGGAGGAAGAGAAGCTGGGTAAGAGATTACTGCAGTAGTTCAGTCTGGCAATAACAAAAGCATGGATACGGGTTTCAGTAGTAACTGAGCTGAGGGATCAGGGGAGTTAGGCAATATTATTGGTGTAGAAAAATGCTTTTTGTTAATGAAATGGATATGTGGTTGAAACTCATCATGAGGTCAGATATAGCAACATAGAAGCAGAAGAGCAGGAGTAAGCTTTTCAGCCTGTCGGGTCTGCTCCATCATTCAATACGATCATAACTGATCAGACATTACATTGCTTTTACCCACAATATCTCCATAAACCTTTACCTTATTCTTAATCAGCAAACTATCAATCTCTACACATCCTCGGTGACTGATCTTCCATGGCTCTCTGAGGTGCAGAATTCCAAAAATTCACAACCATCCTTGTAAAGAAATTTCTCCTCATCTCTGCCCTGACTGGCTTCTCCCTTATTTTGAAATATGACACCGAGATTGTGAACAGTCCGGTTAAACCTCAGAATTGCCAAGGAGAGAGACAGAGCAGCCAGGGAGTGGAATTTGTGCTGGGGACCAAAGAATTGATCTTTCTAAAATTGAATTGGAGAAAATTTCTGCATGTCCAGTACTGGTAGTTGGTCAATCAGAGACAGTGGAACAGATGAGAGAGGTAATGGTGAGATAGATTTGGCTATCATCAGGGTACATGTGAATCTCAACATTTTGTTTTTAGATTATATTACTGGGAGACAGCATGCAGGTGGGAAATAGGAGGTGCCAAGGATATATCCCTATGTGATTCCAAGGGTAAAGGGCAGGGGAGAGAAAATAAGTCTTTGAAGGTGATTATTTAAATTATGATTGTTAAATAAAAATGAAACCAGGCAATATATAAATTTGGTCCACCTTGTTGTTTAACGAGGGGCATGCACGCGATGGTTCGTGAGAGGATTACTCTTGGACCTTTTGAGAGTATCCTACTGCTTCACCTCATAAGTGTATGCTTGACCTGGACCATCTGATGGGCAACATGACAGCTCAGTGACTATCGCTGTGCTGTGCAGATACATGGATTTGGGCCTGTGTCTGTGGGAGTTTGCGTATTCTCCCCGTGCTTGCGTGGGTTTTCTCCGGGTGCTCCGGTTTCCTCCCACATCCCAAAGATGTGCTCTTAGGCTAATTGGCAAAACAAATTCTCCCTAAATTGTCTCAAATTTGGTTTTTAATCCATAGATCTATAAACATGGACAGGGATCGCGGGTAGAAGTGGGAACATCGGGGTGGTGGCGCAGGCTCGTTGGGTCGAAGAGCCTGTTTCCCGTGCTGTTTTGTTCTTTGTTCTTTATATGATCAACAATGCCAAAGGCTGTAGATAGTAGAGAATGATGAGGAAGGATAATTTACCTTGGGCATAGCCATGCATATATAACATTATTGGTGATTTTGATAAAAGGTATTTTAGTCCTGAAACAGGAGCTGAAATCAGTTTGGAATGATTCAACATGAAATTGTAGGAAAAACAGACAAGATTTTTGGGATAAAAATTCATGCAAGCACTTTAGAGAATAGGGAGAGATTGAAATGACACAAAGCTCTGCAAGGACAGAAGGGCCAAATGTATTTTTTTTTCAGGAGTGGGGTGATGATAACTGATTTGAGGGCAAGGGGAAAGTAACTGAGGAGAGAAAATATTTAACTACTACAGCAAACATGAGGTCAGTGAGGAAAGATGGGTTATTAGCAGTTTGGTGGCAATATTGTTGAATAGACAGAAGGTGGGTCACACATACAAGATGATCTCAGAGAAAGAATGTAGAGAATAGGAGAGAGATGAGAGAAAAGTTGTGGGGTGGGATTCCCTCAAAAAAATTTAAATGCTGAATTTGCATAAAAACTGGGGTAAATCCCGCTGGCTTTTTCAGCAGGATTTTCAAAATGAAACTTCCAAACTCTGTGCACTGCAGAGTGCACTGGCATGACTCTCATTAAAAAGCTGTAGTTGGGGCCTATTCCTGATGGAGACATTGGTAGCGTAGTGCTGAGTGGGCCACTGTGCATGCGCTGATCTGTCAGAGTGGAGATTGCCCCGTACTGCTAGCCTCCCAATCACTGGTCAGCCTTACGACTCCTTCATCACTGCCCCACTGATTCCCCCACAGCTCAATTGCTGGCATCCTGGATTTGCCTGGGCCAGACTCGAAGCCCACCCCCCCACCCCCTCCATGCATCCAATAGTCCAAACTCCTGGTACCTCTCCCAGCACCCCTGCCAACCACATTCCCTCCACTCCAATGGCCAGCTTCTCGCTTGCTTTGTCACCACCAAGTACAGAGTGGAAGTGGGATCTCCCCTCCCCTCACACTGATCTCTTTCCAACAGACCCCCACCCCTATTAGGTGCTGCCCTCTCCAGCCCCACCTCTTGGCACTGCCTGATGTCAGGTGGGCAATGTCAAGGTGCCCCTTAAGCATTGGCATTTTGCTGTTTAGGCAGTGTCAGGGGGGCAAGCTGGCATTACCAAGCTGGGAATACCCAGGGGGGCATCCAGGGCACTCCTTCACTCCAATGGGATTGGGCTGCCAGCTCTCCACGAGAGGGGCTGTTGTAAAATGCATTGGAATGAAACAGTCCTAGAAGGGGGGAGGGGGCAGCAGGCCCAGAGACTTAATTCCCGAGCCTGCTATTCAGATGCAAATTCTATTTTAAATAATTTATTCAACTGTCCGCCAATTTCTGGCATGGAGCTGTTGACTCCTGAAATCCGGACGCTTTGGCGCCCAGTGGGGAGCCCACTAAATGGCCTCTGTGTGATCTCCCAGCCTGCTGAGCTGCTAGAGCAGTGGAGTGAGCTTTGAGAGTCTCCCCTGTGAATCCAGTTATAGACAATAAATTTTAAGCTGCTGTATGAGGGGAAGGGATGAAGTGGCAGGGATGACTGCATAGTCTCAATTTGTGTGACATAGAAGTCCAGGAACTCCTTGAAATTGTTGTAGCTGGGGACGGAGGAGGCAGGGGGAAGAGGTTTTTAAAAAGAAAGGATTACATTTAAATAGCCATTTTCAAGACCAGAGTGTGATTCAAAATGCTTTATAGCCAATGAAGTACTTTTGAAGTATAGTCACTGTTGTAATGTAGGAAATGTAAGAAGTGAAGAAGAGAATAGCAAGCAATTTTGACAAAAGTGCAAGATCCTATAGTGCTTTGCCCGAGGAAACCTCTGGTGCCACTGGATGCTGTTATATTATTCATTAATGCTGAAGATTATTAATACCTTGGAGAATTTGTCTTTCTGGTCACAGATAGAGCAGCAAAGTTCAGAGCTGATGCATTTCATTACTGCATTGATATGGTTCTTACTTAATACAGATGAAAATATTCAATGCAATTCATTCATAATGATATATAGCAAATCATCTCCGTGGTAATAATATATAATTGTACATAATCACATAATAATACACCATGTATCTTTACCGCTATATTTCTATGCTTCATTATATGGCAATAGTGAAATTGGCCTTTTTAAAAAGGCTGTATATTATACCTATCTGCATTAGTTAGCAAATAGATTATTCTTCTTTATATTTGGTTCATCTGCATCTCATTGCTTATTTCAAAATGACCTGATTTATATTCAGTGTTGACAGCAGTGCGGATCATTACCAACACCTTATCTCTGCCACTTTTAAAATTTCTGATAATTTAATTATCTGGAGGGAATGATTAATCTCGGATCACGGTGCTACCAATTGGCAGCACTAATGCCCCTGCATATTCACACTCTTGTATTAACTCCTAGAATAAAAGCAAGTAATAAGAGAGATTACCTAGTTTATTATCCTTACTTCCCAGCAGCAAGTAGAAAAAATCCCAGAAGTAATTGTGCAGCATTATTGGTCGCTGATATATCTGGGCACAGTGGGAAAGCAATGACCTTGCTACGTACTGTCTGTCACAGTTACAACAAATACCATTCATTCTTCAGCAAACCTTATAGAAAACATTTCTGTGCCCCCTGTAAATAATTAATTCCTGTGGTTTATCAGATTTATGTTTGACAAAGACAATCAAGGCCCTTGGAACGAGTACATTAAATGAGCTTGAAATGAATGGTGCTTTCTGAAACATTCTGCCTTTCTTTCTATCAGCAGCTTCTCATCTACCTGTTCCAGGGCACTGCTTTCTATCCAGAAATAGCTTGCCTCTCTATTAGTTTATTCCAAGCAGCCACAGGGAAATGTACCTGTTCTGTTTTAATTTTAAGTGTCAACAGAGATGAATGACTCTGATCCAGTTAAAATCCCCTGTGATTTCCGGGCATCAAGAAAATTTAAGTTATAATGTCGAAGAGCCCTGTTCTGATGTGTGCTGGAGCTTCACAAATCCTGACAAGGTATAATAGTCTTACCTCTACCTGAAGTGAGGAAAGGTGACAGTTGGCTGTTAACACCTAGACAAGGGTCAGACTCCAATAGCACTGCTTGATGCTCCATTATTCGGGACTGGAGCAGAGGTTCTGTGGTCACCATGGTTATACTAAGTACTTCAGAGGCGCAAAGACAGGAATAGAATATAGCTAATGGTGTCCTTGATTTTTCACTAGTTATTGCTGGCTAAGTATCCAACTGCCACCTTTCAAAAGTTCGAGAGGTTTCAGCCAACATGGAAAATTCATAAAGCTAAATAGAAAAACTGTATGTGGAAAATATGAATTCTTTTTTATAAAAGGAAGTGAGTGCCTCCGAAAAAAGGTAAAATACCATTTCAGATTCAATTCAATAGGCAGGATTTTATGAGCCTCACTCAAGTGAGGCCGTAAAATCCCAGCTGATGTGTTTTTGTTATAGAAAATATTTCCAATTACAGCAGAATTATTCAAAAACAGAAATAACATATAAGATTTTAGTCTTGAATAAAAAAGCATAATTTTCTTATTGAATACCCTCGGGTCAAGATTCTGATGCATGATGACACAAAGTTTGAGAAAGAATAGGATAGAGTTCAAGATTTTTTAAGTCTTCCCATTTTATTTTGCAACCACTGTACATAAAGACATAGTAGTATAACAGATCAATATACAAGATCTTCTCATGAGCAGCATCTCTGGCACCTCTGAATTGTTGGTTTTAGAAAAGGATCTCCATTTGCTCTGTAAGATTTAACAAAGCCTTACAATACTTTACCTTCAGCAGCCGTTCACCTGGACCTGTGCCTCATCTTTTGTCTTTTATGCTTCAGTCACTTCGCTCTCATGTCAACAAGGATTTCAAAACACCAATGGAATTAATTGATACCATAATTGTAACTTACTATATGTTGGCTCACAGATCCAATGTAGTATTCATCAATTCAAATGCTGTCGTAATAAGGTACATGGTGGCATTCAATAAATTTAGCAACTTGTGACCACGAAAGCTATCAGATTCTTGTTAAAGTCAAAGAATGTGATTCCAGTTCTACACTATCTAGCTAATTCCCTCAGGTCAATGAGGAGAAGGCATCAAACACTGCCTCGTCATTGTCCCCATCCCAGGAAGGGAAGAATGAGGGCAGATGTGTGTTCCACAGTCCAGAAGTCAGAAGGAAGAATGAGAAGATGATATTATGAAGAAAATTGTGCAAACAAAGCCACAGAAATCAAAATGCCCTAAAAATACCCCATAATCAGAATAACAAACAATTGTTCAAAAAAATCACATTACAACTGACAATTCAGAACAGAATTTAACTAAATTTCAAGACACTTAAGATCAGACTGGAGGGATGTTTGTAATGGAGTTCCCCAAGCATTCCTGTGTAGGGATTCTTGTTCTTCCTAATTTATATTAATAATTTGACCTTGGTGTACAGAGCACAATTTCAAATTTTGCCAGTGATACAAAACTTGGAAGCAGTGTGAACTGTGAGGAGGAAAGAAGAGGTAGAACTTCAAAGGGACAAAGAGAAGTTGGTGGAATGGGTGTTCAGCTGGCAGATGAAATTCAAAACAATTTGGTAGTAAAAACATAAAGCAACAATATAAAAGAAAGGACACAATTCTAAAGGGGGTATAGGAACAAAAGGACTTGGCTGAATATACACATTAGTCATTGAAGGTGGCAGAATAGGCTGAAAACATGGTTAATAAAACACACAATATCCCAAGCTTTATTAATAGTTGCACAGGGTATAAGAGCAAGGAGGCTATATTGAACTTGTATAAGACAGTAGTTCAGTCTCAGCTTGAGTATTGCATCCAGTTCTGGGCATTACACTTAGGTAAGGATTTAAAGGCATTGAAGAGGGTGCAGAAACAATTCACAAGAATTGTTCCATGGATGAGAAATTTGACAATAGCTTGGAGAAATTAGGACTGTTTTGTTTGGTGAAAAGAGGCTGAGAGGAGATTTGATTGAGGTATTCAAAAGCGTGAGTGATCTGGACAGAGTACATTGGGAGAAACTCTTCCCACTCGTGAAAGAATCGAAACAAGAGAGCAAAAGTTTAATGTATTTGGCAAAAAAGGCAAAAGTGATATGAAGCTTTTTCAATCAGTCTGGGTTTCACTACCTGAGGTTGACTGGAGACAGTTTCAATCAAAGCATTCAAAGGGAATTAGACTGTTATGTGAAAGGGAGAAATGCGCCGGGTTATGGGGAGAAGATAGAAAAAAGGTACTAAAGGGATTGGTCATTCAGGTAGATAATGATGGGTTAAATGGCCTCCTCTGAACTGTAACAATTCTGTGATTCCGTCAAATAAAACTGAGGAAATTATAGCTTGAAAGACATAATTATGCTTATTATAAAATGGAATCATGTAATGCGCATTTCCCAGCTGGTAACAGATAAGGCTAACTGTTCCTTAGGATGTTCTTGCTTTGGAAAGTGGGAATGTCAGCACTTATATTTACTGTCCTTATCCATTATGAACCTGTCCTACTTTTTAAATCAATATAAGATGGTCTCCCAGCTTAATCTCTACTGAATGGCAGAGTTCTTAGTAACATTAACATATAAAGGGATCTAGGTATGCAGGTCCATAGTTCCCTGAAAATGGCAACACAGGTGACCAAGGTGGTTAAGAAAGCATATGGCATGCTTGCCTTCACCATCATTGAATACAGGAGTTGGGAAATCATCTTGAGCTATATAAAATTTTCGCTAGGTTGCATTTGGAATATTGTGTGTAGTTCTGGACATCACATTACCAGAAGAACCGGGAAGTTTTGGATAGAGTGCAACGAAGGTTCACCAGAATGTTGCCTGGTCTCAAGGGTGTTTATTATGAGGAGAGGTTGAATAAACTAAGATTCACTGGAAAAACGGAAGCTGAGGGGCAACCTAATAGATGCCTACAAAATTATTACAGGCATTGACAGCGTGGATAGTCAAAGGCTTTTCCCAGGGTGTAAATGTCAATTATAAGGGGGCACAGGTTCAAAGTGAGAGGGAGAAAGCTTAAGGGAGATGTGTGTTGGAAGTTTTTTGTGCAGAGAATGGCGGGTACCTGGAATGTGCTGCCAGAAGACATGGTGGAAGCAGGCACTTTAGCAACATTTAAGAGGCATCTGGGGAGGAAATGAATTGGGAGGAAATAGAGGGATACGGATCAGGTATTCCTTCTTTCCCTCCCTATTCATGTTATGAGTTATGATGGTTATGAGTTCAATCCTATCATGGCAACTTAGTGAACTGCATTTAATAAATTTGGTTATTTGCAAGATAGAAGCAGGAAACCAATCCATAACTTTCAAGATTGCTGCTTCATTATTTCATTCAGGAGTGGAGCCTGCTGTATAACCACACAGTTTTACCTTCATGTGACTCCATTGCGTCATAACATCATTAGCTTTTGAAGCCCTCTGAAGAGGCCTAACAAGCAGCTTTGAAGGGGACTTTTGATTAAAAGGAATGAAATTGGATAGACCATCCCTTTTAATCAATAGTCCCCTTCAAAGCTGCTTATTAGGCCTCTTCAGAAGGCTTCAAAAGCTGTTATGAAGTAATGGAGTCACATGAAGGCATTGACCTAAACTTTGGAAATGACAGTGGCACACCCAACCCTGTTAGCACTGTAATTGTTGTCCATCAGTCTAATCTCAATCAAAATGACACTGAGGCACTCCCTCACAGTTGTTGCTAACGACTGACACAAGACCAGATATGTTCATCTGCTTTATCAGTGACTTTTCTTTCAGCATAAGGTTAGAAGTGGCGATGTTTGCAGATAATTGCATAATGTTCAATGCCATTCATGACTTCTTAGCTACTGAAGCAGTCTGTATCCATATGCAGCAACACCTGAATAATATTCAACTTGAGATGACAATTGGCAAACAACATTTGTGCCCCACCGGTATTGGCAATGAGCATGTCAAACAAGAGAGAATCTAAATATCCCCCTTGATATTTAGTGATGTTACCATTGCTGAAACCTCACTGCCAACACACTGAGAATTACCATTGACTAGAAACTTAACTTGCCTCAGCACCAGAGACACAAGTTTGATTCTATCCTTGGGTGACTGTCTATGTGGAGTTTGCACATTCTCCCTCTTCTGCCTGTGTTTCTTCCAGGTGCTCCAGTTTCCTCCCAAGCCCAAAGATGTGAAGATTAGCTGGATTAGCCATGGTAAATGCGCACGGTTACAAGGTTGGCAGAGAGGTGGGCCTGGGTGGAGAGTCAGTGTTGATGGGCCAAATGGCCTCTTTCTGCACTATAGGGATTCTGTGATTCAATGATTTCTTCTGTGTCACTAGGTCAAAAACCTGGAACTCTCTTCATAACAGCACTATTTGGGGTTCCTACAAGACATGGACTGCTGCGATCCATGAAGGCAGCTCACCACCAGCTCTTCAAGGGTAATTAGGAATGGCAATAAATGTTTTCCAGCCAGTGAAACCCACATCCCATGAATGAATGTAAAAACAGATACAAAACAGAAGACATTCTGGGACATTTTGTTCAAGGCTTTACCAACACTCTATCAACATTATTTTTCAAATTCTCTTAATACTTCAGCTAAAGCAGCTAATACAATAAGGAGAAGAAAATTGGATGATCCTATTGACAAGCACACATGTGTTGCATCAGTAATGGAGTAAGACAATTTCATCCAAATCCACTGCAGCATCATTTGGGGATTGTTACCCAAGCTATACCACAAACTAATCAAACAAGAACTTTAAGATTTTCTTTGCTGTAATATTGGGGAACAATAGTGTAGTACCAGATGCAATCTTAGTAAAGGAGTTTGATTCAAAAGGAGCATGCATTCAAAATGGCAGCCCTCAGGATGTTTAAGGACTGTTTTGATAAACCATGAATTTCCTCTGGGTGTGTCCAAAGATGTGTGAGTTACATTGATTCTTCATGTTAAATTGCTCTTTAGTGTCCCAAGATGTGCACGTTAGGGGGATTAGCAGGATAAATGCATGAGGTCGCAGGGACAGAGGCTGGATGGGATTGTTGTCAGTGAAGGCTCAGTGAGTTTTCTGCACTGTAGGGATTCTATGATTCTAACCAAATTTGTTCCTAACACATATTAAAAAGATTGCACCCTGTTTTGCAACTTCTATCGTCACCATCTGAACCAGAATAAAGATGTCATTAGTGAAGATTGCAAAAGCTATTTTAAAAGCATGCTCAGCTGAATGGGAGTGACTCCTTGCAACATGCTTGAAGAGGACCTTTGATATAGAGAGTACGGTAACACATTTGTCAACACAATTTCCCTTTCATGAAAACATATTGACTCTGCTTCATTGCACTAAGTTTGTCTAAATGTCCTGCTATTACCTTCTTAACAACGGATTCCAGTAATTTCCCAATGGCAATGTTAGGCTAACTGGCCTATAGCTTCCTGTTTTCTGTCTCCCTCTTTTTTTGAACAGACCTGTTTTGTTTGTAATTTTTCAATCTGATTCAACCTTTCCAGAACCTAGTGAATTTTGGAAGTTTGCCATCAAAGTATCTGCTATCTCTGCAACCACTGCTTTGTTTTTTGTTAGTATTTCCCCAGTCCCATTCCCAAGGGGTTCAATGTTTACTTCAGTTATTCTGTTCCGTTTTATACACTTGTAGAAATTCTTATTGTCTGCCTTTATGATTTTTGTTAATTTAATTTCCTATTTTATTTTCTCCCTCTTTTTTTAGTCATTCTTTGCTGGTTTCTAACACAAGAACATAAGAACTAGGAGCAGGAGTAGGCCATCTGGCCCCTTGAGCCTGCTCCACCATTTAATAAGATCATGGCTGAACTCTTCATGAACTCAGCCTCACTTACTCGCCTGCTCGGCACAAGCCTTAATTTCTTCACTTTTCAAAAATTTATCTATCCTTGCCTTAAAAATAGTCAATGAGGTAGCCTCAATTGCTTCAATGGGCAGGAAATTCCATAGATTCACAACCCTTTGTGTGAAGCAGTTCCTATTAAACTCAGTCCTAAATCTGCTTCCCTTATTTTGAGGCTGTGTCTCCTCATTTTAGTTTCACCAGCCAGTGGAAACAACTTCCCTGCTTCTATTTTATCTATTCCTTCATAATCTTATATGTTTCTGTAAGATTCTTCAGAATTCCCATGAGTATAGCCCCAGTCTACTCAATCTCTCCTTGTAAGCTAACCCTCTCAACTCTGGAATCAACTAACACCTCCCCAGTCTTATGGCCCAACAATAATCTTTGCAGCATCATAATCCTTTTCTTTCAATTTGATCCCAGCTTTATCCTCCTTAGTTAGCCACAGATTTTGCATCCAACTGTATAATGGTGGCGTGGCAAGAGAGGGAGCAGGAATGCTGGTAATTGGAGAAAGGGCAGTAGATTCCTCTTCCACGTGATTCCCACACCAATACATTGAGACAAATGTTTAGCCAGCCCAGTTATCTGCTGGAGAACAAATCTCTGACTATCTGAGGCCTTTTTCCATCAGAGAGTCAAGAGCCGCCATTGTAATCATTTGAGTGTCCATTACATTTGGCTTCCATGAAAGCTGTTTGCCATAAATAGATGTTGCTATGGCTGCAGTGGAAACTGTGACGTCAGTCATCAACATGATGCTAGGTTGCACAACTCTATGGATGGAATTGGTTAGTTAATCTCCACATTGGAGAGAATGGATTCCTGGTTGTCCACAGATGGAGGTAGGTGCCTTCATCCATGTGGCCATCATTTTTAATTTTCTAATATGCTGGGTATTGTACCTAGAATTTTGTTAATCAAATTGGCTTGTCTTCTTTTGAATCCTCAAAAGCTGAACTAGAGTGTGCAGAAAAACATTTTTGCCTTTTTCCTTTGGCATTTGCTGATCTCTCGTTAAAGTGAAGGCATGTGATCAGTAGAACCCCTATTCATCTTTCAGTTTGCACATAACGGACTGTGATAACCGCTACAAGGTCCATGGGGAATCACTGATCGATGTCCCTGTGGGTCTCGTTGTGTGTCAGTTTCCCTGGTTAGAGCCTACACAGTCAAACTCATTACCTGAGGCTTTTATAAGGTATATCCAGGACTGTGTCTGCTGAACTGTAGTCCCAGGCAGGGATTAGTGTATGTATGACACTAGTAGTTTTACTTTGCATTCTGCAATAAATTATATTGCTTTCCAATTGGTCTTCCTGAGTCAGGCCCAAGACACAGTCTGCTGAACTATAGTCCCAGACAGAGACTAGTATGTTTACAACATGATAGCAATTTTAGTTTGCATTGTTTAATAAACTTTCTTCCTGTCCAATTGGGCTTCCTGAATCATTACATAAACAATAGTAAATAAGTGGTTGGTTTTAGAATCCATCTAAGTTTATTTTTCTTTGACTTAATGGAGTTTAACATGGGCTGCTGATAATTTCATAAGTTCATAAGATATAGGAGCAACATTAGGCCCATCGAGTCTACTCCATCATTAATTCTTGGCTGATATGCTGCTCATCCCCATTTTCCTGCTTTTGCCCCATAATCCTTCAACATATTACCAATTAAAAATTTGTTTAACCCCTCCTTAAATTTATTCACTGTCCCCATATCCACTGCACTTTGGGGTAGTGAATTCAACAGATTCACAGCTCTTTGAGAGAAGTAGTTTCTCCTCAACTGGATTTTAAATTTGCTACCCCTTTTCCTTAGACTATGACTTCTTGTCCTAGAATGCCCCAAAAGAGGAAGCATCCGCTCCATGTCTACTTTACCCATTCCTCTTATCATCTTGTATACCTCAATTTGATCTCTCCTCATTCTTCTAAATTCCACCTAAACTATTAAATTTCCTTCATATGACAAACCCCTCATCTCTGGAATCTGTCTAGCAAACCTCCTCTGAACTGCCTTGCACTTTTACACTATCACTCATACTAGATTTTAGCCCCCAGTATACTTATTAAAAGAATGGCAAATATTTTTCCAAGTAATTGATAATAATGCAAATCGTGGTAATTTAAATCATTGTTCCCTGCATTTGTTATGTTTGTCCTCGGAGTTCCATCATTTTTTATTGCCAATGATAAAATACTTCTAGAGTCAATTTGCTTAAAGTCCCATGTTTTGGTTCCACCTCACAAGTACATCTATGCTGATGTACCTGACCTAGTTAGTCAAAAAAAGTAAGGTCCAAAGAAAAGAAGAAGTGCGAACATTTCACAGTTTCTGACCTGCAAAATTTCCTTAATAATGAGACACTGAAGGGGCTAGAAGTTTAATGCTTGTGCCAGAAAAATTGCAAAAAATTCAGTCATGTCATATGGTCGAAGGTGGCATTGGCCTGGAATGTCAAGACCTTCATACCTATGACTACAGATCATTGTCACCAAAAGTTTTAATGATCTAACCAAAGTCGACAAGGAAAAACACAAGCCATTGGCTAGTGGCATTTGCTATCAAATAAACCTGTTGGACTTTAATCTGGTGTTGTGAGACTTCTGACTGTGTTTATTCCAGTTCACCGCTGGCATCTCCATCTTCTAGTACTTGCAGCAGGCTAGTGACTAAAATCTACACTTTTACTTGGCACTTCTATAAAGTTGGCACATCGTGACAACCTTCCAAATTTTTTTTGTTTCCTTAAACCTAAGCAGTCTAGAGATTTCTCTCGAAAACCATGACCCAATGAAATGAGTCCAGCTAGAGTCAGTCAGCCTGATCCTGCGATATTAGCACAGCAAAACTTACTGGTCTTCAGTCAGTCTTTCTCAACATCGTGATAGTGGATTGTCAGAGGTGACACTAGGCTGTCCCAGAACTATACAGTGCAATCAGTGACTTTCAGTCCAATTACCTCTTTATCGAAGATCAACAGCCAAATGCCCCTCTTCACTGGCCCTCAGATTGCACTTGAGAAAGGGTGCACACATCTTGCCAATTCTATGGAGGCAAGACTATTGGGTAGACAGAATGAGAGGGCATCAGTTCTGCCTCTGGTCAATCTAACTGGAAATGGGGTTGAAGCATCAAGGGCTAATCTAGTAACACTGATGGTGCTGAGTTACTTAAACACTGCCCACCCCTTTGACTGTGACTGCCAAGAATCTGCTTCCAGAGTTAGTTGGGATGACTTAGTCTGATCTCTATCTCCCCTGGGTTCAAATTTAGTCTTTCAAGTCCAACTTATGTCAAGGCGGGTCTGAGCTACCTGCTCCATAGCAAAAATCAGACCCATGTATCAAGTAGGTGATCCATGATTGTCTGGCAGCCTGTTGCAGAATTTGTCTATTGTGTGCAAATTTCTCATTCATCACTACATGCAAATTCTTTCAAATTGCTTCAGATGCTCATTTCAGTATGTCTGCCTCAAATCCACAGCTTTAATGAAACTGGGGGTATGAAATATATGCAACATATTTCTCATTTTTGTATAACAAAATGCAACAAATCACAGCGTATGCAGATTAGGAAACGATCATTGAAACAGTTATTCAAATTCTTCAATTCACTTCACTTGTGGATTCCTTTTATCTGATATGTTTAAGCAAGAGAAGGGGCGATAAACGGATATGAAGCAAGACAAATTGTGACCAAATTACACCATGTCAACCAAATAGTACCATGTAGACATATATATTTGGCTGTTGATTACTGCTCACAAGACATCCTGTTCCCCAGCTGACCTGGAACATCAAACCTGGTAACATCACTTAGCTAAGTATAGCTTGTAACTTTTGGATATTTCCTCTGAAGTATGGATTGGCATGGTAGCACAGTAGTTGGCACTACTGCCTCACAGCGCCAGAGACGAGGGTTCGATTCTGGCCTCAGGTGACTATGAAATTTGTATGTTTTTCCTATGTCTGTGTGGGTTTCTTCTCACAGTCCAAAGGGTTAGGTTGATTGGCCATGCTAAATTGCCCCTAAGTGTCAGAGGGACTAGCAGTTATGGAGGTAAGACCTGGGTGGGTTTCTGGTCAGTGCAGACTTGATGAGCCAAATGGCTTTCTTTTGCTATGTTCGGGATTCTATCTAAGCACAGAATGAATCTTGCAAATTCCATGGAGGCAGGGCTGTGGGTAGATAGCAGGTCAGCAGGCTCCTAACTCTGGTCAATCTAGCTGGAAATGGGGTTGAGGGGTCAAGGGCCAATCTTGTAACAGTGGTGGGTAGCCAGTTCTGCATAGTTAAGTAAGCAATTGTGAGCAGATTGGAGCCACCACTTGAATCTTCCTAGAGGGAGATAGGAACCCACTGGGCTGATAGCTGTCTAGTGGGAAGGAGAGCATGGGGCCTCCTGCACTTTCCACCCTACTGGAACCACATGGGACCAGCAGACCACAGCTGCTACCACAGGCCATTCTAGAGAGTGGTTAAAGCTTAGCTTACCAAAATTAAACTCTCTTCAGAGGACAATTCGAGATGGTTGTGCTCTGACAATTCCATTCCTGCAATGACAGTATCCACCTTTGCCTATTGGTTGCCATCTTTTCAAGGCTGTGGGCAAGCTGGTTCATCCTGCATCTTCAGGAACCCTTGGATTAGGTGGGGTTGAGGCCAATTTACAGTTGCCATCCAGATTATCTCAGCTTGCCAATAATTGGGGAGTCAGGATGCAGCAAGAGTCCCAGTTAAGCTATATTTGTTAATATGTTAAAATTCCACCCAGCGTACTTATCTATCAGTGCACTGCACAATAAAGGGCATGCCAGGGTGATCAACGTTCTCCTTTCTCCTCTCCACTTTCCATCTCAGTAAAGACCACTAATGGGTTCAAAACAATCTGTTTAAGCCTTTCCAAATCCTTATAGACTTAGGGGGTGGGATTTTACAACCTCACTTGAGTGATGCTTATAAAATCCTGCCCAAGACCAATGGAAAATTCCATTCTGCGAGCCTTGCCCATCCTGATTCCGGGGTGGGTGAGGCAGTAAAACTCTGGCCAATGTCCAAGTCTGCTGACACTCCTATTTCATTATCCTTTCCTGCAACATTTAGCATGCACCGTTTTCTGCTTTCCAATACTGGGGGTAATTTTCAACTTGTGTGATAATGTCAAAGCAAATGGAAGCCTATTTTACATCCCTGATTTATTTTCACAATGATGAAATTTTAAACAGACTGCTGATCTTACAGCTCTACCCCATGTCAAAGTGACCTGTTAGTGCTCTTTCTGCATCTGCCCAAATCTTGACCCAAGGCTGTGACTAAACTCAGCAGATTAGAAGCACCCACCCATGAACAGATTTTCAGGTGCAATTGCGGGAAAGCAAGGCTTGTACCTTGGGAATGAAATGAGAATGCAATTAATGGTTACCAGAACTAAACAAAATATTCATTTGAAAAGCATTCATTCTCTGAAGTCATTGAAAGGGAGATCAGTTAAGAAATTGTTCACCATTTCATTGTGATGGACTTATAGAACTGGGTTCTAATTTATGTTTGAGGAAAACCTCAATGACTAGGAGCAATGTTGGGGCATGGGGTCTGTGTTCCCAATATCCATTCTTTGTAATTAAGGTACATTCCTTAATGATGTACCTTAAGGAACATCATTCTTGGTCTCTTTGGCCAGTTGCATTTTTGTTTAAACAAGACTGAATAAAGTTCAAAGCTTTTACATCTACAATTCCATATCAATTTCATAAAATCACCCCCCACCCCACCAAGTGCACCTATCATGGTAACATTTTTGCACACGTATGACATTTCAATCGTATTGTTTCTAAAATAACTTTTTTAAAAAAACCTTTGAAAAAGGACTAACAATCCCCCATGGTGGCCAAGAAAAGGTCTGGAGCTGAAATGTTTGCTTGAAGCTTGTACAAGAAACTGACAGAGGTTCGTGAAGGAGTAAGTTTCCACTTAAAATGACTGTTGTGGCACTCATGAAAGAGCATGTATAGTGGCAGTCATGAAAATGGCTTGGCTAGTGTTTTGCCTAACAGTTCCTTCCAACAGCAACCAGCTGTCCATGAGTAAATACGGGATTGATGTTAGTCCAAACTCTATTCCTATGGATGTCACTATTTCACATTTACTTGCTGTTAAAGCTGTGAAGGCAATCCCTGAAGCTTGTCAGGAAACTTTCTGAGACACTTTACCAAGACTTCACCAAGGCTTTAGCAACACTAGTTCTGTAAATTCACCTAAAAAGAGAACATATTGTGTAACTCAACCTTATAACAATCATATAGGAGTTGCCAGGAAGAAGAGAGTGTTTGGTCATGGGCTTGTTGGATGAGGAAGGGGAGAAAGTCATGCCAGCAAAGAGAGAAATATCAGCTGATGTAGATAGGACAGAGGGACGAGAGGCTAAGGAAGGCAAGTTGGCATCCTTCTTCCTTGCAGGTACAAGACTCCGCCTCTGGCCCTCTTCAATCTAAGCCTCCACTGCCCTTTTAAGAATTCTTCTAACGACTTCATTTGAAATTGCTGAGCAAATTGAGGAAATGCTTAATAGGAAGCTTGCATTCTTTTGATTCTGAAGGACTTTCTTGGTGAAATAGTTTTCAGCAAAAATACATGAATGAATACAAGTATTGGGAAATCTAAATCTGAAGACTTGTGGAACAGCATTACGGAGGTTAAGAACATAGGGGGCAATTCTCCCAAAAATTCTAAGTGTTGAATTTGTGTAAGCATTTTAGTAAATCCAGCTGGTTTTTCAGCAGGAGTTTCAAAATGAATCTCCCACAATTTGTGCATTGCAGTCTGCCTCAGTGTGAATCAGGAAGCAGGGCCTATTCCTACTGGAGAGGCCGGCAGCATAGTGCTGAGTGGGCCATTGCGCATGCACCAATCTGTCAACACCAAGGGCGGTACACGTGCAGTAGCCCCTCGATTACATCCCCCCCACTCCAATCCAGTGGGGTTGGGCTGCAAGCTCCCTGCAAATGGGGAGCTATGCTAAACCCCAATGGAGTGAGCCACTCCTGGTGGGAGGGGGGGGGTTAGGGCTGATAATGCTGGAAATCCAGTTGCCAGAGACTCGCAAAGGCCATGGCACCTGATGGGGAGCCCATGAAATGGCCTCCACTCAAGTCTCCCAGCCCGCTGCGCTACAAAAGTAGTGTAGTGTGATGAGAAAATTGCCCCCTTAGTCATTGAGCAACATGCTGCCTTGTGGTAATCAAAGCAACTCCATTTTGTCAATCGAAGTTGATGCAAGGGGCACGCGAGCACCGCTCCACAAAAAAATGCATCTAATCAGCACTTGCGTGCTAAAGCTGCAGATGCCTGGTTTAACACCTCCAGGCAAGTTTAAATTATGGTAATCAGCAATTAGCACCAAAATGGTGTGCTAAATCCAGACTTTCAAGCGAGCGTGTCTTATTAGCACGGCACCTACTTAGCGTCTGTTTTCACCCTTTAGCCAAAATAACCCTCCACATCTTTCAAAGAACTGCTCAGAATTGTTCATATCGTACAAGTACCTCACAACAATTACACTGCAATAAATATAAAACTAGAACCCTTAAAAAAAATGCTGATTTTAGTCAACTTCAAAATGCTTCTTGCAACGAGCCCAAGGGCGTATACCACACTTTAGATGATAATAAGGTGCACATATCTAACAGGTGTCCTGCTAATGGAAACAACTGTTGGCTGTGGAATCATTCAGGCTTCATTGATCAGATGCAGGAGACATATTGCTTGCTGCAGTAAATCCAACTCATTGGCTTTCGGAGCATTTCTTCAAAGGAACAGAATGGATTTCCAATGTTTTTCAACAGTTCATTTAGAATTGCAGTTGGTTTTACATTTATTAATAATTTAGTTTGTGTGGAGTAAAGAAAAAAATCAGCTCACTACAATTTTATTAAAGTCAAATGCGGCGATGTTTTAATTCAGTTGTTGTCAGCCTTCATTTAATGCAGTAAATGAATGAACAAAAAGCCTCTACTGTCCATGTGAATGGATTTGATTAGGTTAGCAACAATAATTATGTATTTATTATTCATATTATTATGTTTAATGAGTAAAGGAAGTGAATGCAGACAGTAAAATAAACATGACTGGTAAACTTTCTATTTTAGCTTCTCTTGCACCTAGCGTAAGTGTGAGAATTGAGGTTTTGTGAGTGAAAAAATACCTGTGCTGTTATTTTTATCATGGAATAAAATTGTTGCTTCTGCAACAATTTAGTTGTGTTAAACATCGTCAAATTCTTCCTGATCATCTTAATTATTAGGGGATGACATGGTGGACACAGCAAAAAGTCTGACAACACCAGGTTTAAGTCCAACTGATTCATTTGATAGTAAACCCACACAAACTTTCGAAGCTCTGCTCTTCATCAGGTGAATCTACATCATGGCATGGTGGCACAGAGGTTAGCACTGCTGCCTCACAGTGCCAGAGACCCGGGTTCAACTCCAGCCTCAGGTGTGTGGAATTTACATGTTCTCCCCATGTCTGAATGGGTTTCCTCCGGCTGCTCTGGTTTCCTCGCACATTCCAATCAGGTTTGGTTGATTGGCCTTGCTAAATTGCCCTTTAGTATCAGGGGGCTCAGTGGTGTAAATACATGGGGTTACGGAGTTAGGGCCTGGGTGGGATTGTTGTCAGTACAGGATGATGGGCCAAACAATCTTCTTCTGCGCTGTAGGGATTCTATGATTATTCAACTCAGAGAAGATGATGGTACCTTCCTTTCAGGAATCAACCCTAAACAAATCATCTCCTCTCTTATGACAAGTTCCCAAACATATTGAAATTTGCAAAATCTCATTTTGTCTTAAATTTAACTCTGCTACTGCATGGAGTCATACAAAGTTAATAACTTTGACCACTGCACTCACCTAGGCTCACATATCTCAGCAGGTCACAGATGGTATCTGTGAAGACAGAATAGAGCCATCACTTTGGGTCTGGATGGCCTTTCATCAGAACTGAAGACAAAGAAAATAGAACAAGAGATTGGTTGTAAATGATAATGACAGAGAGAAAAAACAAAGGGAATGTAAATGGTGATGATAAAGTCTAGGAATGGTGCTGATAGTGTCCATTAAGAGATCAGAATGTGTAAATGGCAGAATAAAGATGCAGGGTATAGGGATATGGCAGATGGCTCTCGTGAGAGGGGGAGAGGGATGATGGGGTGAAATAGGATGAAAAACAAGATTTTAATGTGGAAAAATAAAAATAAGAATATAAATTAATAAAAACAAATTAATAAGATGAAAAGAAGAAATGAAATAAAACAAATGGAAATAGGGTGAAGGTCTGCTCTGAAATTGTTGAACTCAATGTTCAGTCCGGAAGGCTGTAATGATGAGGTGCATTGAGTTTACCTTGGGCTTCACTGGAACATTGCAATAGGCCAAGGACAGACATGTGGACAGAAGAGCAGGGAGGTGTGCTGAAATAACAAGCGACAGGAAGGCCTGTGTCCTGTTTGCAGACGAACGAAGGTATTCTGCAAAGCTGTCACTCAGTCTGCATTTGGTTTCTCCAATGTAGAGTAAACCGCATTGGAAGCAGCAAACGCAATAGACCAAATTAAAGGAGGAGCACGTGAAACACTGCTTCACCTTAAAAGAGTGTCTGGGCCCTGCAACAGTGGGTAGGGAGGAGGTGAAGAGGCAGGTATTGCACCTTTTACGATTACATGAGATGGTGCCATTGGCTATGGGTGAGGTGTTGGGTGTGATGGAGAATTGAACAATGGTGTCCCGGAGAGAACTTCCCCTGCAGAATGCTGACAGCAGGAGAGATGTGTTGAGTAATGGCATCATGCTGGAGGTAGCAGAAATGGTGGGGGATAATACTCTGAATGCAGAGACTGATGAGATGAAAAGTGAGGACAAAGGGGGATCCTGTCCTGGTTCGGGGAAGGAGGGGAGGAAATTGAGTGCAGTGGCCCAGGAGATGGGTCATAGAACATAGAACATAGAACATTACAGCACAGAACAGGCCCTTCGGCCTTCGATGTTGCGCCGACCAATTAGGAACAAGCAGTGACCCTCTAACCTAGACCATTCCCTTTTCATTCATAAACTTATCTACTAACCTCTTAAACGCCACCAAACTTGGCGCATCTACAACTGACGCAGGCAAGGCATTCCATACCCTTACCACCCTCTGGGTAAAGAACCTACCTCTGACATCTGTCCTAAACCACCACCCCTTAATTTAAAGCTATGTCCCCTCGTGCTAGCTTTCTCCATCCTAGGAAAAAGGCTATCACTGTCCACCCTATCTAAACCTCTAATCATCTTATATGTTTCAATAAGGTCTCCTCTTAGCCGCCTTCTTTCTAACGAAAAACAACCTCAAATCCCTCAGCCTCTCTTCATAAGACCTGCCCTCCATACCAGGCAACATCCTGGTAAACCTCCTCTGTACCCTCTCCAATGCCTCCACATCTTTCTTATAATGCGGGGACCAGAACTGCACACAATACTCCAAGTGCGGCCGCACTAGAGTTTTGTACAGTTGCAACATGACGTTGCGGCTCCGAAATTCAATCCCCCTACCAATAAAAGCTAAGACTCCATATGCCTTCTTAACAACCTTATCGACTTGATTGCCAACTTTCAGGGATCTATGCACACATACACCAAGATCCCTCTGTTCATCAACACTATTAAGAGTCCTACCATTAGCCCTATACTCTACACACTTGTTATTCCTGCCAAAGTGAATTACCTCACACTTTTCCACATTAAACTCCATTTGCCACCTCTCGGCCCAGCTCTGCAGCTTGTCCAAGTCTCTCTGCAAACTAGAACACCCCTCTTCACTATCTACCACTCCTCCGACTTTGGTGTCATCCGCAAATTTACTAATCCAAAAGGGTCAGATATGATTGAGAGCCCTGTCAACTATTGTGAATGGAAAACCACCATTGAGGAAGAAGGGAGACATATTGGCAATGTTATATTTTGGAAAGTGGCATCAACAGATCGTGGCAGTGGCAGAGGAACAGAGAGAATGGAATAGAGATCTTACAGGACATGGGGTCCAAGCTGCTGTCATCAATGTAGCTGTGGAAGCCAGTGGACTTCTCTCTCCTCCAGATTGGAGAATCCTGCTGCCAGCAAATAACACACCACCTTCCACCAGCAGGAACCGTGCAGCTGGGAGGCCAGAGAATCGTTCCCAATAAATTACTCTTTACTAGTAAAGAGTATTGATGAAAAAATACATTTTGCCCAAGCTTTTTGTCTTGCACTCATCAGGACAGTCACAAGAATACCAAAGTCAGGAGAATTTAGTGACAAGCCAAATCTCCGTTCATTGCAGCAGAATGGGAAATCCCGCTGGCATGAACGACTGAAAAATTCTGGCCAACAACTTTATATTGTCTGAGAAGAGAGTGCTGATTGGTTGCAGTGTTGCCATGGAGAATGCACCAGTTAATGGTGATTGACATTTAGCTTCCAAATATTTTTTGAAAAGTTAAATGAGGCAGCTTGACTCTGGTCCTCATTGCTGTGAGGAATGAACTAATGAATGTCTATAACTTATTTACTTAGCTGAAACAGGTGCAATTTGTGTACATGTTCACTCTGTCTAAAGAATAGAGTCTTGTGTATTAATATATTCAATTTCCAGTATAAGCAAATGCATCACACTACGAGCATAATTTATAATGTTGACATGATTGTCAGTGTAACTTTAAGCATTTCTTCATTCTATAAGATTAGTCTTATCGACAATCTTGTAAATAGGGCCCAAGCCATTTGCTCATCATGCAAGCCTGATGCTGAAATAGGATATTTCAAAGACATCTTGCAGAATAATAGCCACATTGATCAGACCATTTAGTGCTATACATCAGACAAGCTCATGAACAGGTCTGAGGCCATCACTTTGCCCAGTCTATCTCAACCTCTTCCAGGACAACCTATCTCAAACATTTGTGCAATAGGTGAAGCTATGCAATAATAGCATGAGAGGCCATTCACATTAACAGAATGTTGCCACAAATCCAAAAAGATGTTCTGCCTATCATATAAATGAGTAATGTGGTATATAAATTTCAGTGCCAGTGTGATTCTAGTTATGTCAGCTGTACTTCCCAAGGTTTGGTGGATCGTATCAAACAGCATGTCCCAGCCACTTTTCACAAAGGGCCAGCCCTTGCTTCCAAAGCTCAAAACACAATGTGCAACATTAAATGTGGTTCCATGATTGAACCAAATAATCCTCAGTGTGCCATGAATTAGGGGCTCAGCTTGGAACTCATCCCCTCCCCTCTGCCCCAGGTTGCTGCACCAATTTACATTCAATTATGTGTTGCTTGCAGTGAGCTGGACTTCTGCCTCTCATTCTGGAGGAATTCCCAACCAATTAGATTGGCTACTAACTTTCCAGCCCCTGCAACAGTGTTGCAATGGCTGGAAGAGCTGCCTGATACTAGTTACTAGGGACCGATGACCCAGGTAAGTTTGAGGGGTCCCAGAGTAGGGAAAGTAAGGAAGACATGACGAATTGTGAAGGGAGCGATTAGGGTCTCAGGGGACAGGCTGGTATAGAGTAGGGAGTTCTGGAGATCACTGGGTCTTGAGGAGACGGCACCCTCTTACCCCCCCCAGTCAGAATTAAGCTTCTGATGGGGTTCAATTACCTCTTGTTCACTTGTCAATGGTGAGTCATCCAATGGTAAACACAATGATTTCGCTAAACTGTCCTATGGAGGTTTGAGGTTTTGCAACAGTACTCAATCTGTCTAGGTACTTTGAGACTCCTCTGGTTTCCAGTACCTCACCCTCTGATTCCCAGTACCTTTCCCTCTGATTCCCAGTACCTTTCCCTCTGATTCCCAGTACTTTGCTCTCTAATTCCCAGTACCAATCCCTCCGATTCCCAGTATCTCTCCCTATTGTTTTTAGTACCTCTGTAGGTGTTCAATTGCAAATTGACTGGAAAGATATCTCTGGATGTCTCTGGTGTTCTCTTCTCCCGAAAAGGTAGCACAGTGGTTAGCACAGCTGCCTCACAGCATCAGAGACTTAGTTTCAATTCCGGCCTTGGGTCACTGGCTCTGCAGAGTTTGCATGTTCTCTTCGTGTCTGCGTGGGTTCCCTCCGGCTGCTCCGGTTTCCTCCTGCAGTCCAAAGATGTGCTGGTTAGCTGGATTGGCCATGCTAAATTGATCCTTAGTTTCAGAGGAAACAACATGGTAAATATTTGTGGCTATGTGGATAGGGCCTGAGTGAAATTGTTGTTGGTGCAGACTTGATGGGCCAAGTGGCCTCCTTCTGCACTGTAGAGAGTCGATGATTCTATGAGAAGCAATAGAAGAAACAGTGCTCTCACCTGGTGAAAAGAGAGCATTTGTTGAGATACACCAAGAGGGCATGGCAGGATAAGATTAAGTGCCAGTAACAGATGGATAGATGGTATTCAATTAGAGAGGGATAGGTGAACCTGCAGTCCAAATGAGAGGTGATGTGATGAAGTGGCATTGAGGTGGTTGGGCTGACGTGTATCAATGTGCATGAACATGCCATTGCCGTTACCTTTCCTGCTCTACTTAACGTATTGAGATGCTGGCTGGAGGGGATTCAGAGAATTGATACCTGCTGCTCACCTCCTGGGCCACTTTAGCTTCAGCAGCTATCTTCACCTCCCCTCAGACAGGAACAGTGTCTTCCTTTGGCTTCCAAAGGCTCACAATAGCAGGTGATGTTTCTGAAGATATTGGCCCCACTTGAATCTCATTCGTACATATACATTTATAAAATAGATGACATGCAAATTAATAAAAAGGTGATGCAGAACTCGGTAACCAAAAGGAACTTTCAGCTGCAATGTGGGGGTGGTGTATTTGAATTATCTGTCACTTCTTATTCCATTACCTCTTCTCCCATTGACGTCAATCGGAAGGGGAGCCAGGTGACGTGTATAATGAGCCGGTGATCAGATATCACCAGTCTTAGTTGCCTGTTGCAATTGAAAGTATTCTCAATGCTTCACAAAAGGCTTTTTGCTGCAAGCCTTCTGGCATATTAATGCCAAAGCAGACAATCACAACACTGTTAAATGCAATCTGCTCACCAGACAGCTAGATTGGGAAATTAAAATCTGAATCTTGAACTCACTGACACTGGGTAAACTGAAACGGCCATGTCTTGTCAACAAGTGTATTAATTAATTTGATTAGTCAGCATTTCCAGACAAATGTTAATTAGATCACAAAATCTTGAGGCTGTAAACTTTAAAACTGGTTGTCAGCCAATTAGAGTAAATTGCCACAATGTCAGTCTGCAGGCTGAAGGACGGGTGAACTCAATGCTATTGTGCAATGCTTAATGGCCCTTGAAGTTTTCACTGCTGATTAAAAAACTGGTTTTTACTGGTACATTTTCAGTTTTTTAGCTTTAACCACAAAAACTGGAGAAAGTGCGAGGGGGAATATCTGGGGAAATGCTAACCTCAATCAAGAATTTAGTAGGTGGCAGCAGGGCAAGAACCTATTTTTCATCCAAGATGGTGCTGGAGCTTGGCAACTTCTTGCAAGCTGTGGCCAGCATAGCCTCTAATCTATCTTTTATTCTCGTTTCATGCTTCTAAAGCTCTATTCTACATTCTGCACTCTCCTTTCCTTACCTCTGTACGGTATGCTTTGCATGTATAGAGCCCAAGAAACAATACTTTTCACTGTGGATCAATACATGTAAGAATAAATCAAATCAAAAGAAACAACTCTCATGACTTTAGCAGCATGAGGCTTGGGTAATCTGCATGCCACCAAACTGCAATCTGCAAGGCACCAAACCTGGTGGCAAATAGCATCGGACTGGCAGGAATGAGGATGGTAACATAAATGAATTGGTTTTCCAATCCACCCAACAAAATCAGAAAATCTTTTCTCCATTCTTTGGTTTCTTCATACTAATCTGTTATTTTCTAAGAGATAGCGTCACAGCGATGTGAGTAATGAGATGATCTTGGTGTCTTGACTTAATTTGTTTTGATAGATAAATGCATTTGCGTGAAGATGGAATTTGACAACTACTGCTTAGCTAGTGAAACTCAAGCACAGAACATCCAGAAACCCCACATTTTCTGAAGAAGTGATATTGCTATCAAGATAGATAATGAAACACATTTTCATCTTCATCATTTGGCCAAATGTCTGGCAGAGCAGATCCACGACCAATTTTAATTGTACTTTCATCTATTGCATAGAGTTGGGAGGATATTTCTTACATGATTACTGTGGGTATCAAGCTTCATTAGAAACCAAACATTCATTATGTGCAAGATATGGAAGCTGACAGGTGTGAGTAAAGCAGCATTATTTTATGCACCACATTCATACCAAAAAGCGAGGTGTAATGGTCCGTGTTACTGCAAAACTGTTTGATGGTTTCCTCCACTGCGAGGAGGTAGGCAGGCTGACTTCTGCCACATGATGCCTTCATCATCGAGACTACAGCATTTCCAATTTACCCTGGTGCTCTGTTGTGACAAAGGTTTTTATTTTCAACCCCGTAGTAGGTTCCAAATCCCCAGGACTGAGGTCAATCTGAACTGGCCATCAGCCAATGTATTGTGGGGTATGAAATGTGCTTTAATGCGACTTAAGCTGTAGCTGATATGTCAATAAAATGTGACTCATATGTTCATTTGTTCATCATAAATTCATAAGATACAGGGGCAGAAGGAGGCATTCAGCCCATCGAGTCTGCTCTGCCATTCAATCTGATATGCTCCTCATCCCTATTTTCCTGCTTCTCCCCATAACCCTTCAATGCATTACCAATTAAAAATCTGTCTAACCTTCTTAATTTTACTCACTGTCCCAGCATCCACCACATTTTGGGGTAGCGAATTCCACAGATTCACAATCCTTTGGGAGAGGTAGTTTCTCCTCAACTCGGTTTTAATTTTGCTACGCCTTATCCTAAGAACACAACCTCTCATCCTAGAATGCCCCACAAGAGGAAGCATCCACTCCACAACTACTTTATCCATATGTTTTATCATCTTATATACCTGAATTCGATCTCCTTTCATTCTTTAAATTCCAGAGAATATAGGCCTAAACTGTTCAATCTCTCTTCATATAATAAGCCTGTCTTGGAATCATAGAATGCGTATGTGCAGCAAGGTGCTGTTCGGTGCATGAGAATGGCCACAATCTCACCTAGGCCCTATCCCCATATGTACTCTGCTAATCCCCTGACTCTAAGGGCCAATCCATCTAACCAGCACATCTTTGTACTGTGGGGGAAAACTGGAGCACCCAGAGGAAACCCATACAGACATGGGGAGAGCGTGCAGACTCCACATAGATGATCACCGGAGGACGGGATTGTACGGAGGCGTTTTGCCTGGCGTTGTGAGGCAGCAGTGCTAATCACTGTGCCACCATGCCACCCAATCTAATGAACTTCCTTTGAACTGTCTCCAATGCCACTACATCTTTCCTCAACTAAGGGGATCAAACTGTGCACAATATTCTGGGTGCAGTCACAAGTTGATGCCATTAAAGAAATTAAGGAAAAAAATTAAATTTCCATCTTGATGTTGCCTAAGAATTAAGTTCAAGGGAAAACCCTGCCTTTAGAATTGATCAAGGTGATAATCCTAGAGTACTCAGTCAAACTTCATACCTAGCGTATTCACTTTACATCCACCTCCCGTTAGCTGGAGCTGACCTTGTTTTGCTCTATTTTTATCTGTCATATTGTAGCTAGCGAATCTCTTGTTCTTCTTTCCACTGGCCAAGGATCTGTCCTATCCCTCTTATTTCTCAACAATCCTCAGAGACCATCATCCAGAAATGCTGCATCACTTCCCACATGTTCACTGAACACACCCAGTCCTATTTCACTACCATCTCTCTTGACCCTTTCACTGTCTATGAGTTATAATACTGCATGTCTGACATTCAGTGTACAGAACTTTTCTTTGGGTAAACATTGGGAAAACTGAAGTTTTGGTTCCTGCCTCTAAATCCGATCCCTCACTACCAACTCCATTGCTCTCCCTGACAATTGTCTGAGGCCAACCCAGACTGTTCACAGCCTTGCTGTCATATTTGACCTGGAGTTGAACTTTCAACACATATTCATGCCATCACCAGGACAGCCTACTTCCTGATTCTGCCCCTTGATTCAGCTCACCTGCTGTTAAAATCTGTCATCTCATGACTTGACGATTCCAATTATCCGATGACCAGCCTTTCACATTTAACTGTGACTGAGATCATCCACAATTCAGCTGCCCCGGTATCATAACTTTCATCAACATCCAGTCACTAGTTAATCTTCTTCCCTGCTGCCATCAGACTTCTGAATGGACCTATCATATATGAAGTTGATCTTTCTCTACACTCTAGCTATGACTATAGCATCGTATTCTGCACTTTCTTCTTTCCTTCACTCTATGTACTCTATGAATGGTATGCTTTATCTGTATAGCGCACAAGAAACAGTACTTTTCATTCATCCCAATATATCTCAAACAATGAGACAGAGTACAGGAATGAGATAGAGAATCTAGTGAACTGGTGTGGCAACAATAATCTTTCCCTCAAAGTCAACGAAATGAAGGAGATTGTCATCGAATTCAGGAAGCAAGAAGGAGAACATGCCCCTCTCTACATCAATAGAGATTAGTAAAAAGGATTGAGAGCTTCAAGTTTTAAGTGTCCAGATCACTAACAATCTGTCCTAGTTTCCCCCATGCAAACACTATAGTTTAAGAAAGCCCATCAATGCCTCTATTTTCTCGGAAGATTAAGGAAAATTGGCATGTCAGTATGACTCTCACCAATTTTTACAGGCGCACCATAGAAAACATCCTTTCTGGTGGTATCGCAGCTGTGGGTGGCTCCTGCTCTGCCCTAGACTTCAAGAAACTACAAAAAATGATGAATGTAGCCCAATCCATCACGCAAACCAGCCTCCCATCCATTGGCTCTGTCTATATTTCCCACTGACTTGGCAAAGCAGCCAGCATAATTAAGGACCCCTGACATATTCTCTTCCACCTTTTTCCCATCTGAGGTCAAGTACCAATCGACTCAGGTACAGCTTCTTCCTGCTGCTGTCAGACTTCTGAATAGAACAACCTCGCATTAAGATGATCTTTCTTTATAGCCTAGCTATGACTGTAACACTACATTCTGCACTGTCTTGTTTCCTTCTCTATGAATGGTATGCTTTGTCTGTATAGTGCACAAGAAACAATACTTTTTACATGTGACAATAATAAATCAAAGAAATCTTGTCCTTGCTTATTTACAATGCTCACAGTTTAGTGATTTCCCAATTTCAAACACAAAAAGAAAAAGGCTATGGGTACTGGAAAACAGAAACCAATGGAAATACACACCAGACCAGCAGCATCAGTGTAGAGAGAAACAATTTCAATGTGATGCTCTGATGACAGGTCATCGACCTGAAATGTGAACTCTGCTTCTTTCTCCATAGATGCTGCCAGACCTGTTGAGCATTTCTAGCTGTTCCTGTTTTTATTTAAGTTCTTTATACTTGGTTTCAAATTCCTCTTTGACTTTTTCTCCCCCATATCACAATCATTTCATCCAGCCCCATCATTCTGAAATGTCTTCCTTTTTCTCCCCTAACCCCCTCTACAACTTTTCTCACCCTTTGCTTCTCCTTTTCTAAAGCTTACCTTCATTTTCCTCTTTGACAAAGGGTCATCTGGACTCGAAACATCAGCTCTTTTCTCTCCTTGCTGCCAAACCTGCTGAGCTTTTCCAGCATTTTCTAAGATTCCAGCATCCACAGTAATTTGCTTTTATTCTGAAATATACGTTCTCATCTAATTCTGGCCTTCCTGATTTTAATCGCTCTGCCATTGGCATCCATGCCTTCAGTTCCCTGAGCCATAATCTCTGGAATTCAACCCCAAAACCTCTCAATCCTCTTTAAGGAGATCCTTAAAACCTGCCTCTTCAACTAAGCTTTTTGTAATCTGTACTTATTTCTTGATTGGGATGTGTGCATTTCTGCCAAGGCCATCATTTTTTGTCAATTCTCGATTGCCCTTGAACTGAGTGGATTGCCAGGCAATTTCAGAGGGCAGTTGAGAGTCTATCACTGTGTCATAGGCCTGAAGTCATATGTAGGCCAGACCAGGTAACAATGGCAGGTTTCCTTCCTGAAAGGACATTAGTGAAGCAGAAGGATTTTTACAACAATCAATGATAATTTCATGGTTACATTACTGAGGTGAGTTTTATGTTCCAGATTTATTAACCTATTCATTGGATTTAAATTCCACTAACTGTTGTGGTGGGATTCAAACCTATGTCCCCAGACCATTACACTGAGCCTCTGGATTAAGAGTCCAGAGATATTAGTGGTTCAGTGATAAGTTTTATTTGACAGTACTCCTGTGAAACACCTTAGGGTGTTTTATTATGCAAAAGGTGCAATATCATACCGCTTCTTGTTGTGAACTGAATGCTAAGTTTATGGAAATACACGACTGCTTTTAAAAAAAATCAATGAAGCTGCACTGCTGCAGTGATGCAGAAGTATTTTGCAGAGTACAAGAATCATTGTTCTTTGTGGAGTACAAAAGATTTAGCTTAACAATGTTTGTGCCTTCTTCTGCTTTCTACCAGAAAGCAAGCCCAACACACAATTCCACAATCTCCTCCAAGGAGAGTGCAAGGAGGCAGATCCTGAATTCACCCCAGCCAGACAGGAATGAAACCCCATGCTGTTGGTCCCAGTCTAATCCACCCCAGCCATCTAGCCAATTGTACCATCTGCCTCCCCCCAGGAGAGTCTAAGTTGCTGTGGCAACATACACAGCCTGTTGTAGCCTAGAGCTATGGATAGTAATAGTATAGTAGAATATCTTTTCATCACATGGCTGACCAGGAATCACTCTCACTCTTACCACCTCCCATTGGTGTGTGTTGGAAGGAATGCTGTGTTATGAACACACACTTTTGATTTGCAAGCTTCAACAAAAGTGAAAATTTTGAGCAGCATCTAAGCAGCTCAATTTTCTGATTCTATAATCCCTCCAGTGCAATAATATTAGGTTAAAAAAAACCGTCGATCCATCATGTTTTATTGAAAATGGCTTAAAGAATTTATTTTCACTTTCCATGCCTTGTGGTGTTCTTTTCAATCTGTGAGCTAAACCTCTCACATATAGGTTCTTCAATGGAAGGGAAGGAAGACTAACCCTTTTAATCAGCTATGAATTATAATCAGGTAGCCCTATGAACCTGAAACAGCAGTGGAAAATCTATTGTGCTGTAGGTGTAGATGTTAACTTTGCAGCAAGACTAGCAAACGTGAATGCATGGACAGAAAGAAAGCCAGGTACAATTTCTGACACTGCTTGCCAAGCAAAATCCAAAGGTCTGAAATCTATCAACAATCTCTCTGAGAGCAGATTGCACCACTGAACTAGCAATCTCCACATCAAATGACTCAAATACAGTGTTCTTTAAGTGCATGTCTAGAGAAACTATGCAGCCAAAAGCCAACCAATGCATTTAGCCCTTCTACAGATCTATTACCGAGCAATAGCGATTAGCTATCAAACTCCAGTGGCCATACCAACTCAAGTTGCCAACATTCACATAATACTTAGTAGAAGCAAGAAATGCTCTGTACAGGGCATGAACATTGTGTTTATTTGTCATTGTTCACAACTGCTTAGATGCCTAGCATTAGATATTAACTGGAATAGTATCAATGCAAAAGATATATAGGATATAGCATTCTTAAAATGTATTTCTGAAAACTGTTTTTAGCTAGTGGAGTTAGCCCAATAGAAGAAGAGTAGGCCTGAACTCCGTTATAGGGAGGGAATCCGGATGGATAAAGATGGAATCAGTGGGAAAGAATTTTAGTGGCAATGGTGATAATTCAGTTGGATTTGGAATAGTTAATGGAAAAGCATAAAGATAGACCAAGAATAATAGTGTTAGACAGGGGAAAGACTAATTTTTACTAGGCTGGAAAAGTACTTTGCAAAAGCTGCAAAGAACCAGCTACTTGAAGGTAGATCACTGTCGGAACAGTGGGACTCAGTAAGAGGTCTGACACCACCAATTTTAAATCCAACTGATTAAGTTGGTAGTAAACTTGCAAGCTTTCGGCCTTTGTAACCTTCATCAGGCAAATGAGGAACAGTGGGAGGCATTGGAAGAGCATTAATACTGAGGCTCAGAGTAAATATGTTTCTAAAAAGAAAAATAATAGGACTGTCCATGGATGTCAAAGTACACACACAGTAGGTTAAAGCAAAAAGGGAATTTTAGGTCATATATTAAGGACGGAATTTCCTTCAGTGCAAAGAGCACTTACTGAGGTGAGAAAACTGGTGTGTATTGTCCCTATTGCACAGCATGTTTTCTCTCCAGGCTTTCCGGCACTTGGTGCAAAAATAATCTGTGGATGTGGCTTTGGCCATCAGTCTGACGGGGTTGGACCTGGCAGAGTTGGCAATGCTGGCTCCACAGGGATCACAGTGCCATCTTTAAAGGGCGCCCTGATCTCCTCCATGGGGGAGCCCCACAATCATTAGGGTAACTACCCCACCACCACACAAAGAACAAAACAAAGAGCAGTACAGCACAGGAAACAGGCCTTTCAGCCCTCCAAGCCTGTGCCACGCATTGGTTCAACTAGACCATTCGTTTGTATCCCTCCATTCCCAGGCTGTTCATGTGACTATCCAGGTAAGTCTTAAACGATGCCA
Organism: Sphyrna mokarran; assembly: GCA_024679065.1. Lineage (NCBI taxonomy): Eukaryota > Metazoa > Chordata > Chondrichthyes > Carcharhiniformes > Carcharhinidae > Sphyrna > Sphyrna mokarran. The sequence continues at coordinate 102,794,228 of JAGIQG010000001.1, read as the reverse complement.
GTGTGTCTCCTCCACCACCCTACTTGGCTGCGTTCCAGGCCCCCACCGCCCTCTGCGTAAAAAAGGTCCCTCTGATATCGGAGTTATACCTTGCCCCTCTCACCTTGAGCCTGTGACACCTTGTGATTGTCACCTCCGACCTGGGGAAAAGCTTCCCACTATTCACCCTACCTATACCCTTCATAATTTTGTACACCACTATTAGGTCTCCCCTCGTTCTCAGTCTTTCCAGGGAGAACAACCCCAGTCTACCCAATTTCTCCTCATAGCTAAGAACCTTCATATCAGGCAACATCCTGGTAAACCTTCTCTGCACTCTCTCTAAAGCCCCCATGTCCTTCTGGTAGTGTGGTGACCAGAATTGGATGCAGTTCTCCAAATGTGACCTAACCAGCATTCTATACAGCTGCAGCATCGGACTCCAGCTTTTATACTCTATATACCCTGTCCTATAAAGGCAAGCATACCATATGCCTTTTTCACCACCACTTCCACCTGTGCTGCCACTTTCAGGGATTTGTGGACTTGAATATCTAGATACCAAGACCAGACCCTGGCCTTGGGTTGCATTTATCTGGATGTCCTGCATTGTCTTATGCCCCCTCTGCAATTGCCACCCTGGACAACGTGGAAGGCAATGCTGTCTTGAGCAATTACGTCTGATATCCTCCTCAGAGTCGATGTCTCCACATTCTCTGTTTTATACAGCTGCTATAAACGTCGGTGCCCAATGAATGTTCAGTGGTGAGGGCAAGTCCTGAAGGAAGGCTTGCTCATGTATTTAAATGGGGTTCCGTGGTGGGATTCTCATTATGTCATCAGCGGGGAGCCTGGAAAATCTGGAATCATTGTCTTACCAGCAAGAATCACATTTCCTGATTGCCGGCGGACTTTGGGCCCAAATTGCCATTCTCGGTGACAGCTAATGTGAGCTCCAAGTTACTCCCTGAGGTTCGGTTTAGCCACTGCGATGGTTTGTGAAGGCAAATAGCTGGATTTTTCATTTTTAGTTAAATTTGACAGAGACAACAGTTGATGGGAGTGAATTAAGGTTTCTGGAAACTGGGGGTGCTGATTCGTGAAGATTGCCTGGTGTCCGCTCAGCATACCAAGAATGATATTCTGAATGCCCTCCTTATTCTGTAACTCCCAAAGGCAGGGAACCCCAACTTTCACATGTGGCTTGTGGCCAGTGCAGCTGAAAGCTCTATGCTGCGATTGTCTCTCACAATGCCACCTAAAATACCTTTTTCACAGCCTTCTTTAAACAGGGCTGATATGTTAATTTCGATGAGTCATTGTTCCACAGAGCAAAGACGTTAATCAAATTGTAGTCTTTTGAAAAAGTCCTTCCTGCCAGTATCAAAGTTTCACACCTTTAGAAACTGTAATTGGGTTGTCGAAGGCAGCCTTGAATTATTAATGATTCTCCTGCCTTCTGATTCTGAGATAACAGTTCAACAATATTTAAGCAATCATTGGTGGAGGCAGCTGTCTGCTGTAGCTTCCATCTAGAAAGGACTTCTAAAATTTAAAAGGGCTTTTTAAAAGCTGGAATGTTCTTTGTACAATTTTCCTTAAAAATCCACAAAATCATCACTGCACAGTCATGACATAGGCTGGCATGATGGCACAGTGGTTAGCATTGCTGCCTCATAGCACTAAGACCCCAGGTTCAATTCTGGCTTCGGGCCACTGTCTGTGTAGAGTTTGCACATTCTCCCTGTGTCTGTGTGGATTTCCTCCCAAAGATATGTGGGTTAGGCTGATTGGCCTTATTAAATTGACTTTAGTATTTGGGGGATTAGCAGAGTAAACGTGTGGTATTATGTATGTAGTGCCTGGTTGGAATTGTGTTCACTACAGTCTTGGTGGGCTGAATGGCCTCCTTCTCTACTGCAAGGATTCTATGACATGGATCTACCCAAAACTATATTCAAGGCAAAATCTATTTGATTTATTGTTGCCACGTGTATAAGTATATAGTGAAAAGTATTGCTTCTTGTGCGCTATATAGACAAAGCACACCATACATGGGGAAGAAAGGTGAAGGTGTATGTAGTGTTACAGTCATAGCTAGGGTGTAGAGAAAGAGCAATTTAATGCGAGGTAGGTCCATTCAAAAGTCTGATGGCAGCAGGGAAGAAGCTATTTTTGAGTCGGTTGGTATGTGACCTGAGACTTTTGTACTTTTTTCCTGACAGAAGGAGATCAAAGCAAGAATGTCTCGGGTGAATGGGGTGGGGTGCCAAAAGTACGCTCACGACAAATGAGTTAGGTTGAGAAGAGAAGGTTCAGTGGAGAAATAAAAAGAAACAAATTGGAGAAACAATGAAAGAGTATGAGAAGAAACCAGCAGCTAACATAAAAGAGAATCCAACAATCCTCTGTAGGTAAATAAATAATGAAGGGTAGTAAAAGGAGGAATGGGGAGCTGGAAGGGAACTTATGAATGGAGGCAGTGGCGTGGCTGGGGTATCAAATGAAAACTTTGCATTTGTTTTTTCAAGGAAGAAAATGTTGCCAAAATCAGAGGGAAAGAGGAGGTTAAAAGTACCCTTTTAATAACGTGTCTGTATGTACCCTGAACAGGATGAGACGCACTGGGAGATATTGAGGGATGTAAGTGTAGAAATTGCAGAGGTGCTGGCCTCTTCTAAACCTCCTTAGATATAGGGACAGTGCCGGGGGCTATGCAATTGCAAATGTAATTCGCTTGTCCAAGAAAGATGCAAGGGTAACCCCAGTAACTGAGACTAGTAAATTTAACATTGGTGGCAGCAAAGTGTTTAAAAGTGATAACTTGGACAAAATTAAAAGCCACTTGGACAAATGTGGGTTAATTAAGGAAAACTAGCACGGATTTGTTGGCAAATCATTTGTAGCTAACTTGCTTGAGTTTTTAGATGAGGTAACTGAAAACTTTGAAAAGGGTAAAACAGTTGATCTGCTGATTTCCAAAAGACGTCTGATAAAGCAAAAGACTTGACAGCAAAGTTAGAGCCCATGTGATAAAAGGGACAGTAGTGGTATTGACATGCAATTGGCTGAGTGACAGGATACAAACAAAAGGTTAACAAAATAAAAAGACGAAATACTGGAAAACACTCAGCAGGTCTGGCAGCTTCTGTGGTGAGAGAAACAGAGGTAAGGAGGGAATATAATTTGTGGCAATCTTCCTAATGTTGTAATAATCAAGTTGGAGCATAAAGCCTAGTAGATAGAGTTTGGATCATCTTGCAGTTTATAAATTGGACATTGCTAGGTAAATTTTCATCATTCGCCCCACAGAGCCTTATGCACCTCTCAGAAAGCATCCAGGATCAGGGCATGATTTCCTATCCAATAAATTGATTGTCTTAGTAAGTTATACAAAAGCAGAAATGTTTCCAGTTTCAGCCGTTAACACTGGTGTAACTCAGTGATAGTTTCTTTACCTTCAATGTGTTGAAGGAAGACAGAATGGTCGCTATCACTTTCGACAATGAATCCTCACACTGATACTGTGTATTGTGTTTCTGTAGCGGCTACAGAATCTTTCCCACAATTAAACACAAGTATCAATCAGACACAGATGAAAGAACAGAGGTGAAATTGATTGTTGTCAGTGGAAGGAAATGTGTTCTCAGTAAAACAGCTGGCTATTGATTTTGGATTGATTTATTATTGTCACATGTATTGGGATACAGTGATAAGTATTGTTTCCTGTGCGCTATACAGGCAGAAGATAACACACATAGAATACATAGAGGGAAGGAAAGGAAAGGGTGCAGAATATAATGTTACAATCATAACTAAGGTGTAGACAAAGATCAACTTAATGTCGGGTAAGTCATTGTTACAGAGTTTATAAAAGATGACTCTGGATTTGCGCAGCTCATGCTTAAGTTGTGCTTCAGCAATGCACCTTGCTTTGTGAGTTTGACAGCCCTTGTGGATGAGGCAGTGCTAGGTAGAGTGGTTTTGTGCCAGCGTTTCCCAGGTGGTCATGCCTATGTCAAGTGATTTCAGGAAGGCCTTGAGTATGTCTTTGTAAAGTTTCTTCTGCTCCATGCAAGTGTCTACCTGCAGAAAGTTCCCCAAAAAGGGGCTGCTTGCGAACGCACTCGTCTGACATATGGATGATGTGACCTGCCCACCGGGTCTGCGCTCTCATCAGCAGTGTGTGGTCTGACGGTAGACTTGCTCTACAGAGAACTCCAGTGTTTGTACTTTGCCTTGTCATCTTACGTCTAATATTCTGCGCAGACAAGTCATGTGGAAATGATTGAGCTGTCTTGCATGCCTTCGATACATAGTCCACGTTTCACAGGCATTAAGGAAGGTAGTGAGTACAGATAGTGCGACATGAACCCAAGATCCCAGTTGAGACCGTCCTCATGTGTGCGGAACTTGGCTATCAAACCGAGATCTTGAGTTCATGTCGCACTATCTGTAACCCCCATGACTTGCCTGAACTTGCAACACCTCACTTACTGTCCAGTCTGGAGACATTGCACACCTCTTTACTGCTATCTCCACTCATACTGTATGCACCTTTAAGACTTGAATAGCAGAATGGCTGTAAAGACTCACATTCTAATCAGTATTCTGTAAACTGTGTGTGTCTTTAAATGCCCTTGTCCAATCAGAACTTTCAACACACCTGACGAAGGAACAACATTTCCAATAGCTTGTGGGTTTACTATCAAATAAACTGATTGGACTTTAACCTGGTGTTGTGAGACTTCTTACTATGTTTACCCCAGTCCAATGCCGGCTCTTCCACATCTCAGCCAGTATACACAGCGCAGTCATCGATAAAGAGGAAATCTCTCAGAACAGTCTTCTTCACTTTGGCAATAGCTTGATGTCTCCTCAGGTTGAAGAGCTTCCCATCCACTCTGTACTTGAGGCTGATTTCAGCAACACTGTCCTGGGAAGCATTATTGAGCATGGTAGTAAATATCATGCTGAACAATGTGGGTGCGAGGACACAGTCCTGTTTGACACCATTGGCAACTGGGAATGCCTCAGAGAATTCTCCTCCATCCAGTACTTTGGCTATCATGCCATCATGAAACTGATGTACCATCTGAAGGAATCTGGGGGGGCAGCCACACTTCGACATGGCCCTCAGCTAACAGTGTCGAAGGCATTTGTGAGGTCAACAAAGGTTGTGTAGAGCTCGCGATTCTGTTCCTGACACTTCTGAAGTTGGCACACAGCAAAAATCATGTCAGTAGTCCCACAACCTTTGCAGAAGCCAAACTGTGACTCTAGAAGCAGGCCCAGCTCCAGATGAGTAACCAGATAATTCAGCAGGACTCTTGCAAGGGTTTATCCTGTGATGGAGAGCAGCGAGATTCCTCGGCGGTTGTCGCATACTTGCCAATTGCCCTTTGTTTTGTAGAGGTGTACGATGGAAACTTCCTGAATTTCCTGAGGAATGGATCCTTGCTTGCAAAAGGACTGGAACAACCCAGTGATCATCTCGATAAGCACAGGACCAACAGTTTTGTAGATCTCTGCGAGTATGGCATCTGCCCCTGAGGCTTTGCCGCTGGATAGCTGACTGACAGCTTTCGTGACTTCAGTTACTACCGGTGGGTCATCCATGGCACTGGTGATATCAACCTGGGGATGGCTACTCCTGGTAAAGATTGGTTGATTGGTTAACAGCCTTTGATCAGCCAGGGAGGCAATGTCAGTGATTTCAATCCAATGTTGCTTGCTTCAAATATTGGCCAAAGGGAAAGACATGTCCTTAGCAATCCAAAAGTCATAGTTATGGTATCATTGAGATTTTAAATTGATCTCACCTCCTTTATCTTGGAGCCAGTTATTGCCTCCTGCTTTAACTGATTTGTTTGTTAAAACAAGACAAAGCATCAAATAACATTCTGAACAAAAGATTGTTGTTTTGTTTCCTCCAAAGTTTAAATACAATCGGGTTGTCCTGCCAATTCTGCTCTAACTTTAGACAGGTTTTCACTTCTGTGCTCCCCTGAGGAGCCCATCGTGCCAAGAAAATTATCCACCCATAAAGCAGAGGATTCATTTTCTATCCGAGAGGCCCGCTTCCTTCTATGTGCCCCTGCGAAATAATATTTTTCACCCCCCTTTCCTTCGTCTTTTTGTCAGCAGAATAATGATGGTCAAGGACTGATTTCCCTCAAGTTTCTGGCAACGTTTCATTGGTTACCTTCCCACTTTAAATTGAAAATGAATGGAGGTGAATTGTGTCGTTACTCATCAGTGACACAGCAGGACTCCAAACAAGGAAACAGAATCAATCAGCTAGTCCCCACACACAAGCCGCTTGAATAATCCACTATTAACCTTTAATGACCTTGTGTAACTTCTCCCTTTATATTGAACAATACTAGGAACAGCATGTTTGTTTACTGGGAGAGATAGCATCACTAAATTGGAAAGTGTGCAAGCGTGATATTAGTTTTGGACCTATTTGCTGAGGCTTTCACTTTGGAGGTTTGGGCGATGCATGCATTTTATCCATCATTGTCAGAACTTTTAATCAAAAGATAACATAATGTTAACAAGCAAAAAAAAAACAAACAAAGAGAAAGAATAAAAATAAAAACAGGAAAAATGCTGGAAATGCTCAGCAATGTATGGGGAGAGACAAATGGAGACAATGGGATTTTTCAGGCCTGTTCGCCGCAGACACATATCCCATTATAGGTGGAAACTCGTGTGAAAGGGGCATGATTGGAGCCAGGGAGATCTCAGAATGAGGTCTAGCCCGCATCCCTGCCGGTGACGTCATCAAATTCAGGCTCAGGGAGGGTGTGAGCTTGATTACTATGAATTTGAATAGATTTAAATATTCCTTGATGGCTTAAAGCCATTGCTTCCGGGGTCATCAGATATTTCCTACCCGATGGCGACACGCTACGCTAACAGGAAACACTACCTCTCTCCACCAACTAAGGAGATCACACCGGGGGCGAGGAAGCCAGTGTAACCCCTGGGTGACCAGAGGCATGGCCTGGCATCCAGCAATGCCAACCTGGCAGTGCTGCACCAACTGCTAGGTTGGCACTGCCAAGGGCTAAGGCCTTTGGTGGTGCCTCTAGGGAACTTCTTAAGGGGTTTTCCATTACATAGGGGTAGGGAAGGGATGTTGTGGAATGAAGACAGTGAATTGTGACTGCACAGAGGTTGGAGGTTGGTGGCAGCAGAGTGAGAGGGTTGGGTATGCTGACATTGTGGTGGGGGAGCTCTGATGCTGGCAATGATGGAGTGAGGGCAGCAGTGTGGTGAACAGGGGTGGTTTGGGGCACTCAGATCCTGGTGATATGGTGATGAGTGGGGGGGAAAGAGGGGGTGTGACCTATCTATTAAGTGTTAGGGGAAAGATTTTGAGATTGGGGCACTCTTTTAAAAAAATAGCACAATGCCTGTGTAGCCATCCTTGCTGGCATGATTAGTCCATCAAAATGACGGTGCTAAACACGTCGCCTCCACCACCCCCCCACCCACCCCCACCACTCCCACCCCCCACACCCCCCACCACTCCCACCCCCCCACACCCCCCCCACCCACCACCCCACCCCCACCCCCACCCCCACCCCCACCCCCCCCCCCACCCCACTTCTATTTTGACAAAATATCAGAAGATCTGGAGAGAAAAGCTGACAGATGCTTTGCGGAGAAACACATCAATTTTCAGTCAGAAGCTGACACTTTGCTATTTCTTTGGAAAATTCTGTGAATAAGTAATAACATTGATTCTTTTTCCATTTCCTTCCACATTCATGAAGAAACTTAGGGAGAAACTCAGCTTATGTTTGACTCATTTATGAATGTAAAATAGGTAGTAATGAGCATGAAATTGAGCCATTCCATTGAGCCCCAAGGCCTGCTTGATGCCAAATTGTTTTACTCTATATTAAATTGATATCAAAAGGAAATGAATATCAGAGGGATTAATATCTTTGCTAATTTGTCATTTTGCATTTTGTATTACCAAAGATTCACCCCACACATTCAACTCCACCCATCAGAACTAAATTTTAAGGGCCAATTTTCCAAATACGCACTCACGGCAGGAATATTTGGGAATTGGACAATGGGAAATCAAAATCTCTATGATCCTCACTGCCTGTTTGTTTTAATGGAGGAAAGGGTACAGGATGATAGTATAGGCTCCTGATTATAAGGTATCGTGCCAGGACTGTGTATAGGAAATTTCTGAAGTTCCATCCAGCTCTAAAATTTGCTTCCCACCAGTGCACTTTTCTCTCTTCTACCTCTCCTCACTTTTATTTCTCATTCAACCCTCATTTCTCCTTCCCTCTCTGCCTTTATCCACTTCTACTCTCACATCTTCATTCCACTACCTCTTATGCTACCCCTTTTTATTCCTCTCTTCCTCCCCCATCTGTTTCCCATTCCTAAACCCTCTTCCCCTTCCCATCTCCTTTTTTCAGCTTTCGAACATCTGCACTTTTTTGCATTTTACATCCTCAACGAGCCTATGTATCACTAGAGCAGCTGGACCTTTTAAAGGACCTTCTGCTTTAATTCTCCCTGAGGCCTTCTCACCTGTTGGGCAGTTCTGAGATGCTGATGAACTGGAGTGGAATTTTCTTCTGGTGATTGATGTGGACATGAGGTTGAGAATTAATGACAAAAACTTTGAATGTTTGCAAATTTTAAATTGGCAGTGCCTGCTCAATTCTGCACTATTTCTGTGCATTCTTTTCACAGATCAGGAAGGCCAAAACTGCGTGCACCTCTTCTGAGATCCGGGACCCCAGCGTGAGTACAAAAGGAAATCTGAACTTCCTCTTGCTCAACACCATTAGTTAAGTGTGTTGCTGTGAGTTTTGGCAGTGCTGAAAAAACGCTTCATTGAAGAGTTTGGGACCATTGGGGAAGCTGGCTAAGCAGTTGAGAGCATTCTGAACAAGTAAATGTTTTGACAACTTCAAATGTCACAATTATATGCCAAATTGTAATGTTGATATGTTTTAACAGCAGTGATTGATATTCAAAGCAGAAGAAACACTGTTTGAAAACTCTGGTGCAATAATCTTTTTTAATCTTTCATGGTATATGGATGCCACTGGCAAGGCCAACATTTGTTGCCCATTGCTAATTGTCCTTGAAACTTTGGCGATGAGCCACTTCCTTAAGCTGCTGCAGTCTATCTTGCTGGGAAGGGAGCTCCAGGATTATGATCTCACCAAAGTGAAGAAACAGCATTATAGTTCCAAGTCAGAGTGGCTTATGGCTTAGCAGGGCTTATTTGCAGGAGGTGGTGTTCCTACATTTCTGCTAGTCTTGTTTTACACTATCACAAGCATTGAGCATGTGAGTTACCAGTGCTGAAGCCCATGTGTCAGAAACCAATTGAAGGAATGTACAATCATTGAAAAAATTCTACAACCAAGGTAGTATAGGATTGGGATAGGCCAGTGTATTTATAAGTAGAAACCATTCTGTCTTATTATCATTAGAAAGAAAGCTAATAAAAACTTGAGCTTAATATTCAGATTCTGAAGAAGAAAAAGAAAGACTTACTACAAGCTCTATAGCCACTCAGGAGAAGAACACTCACACTGACAGAATGGAGAGTACAGAGTGTGTTCACCTTCAAAAGAAGATCAGAATGGGAGCAAGGAAACTGGTCAACACCACAGAGATTAAGCCTGTGAGTTTGTGGGGAGGGGGGGGGGTGTGGAATGTGAGAGGGTGTAAATATGATAGAGATAAAGATGTATGGAAAGATGTACAGTAAAGAGTCAACATTAGGAACATGCATGATGCTGATGCAAAAGTGATGTGAGACCACATCACTGAGAAGAGGCAGCCACGTGGAGGAGGAGAAACTCTAGCCCTCGCATAGTGTAAATGAAGTGTAGTGGTTTTAAAAAAAGCTATGGACTCTGGCAGCATGCTTTGTAAGAACAAACAGTCCCCAAATCTCCCACCTAGACTCAATCAGACTGAAGCAAATGTCATGAGTTTGAAAGGTACAAAAGGTTCAGACGTTTCATGAAATGAAGATGAAAATGCAGGCGCTGCCATCTGGGCCTGAAAATGACATGAAACCTTTTTAAAGTTTATTTATTGTCACAAGTTAGGCTAACATTAAACACTGCAATGAAGTTACTATGAAATTCCCCTAGTCACTAAAGTCTGATACTTAACCAGTGTGTCTTTCAGAATGTGGGAGGAAACTGGAGCACCTGGAGGAAACATACGCAGATACAAGGAGAATGTGCAAACTCCACACAGACCCAAGCTAGAAATCAAGCCTGGGTGCCTGGCACTGTGAGGCAGTAGCACTAACTACTGTGCTACTGTGCCATCTCACCACACTCCTTCTTCTGCATGCAGTTATGAAATTCGAAGCTGCTTTGGGCAGGAGTTCCAAGTGTCTGCTTCAGATTCAATCAGAAATACAAGTGGAGCCTAAAATAAAAAGGAACATGGCAGAATTGGATTGTTCCAGGTTTCAGTATTACTACCATCTGTTAACCAGCCCAAAGCGAAGAATGCGAAAGATGAAAATCACACTCATCTCATCATAATGCCAGAGAAAATTAACTTGTGTTTACAAAGTAATATAATTTTGACTAAAGGATCCTCTCCCTCTCAGGATTAATAGCAATGAATCACATCATCCCACCATAACAGCATTGGAAAAATATACCTGGGATTTAAATTTTACACTTGTTCCTTGTGGTTCCTTAAATTCAATGTTACTCACTCACCAAACACCTGAACATTCCTATTTTTGTGCATTGAAATTCCTGACTTGAATCAAATCCAGATGAATTTCAGGCCAAATGCCCAACACCTGTTATCACGTTAATTATTGAGTCATCAGTAACCCATTAGCATTGCTCTATACTAGCATTGCATGGTTAATTATTTTATCAGTGTATTTTTAGCTTAATTATTTAGCTTAATTGCCAAAACAATGCATATATTGCTATAATCATTGATTTCTCTAGTAATAATGAATAGCTTTTTTCAGTTGGTTTTACCCTACTGACCTTAGTAATTTGATTCTTTACAAGTTTTTAATCTGCTTATTACAGACAAATAAAATGACTTCCTAAGCAAGCCACTGTAACAACACAGAATAGGTGACCAACTCAGGAAGTGGAGCAATATTAGCACTATAGCTAAAGTAAAATATTTTCTGGGACCCAATCCTGAGGTGCACTATTGTCAGACCTGGACTCTTTTTTTCTGTATCTTAAACACTTCAGAAAGACTACACCCTCCACTTCACCCACCCACCTGACCCCAGGGTGTCTTGCAGCAGTGGAGGCCACCTCTGGGATCTTCTGGTCCCACCATTGTGTACAGCGCTTTGCAAAGTTTACCCGTTCTGCTACCGGGGAACTTGCTGTGGAGAGTTGCCTTTAGCACAACCGGGAGGTCCTATCAATCAGAAAGGCTGGAAAATCCAATCCTTCCTTTTTGCAAGTTGGAAATTGCAAGAAAAACATTGCCAGAATTAATTTCCCAATCTTTGTTTGATTATAGGTTCCATTCACTAGAGGAGCCTTTCCTTCTACAGATTAATTGTTGGAAACTCCAGCCACATAGGTCAAAAACTTACAATGAATCATTCATTTGAAACAATCATGCAAAATTCTATGAATTGTGTCTGGCAGGAAGTTAATGAGCATTATTGGAATCCAACCCATAGTTATTTATGCGTGGTGAATCCTGGCTTATATTGGAATTGATGTTGGAAAGGGATTAATCTTCCTTCAAATACAAGGTCAGAAATGGAGATGTTCACTAATGATTACACAATCATCAGCGCCATTCTCAGCTCCTCAGTCCATGCCCAGTGCAGCAAGCTCTGAACAACATTCAGGTTTGGACCGATGAGTGACAAGTAACATTCACACAATAATCATCTCCAACATGAAAGAATCTAACCATCTCCTCTTAACATTCAATGCTGTTACTATTGCTATTACCATTACTGAATTTATCAATAAACTGGGAGCTACCATTGACTTGAAACTGAGCTAATCCAGCCATTTAAACACTATGGCTACAGGAGCAGTTCAGAGGCTGAGAATTCTGTTGAGAATAACTCACCTCCTGATTCCCTGGAGCCTGTCAACTTGTCTGTATGAATGCAGCTCCATCAGCACTCAAGAAGCTCAACACCATCCAAGATGGTCTATTCACGCAGAGTGCTGGAAATGTAGCTGTGGAGAGCACTGAGGTACAGGGTTGCAAATTGGGGAGTATTGTAGTAGATAGGGAGGATGTGTTAGAAATTCTCGAGGGTTTGAAGTTGGATAAGTCCCCTGGGCCGGACGGGATTTACCCTAGGATTCTCTGGGAGGCAAGAGAGGAGATTGCAGAGCCTCTGGCTCTGATCTTCAGGTCCTCGTTGGTTACGGGTGTGGTTCCGGAGGACTGGAGGATGGCGAATGTGGTCCCTTTGTTTAAGAAGGGGAAGAGAGACCTTCCTGGGAATTATAGGCCAGTGAGTCTTACTTCTGTGGTGGGCAAGGTATTGGAGAGAATTATTAGGGATAGGATTTATAGTTATTTAGAGAGAAATGAATTGATTGGGGATAGTCAGCATGGTTTCGTGAAGGGTAGGTCATGCCTTACTAACCTCATTGAGTTTTTTGAGAAAGTGACCAGAGAGGTGGATGGGGGTAAGGCGGTTGATGTAGTATATATGGACTTTAGTAAGGCGTTTGATAAGGTGGCCCATGGAAGACTTCTACAGAAAATGCAGATGTGTGGAATAGAGGGTGATTTAGCTAATTGGATTAGGAATTGGCTGGCAGATAGAAGACAGAGGGTGGTGGTTGATGGGAGATATTCATCGTGGAGTTCGGTGACGAGTGGTGTGCCTCAGGGGTCTGTTTTGGGGCCCCTGCTGTTTGTAATTTTTATAAATGATCTGGATGAGGGTATTGAGGGATGGATCAGTAAATTTGCAGATGATACTAAAGTTGGTGGTGTGGTAGATAGTGAAGAGGGGTGTTTTAGTTTGCAGAGTGACTTGGACAAGTTGCAGAGCTGGGCCGAGAGGTGGCAAATGGAGTTTAATGTGGAAAAGTGTGAGGTAATGCACTTTGGCAGGAACAATAAATGTGTAGAGTATAGGGCTAATGGTAGGGCTCTTAATAGTGTTGAGGAACAGAAGGATCTTGGTGTATGTGTCAATAGATCCCTGAAAGTAGGCAGTCAAGTGGATAAAGTTGTTAAGAAGGCATATGGAGTCTTAGCTTTTATTGGTAGGGGGATTGAATTTAGGAGCCGCAGCATCATGTTGCAACTGTACAAAACTCTAGTGCGGCCGCACTTGGAGTATTGTGTGCAGTTCTGGTCGCCACATTATAAGAAAGATGTGGAGGCATTGGAGAGGGTACAGAGGAGGTTTACCAGGATGTTGCCTGGTATGGAGGGCAGGTCCTATGAAGAGAGGTTGAAGGATTTGAGGTTGTTTTCGTTAGAAAGGAGGCGGCTAAGAGGGGATCTTATTGAAGCATATAAGATGATTAGAGGTTTAGATAGGGTGGACAGTGATAGCCTTTTTCCTAGGATGGAGAAAGCTAGCACGAGGGGACACAGCTTTAAATTAAGGGGTATGAGTTATAGGACGGATATCAGAGGTAGGTTCTTTACTCAAAGAGTGATTAGGGAGTGGAATGCCCTGCCTGCAGCTGTTGTAGATGCGCCAAGTTTGGTGGCGTTTAAGAGGTTAGTTGATAAGTATATGGATGAGAAGGGAATGGTTAGTTAGGAGGGGCATTGCTTTTTATTTTGGTCGGCACAACATCGAAGGCCGAAGGGCCTGTTCTGTGCTGTATTGTTCTATGTTCTATGTTCTATGAAATAGCTCACTTGATTGTCATTGCATCCATCATCTTAAACATTCACTTTCTCCACCACTGACACAGAGGACAGAATTTTCCATCCTGCCTGCCATGGAATCATTGCAGGCAGGACACAGACCATGCAAAGTTTTGTTGACTTTGGGATTTTCTGGCCTTGAAGCGAGCACGGCTGGAAAATCCCATCCAGAGTGTCAGTAGTGTGTATGATATACTAGTGCAATGCAAATTACCAAGGCTCCTTCAACAGCACCAAATCCTTGACATCTATCACCTAGATGGGCGAGGGCAGCATATGCAGAGAGAAGATTTGCACCGCCTGCAAATTCACTTTCACAGGTTTAAAATCTTGGAAGTTCCCAACATTGTGAATGTATCTGGATCAAATGAACTGCAGCAGTTTATGAGAGTGATTCACCACCATCTCTTGAATGGCAATTGGGGATGGGTAACAAATACTGGCCTTGCCAAGGCACTCACATCCCATTAAAGAATAAAAGAAAAGTTAGTACATCAGAACACCAAAACAACTTATATTAACATTTATTGGATTATGGCCATGTAAATGCTTACATGGCAGGAGACAAACATTATTGCATCTATCACAACAGCTATAAATATTTCAAAATATTTTCCAGTCCTTCCAACAGCTAATGGAATAAATAAGGCTAGGAAAATAAATGTGGAGACAGGGATAGTTTGCCCAAGTGCTGCAACACCCAAGCTTCTTGTATGATGAATAGGGAAGTGAAGGTGATGTCCCAAAGATGTTGCTCCTTTAATGTTCCAGGTAACCAACTCCCAAGGATATCTCCATCTATCTTCAATAATTTTTACGGAAAACACTGGCATATCATTTGTGTATGCATGAAGTATTTAAGGGTGGCATGGTGGCACAGTGGTGAGCATGTTGCCTCCCAGAGCCAGGGACCAGGGTTTGATTCCCAGCTCACTGTTTGTGTAAAGTTTGCACATTCTTCCCGTGTCAGCGTGAATTTCCTCTGGATGCTCCGATTTTCTCCCATGGTCAAAAATGTGTGGGTTAAATGGATTGGCCATAATAAATTACCCTTTAGTGTCATTGGAACAAGCTAGGGTAAATGCACGGGGATAGGACCTAGCTAGGATTGAGGTCGGTGCAGACTTGATGGGCCAAACAGTCTTCTTCTGCACTGTAGGATCCTATGGATATCTATGAATTTCATAAATAACAAAAAATGAATCTGTAGTGATGGAAAATCTTGAAATAACATTCACAATTCCTTGATCTGCTGTCCTCCCATATTCAATATCATACTGATGGACTATCACAATCACCTTCTCTAAATTTGTGCTACTGTAATCGACGAGACTTCATTCTTTGAATCAATTATGATCGTAAAGGCTTGGGGGACAGTTAACAATGCGAACTTTTGACTGTGCAAATATTTGTGGTATCTAGGAACACTATATATATGCCAGAATTTCACCACCTCTCTTGCCCAAGCCTCGTAAGATGCCGCTTGAGGCCAATGGAGAATGCTGTCCTGCTAGCATTGCCCACCCAATGCTGGTTAAATTCCGGCACATTATGATTATCATTGTCTCTTTCTCAGCTTGTGAGTAATTTTGTCCTAACTTGATTAAAGTAAACAAAACATATGCTACATGTTTTTCCGCACTGTCTTTCATTATGTGAGAAATCATCTAACTCTTGGGCATTGTACACTAAAACCTTGGCATTGCACACTAAAACCAATTCTTTTCCAGGATCATTGTAGTCAAAACAACATCACTAGTCATACTTTCTTCATTTATTCAAACGTTTTCTGATGCTCCAAAGACCACTCCCAATTTATTTAATTTTTCAGCAGTTGATACAGTAGACAGGCTGTGTTAGCTAAGTGATAAGTAGGGGATGAACTTAGTGTAATACATCACACTCCCATGAATTTTCTAAGTTCTTCTTTGTTCTCTGATCTTGTTGCTTTCAAAATACCCTCAACACTCTCCTGCATTGGGTAGATACATTTCTCATCTATTTGGTGACCCAGGTGTATCATATTTAACACCATGAGGCATCACATGTGTTTTTTGGTATTGATGCCATACTCTTGAAGTTGATCTAGGAGTTTGTTCAACTTTAGAATTTTTTCTCTTTTTTTACTGCTAATTAGAATGTCATTTAAGAAGCAGCACAATCCTTTTATCTCACTTACTACTTGACCCATGGCACTCTGGAACAGCAGGGTAAACTCTCCAAATGGTAATGTTTTGTACTGGTTTAACCCGTTGTGTGTATGAATGATAAGCATTGATTGTAAGCATCTTGATTGTATCAGTTAATTCTAATTGCAGAGACACATTTGGCAAATCTGTCTTACTGAGCACCTTTCCTTTGGCTGAATTAGTAAACTGGCTAAATATTATTTTCAATCCCTTATTTACTGTTGTTTACAAACATAGAATCTTAGAATCCCTCCAGCACAGAAGGAGGCTATAGGCCCATTGAGCCTGCACCAATCATAATGCCTCCCAGACCTTATCCTTGAAACACCATATATCAACTCAGCTCATCCCCCTGACCTTAAGGGACAATTTTCTATGGCCAATCAACCTAACCTGCATATCTAGGAGGAAACAGGAGCACCCAGAGGAAACCCATACAAACATGGTCAGAATATACAAACTCCACACAGTGACCCAGGTTCCTGTGAAGCAACAGTACTAACTGTGCCACCCTAAATCTCCACAAGTTTGAATGAAGCCATCTGCTGTTTGAGCTATATCATGGATATGGCCCATCCTCTACTCTTCAACATGGCCCAGTTTAACCCTATCTTCTTAAACCAATTCCTTCCCATCAGAGAGACTTTTTTTCTCTCCTACCAATGTCTGTGATAAATAATAGCATATATCATTATATTCCACTCTAAAGCCATCACTGAATTAGAGTCATAGAGGTTTACAGCATGAAAACAGGCCCTTCAGCCCAACTTGTCCATGTTGCCTTTTTATTAAGTCCATAAGCTAATCCCAATTGCCTGCATTTGACCATTTCCCTCTACACCCATCTTACCCATGTAACTATTTAAATGTTTTTTAAAAGCCAAAATTGTACTCAACTCTACTATCAGCTCTGGCAGCTTGTTCCAGACATTTACCACCACTTACTGTGTGAAATAATTGCCCTTAGGACACTTTTGTATCTCTCCTCTCTCATCTTAAACCTATGCCTCTAATTTTATACTCTCTACATTTGGGAAAAGATACTGTCTATCTAGTTAATCTGTGCCCCTCATTATTTTATAGACATCTATAAGATCACCCTTCAGCCTCCTATACTTGAGAAAAATGTCCTAGTCTATCCAGCCTTTCCTTCTAATTCAATCCATCAAGTCCCAATAGCATCCTAGTAAATCTTTTCTGCCCTCTTTGTAGTTTAATAATATCCTTTCCATAATAGGGTGACCAGAATTGCACATAGTATTCCAAGAGATTGTTATTAACATTGTTATTTGAAATAACGAATCACACCAGTTTTGTGAAAGGAAATGTGACTCACAGACTTCTTATAGTTTCCAATATAACAGCACTGTAAATGTATCGACAATAATGAAAGTAAGTTGTGAACTTGGCTACTGTGAAGAGGATCTCACTGAAATCTGGTAGACCTCTCCTGTTGACAGAAAAATAACCTGCTTGCCATTTCCTTTCTGGCATTTCCATGGCAGTAGCTTCATCTGAGATATCCTTCCATATCAATTGATCGCCTTTGCTCAAAGCTTTAAGCTTCCTATGCGTCTCTAAGGTTGATTTCTAAATTTGTACCACATCCAAACTGACAAAATTAATTTTCTCCTTTAATTCATTAATTTGAAAAAGTAATTTGCAAAAGTATCACTTGATAACTGCTGGCTTTCACAGAATGCAACTCCCAATGCAATTTCATTTTTAGTCATGACATGTGTCCAAAAT
Source organism: Sphyrna mokarran (assembly GCA_024679065.1). Classification (NCBI taxonomy): domain Eukaryota; kingdom Metazoa; phylum Chordata; class Chondrichthyes; order Carcharhiniformes; family Carcharhinidae; genus Sphyrna; species Sphyrna mokarran. The sequence goes on along the minus strand of JAGIQG010000001.1, from coordinate 102,776,427 downwards.
CACATTACTTTTGGTCCATAGTACTGGAGTCTCACAGCCAACATCAGTTAGATACCACCTCAAAGACACCTAGCCCCATCATAGTGTGGAAAACATTTACTTTATCCTCATCTGTTTCATTGACTTTAAGCCAAATATGTAACTTTTCTTTTGTATTTACACTGGTCTTCTTTGTTAGGTTTGAATTCACCCAGTATTCTCAAATATGCCTTCAGTGCGATTCATTCATTTATATACCATGCTGACTCATTGAGTGCCTGAATACTATGTGCACAGGCAGCAACCTTTCAAATTGCCCAAACATCCTCAGAATCAACTTTCCAAGTTCCAAAGATGTGCCACAATATTCTTCAATCCTTAAGTTCTCAAATGAAAGAAGATAATTCAACTTCAGACTCATTGGATGGGATTTTCTGGCTGTGCTCACCCCAAAACTGGAAAATCCTGAGATCAACGGACTTTTGCATGGTCCACCCCCCTGCCCGCTATGATTCTCATGGCAGATGGGACAGACAAGCTCCCCCTCTTTTCATCTTTCTGTTGTGAGCATATCAGCTGATTCTGGGTGTGGATGTGAGTTTTAGGTACTATATGTTACTCATATATAATACTGTAAGGTACAATCTGCATTACATATAGCATCACCTGAATTGGGGCATTACAGATCAGATAACGTACGCTAGGGAGTTAGCCCGCGTGATAAATTAAATGATATGGATCTTGCAGTTAATTCTGTGACTTTGAGTATTGTTCTTTCATCCTGAGATATGACAAGTAAGACAAACTCGTGGTCAACAGCATGAGCCAGTAACAACTGAACTTTATTTGGAGGGCAACAGAGAGGGCAATACAGCTAAATGCTCAGATATTTCAATATATTATATGGAGTATTATTAAAATGCCACTATATATACCTCCTCAGCAAACAGGGCTCAACAAAGGGATGTGATCTTAATCAAGCCATTAAGAGGAATCATTATTCCATTCTATTAAACCAGCACTGGCAAAGGCAAAAGCTTTCTGCGTGCCCAATGTGAGAAATAGCGCATGGAATGTGAAACTATCTACAACATTCAACACAATCTTTGGTCAGTCATGGTCTTATTGAATAGCAGAGCAGACTCAAGGGGCTGAATGGCCTACTTTTGCTCCAATTTCGTATGTTCACATGCAGATCTCATTGGATATCTCCAGGTATGACTGCCGTGTTCTGTAAACACAGACCGTGACAATTATAGTTCCATTAAAATAGCATGGTGTGGATTGCATTAGTGGTGAAACAAACAAAAGTAATAAATTACTGATACATTTCTGATAAAAGACTGAAGCAGAAATAGTCTTCAGCTGTTTCTGAAGACAGCCCAACATAGCTCAACCAGCTAGTATTGGGACACTGCAGATGCAATAATCCTGTTTTGATGCCGTTGCTTCATCTGAATTTTAAAACTCCACTGAGCCTGAGATATACTTTGTAAGCTTTCATTTGCCACAAAATTCCAAGCCTGAGATTTGATGGCCTACTAATCCGAATGACTCAAATCTGTTGCACAACTGAATTCCTGGCACTGGGTATCACATTATTAACGTTATAACTATTATTTTGATATATTACAAGGGGTTTGAGGTTTACGCATTTCCCAATGGAGAGAGAAACTCTACTCTCGGCACTGACGGATTACACCCAAGCAGCATGCTACAACAACTATGCTCATAATTATGTTCAGCGCCTAGGACCTGTGTTCAATTCTTGGCTTGAGTCACGGTCTGTACGGAGACTGCACATTCTCCCTGTATCTGTGTGGGTTTCCTCCAAGTGCTCTGGTTTCCTCCCACAGTCTGAAAGACGTGCTGGTTAGGTGCATTAATCATGCTGAATTCTCCCTCTGTGTACCGAAACATGCGCCAGAGTGTGGCAACAAGAGGATTTTCACAGTAACTTTGTTGCAGTGTTAATGTAAGCCTACTTGTGACATTAATAAATAAACTTTAAATTTAAATTTCGGCTTTAAGCTGACTGGAAAATGATTACCCAGTATCAATTTGCAATCATCATGTAACTTTAAAGTGTGGTAAGAAATTTCCATTAAAATCATGGATGATGAAGAATCCAGAATAAAAGCAGAAAAACATCGCACTGAAACATTGGATTTACTGAACCCTGCTCAGCAGCAAACTGTCCATTCCCACTGAAAATCATTGGACTTTTGGGTGAGCCTTCAAATCTTTGGCGGCCTATCCCAGTAAAATGGGACTGGAAAATCCCAAGCCATTAACCCTATTTCTTTCTCCCCAGATGCTGCCTGACTTGCTGACTATTGCCAGCATCCTCTTTTTTATTTCAGATTTCCAGCATCTGCTTTTTGGAGCAGAAGCCAATATTTTTTTGACTGTCACTTTTGATGGAGTGATCATGCATCAGCAAAGCCTATTGCGTGTGAATGCAACACACTTATTTTTTTATGCAAGGCAAGTAGCAATTTAAATGTTTCTCTTCTATCTTCATTTGCAATGTTTCCCTAGGGATTTGGCTGATGAACGTAAACTGAAATTCAATATCTCCTTCAATTTTTATACTTTGTCAGCAGCATGGCTAACATTTTGTCAATTCAGCTGAATGCCATTTACACTCGCTTACAATTCTGGATATTGTGAATTCCAGTTCCAAGGGAAAGTTTAGGAAGTTTCTTGCCAAACAAGACTTTTCAAAGTGATCTTAGTTTGGAGTTTTTGAGTGAAGGGGATTTTTTCCTCTGTGTTTCATTTTAATAAAAATGCAGTTGGCCAGGAACTCACTCCATTCCAATCCTGGAAGGTCTTTTGGGAATTGCCCTCACTCAATGGCTGATCCCATTTTGTCTACTCATAAGTCATGACTGAATGGACGGGGTATTGAAAATTTCCCAGGAGATCTCCTGGTTGCTAACCATACCGTAGGATCATAGATCCATAGAATCCCTACAGTGTAGAAGAACACCATTCGGCCCGTCAAGCCTGCACCAAAAACAATCTCACCAAGGCTTTATCCCGATAACCCCATGTTATTATCCAGCTTATCCCCCTTCACTAAGGGGCAAGTTAGCATGAGTAATCCACCTAACCCGCACATCTTTGGACTGCAGGGGGAAACCGGAACACCCAGAGAAAACCCACATAGACATGGGGAGAACGTGCAAACACCACAAAGGCAGTTACCCAAAGCTGGAATTGAATTGGGTCCCTGGCACTGTGAGGCAGCAATGCTGACTACTCTGACAAGAGATTCGCAGAAACCCTTTTCTTTGTTCCCTCAGTGACACTAATAGTTTGTTGCAGAATGTGGCAACTCTTTTTTACCCACTGATGGATGTCATCCTAGTGTAATGGTTTCCCCTTTTTTGCTTATTTAGTAGAAAATAAGTGTCATGCCTTGATATGCCTGAAAATATTCACTTGGCTCTCCAAAGGTCAATTATTTCCTTAGCCAAAGTCGGTAATCCTTTTTCCACCTCTCCGCACAATAAAAACATTCTAAAATAAAAACAGCAAATACCTGCAGTCAAATCTTCACCTTTCCATTCCCAAATCTCCAGTGTACACATTTTATTGCTCTCCCTCTTTCTACCGTGCACCAGCCTCTCCCCCTTCAGACCAACTGCCACATCCCTCAGTCAGTTCTTTACCAAGCTGCACCTTTGTTTTGCTATTAACACATTCTGATCACTTAATGGGACTTTCAACACCTTCTCAGCCTTTTCCATGTTCATTTACATCCCCTTTGTTCAATTCCACTACCCCTCGCTACCCTTACGGTGTAAATATTTGCTCACTCCCTTTCCTCTTAGCTCTGACGAAGGGTCATCTCGACTCAAAATGTTGGCTCTATGCTCTCTCCACACTTGCTGTCAGACACGCTGAGATATTCTAGCATTTCTCTGTTTTTGTTTCAGATTTCAGCATATGCAGTATTTTGTGTTTATCTCCAGTGTACACGATCGTTTTCCTTATCTACCTTGGTGCAGATCTTCTGTTATTTGCTGCAATCTGCTTTCTGCCCATAGATTTTGCCACTTCCAATCCTGAGGCAGGATACAGCACTTTAACATCCAAAGCACTGCTCTCCATCTCTCTCCAGCAGGACCTCTGGGCTGTTCCTGTCGTTAGATTGTTCCTGTCAAACAGTGCATTCATTACCATCCTCATCATGCTGCTACCATGGTCTCCTGCCAGCAAGACAGAAAAGAACACTATAAAGGGATTGATTTTCAAAGTCAACAAAAGAGCATTTACATTCCAGGGCAAACTTCACTCAAAAATACATTACAAACATTTTAATTAAAATGATCAAGCACCTCAAATAATTAATTTTAAAGCGATCGACAGCATTCTTACCAGTTCATTTCTTCCAAATATCCCAGACCCAGAACACAGTGATGTTTCAGCACGCAAACATACAAATTAGAATTAGGAGTAGGCCATTCAGCCCCTCGAGCCTACTCTGCCACTCACTAAAGTTATGACTGATTTGCTTGTGGTCTCAACTCCACTTACCTTCCTTCCTTGATACCCGTTGATTCCCTTTTCAATTCAGAATCCTCACCAGTTGTACTAGTTTGTCTCTTATTAGAACATAAAAACATAAGAAATAGGAGCAGGAGTAGATCACACAGCCCCTCGAACCAACCCTGCCATTCAATAAGATCATGGCTGATTTGTAGTGGTTCAGTACCACTTACCCACTTTCTCCTCGTAACTCTTAATTCCCTTGTCAATTAAAAACCTATCCACTCTTGACTTGAACATATTCAGTGAGGAAGCCTCCGCCACCTCAGCGGGCAGAGAATTCCAAAGTTTACCACCCTTTGCGTGAAGAAACTCCTCTGCAAATCTGATCTGAACCACCACCCCCCCCCCCTCCCCACCCCCCAGTCTTGAGGCTGTGCCCTCTAGTCCTGCTATCTTTGCTAAGCGGGAAGAGTCTCTCAACCTCTACCCTATCCATCCCCTTCATTATCTTATACGTCTCTATAAGATCCCCTCTCAGCCTTCTAAATTCCAAAGAGTACAAACCTAGCCTATTCAGTCTCTCCTCATAATCCAACGCCCTCATCTCCGGTATCAGCCGAGTAAAACTTCTCTGCACCCCCTCCAAGGTTAATATATCCTTCCTTGAATGCGGCGACCAAAACTGCACACAGTACTCCAGCTGTGGCCTCACGAGCACCCTATACAGCTGCAACAGAACCTCCCTACTTTTATATTCTGTCCCCCTAGCTATAAAGGCCAACGTTGCATTCGCCTTCTTAATCACCTGCTGCACCTGCATACTGTGTTTCTGCAATTTGTGCACAAGGACCCCCAGGTCCCTCTGCACCGTTGCATGCTGTAGCTTTTCACCATTTAAATAGTAGTCCTTCCTACCATTATTCTTCCCAAAGTGGATAACCTCACACTTGCTAACATTATACTCTATCTGCCAGGTCCTCGCACATTCACTCAACCTATCCAGATCCCTCTGCAGGCTTTCCACACCTTCCACGCAATTTGCTTTTCCATTCATCTTCGTGTCATCAGCAAATTTCGTCGCCCTGCACTCTGCCCCTTCCTTCAGATCATCGATGTAAATGGTAAATAGTTGAAGACCAAGAGAGTTAAAATTGACAGTTCTGGAATTGAAGGGAACTCCAGGCACTCCACTAGTCACCAGCTGCCAATCAGAATAGCACCCATTAATACCTACCCTCTGCTTCCTATTAGACAACCAATCCTCTAACCAGTCTAACACCCTATCCCGCAATTCCCTGCACTTTAACATTCTGCAGCAATCTTTTGTGAGGCACATCATGGGCAATGTCTTTACAATAGATCTTTACAATAGAGGGGATATCAGCAGCGTAACTAAATTTCAAACAGGAAACTTAGGTTATAATTAACATGTCAATGTGGTCAGGAAAGAGGTTAGAGTTGTTGTTACCAAGTGGGTAATTTGTGGCACAGGCCAGAGATGATGGCTTCAACCTTCTCAAAGTTTAGCTAGAGGGAACTAAGATTTAATCCGAGGTGAAATTAGGTATGAAATCTGACAATTAAAATACAGTAGAAGGAGAGGTGGAGGAGAGAGTTTAATCAGAAATGATTTGCGAACTTAATTTATGTTATATTCATCAAACATGATGGGGTGGTTGGAGAGTTAAAATTGACAGTTCTGGAATTGAAGGGGACTCCAGGCAGTGGACAGATCTTCAGCTGCATGGAACAGGCTCACTATGGCGTTTACACCTGCCTGCTCTTTGCAAATCATCTCTCATGTGGAGGACTTTCACAACCTCGATATGGAAGGATACATTCCCAATATAACACTGGAACCACATCTTACAGATTTCAGGGCTGGAGTTAAAATACATCAGCTGAATGTCTTTGAATCCTTCCTCTATGGTTGTCTGCAAGCATTCTTCAGGGTAGGTGTTGACAATGCCTCTGAGTTCTAACATCCTTTGACAAAGCACAGACCTCATTTGATTTATATTCTGATGCAGGTCATGAAGAAAGTGTAGCACACCATGCCTTCATCTTTAATTTGCCTAACCCTTCTTAGTCCCAACCTACTCTGTGTTTTATGCAGTGCTCCCTCATCCACCTTATCTAAATATTATGAAGTGTGAATGTGCTTGTGTTTAATGCAAGTGAGCACAGTAATAGTTAATGCTATGCGGAAACATTAAGCTGCCAACGTTACAGAAAACTTATTTCTTGCTGGATTATTTGTCTGACTTTGTAAGCACACTTGAACATTTGGGTATTGTTTCCACATTGTGGGAACAATTTATTGTTTGTGCGCAGACAGTGTGCATAATTACTTTACATAGCCAACCATAGAATAGGCAATTAATATGACACACTCAGCTTGGCCTGTGCATCTTCCCATGCATTTCTCTGACCTCCTCAGCCCTAGTGTTTTCAAAAGTCTCCCTCCCAATTAGATAAACCAGCCTGTTCTCATAGGCAGCTAATGATCTCTCTTGGGAGATTTACTAACCTTTGGTGATTCTTGCCCTCCAATTAAGTGCCATTTTTGTCTTTAATGATAAGAGCAGTAAGGGTTACAATGGGCTAAATTGGCAGTTCAAAATTCAGACATTCAAGCCTTTAAATTTCTAATCTCGGAACATGTCCATCATACTACATCAGTCCTTACTTGATATTTCACAGCACCCTAACTGTGAAAATCTTTATCATACTGTAAAGATTTCTTTAGACCTTCCTCTAGATCCTCTGTGGAAATCTCTTTAGGATTGCCTGCACTCTTATATACTGTATTGCCATTCTCTTAATCTGTGGTATCAGAGTAACAGTGTTAATAGAACAATGCCAGCATTTGTGAGGCATTTTGTCACATTTAAATATCCAAAAGTAAATGACATTTTTCAATTTGCTGAGATGTACCTGATATTATAGCCGACTGCCCAGCAACAGCCCAAATAAAAGCCACAAAATTCTGACAGTCCACTGCGGGACCCAGAGCCAATTAATTTTGAAGGTTGGAAAGTCACAAGCACTTCAAATTGGAAGCAGTGACCTGTGCAGCCACTCTCCAATCTGCTTCAGTTGAACAAGTTCTGTGATGGGAGCAATCTTGCTATTTCAGGTAAATTGTTTTTCTCCAGGACGCCTTCTACTCTCACCTACCTCTCGCTGCCACTCATTCTGGCTTTGCCAGAGTGATCAGTGAAACATCATTGCACAATTGTGCTCTGTCTAGTGCAATCCACAGCTGTATTTGGTGAAATACCTGCGCCTTGTACGGTTTGGACGGCACACCTACACAGTGCTTAACCCTGCTGCCTCACAGTGCCAGGGATCTGAATTCGATTACGGTCTCGGGTCACTGTCTGTGTGGAGTTTGCATATGCTCTGGTTTCCTCCCACACTCCAAAGATGTGTGGGTCAGGTTGATTGGCCGTGCTAAACTGACCCTAGTGTCAGGGCTATTATAGAATAGAATCCCTACAGTGCAGAAGGAGGCTATTCGGCCCATGAAGTCTGCACTGACACAATCCTACCTAGGCCCTATCTCCCATAATCCCATGCATTTACACTAGTTTGTCCCCCTGACACTAAGGGATAATTTAGCATGCCCAATTCATCTAACCTGCACACCTTTGGACTGTAGGAGGAAATAGGAGCATCTGGAGGAAACCCATGCAGACATGGGAAGAATATGTAAACTCCACACAGAAAGTGGTCCAAGCCATGAATTGAACCTAGCACTATGAGGCAGCAATGCTAACCACTGTGCCACTGTACCATCAATAAGCAGGATAAATGGGTGGAGGTAGAGGAATAGGGTGTGGATGGGATTGTTGTCAGTGCAGATTTAATGGACAGAATGGCCTCCTTCTGAGCTGTAAAGATTCTATAATTCTATGATGAATTGGCAATTTAAGTGCTGCTCAGATATATGGAAGTAGAAATGTAAAGAAACATCAAGGTCTCTCAGTTTTCTCTTCTGCCTGCTATAGAATATGAGTTTCATATAATCAACTGTCAGAAAGTGTTTTATATATTGGGTGGATATTAAAATCTACCAAAAAATTATTGCAAAACTATAAAAGATCCCTACATAAGGAATTGGCAAAGTTAATGCAAGACATGAACAAAAAAAAAGAGTAGGGGTTTTAATGTGATTGCATTGCTGGTGGAATTCTAGGACAACCTGCCAAGATGTCTGATATTAACACCACTGGGTTTCCTGGGTCAGCTAATTTAAATGATGATGAATCGGTTCCCATCAGAAAACCTACTATTAAGTAACAATTGTAATGGAGAACGGGGAAATTCAAAGAATGGAAAATTTTGCAGAATTGAAAATTTTACAGCAAGTCAAAGGGCCAGACCAGACCAAAATATTTTGTTGCAGCTTCAAACGTTTATATGCGTCATGTGAAAAAGTTCATTTTAGAAGCACCATGGTGTCAATTTTTTTGAATTGAGATCTGGAAATCTTAGGAAATGATGCTCAGAAGGAGAACCTAGTTGCCATTAGCTGTACTGGTGGGCATTGCCTTAAACCTGGTGAATAGAGGTGGCACAGACATTTCAGATGGCTATGCGATGCTGTGGATCTTTAATGGCCTAATTAAAGAGGTTAAGATAATAGGAGATATCTAAGTATACTACCATATGTCAGTTCCCCAAAAATTATCATTACCATTTCCAAGCGTTTAAGTAGAAAACCATTGGTATACATCAGTGACTCTGGCCATGTTAGCTTGCACCATCTTTCACAGCTTTAGAAGCCTCAACTGGAATGTTGCACAACAATTTGTTATTGCTTTATACATTAAATCACTCATGTGGACAGCATGATTGTTGGTATCAGAGGACTTGTGTAACTGAATAGTATACCCGAACAGTATACATGAACAGGCGCCAAAGTATTGTGAATAGCAAATGTTCACAGTAAATTCATTGCAGTGTTAATGTAAGCAGACTTGTGATACTAATAAATGAACTTTAAACTTAAAACAACTAATTTAATCCTGTTTTGCCTTATATACATAGATACATGCATGGTCACCAGACGGCACTATAACAGATCCCAGCATTTTTCATCACTTATCTTGCTCTGCCTGCTGACAATTGACTTCTAACCTGTCAAAGACCTTTTCCACTACTTGCATTATTTCTTATAAGAGAAATGAGACAGAAGCAAGGTACCAAGAGCAGACCGCTCAACTTCAAATTGCTGATCCTTTTGAAGATTATTTGGTTGTAAGATCCACACTGGAGGAAGTCAGTGACATGTGAATTGTGGAGGGGTAGGGGATTAAATGCCAATATCGCCTGTATATTCATCCAGACATTCTGTTACTGTTCCAACATGTGTTGCAGGAGTGTAAATGACAGAAAAACTTTCTTTGCCTGTTCTGTTCTAGCTCACCCTTCACTTCTGGATAAAACAGCAGTAGGAACTGGTAGGGGAAACATGACCTTCAAGGGCCTTCTGTTTCAAGCCTTCCCAGCAAGGCATCACCTATACAATCATTCACTCTTTCCTTGGCAAAGACCAGTACAATTCTGTGTATCAGGGGAAAGGACATGGGGAGGAGGTTGTGAGCAGGGGCCAGAGTAGAGAGAATATGTGGAGAACACACAGTTGACAAACATGAATGTGTGAGAGGATTTTTAAAATTTAATGAATTTACAGGATGTGGCTCTCACCAACAGGTTCAGCATTTATTGCCCACTTCCTGCTCCAAGTTACACACACATTTGAAACTATGGATGTGATTTTTCATGCAACCAGCTGCGTGTTTCACAATGGTGGAGGCAATCCGACATTGACTGGTGGTGGGGTCTTCTGGTCCTGCCATTGTCAACAGGATTTCCTGGTGGATGCACCCCTCACCACTGGGAAACCTGGACAGGAGAACAAGGTCCTTCCAACAGTTAGAAAATTCCAGCCTATGTTCCTGATCTTTCACTGTTGTTGGGTCAAAATCCTGGAACTTCCTTCCTTATAGCAGTATGGCTGTACCTACATAGCTACATTGCATGGACTACAGGAGTTCAAGTAGGCAACTCACCACCATCTTCCTAGGGGCAATTAGGAATTGATAATTAATATGACTTTGAGAGCAGCATTCAAATTCCATGAAGGAATAAAGCAAAATGTCTTTTGTGATTATGTACACTCCTATATTCATGTGTAACCGTTAGGATATTCAGAAGGATATTAGTGACAATGTTGTTCATGCAAACATGGTTCTCAGAAGAAAGTGACCAGAATACATTTGTCTGTTGCCACCAGCACTGGATTTTCTTCCTTCTTTGCGTACTTCATGTGGTGGTCTCTTTGCAATGCAAAATTACAATGCTCCCCCATTTGTCCTTGAGAATCATAGTTTTGCAAGCCTCAACTGGAATATTGCACAACAGTTTGTTATTGCTTTATACATTAAATCACTCATGTGGACAGCATGACTATTGGTAACAGAGGACTAGTGTAACTGATTATATTGCAGAACACCCTCCAATCTGAAGAATTCTTCCAACATTCCAAATGTGTGCTCAGTGATAAAGTGCTTTGCGGACTGAATCTTCTTGTAATAATAACCTACTTTTCCTCCCGGCAACCACATAGCTGTCATTTAGTCAGGGCAGCAGAGGACAACCTTGATCTTCTCCACCATGTGGCTTTGCATTAAAGAGTGAATAAACTGTATGACAGAGCTAATATAAAAGGAGCTATCAGGCAAAGAAATATGTTTTGATGCTGATGGTTGCACACAACTGGACACTGAGAGATCGGTAGCATTTCCTGTCAATGTAAACAGCTAGATTGATGAAGTATGGCAACATTTTAGCATCTGTAATCCATTTGTCCTTGGGGATTCCTGCATCTTGATGAAATTGTACGGCCTTCTCGTGCTGAAACCCAGTGTCTAGAGTAAGGTAAGGAAATGGATTACTTCAGCTGACAAAGCATCAGTGGTATGCCCAATGGGCATGTGCACAACCAACTGACAAATGCTAAAATTTCCCACAAACAAGGCTAAAATTCACTCATGAAAAGGAATTCCACACAACATGAATATAGTGAACATGCTGGGATTGATGTGTAAATCAAGCTTTGGCATGAGGTTCCCTGATGACTACTACTGTGAAGAAGAACTTCCTCATGTACTGATCCTGGATGAAGAACAGATTGAAAATTAGGTGGCTGTTTGATGCTTCCTATGCATCCTGACAAGTCTCTGGTCCCATTTTCTTTCCTTTCCTTTTTCCAGACAAAAGTAGGATTCCAGGATGAAATACCAGGGTACCCGTGTGGACAGTGTAAGGATCCCAAAAATTGGAAGCCACACAGCTGAAGCAAAAGGACAAAATTTTTAACAAGCTTGGAAATAGCAAAGAATAAAAGAAGTCAAAGGATATTTAAAAAGGATATTAAAAAAAACTGAAAGTCATTTTTAACTTCTGTGACATTTTGAAAGCCTTTACCATTGAGCAGTAGCATCGGGAATACCCGCTTCATAAAGAAATTAATTACGTTAGGCAGGAAGGAAGGCACATGATCAGGTATGTGATTGATGACTTCAGCTTATCATTGTATCTTCATTACAAGAACAACCACCGGAAAGTGGCTGGGCAGCTCTGGTGCCTGATAGCACTTCCAGTAGAAAGTGAAAGATAAATGGCCAGTGAGCCAATTCCCTCTTCTCTCATTGCCAGGTATTCTGTTCTCCTTTCTATTCATAACAGCTGGACATGGTAATGCTACTACAATGGCATACACTGTTAAGGTAGAAATTTCCAGCTATGGTCCAAATATTAGGTGCATAAAGTAAATATTGCAAGGAGAGTTTCAAGATTTAACACTTTTAATACAGACCTTAGTGTATTGGGAGCACATATTGTAGGGTTGGTCATGAGGTGAGTACATCTGGTTTATGATTCATTTCATTTTCTGTCCATTCAATTTTTAATGAACTTGAAATTGTGTCATCCAAAATTCTCAAAATATGCTCCTGCCATGTGAAGCCATACATCAGGATTGTCAAGCAGAATACACAAACTTCATTTTAACAGATGCAAAATTGTGGGTCATGAACGAAGTTCATTGATCTTCATCACATATAAATTTAATTGAAAAGGAATAGACAGTTGCATCCAAGTCTGCAGATGTCAAGAAGTTAAGAGATGGATTAAACTGAGTGCAGGAAAACCATAGGAGAACAAAGAAAGAGTGACTGGGAAAATCTAGCGGATGGAGGTCAATGAGGAAGTGCAAGATCATTTACTTTATCTGAAAATACATCTTCCAATTGGAGGTAGAATAGGGCCTGTACGAGAACAAAGGGCTAGAAATTGGCCTACATAATTCTTTGGCCTTAGGAGCTGCAACTCACAACCTGCCCACTTAATGCTGGAGTTGGGCATGACATAAACCTGGTGCTGCTTCTTCAATTACCTGATAGTAATATTCTAGCAGGGAGCCGAGCAACACTGATTTCAAACAGACATATTTTCACTGGACCAATGTGTTTATTCTGCAGTGTGCAAATTACAAACCTTTAGTAAAATCGTAAATGCTCTTGAAGGGCAGACAAGGCCTGTCAAACAGTCAAGTTATTTAATCAGACAGTATTTGTAAATGTAATGGATGGAAGTTTTCTCATGTTGTGAATTCTGATGTTGTGAGGTCTGTCTTGTCTCTGCCACCCCTCCCCCGAGCCAAGATCCCACCATTTGGCCACTTTGCCCAAGGTGAGGTGGGAAACTCCCTGACTCCAGCTACCATTCTCAGGAGAGAAAATCCATGTCTTTATAAATGTAAATACTTGGGCAGGATTTTCAGATGGCCAAAGAGTCGACAGGAACACACCCTTCCAACCAGAACAGATCAATAGCCATTTCATACTTTGAGCAGAACTAACTGGCTCAAGATGGGACTTCTGCCCCTCACATAGGAGGAAGCCCCACCTCAGATACCAGCCGGCCAATCTGTTTGGCAGCTCTGTATTCCCTTCAGTACTAGTAGCAACAAAGGCCAGGATTGGGGCTATAAAGCTGTCCTGGAGGCTGGGACCAGATAAATAAGAGGGGGGGGGGGGGCGCTCTCAGAGTGGGAAGGGGTAGTGACGCTGCAGAGGAGGGAGAAAGGAGAGTTTGGGCATTGACTGAGAGGTGAGGGGTGAAAGAATTTGGTATCAGAAGTATTTTGAATGTCAATAATATATAGACCAATCATAAAATCTAGTGCTTCATTGCAAAGAAAAATGAAAAGAGCTAATGGAAAGCAAATGTAAGAATGCCAAGCTTCAGTTGCGTAGAACTCTGCTGGAATACTACTGTCAGTTTTGAGTACCTGACCACAGGTAATGTATGGAAGAGGTGCAACACAGATTGATCCAAATTATGCCAGGGATTATAAGGATCAATTTCAATGGCTAGTTAGATCAACTTCAATTTCTTTGAGTTTGGTGGCTGACGAATGATCTGATTGAGATATTTAATATTACCCCTTGAAATCAATATGGTAGATACCAAGAAATTATTTTCTCTGGTGGGGAAACTCTGCAGGGACTATATAAACTGTCCTGGAGTCTTAGATCAGATAAGTAAGAGGGAAGTATAATCTTAAAATTGATGTAGACCATTTAAGGAGTGAAATCAGAAAGTAATTTTGATAGTTTTGTCCATAAGGGAATTAAAAGTTGTTGAACAACAGCAAGCAATTTGATTTGAGGTATGAGCCCCTTCACTGTCAGAGTTTGCAAGATTGGAATTCTCAATCAAATAGCTAGTTTTGCCCACTCAAACAATTTCACTCCTGTACTAACAGAGTTCTGATGTAAATGGAAGAACTGTCTTGATGCAGTAGGTCTCCAAATAAAATGTTTCTATGTAAGAATCAGTTTGTTGTGAAGGAACAAATACCAGAAATTGGAAAGCTCACTGCAGTGACAAACAAAAAAACTAAGATAATGAGTTACAAAGGAAGTGATCCTTAAAAACTGGTGCAATTTGTAGGCTTTAAAATAACAATTCTCTGAATGAAGTGAAGGTAACAGATGTAATAGGATCAATGCCCTGTGTTGCAATACTTCATATATCCACGATGCACATGTCAGAACACAGATAGATTCCAGAGTACAGAATATAACATCTCACAAAGCACAGCAAGGATTAAAGAATGAGCTAGTCCTGCATGCTTCAAGTAAAATGGGCATAGAAAGCACAATTTATTTTGGAAAAATGTATTGTAATTTGAAACATGTTATTGAGGCAGAATTTTCCTGCAGTGGGCAGGGGGCAGACCATGCAAAGGTCTGATGGCCTTGGTGGGAATTTCCAACTTGGGGTGAGTGTGGCCAGAAAATCTTGCCCACCGACATTCTAGATCAAAAAAGGTGCATTTTTAGAGCATTTTGCATTATGCTAAAAAAATTAAGGAGGGAGATCAGAACACATCATATGAGCTGCTTTAATTGTCTATTGGAAATAAAAACAGAATATTCTGGAAATACGCAGCAGATTAAGAAGCATTTGTAGAGAGAAAAATTGACTTGGACCGCCAGTCTAAAATATTGGGCAGGATTTTATGGATTTGCTTATCACAAAACTGTAACTTCCACCCCAGGTCAACAGACCTTCCCATGTTTCACTTCTCACCTGCTCCAATTTCCATGGCAAGTGGGATGGTAAAATTCAGGCCACTCTGCTCCTTTCTTCACAGATACTGCTTAACATGCTGAATATTTGCAGATTTTGTTTTGCTATTGTATTTCAGATTGCTAGCACCTGCCGTATTTTTCTTATCTTTTTTCTCCATTATTTTGGCTAAGCAAAATAAAATCCAATTTAGCAAGAAAAATCAGAAAACTGAATTACAGGCTCGGAATCCAATTCCCATTATCATACTAACATTTATCCTGATGCATCTTTGTAAGTAATGAATGCAGTTTAGAGCTGATTTTTAAAATCAGTTATGATCACATGGAAACTCAGCAAAATGGAACTATGGAGAAATCCACAAGAAGAAATTCCTATTTCTTGGTGGAAATTGCACATCAAGCTTAGATAAACCGGGAGAATTTGTGTTTGTTTGGTAATAAACAAGGCTTTAAGTATGTAAGAACATAAGAACATAAGAAATAAGAACAGGAGTAGGTCATTCAGCCCCTTGAGCATGCCCCGCCATTCAATAAGATCATGGCTGAACTGTAGTGGTTCAGTACCACTTTCCCGCTTTCTCCCCGTAACCCTTAATTCTTTTGTCAATCAAAAACCTATCCACTCTTGACTTGAACATATTCAGCAAGGAAGCCTCCACCACCTATCGGTCAGAGAATTCCGAAGATTCACTACCCTTTGTGTGAAGAAACTCCTCCGCAACTCCGATCTGAACCCCCCACCCCCCAGTCTTGAGGCTGTGCCCTCTAGTCCTGCTATCTTTGCTAAGCAGGAAGAGTCTTTCAACCTCTAAATTATCCATCCCCTTCATTATCTTATACGTCTCTATAAGATCCCCTCTCAGCCTTCTAAACTCCAAAGAGTAAAAACCTAGCCCATTCAGTCTCTCCTCATAATCCAATACCCTCATCTCCGGTATCAGCCTAGTAAACCTTCTCTGTACCCCCTCCAAGGCCAATATATCCTTCCTCGAATGTGGCGACCAAAACTGCACACAGGACTCCAGCTGTGGCCTCACCAGTACTCTATACAGTTGCAACAGTATCTCCCTACTTTTATATTCTATCTCCCTATCTATAAAGGCCAACATTGTATTCACCTTCTTAATCACCTGCTGCCTCTGCATACTGTGTTTTTGCGAATCATGCACAAGGACCCCCAGGTCCCTCTGCACTGTCGCATGCTGCAGCTTTTCGCCATTTAAGTCGTAATCCTTCCTACCAATATGTATGGCGCAACTGTCAGTATTTAACCAGTCAACACCACGTAGTTCACCAATATAGAACATTGATAGACTGTTTATCTAGCTAAAACCAACGTTGCGATATTCATGTTGTTGAACATTCATTGTTTTCTACTGAATTATTAATTTGACAGGCAAGATCTCTGTTATTAGAAACTCATCTTCATTTTGAACACATCAGAAAGAACATTCAACAAATTACATTTTCAGCAACCAAAATTAACAACCAGAGAACAGAAATACCCAAAGGCTAGGCCAGTATCTTCCACCTCCACAGTTCTTGCATTTACCTCAGAAATGCTTCCTATTCCACATTTCCCTGGCAGCTCGCATTTTTTTAACCATAGCAGGTCTACTTTATATCTGGCTGTATCACTTCAACCAAAGTAATTAGCAGAACTCAGCTTATTAAAATTGCAATGGTTCTTTGCCCATTGAATAAAACCTGGCCTGATTATCTTCATCACAGAATACTTAAGGAAGTGACCTTGGAAATGGTCATCATTTTCCAAAATTTTTTGTATTCTGGAATATTTCCTACAGATTGGAACGTAGCTAATGTATGCCTGCTATTCAAAAAGGGAAGTAGAAAGAAAACGGAACTAGAGACCAGTGAGCTCAACGTTAGAACTGGGGTAGTTTCTAAAGTCCATTATCAAGGATTTCATAGCTCAGCATTTGGAAAGCAGTAATATAATCAGACAAAGTCAACACAGATTTACAAAAAGGAAATCATGCTTGGTGAATCTTTTGCAATTTTTTGAGGATGTAGAGTTGACCAAAGAGAACCAGTGGATGTGGTGAAGGCTTTGTGCGTTGTCTCACACAGCAGAGTACGATGTAAAGTTAAAGTGCATGGGATTACAGGTAGTGTCCAGAGATGGATCCAAAGCTGATTAGCAATAGGTAAGCAAAGAAGTGGCATAAATTTGTACTTTTCCAATTGGCAGGCTGTGACTAGTTGGACACCACAGGGATCTATGCTAGGACAACAACTCTTCATATTATATGTTAATGATTTAGAAGAAGGAATTAAATATATTATCTCCAAACTTGCAGATGGTACAAAGTTGGGTAGGAGGGTGGAGCTGTGAGGAAGATGCAGAGATGTTTCAGCGTGATTTGGACAGGCTGAGTGATTGGACATATGTATGGTGGAAGCAGTATAATGTGGATAAATGTGAGGTTATCCACTTAGGTAGTAAAAATAGGAAGGCAGATTATTGTTTGAATGTATGTAAATTGAGTGGGGTGGATACTCAGCGAGATCTTGGAGTCCTTATGCATCAGTCATTGAAAGATATAGTAGGCAGTAAAGAAGACAAATGGTATGTTGGTGTTCATATCATGAGGATTTGAATGCAGCAATGGGCATGTTTTACTGCAATTGTATAGGGTGTTGGTGAGACCACACCTGAAGCAGTGAACACAGTTTGATGTCCTTATCTGATGTCTTTGCTACAGAAGGAATACAGTGAAGGTTAACTGGGCTGATTCTTGCGATAGCAGGTGTGTCATATGAGGAGGGAGAGACTAAGTTGATTAGGAATTCATTCATTGAAATTTCAAAGAATGACAGGGGATCTCATAGAAAATTTTAACAGAATTAAACAGGATAGATTCAGAAAGAATGCTCCCGATAGTAGGGGATGCAGAACTATTGGTCATAATTTGAGCCTAAGGGACAAATCTTTTAGGTTTGAGGGGAGGAGAAATTTGAGGGGAGGAGAGTGGTGAATCTGTGGAATTTACTACTGCAGAAAGTAGTTGAGACCAAAACGTTGTGTGATTTCAAGAAGAAATTAAATGCAGCTCTTGGAACCAAGGGATGTAGACAAAAGAAATTTAGCATGTCTGCTGCCATTCTCACCAACTTTTATAGATGCACCATAGAAAGCATTCTTTCTGGTTATATCACAGTTTGGTATGGCTCCTACTCTGTCCAAGGCCGTAAAAAACTATAGAGGGTTGTGAAAGAAGGCTAGTCCATCAAGCAAACCAGCCTCCCATCCATTGACTCTATCTATACTTACTCCTGCCTTGAAATGCAGCCAGCATAATCAAGGACCACATGCCTCCCAAACATACTGTCTTTCACTTTCGTCCATCTGGAAAAAGATACAAAATTCTGAGGACACATACCAACCAACTCAAGAACAGCTTCTTTGCTGCCATCAAACTTCTGAGTGGACTTCATATTAAGTTGCTTATGCTCTATACTCTAGCTGTGACTGTAACACATTTTCTATACCCTCTCCTTTATTTACAGTATGCGTTGTCTGTATAGCATGTAATAAACAACATTTTTCACTGTATACTAATACATGTGATAATAATAAATCAAATGCATGCAGGAAAAAGCCAATGTAGTTGAGGAGAATACTGAGATACAGGCTTTTAGATTAAGGATTGAGGTACATAAGGAGGAAGTGTTAGCAATTCTTGAGAGTATGAAAATAGTTAAGTCCCCTGGGCCACATGGGATTTATCCTTGTATTCTCTGGGAGGCTAGGGAGGAGATTGCAGAGCCTTTGGCTTTGATCTTCATGTCGTCATTGGCTACAGGTACAGTGCCAGAAGACTGGAGGATGGCAAATGTTGTCCCCTTGTTTAAGAAGGGAAGTAGAGACCATCCTGAGAATTATAGACCGGTGAATTTTACTTCTGTTGTAGGCAAAGTCATGGAAAGAATTATAAGAGATAGAATTTATAACATCTAGCGAGAAATAAATTGATTAGGGATAGTCAACATGGTTTTGTGAAGGATAGGTCATGCCTCACAAACCTTATTGAGTTCTTTGAAAAAGTGATCAAAAAAGTGGATAAGAGTAAGGCAGTTGACGTGGTGTATATGGATTTTAGCAAAGCATTTGGTAAGGTTCCCCATGGTAGGCTACTGCAGAAAATGCAACCACTTCCTTCACCTCTCACAATAACCTGGGGTACATCCCATCCGGTCCCGGCGACTTGTCTATCTTGATAGAATTTAACAGGTCTAACACATCCTCTTTCCTAACATCCACATACTCAATCTTTTCCGTATGCCGCAAACCTGCAGTGCAATCTCCCAGTTCACTTTCCACCGTGAATACCGAGGCAAAGTACTCGTTAAGCACCTCTGCCATTTCTTCCGGATTCACACAGACTTTTCCCCCTTCACCTTTTATAGGCCCTATCCCTTCTCTTCTCATCCTTTTACTTTTCACATATTTGTAGAAGGCCTTGGGATTCTCCTTAATCTTCCCTGCCAAGGCCTTCTCATGACCCCTTCTGGCTCTCCTAATTTCCTTTTTAAGTTCCCTTCTACACACCTTATACTCCTCTAGATCCCTAACATCCCCTAGCTCTCTGAACCTTTTATATACCATTTTTTTCTTCCTAACTAGGTTCACCACTACCTTCATGCACCACGGTTCCCGCTTACTACCAGAACCTCCTTGACTCCTCGGGACATTGTCTTGCAGTGCCCCAGACAAACATTCCTTGAAAAACCGCCACTTCCCTTCTGTACTCTTCCCCAAGAACACCTCCTTCCAGTTTATGCTTCCAATTACCTGCCTAATGTTTTCATATTTCCCCTTACTCCAGACATACACCTTCCTAGCCTGCCTGATCCTATCTCTTTCCATCGCTATCGTGAAAGAGATAGAATTATGATCCCCATTCCCAAGATGCTCACCTACCGTGAGATCCGACACCTGCCCTGGCTCATTAGCAAGCACCAGGTCAAGTACAGCCTCTCCTCTCGTAGGCTTTTCCACGTACTGTGTCAGGAAACCTTCCTGAACACACCTAACAAACTCCACACCATCCAAACTCCTTACCCTTGGGATATTCCAGTCGATGTTTGGGAAATTGAAATCTCCCATCACGACAACCTTGTTATTTCTACATCTGTCTAGGATCTGTTTCCCTATCTGCACCTCAAGTTCCCTGTCGCTATTGGGCAGCTATAGAATACACCCAGCAAAGTTATCGAGAATTTGCTGTTCCTAACTTCCATCCACAGAGACTCCATAGACAATCCCTCCCCGTCTTCCACCTTCCCTACAGCCATGACACTGTTCCTGATCAACAGTGCCACACCACCTCCTCTTTTGCCCCCAACCCTGTCCCTCCTGAAGCACCTGAATCCCGGCATCTGAAGTACCCAGTCCTGTCCCTGAGACAACCAAGTCTCTGTAATGGCCACCACATCACACTCCCAAGCAGCAATCCATGCCCTAAGCTCATCTACCTTATTTACTACACTCCTGACATTAAAATAGATACACCGCAGCCCCTCAGTCAGGATATTTCTCTTTTCCACCACCTGCCTAACCCCCCTCTCAGAGTGCCTACAGTCCTTCTCTATCTGGGAACTAACCTCCTTATTCCCCGTCCCATCGGTATTCCCACCCCCTATCTTTTCTAGTTTAAAAACTCCCCAGTAGCCCTAGCTAGCCTACCTGCCAAGATATTAGTCCCCCTAGGGTTCAAGTGCCACCCGTCCTTACTGTACAGGTCACACCTGCCCCTAAAGAGGTCCCAATGACCTATGAACCTGAATCCCTGCCCCCTGCTCCAGTCCCTCAGCCATGCATTCATCCTCCACCTCATTTGATTCCTGCTCTCATTCTCCTGAGGTGCAGGCAGCAATCCTGAAATTACTGCCTTTGCTTTTCTCTTCCTTAGCTTCCTATCCAGTTCTCTATAATCCCTTTTGATGACTGCCTCCCTCTTCCTGCCTATGTCTGCAGTACCTATATGCACTACAACTTCAGGTTCCTCACCTTTCAGGGTGTTTGGGAGGCGTCCAGAAACATCCCGGATCCCAGCTCCAGGAAGACAAACCACCATCCGCGACTCTCTCCTGCGTCCACAAAAACACCTGTCTGAACCCCTCACAGTGGAGTCCCCTATTAGTATTGCCTTTCCTCTCTCTTCCTTAGATTTTTTGCATACTGGCTCAGGTTTAGAAAGCGGGCCACTGCTGGCTCCCTCAGACGAGTTGTCCCCCCAATTAGTACTCAAGCAGGACTACTTATTATGAACGGGGACACCCTCCTATGTGCTCTTCCGCACCCGAGTTTTCCCCTTCCTGATAGTCACCCACGCACCTTCTTCTCGTTGCCCTGGTGTGACCACCTGTTGATAACTCCTGTCAATTATCTCCTCATTCTCCTAATGAGAAGAAGATCCTCAAGCTGCATCTCCAGTTCCTTAACCTTATCCCTTAGGAACTGCAGCTCTACACACCTAGCACAGGTATGGATGTCTGGGAGACCAGTAGCCTCAAGACCTCCCACATCTAGCACTGGGAACAACATGCCGGCCTCAAACCCATTATTTGCCCTCCTCTAGAAACACAAAGCAAAAAGTAATAAAAACTTATAACATACCCTGTCTCACCCTTTATGCTTAGGTCCTTTTAAGCCAAAGCCCTTACAGCTACACAAAAAAAAACTGATAAAAAAAACACAATCTTACCTGCTCTCTCTCTCTCTTTTTTAGGTTAGAGGAGGGGGGACGGTGGGATATTCTACCTGTGTAGAGTATCGGGATTTCCCACCACTCCAATTTATAATAAGCTTAAAAAAAACTACACTTCCCACGTGTCCTTGCGACACTTTCTGGCCTCTGGAAAATTTTTAAAAAATCTAGTGAAAAATCAATAAATTATACAGAAAAATCACACTACTCACCCACACCAACTCTCCACTCGGAATTCGCTGCCTCTCTTCAGTGTCCCCAAGGAACAATGAGACCGAGTCCCCGAGGTGAGTAACTTTTTAAACTTGAAAAAAAAACTACACTTCCCACGTGTCCTTGCGACACTTTCTGGCCTCCGGAAAATTTTAAAAAAAACTAGGTTGATGGGAAATATTCAGCCTAGAGTTCAATTACTTGTGGTGTGCCTCGGGGATCTGTTTTAGGGCCACTGCTGTCATTTTTATAAATGATGTAGATGAGGGTGTAGAAGGATGGGTTAGTAAATTTGCTGACAAAACCAAAGTTGGAGGAGTTGTAGACAATGAGGATGGATATTACAGTTTGCTGAGGGACATAGATAAGCTGCAGAGCTAAGCTGAGAGGTGGCAAATTGAGTTTAATGTGGAAAACTGTGAGGTGATTCACTTTGGTAAGAGTAACAGGAGTACAGAATATAGGGCTAACGGAAGGACTCTTGGTAGTGTCGACGAGCAGAGAGATCTGGTGTACATGTGCATAGTTCCCTGAAAGTTGGCACCCAGGTTGACAAGTTGTTAAGAAGGCGTACGGCATGTTAGCTTTTATTGGTAGAGGGATTGAATTTCGGAGCCATGAGATCATGCTGCAACTATACAAAACTCTGGTGCAGCCACACTTAGAGTACAATTCTAGTTGTGGCATTATAAGAAAGATGTGAAAGCATTGGAAAGGATGCAGAAGAGGTTTACTAGAATGTTGCCTGGTATGGTGAGAAGGTCTTATGAGGAAAGGCTGAGGGACTTGAAGTTATTTTTGTTAGAGAGAAGGTTAAGATGTGATCCAATTGAGGCATACAAGATGATCAGAGAATTAGATAGGGTGTACAGTGAGAGCCTTTTTCCCCAGATGGTGATGGCTAACATGAGGAGACATAGCTTTAAATTAAGGGGTGGTAGTTATAGGATGGATGTCAGAGGTAGGTCCTTTACTCAGAGGATAATAAGGGCATGGAATGCTCTGCTTGCAGAAGTTGTGGACTCGCCAATTTTAAGGGTGTTCAAATGGTCAGCGGATAGGCATATGGATAACATTGGAATAGTTTAGGTTAGAGGGTCATTAGATTTGTTCCACTGAGTTGGGCAACATCGAGGGCCAAAGGGCCTATACTGTGCTGTAATTTCTAAATCAAATTAAACTTGGCTGGCTTCTATATTGAATGTTGAGTCCTATATGAAAGATTAATTCAGTTACAACTTTCAACTCTAATATGTGACATGGGACAAATTAACCTCAGGAATACCTTATGTAGTTCTTGTCCACTACCAAAGCTGTAATCTGGAGGGGTGGATTATCTGTCATTATGGAACTCGGATGATTTTCATTCCAGTGATATCATTCTTAAGGCTCAAGGAAACCTTTACTGAATACAAAATTAAAAGAATACCTAATTAACTGGTAAACTCTTCCAAATTTCAGTTTTTTCTCTCAGCTGTCTTGAGTGTTGTGTAATATATATTTTTTTACCTTGAGATCTAAGTTGAAATAAACTCCAGACTGCTGGGATCTAAGTTGAAATAAACTCCAGACTGCTGGGATCTAAGTTGAAATAAACTCCAGACTGCTGGATGAGCAGTTTGTTTTATTAGAAGTAAGTTTGAACTTTATCAGCTCACTTACCAATGGGTACACAGACACAGGGCAAAAACTGCAAGTAATTGGGAAATAATTGGCTCCAAATATGTTCTCTTTTCAGAACTGCCTCAGGGTGATTGATGTAAGAAATAAAGCTGTTCAATTTTGTGAAAAGGGTACACATCTGACTTTGGAGCAGGACATTCTTGGGAAAGGGGAAACTTTACTCAACATCTGAATGCACTATACCAACCAGGACTTGATAGGTTTAATACTAGCAGACAGATTTTATGAATTTGTGGCCCTGAGGTGAGGGTTTCCATACTAGGAACAGTTATAGTGAATTTGGATGCAAAATGGATTTTATAGGATTTTCATTTCAATAAATGGGCTGGAAAATCCTATGGGATTCACTAACTTTCATGACCAAGTTTCCAAAATCCATTCTCAGTACATGAATTTCTATGCCTGATGTACATTTTTGTCTTTGAGAGTCTAAACAAAAAAAAGCACATAATTCCATCACTGGAATGTCAATCTTTCATTTCAGGAAGTTGAGAAATGAGTTTCAAAGGAAGGACATGATTTATTTTTATTTTGAATGTTTATACTTGTGTTTGAAAATAGCATTGCTCTATTGCAGAGAAATGGCAAAATATTCAATATATGATACACATCCTTCATAGTAATTTTATTTACTTAAAATACATATTTATTTAGAAATATTTTAAATTGAAGTAATCTCTATGATTTTTAGTTATACTTTTCAACCTCAGTTGTATCCATCACCATGGAGCTTGATCCCCTTTTTTGGTCTCTCAATAAGATCACTAAAGATTGCTAGTTAGTGAACTAAATAGTTGAGTGAACTTACTTGACAAAATAATTATCCACAATTGTTTTCGATCACAAAGAAACTGGATAATTAGGAACTCCATTTTTTCTAATCAAATAAGTTAACAATACTGTTTATGTCAATAATTAGAAAACTCTCAATTATCCATAAATTTGTAAATTTAATGAAAGCAACAATTGCAGGGATTATACGGCCCTCTCTATGTAAATAAATCACTTCTCATCTTTATTGAATTCAATATATTTTTCTTAGGACAAGATTTCCTTTTTTGATTGCCCTTTTTATCATTCCTTGCATCCTGTAAGGACGCAAACATAAAATTATTATGCATCGCAGCAAAAACTCAGCCAAACACAATGGGGCAAGTTTTGCCCTTCCACCTGCCATGGAAGGTCTACCATGGTAAGGTCCATTGACTTTGGGTGGGATTTTCCAGTTTCAGGGCGAAAGCGGCTGGAAAATCATACCCAATGTATCGATAACAATGACTCCTTAACATTTTCCAGATAGTCAATGGACCAGAGTGAGTAATGGCAATTTCAATGATTCCAGCGAGGTTTATATGCAAATTGTGTGCTTAATGATTGAAAAATAATTGTGATAATCCCAATTTAGGAAAGTAATAACTTATTACATAGGAACAGGTCATTCAGCATTTTTCTAATTGTTAATTCAATCATAGTGGACCTGCCTATGAATAAGACTTGATATCATTATCTGACAATACCTATGAAATATCTCTGTTTTAACATTTTCATTGTATGTATTCTCAGCGGTTTCTCAGGAAGAGGCTGGAGAAGAAGGGAAATACCAGATTTTTGTGAGGCTTTTGATATCCACCCCACCCACTAACACCACCACCTCCCCCACCCCACCCCACCCCACCCCCCACCCCACCCCCACCCCCACCCCCACCCCACCCCCACCCCACCCCCACCCCACCCCCCACCCCCACCCCCACCCCCCACCCACCACCCCCACCCCCACCCCCGAACTGCCTATCTCAAATTTTATTGTTTCAAGCCCTCTTCCTGGACACCCCAACCAGAAGAAATAGTTTCTCCCTAACTAGCTTAACAAATCCTTAAATTACGTTAAATATTTAATTTGATCATTCTTTAATCTCCTACACTCAAGGAAATAAAAATCTATTCTGCGCAGACAGTTATCCTTTTTCTCCTTATTCTTAAATGGTGTTCCATAGTTCTAGTCTTCCCCACAAGAGGAAACATCTTCCCAGTATTTACCTCAATCAAAACCCCTCTTATCCTCTCTGATATGTTTTGATAAGATTTTTTTCATGTTTTCAATATTCCAGTGGCTAAAGACTCAAACTATTTCCTCATAGGATAAGACCTTCATAGGACCATAATAAGACCATAAGAAATAGGAAAAGAGTTCGGCCATTCAGCCATCTGCTCCACCATTCAATCAGTCCTGCAATGAATCAAATGAACTTTCTTTGAATTGCTTCTAATGCAATTATATCCTTTTTCAAATAAGGAAGTCAAAATATTACATATAGTCCAGATGTACTGTCTCTTCAAGGCCTGTATAGCTGTAGTAAAATTTCCCTACTTCCATTCCCTTTGTAATAAACCCAACATTCCATTTACCTTCATAATCACTTGCTGTATCTGCAAACTAACTGTGGTTCATGTACTTAGATAAAAGATCTCTTTGTATCCCGAGTTCTGCTATCTCTCTCTAGTGTACGGCTTTTCTATTCTTCCTACCAAAGTAGATAAGCTCACATTTTCCCACATTATAGCTTATCTGCCAATTTTTGCCTACTAATTTAACCTATCTATATCCTTTTATAATCTCTTTCTTCTTGTCAACTTTCTCTCTTATCTATCTTTGTGTAATTGGCAAATTTAGCTATCAGACATTTAGTCCATTCATCAAAGTCATTGATATGCATTGTAGATAGTTCAGCATTGATCCCTGTGGCACTGCACTGCTGATAGCTTGTCATCCATTAACTGATCCATTTATCCCTATTCTCTGTTTCCTGTTAGCTAACCACTCTATACTTGCCAATTAGTTGCTTATTAGCCCTTAGTTTGTAATAGCCTTTGATTTGATGCCTTATCAAATGCCTTTTGGAAGTCCAAGTAGATCACACCTACATGTTCTCCTTTATCCACTTTGTTTTATCCACTCAAAGAACTCTAATAAATTAGTTAAATGTGATTTCCATTTCAGAAAACCATATTGAATTTGCCTGATCCTATTATGATTTTCTGAGTATCCTGCTATAAATTCTTCAATAATAAATTCAAATAATTTTCTTACAGAAGATTCAAGTATTTCCCTATGGCCTGCAGTTTTTTACTTTATGTCCCCCTTTATCATTGAATAATGATGTTTCATTTGCTATTTTCTAATCCACTGGGACCCTCCCAGAATTTAAGGAATTTTGGACTAATATTACGACTAATATTGGGCCAGAATTTTCCTTTAGGCATGTTTTCCTGCAGCAGAGGCTACTGGTGGTATTTTCCAGTCCCGTTGAAACGGGTCAACGGGTATTAACATTGGCTGCTAGCCGTACTAGCAGGCAATCCTTTGGTGGGACTGGAAGATCCCACTGGCAGAAAGGGCCAGAAAATTCCATCTATGGTTCTACTTCCTACACTTCTTTTAAAATCAGCCATTAGATCCTGAGGACTTCTCAGCCTTTACATCTAGTAATTTTCCCTGCACCTTCCTCCTGGTGGCTGGTTATTGTTATAAATTACCCCGCCCTTCCACCTCTTGATTTTCAAATAGTTTTAGGATAATTTCAAAGTCTTTTTTTTAATATTAATTTGTGGGACATGGGTGTCACTTGCTGGCTAGCATTTATTAGCCATCCCCACTTATCTGAGAGCAGTTTAGAGTCATAACAGAGACATCATGACAATGGCATCATGGCAATGGCACCATCTCATTGCCTGTCCACTGCCCACTCCCTCATTAATGGCCTTCTAAAGCCCTTCTCCTGCCACCTCTGAAAGTTTACGCATAGCTGGGGAGGTCAGTGCCATGTCTCAAGGATACTCAAAAGAGCAAGGCTGTGGGGGTGGGTGGAGGCGATGGCACTGGAGTCACTTGTAGGCCAGACAGATTTCCTTCCCTAAACATCAGTGAACCAGATGGGTCTTTCTGACAATTGACAATGGTTTCATGGTCATCAGTAGATTCTTAATTCAAGATATTTTCTATTAAATTCAAATTCCACCATCTGCTGTGGCAGGATTTGATCCCAGATCCCCAGAACATGAGCTGAGTTTCTGGATTAATAGTCTAGTGATAATACCACTGCGCCATTGCCTGCTAGAAATGAAGAGAGACACAAGTTCACAGTACAATGCTTCTTCTGTTAACCTGTTTTCCATTTTTCATTCCTCATACTCAATCTCTAGAGGACCAACACTCACTTGAGTTACTCCTTTCCTTTTTACATAATTGCAATAACCCCTAGTACCTGCTTTAATATTTTTAGTTCTCCTTCTCGCATAAACTAGTTTTTCCATCTTCATTATATTTTTTAGATTTCTTGGCTGGTTCTTAAAAATCAAACCAATTTTCTTACCTGTCAAAATCTGCACAGAATTGTACGGTGTTCCTTTCAATTTGATATTATCCTTAACCTATTTAACTACAGATAACACATTCTTCTCAAAGAGTCTTTCTTACGAGGATATATCTTTGCTGTAAGTTACTAATTCCTGGCTCCCCAGCATCTTGGAGAGCATCATCTCAGAAATTATGTAACAATTCTCCATAAGCCTCTGGACAATTGCATTGTTCTGGGACAAAGCGATTTAAATCACAAACTTTGGGTGGTTCTGCTAATTAGTTAGACTAATAGGTGACATGGTGGCACAGTGGTTAGCACTGCTACCTCACAGTGCCAGGGATCCGGGTTCGATTCACGGCTTGAGTTTATGCGGAGTCTGCATATTCTCCTCGTGCCTCCTTGAGTTTTTTCCGGGTGCTCCGATTTTCTCCCAGAATTTAAAGAATTTTGGACTAATATTACAATTAGATAAAAGATGTGCTGGTTAGGTATATTGGCCATGCTAAATTCTCCTTTAGTGTACCTGACCAGGCACCACAGTGTGGCGACTCAGGGATTTTCACAGTAACTTCATTGTACTGTTACTGTAAGCCAACTTATGACACTAATAAATAAAATAAATAATAGTTACTCTGAAAGAGTTAGAAGAAATAAGAGCACTTCTAACTTCAGCCTAATTTTAATAGCAGATTGGACTCCACTCATACTCCCAATCCCACAGGAGACTCTCATACATACCCCTCCACTAAGACATTCCCACTGTATTCTTCATTATCAACACTCCCCACCCACACAGGAATCCTCAACTCCCAACCCAACCTTACCACTCCTCAAGCCAATCCCTTGGCCTGATCACTCCGCATTCTACCCTGACCATATCTCTTCAACCAGCCTCATCTCCACCTCCATATCCACTCTCTTCAACCCTCACCCAGTCGCATTGTCTGGCCCTCTATCTTTCCATGACTGCTGATATCATAACCCCAGCCTCACACCAAGCTTCATGTCTGATACCCATACAAACTCTCCCACATCTGACCCACCATAACCCCCAGTTATCTGGCCCCACTCCCCATGTCCATACCTCTATCCCTAATGTCCTCTTCCCTGATCTCCTTAATCTCCAACTCCCCAATTCCCTCCATGTCCAACCCTCCCAACACCCCTACAACTGCCCATGTCCAACCCCACTTCCTGATGTCCAATACTCTGACCCCACCCCCATTTCTAACCGCCCCAACTCCCATGATCTAGTTTCTTCATTCACTTTCGCAAACCCTGCTTTCAAATTTTATAACTGTCTTTTTTTAGATTTAAAACATAAGTCTTAGACTTACATTTCTCACTTTCAAACTGAATGTGAAGTTCTAATATGTTACGATTGCTGTTGCTTCGAGCTCATATCCAGACTCAATACTGGCCCAGCCATGTAAAGCACTAGTCATACTCTAATGATTGTTAATTGAATATTCCTACTCACTGGAAGTGGGCCAATCTCTTATCCTGTTTTGTGCAAAATAATTTAAAGCTAGAATTTTATGGTTCTCTGGAGCAGGATAGTTGGCAAAGAAGCTGAAGGCTTAAGCACTATGGCAGTGACATCATAAGAGTGACATTGTAATAGTGGCATCATGACAGTGACATCATAGCAGTGGCATCATCCCATTGCCTGCCCACTGCCCATCCCCTGATTAATGGCATTCTAAAACCCTCCTCCTGCCACCTTTGCAAGTTTACTCACAGCAGGGAAGGTCAATGCCATGTCTTCAGGATTTTCAACAAGACCAAGATGTATGGACTGCAAGCATGGATGTAGACAATGTCTCTTGGTCGTATACCTCTGTCTGAGCTCTGTCTGAGGTGCATTCCTGTCACCTTGACCTGCCATACTTCTACATCAATCCCCTCCCCCCACCACAACTCTTCCCTCCTCCCCACCTCCCACCGCCCCTCACTGCTCCCATTCACTGGCCTTGCCAAGGACTATGAGCTTCACATTGGCAAAACTCCAAATCATCTCAGTCTGGGCTCTGTCATTGAATTCTTTCTCCCAGAACTGTTGCAGCCCCAGAAGTGGCTGCTGCTAGGATCAGAGAAACTGGTCTTCTGCTTGGAAGGAAATGGAAGTCCCATCTCATGACAGTTAAAGCCTAAAAGCAGTTAAATTGGTGGTGACTGAGCTAACGAAATTCAGTCAGGGATTTTCCCTGGCTTTTATGTTGAAGAGCAGGAACCCATCCCTAGAGTAAAATTAAGCCCAAAGAATCCATTCATTGCCAACTCCCGATCTGTAATCTGTAGTTATTTTTTATTCCAGCTCAGGTTGTAGGTAACTAAACTGCACAATCTTTTTTGTTTCCCCACAAACCTTTTATTGATGTTTTATTGACACTTCAGCCCCGCACTTCTGATCTTTGGATGCTCAATGTGGAGAGTAGGGAAAGCAGAAGACCTGCTCCTGGGCTTGGCAAAATTCACCATAATCAGGCCCAGGCTGTGGGCGACCAAGGGGATAATCCAAACTGAGTGCCTGCCCCTCGACAGTGGCTATTTACACAGCCCGGTGTCCCTGGAGAGGGAGTATACGGGGTTCGAGAGCATTGTTAATACCTACCGTGCCTGCTGGACACCACAGGGGCTGGGCTACATTATTGACCCCTTTAGTCATATCTTGATGTGATGTTTTAAGAATCCTTTCTACCTCATCCATTGTTTTGGGTTTTCGGGTACTGCCTATTTAATTTGTCCATTAGTTAAATTGATTTAGTTTATTTGGTTGGTCAAGAAGATTGAGTGGACATCTCTGACAAAGCAAATACTTATCGCCCATCTCTTATGAGCTTTCCTCTTAAACAGTTATTAGTCATTTTCTGACACAACTGACTAATTTGTGAGTCTACTTCAGACGACAATTAAAGATCAGCTCACCTTGGTGTGGGACTGGATAAACTGGAGCAATAGTTTACTTAATTAATCTTTGATTGACTAGTTGTTTCACTGACCTTCAGTCTACATTTATTTCAGCTGTTTGGAGTTTCTCTTGCTAGCTTCTCCAATTTATTTTCTACTCATGTCTTTAGATTTCCTCAGTTGCCTTCCAAACACGCAAACACTGCATTCTTCTTTCTATGTTTTGAAATGTTTTGATTCCTTTTATATTCTGCCTAATTTTCTCTTTGAGCCACGTTTTTGCTGCGCTTGTTTCTTTTTGACAGAATATATTCCAATTTAAGATATTGAATGCTAGCCAGTTTTCAAACTGAATCAATGGAGATAGTTGAGTCAGACTTGCTGCTTTAATGATTTAAATTAGATACTTAACTGCGTTACTGAAACTCAGTTGGCCCATTCAGATCAATGTTGCAGCCACTGAAGCAGGGGCCACCAATTTCAGTTCCATGCTGTCACTGGAACCAGCAAAGAAGCCAGGGAGGTTGAAAGTGGCAATTCTATCATCCCTCCTGATCCATACAGTGTGCATCACACTTGTCAGGACGTTAACGCAGATGGACGATTGATGTCCTGGAAATGCAGAGTGAGCAGATCTGGATATCAAATAACCTCTGAGACTAATTTGATGAAATATCTGCCAATTGTACTTCGCGGGCTCAGTCAATGCTCTTTCCTCTTCATTCACAACTGAACGTGTGTTCAACTGCATGAAGCGTTATTTAGAAGGATAGTCACTCAGCGGGATTGCTGGTGAGGAGTTTTTGACTTACTTTTATTCTTACAGACAGTGTTGTTGCAGTCTGAGCAATCAAAGGGGTTTTCTCTCTTGCTGACTGAAAGCCGCAAAGTTCTGAGAATGGTAGTTGTAGTCATTTCTGGGCTACAACATAACATTCAGGAGATGGATTTTCACTACGAAAACATTAGTGGGGAAATCTCCCAACTTGGCAGATGTACCTTGGATCACATTAGGCCCAGTTTTTGCTTGGGGGAGTCAGTGGTGGGGTAAAATCAGACTTGCAAGCAGATTGTAAGCGGCCATGGGCAAATGCCAGGACAGTTGGGTTCGAAGGCCCACCTTGGATCTCTAGGATTTTGTCTCACTTGTTTTAGAATTTGTTAGAAACTTCTAGCCCTCAAGTCCCATATTCCTCACCCCATCCACCCCCCATACCCTCTCATATCCCAATGCCACCTCCATTCCTACTCATTCCCTTCCATTTAACTTCTATGTCCTCCTTCCACCCCATTCTAAGTCATACTTCCATGCCACTTCTCTGTCAAGTCAATGCCCCCCACCACTCAAATGCCAGCTCCAGAGGCAGTCACCCAATTTCCAGCATGGGTAGAACTCAGAAGCCATCTAATAGAGTTCTCACTCATACATCCTTGGAAGTGAAAAATTCCCATTCATGAAATCCAGCCAAAACTTTTAAATCTACTTAATCTCCTTCATATGTTATAAAAACAAACATACTTCCATTGAATAGCTACATCAAGGACAGGTAATCCTTTTAAATCTTCTTTAAACTGTCAATTAAACCATGTACTCTGAATTCCCTACTGAGATAATGCTGCAATAACTTTGAAATACAACCAAATGTTCACAGTAATATAATGACAGATCTTGGAAAACATTAACAAAAAACTGTATTAAAACTATGGAAGTGTTGTCAATATTTTGAACCTAGAGCAGATGGTTTGTCAATAAAAACAGTCTCGCAGACTTTTTTTAAAACTTAAACTTTAAGCTTGTTTTTTCAAGCTTGAAGAACAGAGCATGTACAGAAACTTCCAATCATGACAGTTAAATAAACCTTATCCACACTTCAAGTACATTTACATTAGCTTGGTTAAAAAAAAGGGCGGCATGGACAAGTTGGTCTGAAGGACCTGTTTCCATGCTGCAAAACTCTATAGCTCCAATATTTCAGGTTAAGACAGTTGAAACATTGGGGTGAGTTTGAAGACAGCATTAAATTCCTGCTGAGATTGGATTACTTGAATCACTCCCTGTCTCCTATCCACACCAGTAAAAGCTATTCGGCCTTGGGAATAATGGCTGCAGAGTAGTAAGCTGTAAGCTGAGCAAAAGAAAGGAGGATTCACAATAGAAGGTTCTACCCAGCAGACAGTGCTAGGAACACACCTTAGCTAGGACCACAGTTCACCAACAAGATGATCACTAAACTGTACCACCTCCTTCAACAGGACCTATAGAAGTACAACAGAGAGAGGACAATATTGCCAGTGGCCATCAAGGTCAACATCATCCTCAATCTCTATGTAAACAAATCTCTCAAGGTGGGAGCTGACAATATTGTAAACATTTTCCAGTTTGCTGTTGATTGCTGGGAGGTGACAAAGGCCCCGTCCACCACAAGAGAACTTTGTCATCTTTTCTCATCCCAGAGAGAAGCAGAAGGAGTGGGCACATGACTTTGTCAGAATAATGGGATGCCTGTGGTGCAGCGAGTACAGGCATTTGGCTCGGTGGGTCTCACACGTAAAAGAGAAATGAACTAAAACCACAAGGCAACCATTCCAGCAACATTCATTGGTGGGCAACCATACCCAACTCACTATGTCAATGAATGCCACTTATCAGGCAGCAGCTGGGTCACCTTCACCCTGAAGCAATCAACCATCTTTGGGTTGCCAACATGAACCAGAGGATGACAAGGCCTACCCTATATACACATGGTTTATGACTCCCCATAGCATGTGAGGAATACATATTTGTGATGTGAGCCATGCAGCCACAATAAGTATTCTGAAATAGATTATCAATACTCTGAAACAACAGCTTTGCTGCCTGGATCTGTAAGGTGAGGAGCCTACCTTTGTGGTGCTCTTCCATAACCTCCACAATCTTGCCATCATGCTTTCACAGCCCTTACTACCTGGCATAATGGAAATAAGCCAGGAGTTTCCAATGATCCTGAATGCTTTCAGCAAAACTTGATGCAATGACTTTAAGTCCCATCCTGCCCTATAACACACAGAGTTATCTGCCCCAGAGGGCTCTGGAGATATCAACGTACCTAATCTCTTCTGGTTCTGTTCTGCTGTTTGCTAATAGCGACAACGTCTAAGAGAGACCCCAGACTGTGTCTGGAATTGTTGAACAGTTGGAGGCATACAAAAGCAATGAGCAGGATGTTTGAGGCTGGTTGCATTGGTAGATACATGGGTGCAATTAAAGTTTTTGAATATTAGATCTGGGCCTTCATGCTAGATAGTGCTGATTGACAATTGCATTGAGTGGGGTGATAGGTTGGTGTTGCAGTGAGTAAAGGAGATCCAATGAAGATACAGTCACTGACAGTGATCACCCGTGTGAAGTTATTGACTTCTTCCTGCAGTGCTGTCAGGTGCTTAGGAATAGACTTTGCCTTTTACATAGAACATAGAACATAGAACAATACAGCACAGAACAGGCCCTTCGGCCTTCGATGTTGTGCCGACCAAAATAAAAAGCAATGCCCTCCTAACTAAACCATTCCCTTCTCATCCATATACTTATCAACTAACCTCTTAAACGCCACCAAACTTGGCGCATCTACAACAGCTGCAGGCAGGGCATTCCACTCCCTAATCACTCTTTGAGTAAAGAACCTACCTCTGAAATCCGTCCTATAACTCATACCCCTTAATTTAAAGCTGTGTCCCCTCGTGCTAGCTTTCTCCATCCTAGGAAAAGGCTATCACTGTCCACCCTATCTAAACCTCTAATCATCTTATATGCTTCAATAAGATCCCCTCTTAGACGCCTCCTTTCTAACGAAACAACCTCAAATCCTCAACCTCTCTTCATAGACCTGCCCTCCATACCAGGCAACATCCTAGTAAAACTCCTCTGTACCCTCTCCAATGCCTCCACATCTTTCTTATAATGTGGCGACCAGAACTGCACACAATACTCCAAGTGCGGCCGCACTAGAGTTTTGTACAGTTGCAACATGATGCTGCGGCTCCTCAATTCAATCCCCCTCCAATAAAAGCTAAGACTCCATATGCCTTCTTAACAACTTTATCCACTTGACTGCCTACTTTCAGGGATCTATTGACACATACACCAAGATCCTTCTGTTCCTCAACAATATTAAGAGCCCTACCATTAGCCCTATACTCTACACATTTATTGTTCCTGCCAAAGTGCATTACCTCACACTTTTCCACATTAACTCCATTTGCCACCTCTCGGCCCAGCTCTGCAACTTGTCCAAGTCACTCTGTAAACTAAAACACCCCTCTTCACTATCTACCACACCACCAACTTTAGTATCATCTGCAAATTTACTGATCCATCCTCAATACCCTCATCCAGATCATTTATAAAAATTACAAACAGCAGGGGCCCCAAACAGACCCCTGAGGCACACCACTCGTCACCGAACTCCACGATGAATATCTCCCATCAACCACCACCCTCTGTCTTCTATCTGCCAGCCAATTCCTAATCCAATTAGCTAAATCAACCTCTATTCCACACATCTGCATTTTCTGTAGAAGTCTTCCATGGGCCACCTTATCAAAAGCCTTACTAAAGTCCATATATACTACATCAACCGCCTTACCCCCATCCACCTCTCTGGTCACTTTCTCAAAAAACTCAATGAGGTTAGTAAGGCATGACCTACCCTTCACAAAACCATGCTGACTATCCCCAATCAATTCATTTATCTCTAAATAACTATAAATCCATCCCTAATAATTCTCTCCAATACTTGCCCACAACAGAAGTAAGACTCACTGGCCTATAATCCCGGAAGTCTCTCTTCCCCTTCTTAACAACGGGACCACATTCGCATCCTCCAGTCCTCGGAACCACACCCGTAACCAACGACGACCTGAAGATCAGAGCCAGAGGCTCTGCAATCTCCTCTCTTGCCTCCCAGAGAATCCTAGGGTAAATCCCGTCCGGCCCAGGGACTTATCCAACTTCAAACCCTCGAGAATATCTACACATCCTCCTATCTACTCATACTCCATTTGCACCCTGTACCTCAGTGTCTCCATAACTACATTTACACACCCTGCGTGAATAACGAAGAGAAATATTTATTCAGTACCTCCCAATCTCTTCAGGCTCCACGCACAACTTCCCACTGCTGTCTATGACTGGCCCTAATCTCGCCCTAACCAATCTTCTATTCTTAACATATCTAAAGAAAGCTTTAGGATTCTCCTTAATCCTATCAGCCAACATCTTCTCGTGTCCCCTCTTAGCTCTCCTCAATTCACTTTTTAGCTCCTTCCTGGCTAATCTATAGCTATCCATTGCACTAACTGAGCCTTCAAGCCTCATCCTGACATAAGCCCCCTTTTTCTTCTTAACCAGCAAATCAACTTTTTTCGTACACCAAGGCTCTCTTACTCGCCATTTCCTCCCTGCCTGACAGGGACATACTTATCAAGGACTCGCAGCAGCTGCTCCTTGAATAAGCACCACATTCCAGATGTTCCCAGTCCCTGTAGTTCCCTAGTCCAATCTAAGCACCCTAATTCTCTCCTGATGGCCTCATAATTACCCTTCCCCCAGCTATAACTACAGCCCCCAGCTTCATGCCTATCCCTGTCAATCACTAAGGTGAACGTAACCGAATTGTGGTCACTATCACCAAAATGTTCACTAAATTCCAAGCCTAACACCTGGTCTGGCTCATTGCCCAGCACCAAATCCAATGTAGCCTCACCTCTAGTTGGCCTATCTACATACTGAGTCAAAAAACCTTCCTGCACACTCTGTACGAAAACTGACCCCTCTAACGAGCTAGAGCTATAGCTATTCCAATCAATATTAGCAAAGTTAAAGTCCCCCATCACAATTACCCTACTACTTTCACTCCTAATCAGAATTGACTTTGCAATCCTTTCATCAACCTCTCTAGAACTATTAGGAGGTCTGTAAAAGACTCCCAACAGGGTGACCTCTCCTCTCCTGTTTCTAATCTCAGCCCATACTCCTCAACAGACAAGTCCTCATCAAACTTCTTTTCGATCACCGTGATACAGTCTTTGACCAGTAACGCCACTCCTCCCCCCCTTCTACCCCCTTCTCTACTCCGACTAAAGCATTTGTACCCCTCTCAGCATTTACTTGAAGGCCTCTTGGTCCTGTGCAGAAACATTGAGCAGGATTTTGAACTATCTGCCACCAGGGCCAGGAATGGAGACAGGTGGATGCTACACATCTTCCCAGGTTTTATTTGACCTTAGTTCATCTTCACAGAGGGTAATGGGGACTTGGCAAAGTTACCCCATGTGGTGAATAACCAAACTACAAAATGAACAACCACCCAAGGCTAATTAAAGGAGTTTGACCAGAGATCCATAAAATAATGCAGGGCATAGATCAGCTAGATAGTCAATATTTTTCCCCAAAGGGACGGGAGTCTCAAGGTGAGAAGGAAGGGCTACAAAATGCTCCAGAGGGGCAATTTTTTCACACATAGGTTTAAGGTGAGAAGGAAGGGCTACAAAAGGCTCCAGAGGGGCAATTTTTTCACACAGAGCATGGTAAGTGCCTATTTACGTACCTGGAGGCAGTCTCCCATCAGCAAACCAGTAGGCCAATACTCCAGTTGGGCCTTTCCCTGCCTGCTTGGGTGTTGCAACAACCATAAGCCACCCTTCAAGTTGAACTCATTTGAATGAGGGGGAAGCACCAAGCTTGTGTGCTGCCATCTCAATAGGGTGGAGCTTGAACTAATCATGAATTGTGACACCTGTGCCCAAAAATAGGAGCCATTAAAATCTTCACCCTGAGTATTCTGAAATGGGAGCTCATTTCCTGATTTTCTAAAATCTTTCGGGTATCAACAAGACTCAACTCAGGAGCGTAACCTGGATGGGTACAGGTTCAACAACACTCAACAGATCAACAATATGCTGGACAAGGCAACTCATTTAGTTGGAGTCCATCTACATTTTAAGTATTCATTCCTTCCTGAAACTGTGTGCCGTAGCTGTGGCACCAGCTCGTCCAGGCTTCAGTGACAGCACATCTGGAATCTGTGACCATTTCTGAGGACAAAGGCAGCAGATTAATACCAATACCAGTATCTATAAGTTGTCTTCCAACGCATCCCAACTTGAGCAGGCATCACCACTCCTTGACTGTTGCTGGATCAAAATCATGAAATTGCCAACTGAACAATATTGTGGGAACGTTTTCAGCCCAGGGACTGGCTGATGTGGCTCATTAATACCCTTGTCAAGGGAAGCTAAGAACAAACCAATGATATCCATACCCCAAGACAGAAAATATATACAGTATATACATTTTAAAAAACTTTGAATCATGTTGGATTTTTAATTTGTAGCTGTGAAGTTCCTTTGTAGCAGGTTAATGGTGATTGAAGATAATAATAATGAACTTTTTAACATTTATACAGAGAGTGAAGGCCATTATCAAATTGTGACCAAAGGTCTTGAATCAGTGGGAAAGGTAATTGTGTTTCAGCTTCAGATACTGTAATAAAAGTACCATTAAAATAGCTAATGACTCATGTTATTTGATTACTGCTGTGTCATTGTGTTTTGTACATTTTCCTGTACCAAATTGATTTCATAGATCTCAGGCTTGCACTAACAGGGATTTTATTTTAGAGGTGCGTAGTTGGAGCCAGGAAATTTCTTGGTTTGGCCTGACTGCTTTAGGTGACAGTGCAGAGGGGAGGGGGAATCACGGACTGGAGTTGGGCCCAGAAAACATTTTGGAGTTATGAGAGAGCCCACATGAATCGGAGTGTATTCATGTCTCAGGCCTGATATAAAGGGATGCCATTCACTATGAGATTCAAGACTTTGCAGGAATCACCATTTGGGAGGAGACTTCAGACCACTGTTGTCTGAGTACAAGCTGTAAGTATTGGTCACCTGGTTAGCAGTGCAGTAGGAGATGATCCATCATGACCCTTCCATAGGAAAGTATAGGTTATGAAGCCTGCCTATTACACATTTGACCACACAAGAGTCAATCCCTTTTGGCCACACCCAGCTGTATCTTGGCTGCTTGACCGGGTAACAATGCTCTGTAGCAAGTAATATGAACATAATGGGCCCTATTTTATTATTTTCATTCTAAATGCTGGACGGACTTGAAACTGGGGATGTGTCACTCTGCTGGAAAAAGTAGCAGTGATTCTGAATCACGCTGCAGAAGCCTGTAAGCAGGGCTTAACGTGCCTGAAACCCTGCAGCTCCGATCGGTGCCTCCAATTGCACATGCACAATAAAAAAAGATAAAAAAGATCCACTGCCACATTGATCCTGGGCAGATAATGCCTCCCTTTGGCCCTTACAGATATTGTCCAGCCCCACCAATATTAAGGACCCCCATATCCCCCCCGACCCCCCACTACCCAGATCCATCGTGGCCCCTCCCCTCAACTCCCTCACCAATCACATGCAGAATGGCAATGGAGTCCTGCTTCTCTCCCACCGATCTCTCACAGAAGTGATGGCTCCCCCCGCACCTTCACCGCCAATGTGAGTGGAGCCATCTGACCCACCTCCACCACCCACCCCACTCCCCCTGCCTCCCCCACAGATCTGACCCACTTCCGCACCCCGTCCACTGCCCCCCCATCCCCCACCTCCCGCCCCACCAATCTATGCTTTGAACATCCTGCCAATGTTTAATGATTAAGGATATGCTTTGGTATGGTTCTGAGCTACATAAATCAGAAAGATTCAAGCCAATGTGCAGAAATCTAAGGGCAATTGTCGAATTAGATTCAGTGCCCAGTTTCTTGATCTTAGCCAATGATAAATGGAGGGATGATAGGTGAGGGCAGGATCACACTCAGCTGTAATGTCCTCTATTTAGTAACATCTTCTAGCTGGGAGTATGGCCCCTTAAAGGACAAGCTTTCGGGAGTCACATGATCCATCCAGCCAATCGTAGTGAGATGCACAAATTGAGAGTGGGAGCACGGGCATTCTGGCAGTGAGAGTCTGGGTGGCACAGTGGCACAGTGGTTAGCTCTGCTGCCTTATAACACCAGGGCCTATGTTTAATTCTGGACCTGGTCACTGTGTACACTGTCTGTGTAGGGTTTGCACATTCTCCCTGTGTCTGTGTGGGTTTTCTCCAGGTGCTCTGGTTTCTTCCCACAGTTCAAAGATGTGTGGATTAGTTGATTGGCCATGCTAAATTGCCCCTTAGTGTCAGGTAGATTAGCAGGGTAAATACGTGAGGTTACAGGGATAGGGCCTGGATGCGATTGTGGTCGGTGCAGACTCAATTGGGCAAATGGCCTCCTTTTCTGCATTGTAG
This sequence comes from Sphyrna mokarran, assembly GCA_024679065.1. NCBI lineage: Eukaryota > Metazoa > Chordata > Chondrichthyes > Carcharhiniformes > Carcharhinidae > Sphyrna > Sphyrna mokarran. The sequence continues at coordinate 102,736,046 of JAGIQG010000001.1, read as the reverse complement.
AGATTGTATGAGTCATGGAGCTCAGAAGCATTCTTATCCTAGTCTCGTATTTAGTTATTTTCCCCCAAATAAACCCCTGATTGTTTATCTGCTTTGTTGGTAATTAATTCCTCACAGTTATTACAGGAGCAAATGAGAAAAAATTAGAACATAGAACATTACAGCGCAGTACAGGCCCTTCAGCCCTCGGTGTTGCGCCGGTCAGTGGACCCTCTAACCTAAACTATTCCAATATCATCCATATGCCTATCCACCGACCATTTGAATGCCCCCAAAGTAGGCGAGTCCACAACTGCTGCAGGCAGGGCATTCCATGCCCTCACCACCCTCTGTGTAAAGAACCCGCCTCTGACATCCGTCCTATAACTACCACCTCTCAATTTAAAGTTATGTCTCCTCATGTTGGTCATCACCATCCGAGGAAAAAAGCTCTCACTATCCACCCTATCCAGTCCTTTGATCATCTTATACACCTCAATTAGGTCACCGTGTAACCTTCTTCTCTCTAATGAAAATAACCTCAGGTCCCTCAGCTTTTCCTCATAAGGCCTTCCCACCATACCAGGCAACATCCTGGTAAACCTCCTCTGCACCCTTTCCAATGCTTCCACATCTTTCTTATAATGCGGCGACCAGAACTGTACGCAATACTCCAAGTGCGGCCGCACCAGAGTTTTGTACAGAGTTTTGTGCATAGATCAACAGATACTGGCATGTCGAATACTGGAGAGGTATCAATATCCATCAATCTTTGCACATGATCCAGTACTTTCCAAAGAGAAAAGATATTGGGAGAAAATTTCTACAACTGGGATATCTACACTCCGTTTTAATTAGGTCACTCTCCTTTTCAGTTCCCAAATGTTTATCAAAGCCTGTATAGCATTGGAAAGAAAATTGAACAACAGAAAAGCACAATCAGAAAGAAATCTGACATTAATATTTCTTTTACGATTTGCTCGTCAAATATTAAATTTACGCTTCACTTATGCAATGTTTTGCTTCGTCTCTCTACAACTCAAATGAATGCAATATCATCTGCACAGTGGCACAGTGGTTAGCACTGCTGCCTCACAGTGCCAGGAACCTGGGTTTGATTCCTGTCTTGCATCACTGTCTGTGCAGAGTCTACACATTCCCCTCGTGTCTGCATGGGTTTCCTCCGGATGCTCCAGTTTCCTCCCACGTTTCAAAGATGTGCAGATGAGGCAGATTGGTCATGCTAAATTGCCCCTTAGTGTCAGGAGGGCTAACAGGATAATATAATTGGGGTTATGCGGATGGGGCCTAGATGAATTTGTGATCAGTGCCGAATGGCCTCCTTCTGCACTGAAGGGATTCTATGAATATCCAATGGGACAAAATGTTTTGCTGTCATGCAACATTTTGTCTGGTGCATGCTAATCTTTGTTGAGGGTTTGACAATATAATGGACACAGACATAAACCACAAAACATAAGTAATGGAAAAAGTTCATTGATCATTCATCACCTACATTAGATTTCAGCATTTTTCATTTTTCTTCTGGTTGAAGAAACATTATCCCTCTAACCCCTGTTGAATTAAATATTGATCCAATTTAATTTCCAATGCTTCATCCGACTGAATCAGTATTCACTACAGTAAGTGGTAGGAGCTCACATAACTGCTTCAAACTTAAATCAAACTGTGCAAAACCAATAACAAACACTTTTACACATATAAGATAAACTCCTGTCTGTTGTTTTAACTTAGGTATTGACAACAACAATAGCTTGCATTTAATGTAGAAAAACATGCCAAGATCATCCACAGGGAAGGAGTCTGATAGAAATCAATGTCAAGCCATAGAAAGGGTGATTAGGAAGGGTGGCTGAACGCTTGGCCAAAATGATTGGTTTTAACAAAGGTCTTTCAGCAGGGGAAGGAGACAATGAGGTGGTAGAGTTTAATGAGGAAATCCTGGAGTGTGTGTCCCAGATAACTGAGGCACCAGTGATGAGGAAAGAAGTGTGACAATACACAAAATTGGTTGGGGGGGGGGGGGTGGTTTAAAGAAATGGAAGTCAAAGAGGTAGGAAGACATGAAGGGATTTTACCACCTCACTTGAGCTAGGCTCATAAAATTCCACGTGAGGCCAATGGAGAATTCCATTCTGCAAGACTCGCCTGCCCCAATTCCAGGGCGGGCGAGGTGGTAAAATTCTGGCCCATGAAGGGATTTAAAAATGAGGATGAGAATTTTAAATTGGAGGCACTATGGATCAGGAAGAGCAGTTAATAAGAGCAGACATGATAAGCAAATGGAACTTGATGCAGGGTAGCGTACAGACAGCAGATTTTTTAGTGAGGTGAAGTTAACGGAGCATTGAGAGGATGGAGCCCCTTTGGGAAGCAGTGAAATTGTGGAGTCTGTGGATGATGAAAGAGTTTCAGCAACAGAGGGACTGAGCTAGAGGCTCAGAGCTGGCGATGCTATTAAGGTGGAAATGGAGGTGGAGGTCGGGTCAGAAGTGTATCTTGAGGCCAAATAGGATCTTGAAGTTGCAAATTGTCAGCTTCAAATTAAAATAGTAGCTGGGGAGGATATTTATGTGGGGGCCAAAAATGCTTGGTCTTCCTGATGTTTATCTGAAATAAATGCAGACTAGATATCGAACAAGTACTCTGGCAGCAGAAAGGCAGTAGAGAAATGAATCACCATTAAAATAAGATCCAAAAGAACATATCTCTACAAATACTAGATAGAGTGCTTTCTATTCAATAAGATTGCATGGGTAACAGTTATAATTTAGGCTGCGATGCTGGGCTCCATGAGACAGGAATGTATATCAGGATTTCAGGTGCAGACAGCACTGCATTCAAATCAGGCTCTGCACAATTCCCTCATCCACTGAAACTAAATGACTGAAAATTGAAAGACACACAAATTGAACATTCAGCATCTAAATTCCTGATTTTCATCATGCAAAACTCTGCTCTACGAGTATGAAGTCATAAAAGTTATCCATGACTGACAAAGGAGCGAATTTAGGATCTAACTCCAAATCATACACTTCCACAAAATGGTTGAAGATTTCCAGGCCTATTTTAGGCATCTCCCTCTTATCCCTCTTATTATTTTATTATGCAAAATATTTTGGGTGGCATGGTAACACAGTGGTTAGCACTGCTGCTTCACAGCTCCAGGGACCTGGGTTTGATTCCTGGCTTGGGTCACTGTCTGTGTGGATTTGCACATTCTCTTTGTGTCAGTGTGGGTTTCCTCCATGTGCTCCGGTTTCTTCCACAGTCCAGAGATGTGTGGGTTAGGTTGATAGGCCATGCTAAAATTGCCCTTGGTGTCCTAAGATACATAGGTCAGAGGAATTAGTGGGTAAATATGGAGGGATTGTGGTTGATGCAGACTTAATGGGCTGAATGGCCTCTTTCTACATTGTAGGGATTCTAAGAAATTCTTCATATTTTGTTTTTTTCTTTATATTAAAGGCTGGGGTCATTTTTATTGTCTTCTTTGAGTCTTTTCTGTTGTTTCTTTTCCCCAGTTGCATGTATCTGTGTTTGCGTGTGTGTGTGTGCGTGTGTGTGCATGTTTGTGTGCATGTGTGTGTGTGATCTCACTCATATTTTGTAGAATGTCAGGATTACTTCATTGGGTTTATATTCCATGAATACATTTTTAGAAACAAACATTTCATTCGCCTCTCAAGCTGCTGACATTCACTGTGACAGTACTTCACTGCTTGACAACTGTTATACCTAAACAATCCTTTTCTGAATCACCTCATTTAATGACGTACCTATCACTGTGCAATCATGTTCTCTATTTTACTCCCAATATGTACATGACACATTTCTCAGTTTTAAATGTCAGAAGTGATTCATCTATGTAATTGCTAAATTTCTGTACAACTCTCTGAATTTTAACCTTATACTCTGAACATCCTATTTTCTAACCAATGTCATGTTTTTTTACATACTCTCCTTTGAATATCTTCATCGAATGTCAAACTGTCAACCTGTCCAGGAAGATTTTTGCATCCTGGAACTTACCAGCTTGATTATCTATATCTAGAGCTTTAGAGTAATCTACAGCACAGAAGGAGGACTTTTAGTCCATCAATTTCATGTTGGCTTTCTGTAGAACAAATGAATCATTCCTATTCCCACCACTCCATCCTCACAGCCATGCAAGTTTATTCCCTTCAAGTGGCCATTCCAGTTTCTTTTGAAATCATTGATTGTCTCTCCTTCCACCAGCCTCATGTGCAGCAAGTTTCAGCATCCAGCACATCATTATGTAAAAAGATTTCTCCTCACACATGCCCTGCATTTCTTACCCAGAACTTTAAGTCTGTTCCTCTTATTCATGTGCCATTGCCTAATAGGAACATTTTTTCCTTTTCTACCTTATCTAAACCTGTCATAATCTTATAATACCATTAGACCATAAGAACTAGGAGCAGGAGCGGGCCACTCAGCTCTTTGAGCCTGCACAGAGGGAGCTAAGAGATCCCAGAATGAAGGAGACAAAAAAATTCAGAGTGATTTCAAGTAAACAATTTGATGAAAGATGAAATGCACAAAAAGATGAGTTTAGTGCACAAGAAAAAAGGTGGCTGAGGAGCAGTCGAAAGGCTTAAAATGGACTTTTTGAAAATGCTGACATAGTCACCAAATTGCAACAGTGGATGGAAATGCAGAGTGAACAGATGGCTATGTATGAAGGAAACTATCTGAGGAAATTCAAAAGAAGCAAAATGTGCAAAAGGTAAATGAAGCATTTCTGCAGGAAGGTGTCCACATCAGAGTTGAACTGGAGAACTTGGAGGGCAAGATTCAAGCTGAGTATATACTTTTGAAAACAAATGAACCAAGTTGTTTAAGATCTTGAGAAACAAGTTTCAAAGACAATACAATGGTACAAGGAAAAAAATAATGTCTCACAATTCCACAGTTAGGAAATCAAAGTGAGAGTTGGGAAAATTCAATCAGCAGACAGAGAAGTACACAAAAGAGACATGACTGAAAATTTTCTTGAATAATCAATATGTAGCCATGGAATAATGTAATGAGCAAAAAGGATGCCGAAAATTACTTCTGAAAATTTTATGTTGGAACTATTAGTAGCAATGAAACAACACACTGAGACTCAGAGTGGATGGGTAACAGAACTTAGTGGAAGAACTCAGAAGAACTCCGAAGACTGCTTAATTACAGGAAAATTCAAGATGAAGAAATTGAGTTTCACAAAAAAAAGGAAAACATGTTGAATAATCTTTGCACATTAATAGAATCCCCTAGGGCTAAGTTTGTTCCTCTGGAAATTTATAAAGAGAAGCAAAATGAACTTAATGTCACTCTAAACAAGGTAAAGAATCAAAATAAAACACAAAATGCTGGATAGACTCAACAGGTCTGGCAGCATCTATGGAGAGAGAAACACAGTTAACATTTTGAGTCCATTGACACTACAAGTAACAGACCTGAAGAATCAGCTGAGCGACAAGGAGGAGACATTGAAAAGAAAAGCTGCAGAAAAGCTGCAAAACGTTCCAACCTGCAAGTGGATAATGAAGCCAGGAATAACACAATTACAAAATTGAAACAAGTGGAAACTTGAACAGAGAATTGACACCGGAGTTTGACTTTGCTCCCAACTGCCAGTGCCCGAAGAGTTAATAACTCGAGGGCACAATATCAGACACTGCCGGAGCACATCATGTCATAGGCAGACAAATTAAGGTGCTGACTGCCCAAATGACTGGCAAGGCTGAGGTAGTGAAACAGCAAGCAAAGAATTGCACACCAGACAGAAAGAAAGTTGTTCAGGAGCTGTTGATAATCACATGAGTTCACAAACAGAAGGAGATGTCCTGCTCTGGGTGATTCAAGGTGACTGACAAACAGAGGTGATATAAGTAAACATTTTTTTCAAATAGTGGCCAAGACTTTCGTCCGTTCCCATTGGATCTTTTGGGTCCTGCTGGCAGTGAACCTTTGCTATAGATTTCCTGGTAGTGGGAAATACATACAATGGGAAACTCTGTTGACAGCAGCAGGACAGAAGGTCTTGCCAATGGCCAATGGCAGGCCTCCTTTGCCAGCTTGAAATACGTTGCAGGGGCGTGCCGAAAATTCCACCCAGTGAGATTTTGTGATCTGAGATGCTTAAAAGATAAATCATTTCTTAATGGCGAAACAATATGTGACAGGAGAATGAGCAAGGGAAATGGGGTTAATTAGACAGCATAATCAAAGAACCAGCACCTCAGAGACTTCCTTTGACGATCTATTATTCTATGCTTTGAAGCCATCACTGTAAATGACACAACCAGATTTTAATACACAGGATCCTACCTTCCTTTTTGAATATTTAGCAAATTAAACTATCTTTCTGCTGTGAACTCCCACTTTCTGTTTGAGCTGAGATCTGAAGTAGGACTTGACTAGTCAACCCTAAAATCACTTTGTCATTTTACTGATATGTGATGTGAAGGACTTTCCATTGACGATACAGGGTGCGTAGCCTTGTTTTCTTCAGTCACTTAGTCATTACCCGAGTGGATAGGTTTTATGCCATCAGCATTAACATCAGTCCTTCACCACACTATGTCAATCCTAAATATAGACTTGGAAGGTCGAGATGATGCACTCATGGATAGGCTTCAGAAAGGATCCTCAGAGGAAAAGATTATTTCTGCAGTGGCTAAAAATAAAATCAGATACAATTTGTCAGATGCAAATCAGACATGTGCTTCATAGAAGAGCAAAAGCTTTATTTATGTCCAAGCTCCTTAATACTTCAGCAGCGAGTGAGGCCTGGGGTTTTATCAAAGCTAACAGCACCTGTTCTGTTCCAAAAATGTAACGACTTTAATTTGACACTTGTATTCAGTTCCTGCATATTCTACCTGCCCTCTATGTTCACAAGCAATTAACTTTCAGAAAACATTAGTTATTGATAAGTTGTGCCTTCATTGTAGCCATTAAGTTCTCTTTTATTTAACTGTTAATTTTACTTAAAAATAAGGGAATTTTACCATTTTCCTCATCAAAAATCGCATTGCAGACAATGCAGGGAATGTGACTTCATGGCAGATCGATGCAAAATCACACAGGAGCAGAGTAAACTAGCTAAATAGATTCCGAACTGGCTTGGCCATAGAAAACAGAGGGTAGGGATGGAAAGGTGTTTTTCAGAATGGAGATCTGTAATTCATGGTGTTCTGCAGCTATCAATGCTGGGATCTCTATTGTTTGTAATATATGACTAATAAGAAAGTGTAACTTGTCTGATTAGCAAATTTGCACATGATCCTAATCTTGCTAGAGTTGCGGACAGTGATGAAGATTATCAGAAATACAGCAGGATATAGACAGGTTGGAAAATTGGGTGGAAAAATGGCAGGTAGAATTTAATCCAGACAAATAGGAAGTGCATTTTGGTAGATCCAATTCAGTTGGGAGCCACAAAATAAATGGCAAAACCATCAAGACCATAAACACACAGAGAGGTTTCGGAGGTCTACAGATCCTTAAAAGTGGCAGCATAGGTGGAAAAGGTGGTGAAGAAAGTGTATGAGTTGCTTGCCTTCATCAGCTGTGACATCCAGTATAAAAGTTGCAAATTATGTTACAGTTGTATGAAAAGTTAGTTTGGCCACATTTGGAATATTGTGACCAATTCTGGGCACCACACTATCAGAAGGACATGGGGGCTTTGGAGGGACACAGAAAAGGTTTATTAGGATGTTGCTTGGTATGGACAGATTAGCTATGAGATTGAATAAACTGGGATTGTTCTCCTTAGAAAGACAGGGGCTGAGGGGCAATCTGAAAGAAGTTTCTAAAATTATAAGGGGTATAGGTAAGATGAACAGTTGAAAGCTTTTTCCCAGGGCAGAAATGACAATTACAAGTTCAAGGTAACAGGGAAAGGTTCAGAAGACCAAATGAGAAAATGCTGGAAACTTACCTATTTGATAGGCATTAAGAAAACTGCCTCTACGGGCTGTATCCAGCCCTCAGGCCACACATTGGAAAAGCCTGACTGAACCCAAAATTGAGCTTTGACAAAGGGTCATCTGGCATCTACAAAATTCAGAATTGTGCCCTCAAGTCCAATCATTAATGTGTATCAAAAACAATAATAGTCCCAGTAATGAAGAGTGAGGAACTCTATTCTGTGTCTTCCTCCCTCACTAAGGCTTCTCAGGCAGCACTTTCCAAATGTACGACTGCTATCATTCATAGAGAGGGACAAGGTCAGCAGACACATGGGAACATCACCAGTTGGAAATTTTCCTCCAGCTCACTCACTATCCTGACTTGGAAATATATTATCGTTGCTTCACTGTCGTTGGGTCAAAATTCTAGGACTTTCTCCCAAACAGCACTGTGGGTGTACCTATAACACAGCACTGCAGCATTTCAAGGAGTCAGATCACCACCGCCTTGTGAATGACAATTAAGGACGTGAAATAAATGCAGGCTTAGCTAGTGATGTCCACATCCACAAATTAAGTTTAAAAATGATTCATTTTCCTAGTCCGATTGTTAGGTCTATGTACATCCCTGTTTCCCCCAGCTGAGGTAGAGGCAGCCTGCTGATGGCTATGCCTTGTTGTCTGTGAAGATCTTGGAGGGTGTCCTCTGGAATGCCCAGATCTGGAAGATCCCAGCCTGCTTTGGGTCTCCTGCTATGGGATAGGCACATCTACCTCAGATTGAGCAGCTGGAGTCACAGGAAATCAGCCGAGGAGACTACTGGATGGATAGCCCCAGGGTATCCAGGTGACACTTATAATATCTTGATTGCATGAGGAGACGGGGCTCCTAGAGGGAAATCAAGGTGCCCCATCTCCAAACGACAAACCCCACATCCCATGAAAAGAATTGATGAGAAAAGACAATCTCATAATATCACAGATGGAACCCACTCATGCTATAGCAATGGTATAAGGTTCCGGTGCGTATTCAGCACAGGCTGCTGGACCAAAATCTTCCTGGTAATCAACAAAGAGATCCAGAGGCACACATTCATAGCTCCTTGAAAGTGGAGTCACAGGTGGACAGAGTGGTGAAGAATGCATTCAGCATGCTTGGTTTCATCAGTCAGAACATTGAATGCAGGAGTTGGGACGTCTTGTTGAAGTTGTACAAGACTGAGGCCACACTTGGAATACTGTGAGCTATTATAGAAAGGATATTATTAAACTAGTAAAAAGGCAGAAGAGATTTACAAGGATGCTAATGGACTTGATGGCTTGAGTTGCAGATGACACCCAAGATTGGTGGCATAATGGACAGTGAAGGAGCTTATCTTGGATTGCAACAGAATCTTGATCATTTGGGTTAGTGGGCTGACAAATGGCAGATGGAGTTTAATTCAGATAAATGCAAAATGATGCATTTTGGTAGATTGAACCGGGGCAGGACTAACTCAATTAATGATAAGGCGCTGAGAAGAGCTACAGAAAAATAAAGGTTTAGGAGTACAGTTTCATAGCTCTTTGAAAATGGAGACACATGTGGCAGAATGGTGAAGAAGACATTCAGCATGCTTGGTTCCATTGATCAGAACATTGGATACAGGAGTTGAGACGCCTTATTGAAGTTGTATAAGACATTGGTAAGGACACACTTGGAATACAGCATGCATTTCTGGTCACCTTATTATGGAAAGGATATTATTAAACTAGAAAGAGTGCAGAAGAGATTTACTATGATGTTACTGGACTTGATGGTTTGAGTTATAAGGAGAGGCTGGATACGCTGGGACTTTTTTCTGTGGAGCGTAGAAGGCTGAGGGGTGATCAAATAGAGGTCTATAAAAAAACAAATCAGCTAGATAGTCAATATCTTTTCCCGAAGCTAAGGGTGTCTAACATTAGAGGGCATAGGCTTAAGGTGAGAGAGTAAAGATACAAATGTATCCAGAGGGACAATTTTTTCATGCAGAGAGTCATAAGTGTCTGGAACATGCTGCCAGAGGTAGTAGTTGAGGCGGGTACAATTTTGTCCGTATGGGTACATTCTATGAACCTCTATGATACTATGACTCTAGGTAGGTTTTCTCTCTCCTCGATGTGTTGCAGTATTTGAAGTTCAATGTCCAGTTCATCAGCTCTGAGCTAAAGTTGCTGTGTTGCTAACACACTGGTACCCAGCTTCCACATGCTACAGCTGCATCATATTTAGATTAAGTTCAGCAATGGTAATTATATTAAACAATTTAATTAGTTTCCATGGTCGACCCCTCGCCCGCTCTGATTCCCATGGCAGGCGGGCTGGTAAAAATCTGATCCAATATCTATATTTCCCTGCACCAGATAAGCATTCAGCCCCAGCAACTTAATTGTTCAAGCCGTCCACTATTCTTATGCTCAAAACATCCTATTGTAGTGAGCCAATTGAATTTTTAATTTCTCAGCTTGGTGCTTAGGGAATGAAGAGGAGGAAAGGTACCAACCAATCAATGAAATGCTTCTCTCTGCTGTTACACAAAGATTTCTTTCAAACGTATATCTGCTCCCTCTTCCATGTCCCCCACTGGCTTTGCCCTGTTCTTATGCAGTATACAGTTTTTTTATCCTTTGTGTGTCCTTTTGAGTTCGGTCATTTCTAGGCGGTGTTCTGTGGATAACCTTTTTCATTCAATTTTTCAGGAAAGACCTCTGAACTGGGTGATGTTACTCTATGTTTTAGTATCAAGGTTCAGCTTCAGGTTTATAGCTGTGGGCTTATTTCCCTCCTGCTTCCTGAACTGAATGGTTCTATGAATTTCTTTTCTCTGGAATCTGTCAGATTCATGCAGTTGGATGGTTCCTATGTCTTCAAACTCGTTGTCATCTTTCAGGGTATGGTGTTTTGTCTTCTTCATTTCCAAATGCACTGTAGTTTGATCATAATACCAGCCATTTCTTTTTGTCTGTGATCTCATATGGTCCTCCATATCTCTGTCTGATGCTAAGAGCCATGCTGATGTGAGAGTATTCCAAAACCCAGAAGAATAACTTGGAATCCTAGTTCTTACTTGTTTATTTTGTAATTTGGTACAATGTGAGGAAAAATATGCAAACTAGTGAGCAAAGGTTAGGTCTTGTTGTAATCATTCAGGTTAAAAAAATGTTTATTACATTGTTAAAACAATAAGAAAGAGCACAATACAAAACAACTGTATACATAACTACAATAATGTACACACACACACACACACACACACACACACACACACACACACACACACACACACACACACACACACACACACAATCCTTGAATTAATCCCATTCCACATCTATCAACATTCCTAAGCTCTGAGAATGTCTCTAGTCCCAAAACAACATCACATATAATTTAACTCTTTGAAGTAAACCCAACAATTAACTAATTAATTAAAGATACACACAAGTTGTACCTTTAATTTTGGAAAGCCTTTCTTCTGTTTCTGAAGTTTTGCAACAGCAGCTTCCAGCATGGAATCCTGCCTTCGGGAGAACTTCTGTTTCCAACTAGGCATGGATATGATCTTAGCTGCTCATCAGCTGCTTCTCCTCCTACAGTACAGAGTTAACTCTGCTACTGATATACTATTTTTCTCTTTTGATTTCATCCTATCTAATCAACTCACCCCAGAAATCATGTAAATGTGATTCTTATGTAGAATAATAGAATCCTTACAGTGCAGAAGGAGGCAGCCCATCAAGTTTACACCAACAACAATTCCAACCAGACCCTATTCCTGTAACCCCATGTATTTACCCTGTTAGCCCCCGCTGAAACTAAGGAGCAATTTAGTTAGTGTGGCCAATCATGATTTAGTAGGATTGAGAGTTATGGGTAAGTCTAGTAGGTAGAGTTATGTTCGGCACAACTTATGGGCCAAAGGACCTGTTTGTGCTGTAGTTTTTCTATGTTCTATCAACATAACACCCTCATCTTTGAACTCCACTTTGAACTCATATCTTCTATAGTTTAAACAGGTGCAATTCCATACTCCACTGTTCTCCACTTTACATAAGTGACTATTTGTTTACCTTGTTGCTAAGCTAATTCACATATCAAAAATCATCCAGGCAACAACACTCTTCCCAATTCCCTCTCATCCAATTCTTTACACTTTATTTTATCCAAACTTTGTTAATCTTTATTTTATGCAATTTTTAAGTCTTTATTGTATTTAAGTTTCTTGACATGGGAGTGCATTATTTATAAAGGCAAATAACAGCAGATGCTGAAATCTGAAACAAAAACAGAAAATACTAGAGAAATTCTGACAGCATCTCTGGAGAGAGACCAGAGCCAATGTTAAAAATCTCGATGATTCTAATAAAGGATCACCCAGATTTGAAATGTTGGCTCGATTCTTTCTCCACAGATGCTGTCAGACCTACTGAGATCTTCCAGCATTTTCTTTTTTTTTGCATTATTTATAGTCAGTAATAGACCTCAAGAGAAGACATAAAGGCTGGTGAAATGGGTGGACAAGTGTCAGATGAAATGACAAGAAAGAGTCATTAGTTCCGAAGAATGAGTAGACAGTATACATTAATGGCATAATTTTAAAAAGAAGATAATACTGCTCCCTGGATAGATTGGAAAAACTGGCACTAAATTGAGTTTGTGTCTTTATATGCCCTGTTTGTGAACTGAAATCCCACTTACTTGATGAAGGAGCAGCGCTCTGAAAGCTAGTGGCATGTGCTATGAAATAAACCTGTTGGACTTTAACCTGGTGCTGTGAGACTTCTTACTGTGTTTAGCCCAGTCCAACACTGGCATCTCCACATCATGACTTTCTCCTTAGAGCATAGAAGGTAATGAGAAGATTTGATAGACATGTTGAAAATCATAAAGGATGAGATAGAGTAAATCAAGAAAAACTGTCCAATAGCTAATGGGTTGATAACTTTAGAGCATAATTAAGGTGATTGACAAGAGAACCAGAAAGAAGAAAACCTTTTTTTACACAGAGTGTGATACAGATTTGGCAGCACGGCCTGTTAAGGTGTTGGGTGCATTCTCAGTAGCAGCTTTCAAAAGAAGACAAAATTAGAGGAAGATGGGGAAGGAGAGGGGGATGGGCCTAGCGAGGTTTCCCTTCAAAAATTCTGGTGCAATTTTGATGGACCAAATGGCTTCCATCTGTGCTGTACCATTCAGTAGTTCCAGGTTTTATGGAGAAATATGCCTTTGATGAATTGTTTGGAAAGCTCCTTGTCCTCCAGCTGTTAGGAGATGAGATCAATGCGGAAGGATTGTTCATCCTTCTGTCAGCAAAGATTTACCACAGAACTCTCCTGACCAGTAGGTGGGAATGGGAGAACTTTGTAAAAAAAACTGAAACAGCATGTAAAATGTCTCTAAGTAAATGCAAAAGTCCAAAAAGTAAAAAGTTAAAACTCGAAAATATTTACTAAGGCTGAGTTTTAAATGGAACAAGCAGTAAGTGGACTGTGCAGCTGCTGAGCAGTACACAGTAATGACCCGTGTCTGGTGGAATAAAGAAAGCTTGTGGGATTACTATCAAATAAACTGGTTGGACTCTAACCTGAGACTGCTTACTGTGAACAGACTGTGCACAGCTAGATGTGATACAGGGAAGAAGTTTATGTGGGTTTCAATGATTTTATGAGGATTGCACCACAAAACAAGGGGAGTGACCTGTTTCACGTCCCATTGGAAAGTCACAGGAACCATGTTCTCAATACATTTCCAGCACTGAACCTGGATGTTCTACTCCCCAGGTCCAGCTTTTTACGTTTATTTTATTAGCGTCACAAGTAGGCTTACAATAATGCTGCAATGAAGTTACTGTGAAAATCCCCTAGTCACCACACTCTGGCGCCTGTTCGAGTACACCGAGGGAAAATTGAGCATGACCAATGTACCTAACCAGCACGCCTTTTTGACTGTGGGAGAGAACCAGAACGTATGGAGGAAACCCACGCAGACACAGGGAGAATGTGCAGATTCCACACAGACAGTGACCCAAGCCGGGAATTGAACCCGGGTCCTTGATGCTGTGAAGCAGCAGTACTAACCACACTGTCACCATGCTGCTTGTACTGGTTCACTAGTGAGTGGAAACTAAAACTCATAAAACTTAACCAGTTTGTAAAATGTTGTCGAGACCCACGGCATTGCAAATTGCATGATGCTTCCGGATGTGAAACATAACATTCTGATTGCTCTGGAATAAAAGTTAACAAAAATGAAATATCGACTCACTGGCTGGTATGGCCCCAGAGCAAGACTCGCTTAATGCTGATCAAGACATTGATTTTTAACTCACCGATTGAGTGGAAAATAGAAATGAAAATTACTGATCCACAGCACCAGCTTTATGATTGACGGCAAGTTGAAATCCAACCCAAAGCTTTGAAAAAGAATATTGAAATCCCTTTAGACAGAAAACTGTGTTTGTGTAATAATAATGAAACACAGCAGAGCATTAAACTGATTCAAAGTATTTTTTCCGCCATGAAATATGACAGCAATACAGTCCTTGATACATGTTAGTATGGGAGCTCACACTGTACCTAATGCAAATATCCTGATGACTGCAGTAAAGACTGACATTTTGCTTTGGCCTTGCTGCAGGAAAGATAGTGATTGTTACGCGCTTATTTGTGTGCCTGCTCACTGTTTATTCATTGCTTATCATTCCACAATGCCCCTCTTCAGATGGCCAGATTATTTCTCTTTATTAACAAGTTTGTAAGGATTTAGTACTTTCTTTCTCAGTTCTTGTGAGCTTTGTACAGGAATCATTGACAATTGCAGGACATTCACTGTGTCAATGACTGACAAAGCATCATGTGAGGGGGTGAGTAGGAATTACATTGTGTGAACCTCTTGAAGATTTGAGTGTGCTAAGCATGCCGATTGTAAAATGTATTTTGAATGTGATGCCTGCCGATTTATGAGCATAGGTGGTGATATACAATTGCATAGAATTTATAGAATGGAAACAAGACATTCTGTACAACTGGACTATATCAGCATTTATACTCCACATGAGTGGTTGCATTCAGTATGTACAATCTACAAGATGCACGGCAGCAACTCAACAAACTTACCTCAGCAGTACTTCCCAACCCCCTAATTACTCAGAAGGACATGAGCTGCAATGTCATGGTGATATTCAGCCTCAACAAATTACACATCATCCAGATGGACATTGCTTTACCATCACCTGGTCTCACTCCTAGAATTCTCTATTTAACACTACTGTGGAATACGTTCAGCGCTGCATGGTGCAAGATACAGATCCACCATTTTATCTGAGGACAACTAAAGATGGACATTAAGTGTGCCCACATCTCAAGAATAAATAAATAATAGGATATGTTCTTACCTTGCCTGACTTGTGACTGAGTGATAAAGTTTGAGGTCTTTTGTTCAGCACTGAGAGCCTGGCCTTAAATTACTCTCTTTGGCACAATTCAAACATTGTCACTCCCAAATATTGCTTCCCTTGCTGCACTGCAGCAATTCACCAAAGATCCTTAGATAGCACCTTCCAAACCAACAATCATCTAGAACAAGGGCAGCAAATACGTAGGAGTACCACCACCTACAAGTTCCTCTCTAAGCCACTCACCATCCTGAAATATATTGGAAATATATTGTTGTTCCTTCACAGTTGCTGGATCAAAATCTGGAATTCCCTCCTTAACGGCATTATTAGTCAATCTACGGCACATGGACTGCGGCGATTCATGAAAGCGCCTCACTACCACCTTCTCAAGGGCAATAAATGTCGGCCAGCCAGCGACGCCTATGTCCCATGACTGAATAAAAAAAGTATAATTTTTCTCCTTTTTCTCGCTCTTACTTATCCAATATGATTTTGGAAATTATTATTGAATCTTCTTCCCAACCCTTTTAGGAAGTGCATTCTAGATCATAACAACTCACTTTGTAGAAGTGTTTCGGTAGAGAAATTTCTGTTCTTCATCCAAAACAAAGTGCTGTGCTCAAGTTTTGGACAATGTATTACAAGATGAACATCTCACGAGATGATAAAATGTGAACTGGGCTGTTATGATCCCTCCATTAGCTGCTTCAGCCTTTCATATCTGTAATACTATCAATTTCCCATCTCCAAATGGACAAACTCCCAAAGGGAGGAATTTCCACAGCCTGGAACTCGGCCAAATGCCATAAACGATGCTTAGCTGAAACCAACAATAGATCAATGTTCGTGTCAATGGGCAGGTGGAAAATCTGCAGCAATTCTGGTGGGGATTACACTCCACTGAAAGTTCAAGCTTCTCTGTTTTGGCAAGTTGCAGAAAATTTTCTTTTAAAAGATAACTTTCTGAATTCCACTTACCACAAGGAAACCGAGCACATCACAAAAATCTGGCCCAACATTTGTAACTGGCTAAAGAATCATATCCAGTCGCAAGCTAATATGTGCTATCGGCAAGTGATAGATATTCTCCCAGTTAGGAGCACAGAGATGGGGCTGACAATCAAGTCTACTTTAAACCCCAGAAACTTTTCTTTGATCCGATAGTGCTCTCTGTCTATTGGAGTGGCTGCAACAATGTTTAAGGCTCATGCCTGCGGGCTATTTCTGCCCAGTGCTACACCAAACAGAAGGGCTAGTAAACATAAGCACTTCACAATCCTCGCCACCTGTGCTACAAATGCCCTTTCTGCTGTATAAATGTAATAAAGTGCAATTTCAATCACTGCACTGTTAAATGATAGTCTGCAGTACAGTTCATTTACTTTCAAATCTCTAGGCAACCATCTGCATGAAGTTTTTAATACAACTATAACAGGAAACCTTTTATCTGAGTCTGATAAACTGGACATAATGATTATTCATGTATTTGTTTAAATCATCAGGGGCACTCACTGATGCATGACAAAAGGCAAAACAAGCATTCGCTATCCCTGAAACTCAAGGAAAAAGTTGTTATTACCATCAGCAATAGACCTGCAAGGTCTTTTTTTGTGTGTTGGAAAGTTATAAATTAAGATGCGCTGATGTGCCTGGTGCATCTGTTCCTCTTTACGCCCTTTTGTCTTCTGCAAATAGCTCACCGGCTTCAATACCCAACAGAGAACATTTACGCAAATGATGTTGAGTTCTGTATCATTAATATTCAACCATTGTCTGTCACAGACATGTTACTGTACATCTGTTATGCAAATGTATGCAAATTTCATTTCACTGACAGCTGCCATTATTTACTCCGTTTTTTTAAAAAAATATTTCTTACATTTTGAAGTTTTCAATCTGTTGTGAAAAGAAGCTTCACCTAATAGTAATGAGCATTATATGATGAAGAATGGCATTCGACATTCAAAATGCAGAGGGTGTATTACAATACTGACAGTTAATGAGATGCCAGAATGTGGAATGGGCTGTAAACAAGTTGGTTAGGACCCTCTAGATTGATTTATATTTTCTAATTTGCTTTTGGCTTCATCCTTTTGTTCTTCCCTGCACAGCTTTGCAATGCAGTGACAGTGTTTGCCAGCATTCATCCACAGGCAAAATTAATAATACTTCGCATGGCTGCCCAAAGAGAGTGGAATTTTATTTTTCTGTGTGTGTGTGTTTTTTAAAAGATTTTGTGATTCATCGAGACAGTAGGCAACATTTAAGAAAGCTTAATTATGAATCTACTTGTTAGAACTATCATGTGTTGCTGCAGTTAATGACATTGCTAAACCGTCATTTGAAGGTTACCAAAGATCCCAGATGATTCTGCTAGCAGGAATTGTGGGTAAGAATGTTTGAACCTTCACAGTTTAATGAAACCAGGGACATCCTCAATCACAATATACACAAACAAATTCATACACACGCACACACAAATTCATACCTATACAATTCTATTCACACACATAAACAAACACGATTTATATGTGCATACAAATACCCACACTCTCATAAACACAATCATATACAAACCCTTTTTTAGCCAGTCCCTTGGGATGGAGAATAACTTGCTTCCATTCTGGTTTGATGGGTTCTGAGGTGGCTGATAAGTTCAATGCACAATCTAAAGCCTCTTCCAATGTATGCTCGAAGGGTCAGATAGATGAGTTTTTGGCAAATTTGTGCTCTCTTCTCAATGTCCTGACTTTGCCTCTGCACATTCCCGATGGGGCCTCTCAGTGTGTGCGATGTATTGCTGAATGAATCTTCTCCATTTTGATTAGTCACAAGCCTGGCCTTCCCATGAGTCAGTGGAGTTTGACCTCTCAGGGATATTATGAAGATATCACTAAAGTGTTTCCTCTGTCCTTCTGTTGCAACCAGGTTCAGAGAGCAGCTATTTTGGATGTTTATACAAACATGCATATGAATAAATATTAATTCCCAAACATGCATACAGATAATCTTCATATTGGCTAAGATTCAATGTTGCAGAAATGGTCATCATTTTCAGCCAGATGCATTTTGGCAATGGGACTATTACTCCTTTGATGTGTGTGCCTGCACTGCGATAAGCTGGCCTTTCAGATGATTTAATTACAATAAAAATGCAGTGTTCTGCCACATGACATGCTGCCGTATGCGAACATCTTCATGGGTAGAATTTGTGATGCTAGCAGCTCTTAAAGAGGAAATGAATCCAAATTTACAATTGACAGAAACAAATGGGGGGAGTTTTAGTCCTGACCCCTGTGGGAGAAGGTATATTGTGTGATGTGCTGTTTCTGGCTATGGAAAGGCAGATTACATCATTATATTATTTTAATCAGACCCATCTTTCAGTTGGTAGCCTGATTTAAAGTTAACAACTGCCTCAGGAAATCTGGCTGTTTAATAGAGACAGGCGCAGCTGAATGCACTTGTTGTTTGTAGGATAGCTTGTCAGTCAGACAGAGCAACAGTATTTCTCCCACTACCAACTTCAACCCTATGGCATTTCCTCCAAATTCTCTCCCCAACCCCTCAAGCAAACCTATTGGCCATCATTACCCACTATCTCCCATCTTGGCTCCCTCATCACCTCACTGTAAATACTGGGGCAATAGCATCATTACAAGATTGTCCCTCTGCAGGGAGAGGGTACAAAACAGAGTTGAGCATTCTGGGGTTAAAGTAAGGAGATACCTGAGTAAAGATTAACAAATGCATTAATGCTTTGTCACTAAATCAGATGGTAAGTGAGAAGGAAATGTACTCAGCTATGCAAGTTTGCTAAGGTAAGTGTGCTCATGGTTACGTTATAGTCCATCAAGATCTTAATGGTGCTACATAAGGGTGAGATAGACCATCAGAGAGGCACAATTTGCAGCACTCTACTCATTCTAAATGCTCAGACATGTTCACAATTTACCACATACTCTGAAAACCTGCTTATATTTATTCCCCTCTTCTATTTGCTCGTAGAAAAAAACCCTCATCATCAGTGCTAAGAGCTAATCGGTGACCCTTAACTTATTGTAAGTAGAGAGCTATGGAAATTCTGGATTGGAGGTAACTGGGGAGAGTGGGGGTCACACAGATAAAATTTAAAACCATTATCATCCTTTGCTTTTTATTCTTTATCACTTTGTTAACTCATTCACTTCCACCTATCGCACTGTAACCAAAATTCAACATCTATGTTTGTGGCTAGGATTTTCCAGGGGGGGTTCTCCTGTAATCCTGCAAATTCTTCCTTTTCGGACAACAATTTAATTACCTTTTGAATTATTCTATTGAATCTGAATCCACCGTATCCTCTGACTGTGCATTCCAGATCTTAACAACTCCCTGTGTGAAAAAGGAGTTTTCCAATATTGCTTTCGCATCTTTTGTTAACTATTTTAAATCTATACCACCAGGTCTAAGCTGACATGTTGTTTAAGGACATAAGAAGCTTGAAACACAAAACGCCTACAGGTTCTCAAGGTTGTAACTGGTTCTGGTTTGTGTTTGAGTGTCAAGGATTAAGCATATGAAGGGCATTCTCAGTATGTAGCAGTGATGTCGACTGCAAATAGCTTGTGATTAATTCATATATCAGTAGACTAGATTTTTTTTCTTACTGACTGTAGTTAGGCAGATAGACAAATATGTTAAATCCTTGAGGTTTCTCCTTCAAATGCAGAGTTAACAAAAATAATCTTTTACATAATCTGAAATTCAAACATTCCCAGCTATAAAGAAATTCAAGCACAAATTCATATTAAAACAATAGGTTGTCCATTCTACTTTCACCCATTTTATGCTGTGCTATAAAGTGCATATAGGGTGGCATGCTGGTGCTCAAATTTCCTCCTATAGTTTGAGTGCTCTGGTTTCCTCCCACAGTCCAGAAGATGAGCTGGTTAGGTGCATTGGCCATGCTAAATTCTCCCCTAGTGTACTCGAAGAGATGCTGGATTGTAGTGATTAGAGGATTTTCACAGTAGCTTCATGTAAGCCAACTTGAGTCACTACTAAATAAACTTCAGATGTTTCACAAGACTCTGCTGCTGGCAAGTTTTATAAGGACCCAATGGGAGCCACAATACTGTGGCTGTACTTCTCACAATTTTAAGTTCCCCATTTGGTTTTCCAAAATTTCCCCAGTGTAAAACTTACAAAGTAAATTTTCATCTTCAGTGTGCTTGTTGCATGGGACCTTGGTAGCCACCCAATTATCCCCACCACCCAAATTCTCTATCCATTCTCAGTAATCTTTGAAGAATGGGAAATTCTCTGCCAGAAATATTGAAAACATGATCTATTTCATAGTTTGATCCTCCTTTTGTCTTTATGTTTGGAATTTGACTCTTGAAGCTCATGAACTTTTTACTGGTTTCAGGACAAAGCAAAATAATGTATTCCCAAAATAAGTTACAGAAGATTCCATTCCTTCCGTTTTCTCCCTTTACCTGGGTCTTAGTCAAAACACTGCTCTTTTGCTTCAAGTACTGAGGAATTGACCTTTATCCTACCCATGCAATGATAACTAGGAAGTCGAGTGTTGGAAACAATCAGGTTACTTCTCAATCTATTATTCCCAGTAGTAACCTGCTACGTTTTGCAGGCATATGAAATAGCCAACATTATCAGGCCAGAAGCTCAGGAATTGAAGCCCTATACATATATATACATATATATATATTGAAGCCCTATAGGAATCTCATTGTAGTTTGTTGGTGTGAGTGACAAAACAGCCACAGTTTTCATATGAGGAGGAACCCTTCCACAGATTGTCTAAAGATACAGGAAGCCCCTCTGCTGAATCTACAACTTTCTTTTGTGTAGTCACATCAAACAGAAATGTTTCTCAGGACTTCACAAGGAAGTGTGTCGCCTCTCAGACTACACACTTGCCTCCTTCTCTCCCACAAAACCTACCTGAATTTCAATTCTTGCCTGCTGCAGTCTGAGGCAACTGAGGTCGAGAGACCTTTGCTTGTGATAGCTGCTTTTATTTGTTATGATTGGGAAGTGGACTTGTGAAATTTAAATGAGGCCCACCATTTAAAATTACCAATGGTATTGTGCCGTCTTTGCCTTTGGAGGTTACCTTTCTCGATTGGGTTCCTGTCAGATTGAGAATCCACTTGGGTGTTATTGAGCTCTTCAAGGCAGAATGTGAGCAAATTCAAACTGAAAACCAGTTCCTCATTCCACGCTAACATGGCCAAACTCAAAAGCCAATTCTGAGGTACATACTGACACAACCAAATTCAAACTCAAACCAAATTCAAACTCAACCAAATTCAAATTCAAACTCAAAACCAGAATTCAAAAATGGTAAGTCAGCAGCCAATGCTGATTTCCTTTTGATCAAAGGACAATTGTATTTGAAGCTAAATGACCAGGATTTACCCAGCCCACACTGCTTGAGTAGCACAGTGGGCCAGGAGACACCAGCAAGATTGGATTCCAGTTGTTAGTCTCTGAGACCTTTTTTTTTGTGCAATCTGGAGTGGAATTGATAATCGTATAGAAGTTGACATCTACATATGATTAGCAGGCTTGGGACGGTATTTTCCAGGCTCGCCAGCATACTGCCCCCCCATTGCCCCCCCACCTCCCCCAAATGCCCCAGTTCCCATCCCCCTACTAGGTGTGGTTTTCACCAGCAGGATTTACAGCTGCTTCCCACTAACAGGGAATGGATGTCCTCACCCCACTCATGGGGACAGAAGCCATTGAGGTTGGGAGCAAGGGGAGTAATGCCCTCTTGGGCAGTGCCAGCCTAGCATCCTGGGATGCCCAAGGGGCAAACTAGCACTCCCCAGTGAGAACTGGGTCGTGCCAAGGGGGTTGGGCCAGGTTGACAGGGAATACTGTGGAGGGGGAATCAATGATGAGGGGAGGATCCTGCTGCTACTCTGCAAGTGGGATCAGTGAGGGTGGGATCTGGGCTGGCCATCAGAGGGGAAGGAAATCAGGGCTAGCCTGTGGGGTGGCATGGGAAGGGTTCAGGGGGCAGGATGCAGATTGGAGGCGGGAGGTCAAGAAGGCCCGTGATAGGAGGCCAGTGACTTGGGGGGGCGGGCAGGATTTCGGGGAGGCCAGCAATTGGGAAGCCAGCAATGAGGGAGTCAGTGCGCTTGCGCAATCTCCGCGCTGACAGATCAGCACATGTGCAGCGGTCCATTCATTTTTGGACTGTGGGAAGAAAGCGAAACTCCCAAAGCAAACTGACTCAGACACAGGGAGAATGTGCAAACTCCACACAGACAGTGACCCAAACTGGAAATCGAACCCCGGTATCTGGTGCTGTGAGACAGCACTGCTAACCGCTGTGCCAGCGAGCTGCCCCAGAGTGATTCACTTTTCAGGGTTTTCATTTTATGGCACTCTGCATTGCACCAAATTTCAGAGATTCGTTCAGATAAGTACACCAAAAAAAAGGTGGAAAATTCTCCCATTTTCCCACTCATTGGGCACTTGGTGTTGTTTCGGGAGAATCCCAGCCTATATGCTTTTTTTCCCAATGTTGTGGTTGTAGATTGAAATCCATGTGTTCTGTCTATTCTTCCCATTTTCATGCATAATGAGCCTCGGCATGCAGCCGTTCAGCTTAGCCAATGGATGTAAGCTTCTCTGTCAATCCGATTTTATTCCTCTTCACAATTTGCATCCAAATATTAAGTAAAATGAACCAGACAAATGATTAGTTCTGGATGTTCAGTTAATTCAGTGGACTGAAAGGATATGCTATGAAGCCTTCATTACTCAAGTTCCTCGCATTTAGGTTTTGATCCTTTTACTTCCAATCCATATCCTGTCGTACAAATGAAAGCGTGGATTTTTTAAAAATGTATTTAAATATCACGAGGGAAATTTCCTTCAATTGATGCTACAGTGTGGGCAGCAGGTTAAAACAAGCTGCAGGGCTAGTTAATGAATGTATAATTGGTATTTTGCTCTCCAGCAACTATAGCCTTGCTTCAAATGAATGCCCTTGGTAACTGCTTGCCAGTTTGAAATATCAGTATTGAATGCAGCATAGCAGGAGGAAAGTACTTCTTCTGTGATCTGAATAACATACCAGCTCTGTTTTCTAATACATTACAGCAGGAATCATATGTTCCAATAATTTTCATGCAAATAAACCGACAGATTTATACACTGTGACTTAAATAAGTGCCTGTGTTTCTCAGCCCAATGCTAAGTGCACATTGTAGCGCATTGCCGACATTGTACTGAGGTAATTCATAATGCTTCAGATATTGCAACTAGTATTCGTGTGCTGTTCTCTTTGTTCCCCATGGGGGGGATTGTCTGAGCCTGTGCTCCTGGCAGGGATCCTCTCCCACCTGCAGCACTTAACAGAGGTTTGTCAGAAATGATTCCTGAATTTCTGATACGGTTCTTGGTGTACAAGGCTCCCCATCAAGATCATGAATTTCTACATTTTCCTGACATGCAATCCTAACAGGAAGTAGATTACCCACCCGATCACCTGAACAGTGATCCTTCTTTACTTCCCAAGGGCAGTTTCACCATAATACCCCAATCGTAAAAACTTTTGCAACTTGCCTCCGGAGAACAGGAATTTGCTATTGAATCTTAAAGTGACATGGTAGTTTTAGGAGATACATTATAGGATTTGTCATGAAGATGTTCTTTATGCCAAATAATGATTTTTAATCCACCAGCCAGAAACAGGAATTGTCTTTTCAAAAAGATACTTCTTAAAACAGTTGGAGTTTTCCATTCGTTGCATCATTTGCTCCCGCAAGTGTGGAAAATGAACCTTTCCCGCTGGCCGCAATGGTGTGTTTTTGTACCGTACATATGTTGCTGTGTTAATTCATCCACGTGAAACTCGCCAGATCACTGGTGGGCAGCCCTTGATTCACCCCCCTGACAAAACCTCACCACTTTCTCACTCTGGGCACCACATTTACAGCACATCAGAACTCCTTAATGTTTACAACGCAGAGCTGCTCCAGACAAGAGAGGGCCCAGAGAACCAAGAAGATGTCAGATTTATTGATGTCTCACTGTGTCACCTTCTGGGCGCCATTGCTGCAATGTCCCCTGTCCCACGATGGTCACAGGTCCACCAACTTCACTACTCCTGCTTGGGAGGCAGCAGCAAAGGTGATCAATGCCAACTCAGAAGAGTTTCATCACTGTAACGATGCACTTTCCGAGACTTCACTAA
The DNA here is from genome assembly GCA_024679065.1 of Sphyrna mokarran. Taxonomy (NCBI): domain Eukaryota; kingdom Metazoa; phylum Chordata; class Chondrichthyes; order Carcharhiniformes; family Carcharhinidae; genus Sphyrna; species Sphyrna mokarran. Next base: position 102,711,477 of record JAGIQG010000001.1, on the reverse strand, counting down.
TAATAAAAACAAATTTACCAGGGCAGCACAATGGCACAGTGGTTAGCACTGCTGCTTCATAGCACCAGTGACCTGAGTTCAATTCCCGGCTTGGGTCACCGTCTATCTGGAGCTTGCATATTCTCCCCGTGTCTGTATGGGTTTCCTCCGGGTGCTCCGGTTTCCTCCCACAATCAAAGATACGCAGGTTATGTGGAGTTGCCATGCAAAATTACTTCTTAGTGCCAGCAGGACTAGTTACAATAAATGTAAGGGGTTATGAGGATAGGGCCGAGTGGGATTGTGGTTGGTGTAGACTCAATGGGCTGAATTGCCTGCCTCTGCTCTGTAGGATTCTACACTAGTGATCTTCAAGACCAGCAACATGGTTGCAGCTAACTCTATTCTGCCAAGGAGAACATATCACCTGGGGTGATTCCCCACTCTGAGTCCCAGTTGGTGACTGAAGTGAGGTGTCCTTAAGGAGACAATCACCACAATCACCCAGTGCAGGAAGAGGATGAAAGGTCGCCAGGGTAAATCCATCATTTCATTACTCTTAACTCGCCAACTCACTAGCCCATCACACATTTACAGAAATCTCAACAAGGGACATTACCACTCACTCTCACATCTCCATTAGGCTCACATGTTGAGCACATGGAACTCATACCTTTGCCCTGTCTATGACTCCACTCACAACAGAAACTCTTCACACACTCACATGAAGACCCTGTACCAGCTCATCCACAGACAGTGCCACTGTTAAGTGCTTTGTCCTCTGCCATAAACTAATTTTCCCTACTCTCTTTCATAGGCATCTCTAGAAAGAAAGAACCTGAGGCTGCCCAAAAGCAAAGCCTCAGCTTGAGTCCTGAGAATACCCCGGGTAACAAAACATCGCTCATCCATTAGGCCTGCACCGGCACAGTGACACATATCCTGATGGGTCTTCGATTTACATCAGGCTTGGGTTCCAAACCTAGTGAGTAGAGCACACAATCTCGTCCATTGCAGGTAGAGGCAGGGACATCAGAGGTTGCCGCAATTGGAGGATGACTGGAGGCCATGATTCTGCTGAATCAGGATCAGATGATGAGCCTCTGGACTTAGCCCTAAATCAGCTAATGGAGCTGCAGTGACAATCTCAGGAATATCAGGAAGGAGTGTCAGCTGCATTCCTCAGATTGCAATGTATGATGGAGGAGTCAGTCTGCATTTATGATGTGGAGATACAGGCATTGGACTGAGGTGGGCACAGTAAGAATAAGCCTGTTGGACTTTGATCTGGTGTTGTGAGACTTCTGCATTTAGTCAGAGGTGATAGGACCAGCATGCTAACAAATCAAAGTCAACAGAGGCAGGATGGCACTGATTAAGGAGTAATTAGACTCTTCAACAATTAAACAAAATTAACAAATTAAGGGGCAAATTAAAAGCAGCCCCTTAAAGAGATTCTGCTTCAAATGAACAGAATCTAAAAGAAACTTAAAACACCAAAACACAATATGTGATTAGAGAGGTTGATAAAAGACCCCAGTACCTGTGGACACACTGGGTGTGGAAGGCCTTGATCATGTCAATGGATACCACATGCTTCCTTTCCTAGGATAACCGGCCATGAACACAACCACAGAAGAGGGGCCGCTAGTTGGGACAGACAGCCCCATCAATCGATTGCTCACTGCCTGATCTGTTGATGGCCAACTTGTCCAGGGCCAGGAACAGGTTCACAAGGCCTCACACATCCTCCATCCCTACACCACCTCTCCCCTACTGCCCTCCCACTTCCCTCTCCCAACCCTCCACCCCCTGCCCCCATCCCCCCACTGCCACCCTCCCAAACCCCCATCCTCTCCCTCCACTCCCCCACTGCACACCTCCCAACTCCCATCTCTCCCTTCTTCCCCACTGCCACCCTCCCAACTCCTACCTCCTCCTTTGTCCCCCCTCCCCCACCCCCACCACACCAAGGAATCAGATGTCAGAGTATTTAACTGAAAATGATCACTAACAAAGTGAGGGGAGAAACCAAACAGGAAAGGCTGAGGCAGAAATCATGACATCATTGAAGGAGAAATGAAGCTGCCCTCCTATGAGTTCAGCATGTGATGAGTATGTGAGGAGCTCAACACATGTTGAATTTTGGAAAAAAAAATCATTTGTAGGACATGGACATAGCTATCTTGCCCAGCATTTGTTGCTAATCACTTGTGTCCTTGAGAAGGTAACAATGACCTACCTTCCTGAACCACTGCAGTTCCTGAGTTGAGCATAGGAATTAGAAAATCATGTTGTCACATTTGGAGTATTGTGTACAATTTTGGTCCCACACTATAAGAAGGATATTGATGCTTTGGAGAGAGCTCAGAGACATTTTTCAGGATGGTTGCCTGATTTGGAGGATATGGATTATAAAGAGTGGTTGAACAAACTTGTTATGTTTTCATTGGAGTGTCAGAGGATGAGGCGGGAGCCTGATAGATGTTTACATGATTATGACAGGCTTTGTTAGAGTGGATAGTCAGAGTCGCCTTCCCAGAGTCGAAGGTTAATTACTTGGGGGCACAGTTGAAAGTAAGAGAAAGTTTAAAAGAGATGTAAGGGGCAAGTTTCTCACAGAGAGGGTGGTGAATGCCTGGAATGCATTGCTGGAGGAGGTGGTGGAAACAGATTCTGTAACAACGTTCAAGAGGCATTTGGATAGATACATGAATAGGTAGGGAATAGAAGGATATGGACCATATAGAGGCAGGAGATAATTAGATTAGAGAGTATCTGTGTCTGCACAGACTTGATGGGCCAAAGGGCCTGTTCCTGTGCTGTACTGTTGTTGTACTTCTTTTGTTGATTCGATTTATTATTGTCACATGTATTAACATACAGTGAAAAGTATTGTTTCCTGTGTGCTGTACAGACAAAATATACCATTCATAGATAAGGAAATTAGGGAGTGCAAAATGTAGTGTTGCAGCCATAGCTAGGATGACAGCAGTTAGGCAAGAAGCTGTTCTTCAATCGGTTGGTACGAGACCTCAGAATTTTGTTCTGAGGTGTAGGTACACCCATTCTGCTGTTAGAGAGGGAGTTCCGGGATTTTGATGTATGACAGTGAAAGAGCAGCAATATATTTCCAAGACAGAATGGTGAGTGACTTGGAGGGGAACATCCAGACAGTGCTGTTCCCAAGTGTCTGCCGTCTCTTTCCTTCTAAATGGTAGTGGTCGTGGGTTTGGAAGGCATTATCTACAGAATCTTGGCGAGTTGCTGCAGTGAACCTTGTAAATGGTACACAATGCTGCCACTGTTCATTTGTGGTGGAGGGAATGGATATTTGCAGAAGAGGTAGCAATCAAGCAGGCTGCTTTGACCTGCATGGTTTCAAGCTTCTTGAATTTTGCTGGAGTTGCACTCATCCAGGCAAGTGAAGAGTATTTCACTACACACATGACTTGTGTTTTGTAGACAGTCATCGGGCTTTGGGGAGCTAGGAGGTAAGTAATTTCTTGCTAAGTGCCCTCGGAAGGGTAAATTTAAAATAAAATTTCAAAATGGCCTAGAACGCAGGCCTCCTCAGATTAGACAGCCTTCTTTGCTTGCCTTATCCTCTTTTTCTGTTCAATGCCCTTTGAGCTGATGGCTATGGATGCGGCAGGTGCGCTACTCTCCGTCTCTGGCAAACCATTGGCGGGCCATCTAATTCATCAGAAATAGGACCTCTATTGAGTAACTGGTCGTCTGCCTCCACTCAGTGGGCAGGCAAACTGACTCCCATCATCACTGGGAAACGTCTCTGGTGGCAGCTAAACCACCCTGACATGCTCCCCACTATTTTCCAGGCCCCCACACCTCCAAGCCTGGCACTCAGGAAAATACGGTTCAAGATGTTTACTAATTGCCAAAGTAGGCTAACAAATTATTGATTATTCTGCACTTTCAAGGTAAAAACATTTTGTTACCAAGCTTCTCAGCAGTTTAACTACCTTTAATTTTGGTACTTTTTAAAAAGCATTCTCTAAGCATATTTTTGTCAAACTCTAAGGATGATTTTTCCTGAACACACTCACAATCATCCACTACGACTTCAGTAGAAGCTCCACAGAAACCCTGGAATAAAGACATAGATGCCACTTGTCTTATTGTTTCACTGTTCCATGACTCTACCACCCAATATTACAGTAGACCAAGCTTGTCCAACCTTCTCAAATGGCTGGGGGAGGGGCACATTTCAACAGTGTTCTCACTCAAGCAGATGACGAAGACATTTCAAAAAGATAAAATTTGACAAAATTTATCGGGAATTTCAAAATAAAAATGAATATATAAAAACAATCATACTGAGCAAAAGACAAGTAATAAGTACAGGCGAGTATTAGAGTGTAATGGGGTGACAGGAAAATTGTTCAGCTCACTCCCCATCTCAGTATGCTCACACAGTCACCCTCACCCACTGTGCTGAGTGAGCATGAGAGTGAACGAGAACACTGAACCTGGGAGTGAACCAGTATTATGGACATACTCAGACACACTCTACCCCCCGTATCCAGACTTCCCCCAATCTCTCTCTCTCACCCTCTACTCCACACTCTCTCATCCCCTCCTAACCCTCACTTTCTCTCTCCCTCCCTCTGCCTGTCTGCACCCCATCTATCTCTCACTCCTCCTCCACACTCTCTCTCCCTCCCTTTCCTCCAATGGCCACCTGATACTCAATTTGATCAGCTGAGACAGGGGGAGAGGGAATGAGTAATCCATTCCATTTTCATCTTGCCTTCTTCACCTCATTGAGAAAATCCAACTCGAATTGAAATGTCGCTCCGCAAATTCTTACTGTGGAAAAAATGGTGGCAAGTTCCTAACACATGGGCTGGGATTCTCCTGACCTACTGTGCTGGTTTTGTAGCTATTAGCAGGTCTCACAACCAGCGTCCAGTCAATCGCGAGTCTCCCTGACCCTTTTTTTTCCCAACACAAGGCTGATTAGCATATTGGAATTAATTTTTCAATATGATCAGTGGTTCAGAGTCGATCCCCAACAGCAGGGTGTTTACAACTGCTCCACACCAATGGAGAACAGATCACCCCCCTGGTGGAGACAGGGGCCTTTGAGGCCTTCCCTGAGAAGGTCAGGGGTAGAGAGTTGCCCCTTGGGGGCCCAGCAGGCCGCCTGACATCCTTACATAAACAAGGGGCACTGTGGCACACAAGGGGTGGGGCCAGACAAGGGCAGGGCAAACTGGTGGGTGGGTGGGGTGGGGGGGGAGGTCTTATTGGAGGGAGTGATCAGTAGTGAGGGGGGACCCACTGTCATTCAGCAATGGGATGGATGGAGTGAGGAGTAATCGGGGCTGATCATTGGCAGGGCAGTTTGGGGAGGTCTGGCATTCAGGACTTGGGAGGGCGGTGTGGGGAACCTTAGGTAGGCCAATGATTGGGAGAGGGAGAAAGCTAGTGTTCAGGAGACCAGCGATGGGGGTTCCAGTGCGTATGTGCCAATCTGTCAGTGGCAGCTCAGCGCACAGATTCTGGCCTTTCCAGCAGAATGAGGCCCTGCTCCCATTTTCCAGCATAAATCCCTCTGAGGCACTCTGTGGAGCGCAGTGTCAGAGATTCATCCAAGTAAGTATGCTGAAATCTCCTGTTTTCCCACTTGCCTAGAGGATACTTAGTTTTATTTTGGTCACATCCCAGCCAGAATGTTGATAAATCTCCACAATGCAGAAGTAGACCATTCAGCCCATCAGTTCTGCACTGACCATGATCCCAACCAGGCCCAAGCCCCTTAACCCCACATATTTCTCCTGCTAATCCATAAAAATGGACATCACTTCTTGTGCGTTAGGAACGGATTTCCCCTGGTGCAAAGGCCAAGACAACCGATCTGCAGATTTCTAAAGTTTCTAACTGATCTTAAAAACAAAACAAAAATGGAAGTCCAAGAAATGCTTAGCAGCTCTGGCGGTGTCCGAACAGCGAGAAACAGAGTTACTGTTTCAAACTGACTTTGACTCAAATTGGAAGAGAAGTGATGCTGCTCAGTATTTCCAGCACTCAATACTTTCATATTAGATATCTAACATCCACAAGTATTTAGTGTTTACTTTGACCATAAGGTCAAATTATGAAACAATGATGAAAAATACTTTTTTTTAATCATAACTGATTGTTCAACATCCTTCAGTTTTAAGTAATGTTTTATGTATGGAATATATTAGATTTGAGTAAGTTATCTGTCTACCATAGGTATGGAATAATATGATTTGTACAGGAGCATTTTTTTTTGACAAGAATGGATATCTTGGGGTAAACTGTTAACTTGGATCAATCCCATGCTAGTCTTTTGTTCCTAAAATATAAAAATATGGAAGGAAGCCATTTTGCTGATAACTGTGATTTGCATTAGCTCCCTGTTTGAATGAGATTGCAATACACAATGGAAAGGGAGAAGAGCTCCTCTAGATTGACAATACTATTATTAAATGCACTGAGCGTAATTTTAGTCATGCACTGTCAGTGTGACTGCTTTCACAGTTAATGGTACAGCTGTTCTCGTAGGTTCTCAGCTTAGACTATGATTACAACAGAAGCCACCACCTTGAGAACACTGCGACTAAATTATGTCAGCTAACAGTTTTACAAAAATACATTTTCACTTCTACAAGTAAGAAAGCTTAATGATTTAGGGTGCAGGGGAGAAGGAATAACAATATCAAAATATACTCCAGAAAATGCAAAGAGGACATGCTCTTTATTTCATTTAACAGATAGATTTTCACCTACTATTCTAGTGTCTTTTTAGGCATAATGTAAATTAGAACCACTCCCTAAAACATACTTAGTGTAAAGCTCATGAGTCATTTAGCAAAGGAACTGAAGCTTTCCTGAGCAGGTTAATTTGTGTTGAAAGAAGGAAAAATTTACTCATTAAAATATATTTTAACCATCTTATTGGTTCGTTGAAACAAAATATCTTGCCTCAATTACATAATTGTTTAGGACAGTAACTTCACGAGTTAAAGCTCTGATTGCAAAACCCCCACCTCAGGAAACATCTATCGGACATTTGAGGTGTGCAGCTCCTTAATCTTGATTTTCCACCCATCGGGAGCATGTGACCAATTTCCAATTGGGGTATGGATGGTATTGTAGGCTAATACAAAAACCCAACAAAACCCAACAAAATATATCCTAATTTACACTCCCAATGGTACATTCATTTTATCAAGGATCATGCTCTTCTATTACCTATAATTTCAGAATGAGAAATTACTTCTTCTGACAAGAAATAAATAATAACAGACACTGGACTCAAGATTCAACACTCAATCTGGCAAGACAGAAAAGTGATGGCCTAGTGGTATTGTTGCTAGACTATTAATCCAGAAACTCAGCTTGTGTTCTGGTAACTCAAGTTCAAATCCCATCTCGGCAGATGATGGAATCTGAATTCAATAAAAAATGTCTGGAATTAAGAATCTATTGATAATTAGGAAACCATTGTTGAGTGTTGGAAAAACCCATCTGGTTCACTAATGTCCTTTAGGGAAGGAAATCTGCCGTCCTTACCTGGTCTGCCCTACATATGACTCTAAAGCCACAGCAATGTGGTTGACTCTCAACTGCCCTCTTAAATGGCCTAACAAGCCACTCAGTTTCAAGAGAAACTAGGGTTGGGCAATAAATGCTGGCCAGCTGGCAATGCCCATGTCCTATTATTAAGTGCCTGTACCTGTTGGACATCCTGACATGAAGTAATTACCACATAGTGAATAATGATACAATTATCTACACAACTGGGGAAAACTTGGAGCAGTGAACAGCCAGTTGGATCCAATGTCTGTAGGTCCAGGATTAGGTGGACTGATGTACGATAACCAAGTTACTATGTCCTTGGTTTTCTTGAATTAATCCTTTTCATTGGGATGTAGGCATCACAGGCGAGGCCAGAATGTGTTGCTCTTCCCTTACTTACACCTGAACAGAATAGCTTGGCAGTCTTTTCAGAGGACAGTTAAGAGTCAATTAATCTGGAGTCATATGCAGACCAAACCAAACAAGTTTAGGTTTCCTTTCCAAAAATGCATTAGTGACACTTGCGATGATTGATGACAATTTTGTGGCACCATCATTGAGACTGGCTTTCAATTAAGTGGTTGAATTTATTTAAGTAAAAGTGATAATGTTATTAACTAATTACTGATACAAAAATTAAAATGCAGATAGAGGAAACAAATACTCAGAGATAAGATTTCAAATCAGTCCCTGAAATATTGATGCAGGCCAGTTGCTTCAATTTCTTTTTCCCAGAGTGAAGCAATTGAAACTTGAGGTTCATTTGCAATGACTTCTGCAGTCAATTACTCAGAGGTTTGCCTTTATCCATGGGCTCTGCAAGTTTTGAAGAGCGAGAGATTTATATTTCTCACTAATTCTGTGGTTATGGTACTTGCAGACTCCCTGGATTCATTTGGCAAAACAACAGCTTATTTCTCAATACATTCCTTTTTGTCCTCCTTTGACCAAAAATCCTCTCTGCTGTTGTTTATCAGAATTCCTTCTGAGGTTTTGTACTCCATAGAACACCAACGGTACAGAAGGAAGCCATTTGGCCCATCAAAGTAGCACCAACCACTATCCCACCCAAGCCTATCCCTATAACCCCCTGATTAGCATGGCCAATCAATCTGACCTGCACACCTTTGGAGTGTGGGCAAAAACCAAAACATCCAAAGGAAACACACACAGACATGGGGAGAACATGCAAACTCCACACAGACAGTGACCCAAGCCGAGAACTGAATTTGGGTCCCTGGTGCTGTGAGGCAGCAGTGCTAACCACTGTACCACCATGTTGCCTTGTACATAAAAATGTGGCTTTTAGTCATACTTTATACATACAATTCCAAAATTAAAATGGCTGCATTATCAAACAGTTGAATCATACTGCCACATTAGGTATTGAATTAGTCCCTATCTGTGGGGTATAGTCCTCTGCATTCTTTTAAGCCAAAGTAATTAACCATTTAAATGTCTCAGCCATTAACTTCAATTTTCCCATTCTCTGAGGTTTGAGGAGATAAGAGAGAACTATTCATGCCTCCGGGGAAGATACAATGAGTTTATGTTAACCCTTGTGAAAATGCGAATTGAATCTCAAATGTCATCACATATTTGGGTATGTCTTCATGCAATACACTTGCAAACTTCTGTAGCTTGACCATATTGAAGTTGAAAAATGTCAGATGTCTTTAGGCAGCATTCTTTTGGGTCAATTTAAAAGAAGAATTAGCTTTCTTAAAATAAATCTATAATATCACACTACACTTCTGCATTTGGGTTGGGACTTTCATGCCAGAGTCAAAAGATGTCACATCCTTTTTGGGTGGAAGAGTTAAGTTTGGCATAGGAGGCAAGGGAACCATGGGTGGTTAATTGGGTGCAATAGGCCACATCAATGGGGTGTGGGGAGAATGAAGAGTTGTGTCTTCCCTAAGGATTTGAAGTCTTGCCTTTCCTTTTATGCCAACAATGTGACAACTTCTGGCACAATCGGAGTGCTAACTGACCACCCTCTCCTCGACCTGTGCTCACCTGATTGCACATGTGTGCCAAAGACTGAGTGCCCTTCTGTGTGGTTTGCCATTTCATGATGCCTGCCTAATTCATTGAATCTCTGCAATACAGCAAGGTGCCATTTGGCCCATTGAATCTGCACCAATATAAATCTCACCCAGGTCCTATTCCTGTAATTCATGTATTTACCCTGCTAAACCCCCTGACACTAAGGGACAATTTGGTATGGCCAATCCATCAAACTTGCACACCTTTGGACTGTGGAAGGAAACCAGACAACCCGTGGAAACTCATGCAGACATGGGGAGAATGTGCAAACTCCACACAGACAGTGACCCAAGGTCGAAATTGAAGCTGGGGTTCCTGGTGGTGTGAGGCAGCAATGCTAACCACTGTACCACTGTGCTGCCCAGTCATCCTCCCAGCACTCTGGACAGACTTGCTGAAACTGGAAAGCCATTGAGAAATTGCCATGTTGGCCAGTTCTAGTGTCTTTATCCCACATTCCCACATTCACTCCATCTTTTGGCTCTCAATGTCCAGTGACAGGAGACAGAGGGTGATGACAGGAGGCTGCTTTAGTGACTGAAAGGCCATGTCCAGTACTGTATCACAGGAATCTATGTTGGTCCCTCTATTATTGTCATTTATATAAATGACATTGATGACTATGTGGGGGGGGGGGGGGGGGGGTAGGATTAATAAGTTTGCGGATGGCACAAAGATTGGACAGGTGGTTAATAGTGAGGCAGGGTGTCTTGGGCTACAAGATATTGATGGAATAGTCAAATGGGCAGATAAGTAGCAGAGGGAATTTAACGCTGAAAAATGTGAGATGACACACTTTGGAAGGAGTGATTTCAGTATTAAATGAATGTTAGACACTAGCAAGTTCTGTGGAACAAAGGGACCTTGTCTTGTTTGTTTACAGATTCATAAAGTGGAAGGGCATATTAGCAGGCATATGAGACACTTGCTTTTATCAATCAAGTAAGAATTTAGCAACACCAATTTATAATCCAACCGATTTATTTGATAGTAAAAAAGCGAGCTTTCAACACTCTGTGTCTTCCTCAGGCATTTGCATTTGCCTGAGGAAGACACAGAGTGTTGAAAGCTTGCTTTTTTACTATCAAATAAATCGGTTGGATTATAAATTGGTGTTGCTAAATTCTTACTGAGTTCTTACCACCCCAATCCAACGCCGGCATCTGTATATCATGACTTTATCAATCAACACAGATTACAAAAGCAGGGAAGTTATGTTGAAGTTGTATAGAACTTTGATGATGCCACAGCTGCAGTACTACATGCGATTCTGGTCACCATATTATTGGAAGGATGTATTGCACTGGACGGTGCAGAGGAGATTCACTGGATGCTGCCTGGGATGGAATATTTAAGTTATGAAGAGAAGTTGAACAGGCTTGGGTTGTTTTTGTTGGAGCAGAAAAGACTGAGGTACGACTTGATTGAGGTGCACAAGATTAGATATGGACAGATTGGATAAAAAGCAGCTGTTCCCCTTTGTTGAAGGGTCAGTCATGAGTGGACATATGTTCATGGTGAGGGGCAGGACATTTGGGGGGGATGTGAGGAAAGTGGTGACAGTCTGGAATGCGCTACCTGGGAGGGTGGTAGAGGTGATTGCTCCACATTCTTTAAAAAGTACCTGGGTGAGCACTTGGCGCACCATAACATACAGGGCTACGGGCCAAGTGCTGGCAGATGGGGTCAAAATTTATTTATTAGTCACAAGTAATTTACATTCACACTGCAATGAAGCTACTGTGAAAATCCCCTAGTTGCCACACGCTGGCATCTGTTCAAGTACACTGAGAGAGAATTTAACATGGCCAATGCACCTAACCAGCACGTCTTTCGGACTGTGGAAGAAAACTGGCACTCATGGAGGAAACCCACGCAGACACTGGGAGAACGTGCAGAAACCGGGAATCAAACCTATGTTTCTGGCACTGCGAGGCAGCAGTGTTAACCATCGTGCCACCGTGCCTCCCTGCAAAAAAAATCCTGCATTTCTTTTTACCTCCACCAAAATATTGAGACTATTCAGGAAGAGTACAATATCAATAGCATCAATATTGCTATGTATTGATTAGATTGCAGTTAATTTGAAGTGGAAAATCAAAGCGGTAAAATATTAAACCAAATTATAATAATATATAAGATGAATGAATGATTTATTGGCAATATACTGGTAATTTCTGGCAGAATAACAGTACAATTCATTATTTTATTAGTGTTCAAATAGGCACTTTACCTTCAAATATCCAATCCTTCATACACACTCAGGCACTTAGAAAATGCTAGCTTTGTAAATGGTTTACAGTCTTGTGCAAATTAATTTATTTACTCATTGATATTGCTGATTCATGTTAGCAGACAAGAACATGGTTCTCCAGCATGCTTCATAATCTTCCTTTTGTCAAACTATCACACCATGATATCCTAAACAGCTTTCGGAACTCTATGAGGTAATTACAACACCAGAATAAATGTCACTCTCATGATTGGGATGTGACACTTCTGCAGGCAGACTATTCAACAGCTACTTGGGATCTGTGGAGGTGGCATCTGTTACCCTGTTAAAGGATCAGGGTTTTGTCAGTAAAAGATCTGCTCTAAATCACCTCGTGTCAGGGAAACCAGCTGAGACAACAGTTTTTTTTTATTTCAAGGCAGGACACTGCCCCTTGGCAATAAATAACTGGGACACTTGTTCACATATATGAAAGACCTTGGATTCACAAGTGTCACCATCTTTTGTCAAGTCCAGTACTAAACAAGGATTAGGACAGGGTTAGGGTGGGGTTAGGGCAGAGAATGAATCATGATATAAATTCAAATGTTTTCTTTGTTATTGAGATGTCAGTCATGGCTCAGTAATAGCTCTCTTGGCCTCTGAAGCAGCAGGTTACAGGTTCAAGCCCCACTCCAGAGACTTGAGTACATCCTCCAAGCTGACACTTCAGTGCATTAGTGAGGAAGTGCTGTGCTTTTGGCGATTCCCCCTTTCAGATAAGATATTAAATCTGTCTGTCCCCTCAGCTGGATGGAAACAATCCCAGATTTAAACAAGAATGACAGAGTTCTTCTGGCCAACATTTATCCATCATTTAATTAATGGAATATGACATTGTCTGGTCTTTTAGAGTCAGAATTTTAGAACACAAAAAGAGGCCGTTCAGTTCATCGTGTCAATTCTAGCCATCCAGCACCTTTCTTTTCTAATCCTATTTCCAGCACTTGTGTGCTATGGCATTTCAAATGCCCATCTAAGTACTTCTTAAATGTTGTGAGGGTTCCCACCTCTACCATCTTTTCAGGCAGTGAATTCCAGATTCCCACCACCCTTTGGGTGAAAAAGTTTTTTCACAAATTAATACCCTAAAACTGACTCCTTGATTTAGGGGGAGAGTCCTGATAATTTCGTACACTGCCATGTAACAATTGGCTGCTGTGTTTCTCCTATTATAAGAGTCGCAACAGTTCAGAAATTACTCATTATCTTAAATTCTTAAAATCAGGATGCGCTAAATTCCTTCTATAATTAATTCTATTTGATGACTTTACAGACCAACGACAGGCAGGATGGAAGGTAGGGAGGAATATCAGGTGGGGAGGGATAGCAAGCAGAGTTAGAAGGTGGGGGTATCCCTGCAGGCAGGGATAGCAGACAGAAATATAAAGCAGGGGGATAGCAGGCGGGAATAGCGGATGGGATAACAGATAGGTGTAGTAGATGGAGGGAAGCAGCAGGGATAGCAAATGGGGAGGATAGCAGGTTAGGGGGACAGCAGGTGGGGAAAGAAGGCGGAAATAGAAAGTGGGGTATTGCAGGGGGGAATAGTAGGTGGGTACCGCAGGTGGGGGGGAAAAATGGTACGGATCGCAGGTGAAGAGGATAACAGATAGCAATAGCAAGCCTGGGTTGCAAGCAGTGAGGAGGGGAAGATGATACAGGCGCGAAAGCAGGTGGGAAAAGCCAGTGGAGATAGCAAGCTGGGATAACAGGACCTGTAAAATAGAATACCATAGTCCACCCCACTCCTGTACCCTGGCAGTTTACATGCAGCAAGGGAATCAGGGTAAGCCACCATCTATGTTCCAGTTGAGACCCTTTAGTGTAAAATTAATGTCCACTTAAGGGGTAATCCTTTCGCTGCTAAGATTTAATGAGCAAGTTTGTGTAGATCGACAGACTGGACCCGATGGGCTGTTGGTCTGTGAAATGTGAGTGTGTTGCCTTTCCAATCCCTGGTGTCAACTGGACGTGCCCTATATAGTTTTCTCTCCCCATGCCACTCTCCCTGCTTGCCTTGTCCACATACATCCCTACCCACTTTCCTGGGGCCTGTGTGGGCTTCCGGGATATCCATGGTTACTTTCTCTTGGGCCCTCTTGCAGTACCAGCAGTGGCCACTGCCTCTGATGGTGCTGTCAGTACTGCAGAGCTGACAGTCTCCAATTGGCTGGCAGCTATCTGAGGTGGGACTTCTACCTGAAGAGGGGCAGCAGTCTCGCCTCCCAATAATTAAAGGCCCGTCAGCCAAAAAATTAAAACAGAGCAAGCCAAGTAAGCAGGGATGGGCTTGTTCCCAACATTCACACTGGGATGTGTGGAACTTGGCCTCAGTGCATAATCTAGCCCATTGACAAGGAGCTTAATAATTAATATCATGGAACATAGAGTAGCAAAACAGACTGCTAACTTTAAAAATAGACTTCTAATGGATAATTTTATGGCATCACAGTCCCGCTGGTCCAGGTTTTTATTTACAGGTACAAATTTGATGTCTGGTTTACGTTTTATTCATTTGTAATGGTTCATTCAAAGACTGGGCTGATGGATCAAAAACCAGGCCTGGAGGAACAACTGTGAATGCAGCATGTTTTCACACAAATGATTACACACATCTAGCTCACTGTGATTTTTGAGATATTCTGTTTATTCCACACTCCATATCAGAGTGGAACCTAGTAGACAACTTTGAAAGCATTTTGAGACAATCACTTGCCGAATAGTAATATTTCGCCTTGGGAGGCTATTCCTTCAGAGAATTTGCCATTCGACTATACAAAATAGTGGCAAGGAAATACTACAGCATCTTACAAAAACCTGAGCTTTATTCGCCTGAAAGCGTGCCAAGAATGGCACAATGAAACAAAACAGCTATTTAGATTTCTAAAGATAGGGGTTGACAAACTTTCTGCAACATGTTCTTCAACATTTCATTGTTATTTTTAAATCCAACTTGTCAAAAATTATTTTTAAACTTGCTGCATGGTTAGAGGAGCAAATTGTTCCATTGTATTTGGTTCAAATTACTTACTAATTGCTTTGACCTTATTTCAGTGCTGCCAGTGTACCAGAAATGGATACAAATAAAAACAAGTTTCTAAGAACTGCTGGATGGAAAAAAAAATCCATGACAAATAAATGCTAGCTCAGTCAGCAAGTGAAGGAGTTTGAAAGGTAAGAAGGTGCTTAAAACAGAAGGGAGCATAGGAGAACAGGAGAATAGGAATGTGAGCTTTTGGGATGAAAAAGAGGGAATATCAAGACTTGAAGTTGCTAATGTTGGAGATTCAAACAGCTTGAGAAAAGAATGAGCTGCCATTCCTGAATTTTATATTAAGCTGGACTAGCAATCTAGAGGCCCAGGGGACACAGGTTCAAATCCCACAATTTAAATTCAGTTCATAAACCTGAATTTTTTTAGAAAACTAGTCTCAATAATATTGTCGATTGTCAGAAAACCAATCTAGTTCATTAATATCCTATCTCCTCTCTTCATGAAAGGAAATAAGAATGACCCTAGTAATTACAAGCCAGTTAGTCTTACTTTGGTGGTCGGTAAATTAATGGAAAGGGTCCTGAGAGATAGGATCTTTGGAAAGATGCAGTTTAATCCGGGATAGTCAGCACAGTTTCATAATGGGTAAATCCTGCCTCACAAATTTGATTGAATTCTTTGAGGAGGTAACTAAGTGTGTAGATGAAGGTAGAGCAGTCAATGTCGTATGCATGGATTTTATAAGGCGTTTGATAAGGTTCGCCATGGTAGGCTCATGAAGAAAGTAAAGAGGAAATTTGGCCGATTGGATAAGTATCTGGCTGTCTCATAGAAGACAGACAGTGGCGTGGAGGGAAAATTTTCAGACTGAAGATCAGCACGCAGCGCTGTATCACAGGTATCAGTGCTGGGTCCTTTGCTATTTGTGATTTTTACCAATGATTTGGAAGAGCGGGCTGAAGAATGGGTTAGTAAATTTGCTGGTGACACCAAGATTGTAGAGTAGTGAATGAGTTGGAGGGCTCTTGCAGGCTGCAGAGAGACATTGATAGGATGCAGAGCTGGGCCAAAAATTGGCAGATGTTGTTTAACCCTGATGAGTGCGAGGTGATTCATTTTGGTAGGACAAACTTGAATGTGGATTACAGGGTCAAGGGCGGGGTTCTGAAGAATGTGGAGGAATAGAGAGATCTTGGGGTTCATACCCACAGACCTAAGAAGGTTGCCACTCAAGTAGATAGAGCCATGAAGAAGGCTTATAGTGTGTTAGCATTTAATAACAGGGGGTTTGAGTTTAAGAGCCCTGAGGTTATGCTGCAACTGTACTGGGTGTTGGTGAGACCACATTTGGAATATTGTGTGCAGTTCTGGTCACCTCACTATAAGAAGATGTGGAAGCATTGGCGAGAGTGCAGAGGAGATTTACCAGTATGCTGCCTGGTTGGGAGGGCAGAACCTATGATGAAAGGTAGACAGAGCTGGGGCTTTTCTCCTTAGAGCAGATGTACCTGTTACAAGGGGGCATAACTATAAGGTTCATAGTGGGAGATATAGGAGGGATGTCCGAGGTAGATTCTTTACTCAGAGAGTGGTTGGGGTGTGGAATGCACAGCCCGCTGTGATAATGGAGTCGGACACTTTAGGAATTTTCAAGCAGTTATTGGATAGGCACATGGAGCAGACCAGAATTATAGAGAGTGGGATAGCTTGATCTTGGGATTGGATGTAGCTCGGCACAATATCGAGGGCTGAAGGGCCTATACTGTGCTGTACTGTTCTATGTTTCTAATGTTTCTAGAAGGAAATTGCCATCCTTACCTGGTTTGACTTATATGTGACTCTAGACCCACAACAATGTGGTTGACTCTTAAATGTCCTCTGAAATGGCCTTACAAACCACTCAGTTATATCAACAACTACGGTGTCCATGAAATAGAATGAACAAGGCACTGGAAAGGACAAATCTAACCCAATCGTTCCTGGAAAGCCTATCGTATTAACATCTGGGGGCTTGTGCCAAAATTGAGAGAGTTGCCTCACAGACTAATCAAGCAACAGCTTGGCAAAGTCATATTCACCAAAACATACATTACAATGTCCCAGATGCCAGCAACAATGACTACTCCCATGCCACCCAGTCACTGAAAACTCCTCGATAGCCAGGTTTTAGTTACCCCCAACATCTCTTACCCCTCTTTAAGGACATGGCCATTAGTATGCCCTCATTCTCCAGCCACAGTCCCAGTAATAGCTGAGGTAAAGGAATGGCACAAGTGTCAACCGTTTCATTGGCAAGCACCGGCAAAAGTTGGCCCCAGAACTCACTGTCCACCAAAGCAGGATCACCCACTCCCCTCATTTACATCGCTGAGGACTTCAGCTTCAGACAAAAAATTCAGGCTATGGTATCCTCCTCTATTGTCAAACAACACCTTCCTGGCGCCTCTTCACAGAATTTCCCTTTTAGAAAGTATTGATAGGGAAGAAGTTAACAATAGTGTTTTTCTAATTTAATTGAAATTTGATCTGACCATGAAATAAGTGGTAATCCAGTTAGTATGGATCTTCCTCAATACTAAAATGAATTCACTACAAACAATGATTCAGTTTCTTAGACTGAAGAGAGGGAAGGAATACAAAGAGAAATGGAAAGAGAAATGCATAAACTTGAACTAGAATCTCAAAGAGGAAGGGAAACTGGGAAATTTAACCTGGAAAGTTTAAATTATACAAACAGGAGGGAAAAAAGAAATTTAACAATGGATATATTCTAACTCTTTTTGCAGGATTTTATGATCTCTTGATCCCAGATCCCGCCAGAGTTAACGGACCTTCCCAATGTCTAAGCCCCCGCCCGTTCCGATTTCCGTGGTGGGCCATCTGATAGAATTCCAGCCTTTGAGTTTTGATTCTGCAAAGAATATTTACCTAGTGCATGAATTAAGTGAGAAAGGAGTTAAAATGTATTTTCTATCATTTGAGAAAATTGTTACAGAGTTACAATGGCTAAGGCCTAAGGAAATCTGGACTCTAATGGCAAAGCATGTTCATGGGAAAGCTTCAGAATATGTACTTGTTGCTTTCCAATGTACAATCTAATGATTCTGATGCTGTGGAGAAAGCTGTTGTCATTGCATATGAGTTAGTGTCAGAAGCTCATATTCAAACATTTAGAAATCTAAGGAAGAAACAGACTCAAGCCTTCATGGTATTTGGTACAGAAAAGGAAATTATACTTGATCGGTGGTATCGGGCTGTGAAGATTGAGCAAGATTTTGAAAATCTTTGCGAGGTAATATTAATGGAAGAATTTAATAAGATCCCACCTAGAAAACTGTAGATTCGCTAAGATAAGGGCCACTATAATTATGGTTAATGATAACATCTTGTCTTCTAAACATGTGAGTAGCAGCAGACCATTGTTTCCAAAATCACATAGAAATTAGAGAGATGAACAGATCTGATAATGAACAGAGTATTGGTAACAATGAGGAAGATAGTAAAAGTGAAAACTCAGATATTCCACGGCATATGTGGAAGATAAGTATGATTCATGAGGATTATTTTTGTCATTTTTGTGATAAGAAAGGAAATTTGAAGGCAAGTCATTGGAAATTAAAAGCCAAAAAGTAACATCTGTGTGTGAGCATATTGTGATTGCAGAGAGTGTATCAGTGGAGATGGCATTTGTGACCAACCAATAGCTTTGAATGTATTTACTGATTAAAATGGCCACATGTTGAGGATTATTAGGATTTCATGTTCAAGGGGGAAGTCTCTACATTTTTGTCCATTAAAGGAGGTACACAGATAAATATTTTTTGAGCTATGGGCTTAGCTCAGTCATTGATGGAGGTGGGTGAGGAGAAACTCCCTCCAGAAGGGCAGAGAGTTATAGGGATATGCAGCACGGAAACAGGCTCTTTGGCCCAACTCGTCAACGCCGACCAGGTTTCCTAAGTTGAACCAGTCCCATTTGCCTGCATTTGGCCCTATCCCTCTAAACCTTTTCATCCACGTACCTGTCCATACGTATTTAAATATTGTAACTGTACCTGCCCCGACTCTGGCAGCTCATTCCATATGCGCACCTCCCTCTGTGCGAAAAAGGTTGCTTTTCAGGTTCCTTTTAAATTTTTCTCCTCTCACCTTAAATCTATGCCCTCCAGTTTTGAACTCCCCTAAGGTGGGGAAAAGATATGCTAATTAAGGATTATTACTTAAACATATTAATGGAGGTTGTTTAATTATAATGTTGCATGAAGTAAATTTAAAATGTGGTTTAATTTCAAGAATTGTAACTGGGAATTGTATTAAAGATGCCCATTAATGGTGTAGATTTCATTCTAGGAAACTACTTCACTGAGGTGAAGTTCTGAGATTTCCAGTGATGTTATACAAGTCGAGCGCAACTGTTGAAATTAAGAAGGTACAAAGAAATCAAGTGATTGCAGGAATCTGGGACTAACTTTACACATTGTATATTTGCTCTTCTGATGATAAAAAAAGTTAGCACGTGGGTTGGTTGCAGTCAACAAAGCAGATTTATGGAGAAATTGTTCACTGTACAAAGGCTCGGGATAATCTAACTAAAAGCTTATTAAACAGCTGATGATGGCACAAACTAAAAATATGACTAGACTCTTAAAGTGGCAGCACAACAACACAAAATCTACCCAAATATAGAACAACACCTACTGTGAAAATTATTGTTTCAACTAAAACTGTGTCCAAGGGATCAAACGCTCAATTTGCTGAAGTTAAAAATACAGTGGAACATTCAACTAAGAGTTAATAACAGCCAGAGACAAATTGAAGGCGATTGAATTAAACCTGCTGGCAGAACCTCAGCCAGAGGTGTCAAAACAGATAACAGCAACAATACTCAAAGCTGGTAATGGAACAAAGGAACACATGGCAGTGAACCAAATGATGCTCCTGTAGCTAATACTAATACCATAGAGCTGCAGTAAAGAACTTGTGTTCTTGAACATAAATTTAAACTTCAGAATGATGAAGCAATCATTTTTCTGAGACAAACTGAGAACAGTTTGTGCTAAGTGAAAAGAAAACAAAAGACAAGAATTTAACAGAATTTGTGAATTTAGTAAAAAGGAATGTTAGAATTTTTTGTTCATCATCAACGTGATCTTAACAAAGTTATTAAAACAGCTAAGGAAGCAGTGTTAAACCTGCTTTTCCTGTAAATTTAAACAATGGGAATAAACTTAAAAATGAAAAGTAATCCTGTATCCAAAATGGAAAAGGACAATTCAACATTTTGGCTGGCGGAGCCTTTCTTTATAAACTTAGAGAATTAAAAAAAGTCCACAGCCATGAAAGGGAATGGAGATCCAAAATTAAAAACCTGAACATGATGGGCCCAAAGATTGTGTTCCAGGTTTAATCTCCTCTTGATAATGTAGTGTCCAGATTTGAAGAAAAACAAAAGGAATTACTGAATCAAGAGGGTAAGCAGTGCAACAGACAGTTTCTTCTGAGTTGACAATACACACCTGTCTGTACTAGAAGGTCTATAGGACTATCAAAAATCAGTACTACTGTTTTTGACAAATGTAAACTAACTAGAACAGACAAGATGCAAAATGTTACCATAGGAATAGTAACACCCGTTACCATCTCAGTGCTCATCCTGACCCCTCTCATTATCTAAACCACTTGTTTTGGCTGTTACCTTGACCTCATGAAACCTTCAGCTACCTCACATCTTTATTTATAATCGGTTATGAATCATGAAGTTTGCAACTGCGAGTCTGAAAGATAAGGTGTCAATTGAAGCTTTTAGTTTTTAATATTTCTATTTTGATTCTCACACCTGTTATCCTTCTCTCCCAAAACAGTAAGACAAATGATCTTTTCCAATGTTTCTGCAACTGCCATTCTGATAGTAGGCCTGCTGGCTGACTCTACCCCTCTGCTACCCAGTACTCTCAGCTCAAAACCCATCACCCTACCTTAGAAAGCACCTAGCCTGCCCTCTTCGACCATCTGTCTACCACCATCCTTGTCTGGAACTTCCCTCCCCCATCCAACCATAGGAGCAGCAAGCCCAATAATCAAGGTCCTTTCTTCTTTCTCACGTTGTTACACCCTCACATTCCCTCTCTGCTTCCTTTTCAGTCTGGGATAATTGTGCTCTTTTCCTGTACAGTCTTCCTCTCTTCTCGTGTCCAGCATTCACAAAGCTTGACCTACCATCACCCAATCTCTGTCAAAAAACTGAAATTTTTGAGTGCTTCCCAAGAAGGCCAAAGCAGCATTTACTCAACCTAAAGAGTGCAAGAAGAAGTCAAATTCGCCAAATATATGCGAATTATATACAATTATAAATGTGAATGTTCTAATTTCCAGGTGGAGGGCAGCTTAGTTTCAATTAGATGGCTTTTTAATAAGCATGCATTAGATGCCAATACCAACATTATTTGTAAGAAAGCTCGAACCTCATTAAAGCTATCTTTACAATACCAAGAATTTAACTTTTCACATCCATCTCGCCACTGGGAAACTGAGTTTTGGCTTCCTGTCAAGTTCTCCCACCCGCTAAGTTTCCCACTGGAGGAGGCCAAAGTGTGGGAGTGATGGTAGATTCCTATCTAATAGCTGGTAGGAAGACAGACATAGGCTCGCACAATACACTGATGGCAATCATACAACAGTTGCCTACTTAAACTCATTGAGGCAGTGGTACCATGTGAAGGAGCATGGAAGTGACAGGGTGAAGCCAGTGATGTCCTGGATCTGGGGCAGCCTGTAATATGTGTAATCCCCACAGCCATACCCTGATGTATTCTGTTGTCTATGGGGAATGTGCATGTGCTAGAAAACAAAACATTAATCAGCTGCTTAATGTCAGTCAGCATGCTGACTGATGAGACTGATATGTCCCGTGGTGGCTTAGAAGATAGTGACATTCAAGGCTGTAATGATCTTGACGGCAGCAGGCAATGATGTGCTTTCTCTGGCAGAGTTTGTTTATTAGTGTCACAAGCTATATTAACACTGCAATGAAGTTACTATGAAAATCCTCTAGTCGCCACATTCTGGTACCTGTTTGGGTACACTGAAGAAGAATTTAGCGTGGTCAATGCACCTAACCAGCACATCTTTCAGACTGTGGAAGGAAACCCATGCAGACACGGGGAGAATGTGCAGATTCTGAACAGATAGTTACCCAAGCCATGAATCAAATCCAGGTCACTGGCGCTGTGAGATAGCAGTGCTAACCACTGTGCCACTGTGCCACAATTCAACCAGCAATGCTATTCCATCTTTTGAAGTATAAACACAACAATAAGGACGTGAAAAACTTCTCACTCACTTTACATTCTGCTTGATTTTCGTTTCACTGGAGCCTCGTAAAAAGACATTAGTGTGTGAAATGAGGTGCCCATTCACTGGATGCTGGAAACCTGAAATAAACTTAAAAAATGCTGGATAAATTCATCAGGTCTGGTAGCATCTGTGGAGAGAGAAACAGAATGAAAGTTATGAGTCCGTATGACTCTCTGTAGAACAGCCATACTCTAAATGTTAGCTGTGAACTTAGAACACCAGCCAGAGTTTTAAAAATAAATCACCCTCAGTGACATTCTCTAAGTTTAAAGAACCAAGTACCTTGCCCTGAGGATTTCATGGTGAATTAGCTGTTTTGCAAAGTCAAACCCAGGATTTCTGAAGGAACCTGGCATGGCCTAGTAGGTGGAGGATGAAAAGGTGAAAGGATGGTTACAGCACTGCCATCTTGGAAGAGACAGAGAAAAATCTTTAAAGCTATACTCCTTTCTTACGGAAATAACCATTGATAATAAATTAAATGTCTGAATTTATAAAGTCAGAGACTTGAGAGGAATGGCAGAAGAGATGGTGAAGTTAGCGGGACAATCCAGTGCCTTTAAGAATTGTATTTCAGTTATGTTTCTTGTGCAGAATTTGTTATAGCAGTCTGTTGTATTACCAGTGCTGGTTCTAATTTGTTACTGCTGCAGCATAAGTGATCTTAATTGCTACAATGCTTGTTGTAATGCAGGTTTATTATTTTAGTTTTTTTGCAGAGTAGGGCTTGATTAGGTTGATAGACGGTAATATTGTGTGACTGGGTGGAGCTAGGTTTATACAAAGAAATCAAGCTCAATTGCTTTTTTAGAAGCTATAGAAAGAAGAAATAGCCCTGAGTCTCTAAAATCTGAAGACTGGGATCTTCTAGAAAGTAAGTTTATTTCTCTAAAGTTCTGCCATTAGAGGACATATCCTTCTTTGAAAACTGCTGTATAGGAGATGGAAGGCAAGCATCTTTCTGTACCTATCTAGAGGGGTTAAAATATTGACAATCTAGCATCCACGTGAACATATCTGTTTTTGGTGCTCATTGGTTCTGAAGATTGCTGTGAACAATTATACTTGGTCATGTATTTTAATTGGTCAATGTTATGCTAATTCTTTTTCTGAAATTCTTATATGTGTTTTTAAATAAATTGTGCTGTAATAAAATCTTCCTAGTGGGTCAATCGAATCATACCTGGAATGAAATGCCTTATGAGCCATCTAGATTGACTTCATAATATATCTTGGACATCTGATCTAGTCCCTGACATGAGTGATATTCAAATAACCGTTCTGTGCCTTCTTGCTCTTCTCTGCTAATAATACAATGGTTCCATTGGTGTTTAATAGTGCATTGCCTCTTAGATAATGTGTGAAATGAGGTGCTCATTCGCTGGACACTGGAAACCTGAAATAAACTCAAAAAGTGCTGGATAAACTCAGCAGGTCTGGTAGCATCTATGATAGAGAAACAGAATGAAAGTTATGAGTCTGTATGACTCTCTGTAGAACAGCCATACTCCAAATATTACCTTATGCCGCTACTTTCTCAGAAGACTAAGGAAATTTGACATGCCATCCACGACTCTCATCAACTTTTACCGATGCACCATAGAAAGCATTCTTTCTGATTGTATATCAGCTTGGTATGGCTTCTGCTATGACCAAGACCACAAGAAACTACAAAAGGTTGTGAATGTAGCCCAATTCATCACTAGCCTCCCATCCATTGACTCTGTCCACACTTCCCACTGTCTTGGTAAAGCAGTCAGCAAAATCAAGGACTCCACACATACAGGACATACTCTCTTCCACCTTCTTCCTTTGGGAAAAAGATGAAAAATTCTGAGGGCACGTACCAACCAACTCAAGAACAGCTTCTTCCCTGCTGCTGTCAGACTTTTGAATGGACCTATCTTGCCTTAAGTCGATCTTTCTCTACACTCTAGCTCTGACTGTAACATTACATTCTGCACTTTCTTGTTTCCTTCTCTATGAACAGTATGTTTTGTCTGTATAGCGCACAAGAATCAATAATTTTCACTCTATACTAATACTCAGTAACAATAATAAATCAAAGCAAATCAAATCAAATCAAAATTGTTAGAAATGAGGGTGCAGAGGGATGATTGTCTCTTCTTTATTTAATCTATCTTCTGCTGGTAGCAAAAAAGGTTTAATTATCAAGCTTTCCTTTCACTCAGATATTTTTTACAGACCCAATAATTATGGTTAAAAGGGAGCCATCTAAATTGGACTTTATTAGGTTAAGATAAAGTCAATTTAGTAACTAATCAAACACTAAGGAGAAATAGCAAAACACATGCATTTAAATTCATATGGATTAGAAGCTAGAATAAGTCCAATAATAACTTTGAGGTGGGCAGGCTATAAACAAGGATGAATGCAAAAATGGAACAGCAATAATCATGCGGGATTTTCACCTGCATATTGATTGGTTGATTCAAATCTGATGCAGTGGGCTTGAGGAAGAGTTCTAGAATGCTGTCGGGATAGTTTCCTCAGACAGTATGTTGCAGAACCTATGAGGGAGCGAGTTATCTTGGATCTGGTCCTGTGTAATGAGACAGGTAAAATTAAAGATCTTCTTGTGATGCACCCTCTTGGAATGAGTGATCACAATATGGTTGCATTTCTAATACAGATGGAGGGTGAGAAAATAGGGTCCCAAACCCTATGCTTGAACAAATGGGAGTACAATAGGATTAGGGCAGAATTTTTGTTGAATTAGATCTTGAATTAGATCTTTTTATTGAATTAGATCTTGGTTGATCTGATTGTAAACTCAATCTCACATTCCTGACTACCCCCAGTAACCTTTCAGCCCCCGGTTAATCAAGAATCCATTTAGATTTCAGATGTCTGTGCCGCCTGCCTGATGCCAAGGTTTGGGACATCTGCTCCAAGCTCAGAAGGAACTTGTGTGAATAGCAAAGGATCCAGTGATCATGGTTCATGTAGGTACACAGGCAGGATGAGGAAAAAAGATTCTGCATAGTCAGTAAGAGGAGTTAGGCATCAAATTAAAAAGTAGAATCTCAAAGGCAATAATTTCTGGGTTACTGCCTGAGCCACTTGCAAATTGGTATGGAAAAAATAAGATTAGACAGTGAATGCATGATCGGTGACAAGTGAGCTTGAGCTGGAAGAAGCCTCAAGGAAATTTATCACTGTTAATACACATAGAGACTCATTCCAATATATAAGACTTCCTTTTGGCATTTCATCTGCCTGCGTTGTCTTTCAGTGCACCATGAACATGCCGAACCAGCACCTAACAGATGTTGGGGTATGGGCCCTGATAGAAGGAATCTTCAGTATTGAGATAGAAGCCTAACTTTACCGTCAAGTTCTCTCATTTCCAGGCGTGAAAATTTGGTAAAGTCGGGTATGAGGCGGGTAGCGTGATCCACATTCACCTCCATGCTGGTTCCCCCTTTACCAATACCCAAAAATGGCTGCGATCAGGACCAGGGCCGGATCAGACACAGTGGCCATTTAGATGCATTTGCATGAATTTAAATTGAGTTAATGGGCTGTATGACCAACTTTATCGGTGCTTCCCCCTCTACCACCGCATTCACCGATCTAGAATCGGCACGAAACAGACATGCTCTATAAAAGGCTGATTTGATTGCCCCAGTTAGTGAGTAGGTAAGTGCCAAGCATCTGATGGCTCTCTGTTTGAGATTAGTGGGAGAGGGAAGGGCAGATCTGGTGCCACTCTGCCTGATATCAATGGGGGAAAGGGGAGAGGCCTGTGATTTGTCTGTGTAGTGGTGGGGGGGTGGTGGGGTGGGGGAATAAGGGAGTCAACAATGTTGGGGGTTTAGGGCAATGGCTGTGGGGGTTAGGGGGGAAGCATTATCCAGGAAAATACCAGGGGAGCTGATTCTATCATTTTTTCTGCGTGTGAACAGTCAAACGTGGCGATTGGAGCTACAGAATTTCAGATGGGTTAAGCTCCACCCATGAGCTTGTGCAATGCAATTCAGAATAGCTGATTTTTTGCAGTCAGAGTGCGCATGGGGGTGCATGGGAACGGATCTAAATGTCAGATCTGAAACACTCCCAAGTTCAAGTCCACCCAGCACTTAGAATCAAAATGGTAAAATAGGACTCTAATTGGACTTGTACATATATTAGGCTTGTTAGCATATCATTTTATTTTTCCTTCAATAAATCACAGTTGTAATTCAGGGTGTCCTTGTCGTGATACCTTGTGTTACAACAACAAAATCTGGCAAATGAAGTATAATATGGGCAAATGTGAAATTATCCATTTTGGCAGGAAAAAGGAAAAAGAAGCTTATTACCTTAATGGTGAGAGATTACAGAGCTCTTGGGGTGCAGCAGGATCTGGTGTCCCAATGCATGAATCACAAAAGGTTAGTGTGCAGATACATCAAGTAATTAGAAAATCTAATGGAATGTTATCACTAATTGTGAGAGGAATAGAATACAAAGGTAGGAGGTTATCTGGCATTTGTACAGGGCATTGGTAAGATCTATGGTGGGATTCTCTGATCCACCCCGCAGTGTGTTTCTTGACAATAGGAGGCAGCCCATCATTTGCTAGCAATGAGATCTACTGGCTGTACCGCTGTCAGTGGGATTTCCCAATGAATCTATTCCACATACTCTGTTTAAAAGTAAGGGATCACTGATTTAAGACAGAGATGAGAAGAAACTTTTGCTCTTGAGGTTCATGAGTCTCTGGAACTTTCTTCCTCAAAAGGCTGAAAGCTAAGCTGTTGAATATTTTTCAGGCAGAGCTAAATGGAGGCTTCTTCCAATTCAAGCCCACTTGTCACCGATCATGCATTCACTGTCTAATCTTATTTTTTCCATACCAATTTGCAAGTGGCTCAGGCAGTAACCCAGAAATTATTGCCTTTGAGATTCTACTTTTTAATTTGATGCCTAACTCCTCTTACTGACTATGCAGAATCTTTTTTCCTCATCCTGCCTGTGTACCTACATGAACCATGACCACTGGATCCTTTGCTACCGACACAAGTTCCTTGTCAGCCTGGAGCAGATGTCCCAAATCTTGGCATCAGGCAGGCAGTACAGACATCTGAACTCTTGCTCTTTGCTACAGAGAACAGTGTCAATTTCCCTCACCATATGGTCCCCTATTACTGCTATAATCTGATGTTAAATTGCTTGCTATACCATGGTGCCATGGTCAGTCAGCTTAGCACCCTATAACTGCTACTCTCATCCAAACAATCTGAGAGAACTTCAAAGCTGTCGGACAATTTAAGAGGTTGACACTCCTGCATTCTTGCCCTCTGGATTTCCTTACCTGCCTTGCTTGCAGTCACACTCCTGTGCTTGACTGCTGACCAGAAGACTCTATCCTGGGAAGAGTGACTTCCTCTTGGTACAAAGCATCCAGATATCTTTCCCCATCCCTGATGTGTTGCAGTGTCTGCAGCTCAGCCTCTTGCTCAGTGACTCTGAGCCAGAGTTCTTCAATCTGCAAACACTTATTGCAGATGTGTTTGCAGAGCTCCCATGTGCTGTCACATCCTCACTTCACCACCCAGATACCTCTCATTCCACCACCACCACCACCACCACCGCCCTTCTGGAATTTCAGTTACTATTTGTTTCAGACAAGATTAGATTTTAACAGCAAAATTTAAGAACAAAATTAATGTTTAAAACTGCTCCACTTACAAAGTCCATGCTTGCGCTCAGCACTTCATCTCTGAATGTTTTCATTTCAAGCAGAATGCAGCAATAGGTACCTCAAACAGGCAAATTACATTTGAGTACTGCTAAATCAGGCTGCAAAGATAGGGATGCATTACAGATGAGTTATAAAAATATTTGTGACTTATAAGTGTTGAATTCATAATGGGCCAATGTTTTCACCCAAATGATTTTAGCTTCCCTTTGCTATCTGGATGTACCTTGCCTTCCTTTCTGAACATTATTCTGCTTTCTTAATGTGTAGTGAAGACCACATAAGAGATAAAATGGTATTGGGCCTGATTAATGACTCCAACAGTTTTGAACATTGTGAAAACAAGTTGATCTTCTTTGTTGGACTGCCAGCGAAATCTA
Organism: Sphyrna mokarran; assembly: GCA_024679065.1. Taxonomy (NCBI): domain Eukaryota; kingdom Metazoa; phylum Chordata; class Chondrichthyes; order Carcharhiniformes; family Carcharhinidae; genus Sphyrna; species Sphyrna mokarran. The sequence continues at coordinate 102,683,167 of JAGIQG010000001.1, read as the reverse complement.
ATTTTATTTTGAAGATAGAGTATTGGCCGAGAACCATGTAAGTGTGTCAATATATAATGTCACACAGCCGACCACTGATTTTAATTTTATTTAATTTGATTCATTATTGTCACATGTATTAGTATACAGTGAAATTAATACTGTTTCTTGCGCGCTATGAGACAAAGACACCATTCATAGAAAAGAAAACGAGAGAGTGCAGAAAGCAGTGTTTAGCCACAGTCAGGGTGTAGAGAAAGATCAACTTAATGCAAGATAGGTCCATTCAAATGTCTGATGGCAGCAGTGAAGAGGCTATTCTTGAGTCAGTTGGTCGGTATCCTTTTCCCAACAGAAGAAGGTGGAAGAGAGAATACCCGGGGTGCATGGGGTCCTAAATTATGCTTTGCCGAGACAGTAAGAAGTATAAACAAAGTCAATGGATGGGAGGCTGGTTTGCTTCATGGATTGGGCTACATTCATGACCTGTTGTAGTTTCTTGTGGTCTTGGACAGAACAGGAGTTCTGTCCAAGCTATGATATGATCAAAAAGAATGCCCTCTATGATGCATCTGTAAAAGTTGGTGACAGTCATAGCTGATGTGCCATATTTCCTTAGTCATCTGAGAAAGTAGAGGTGTTGGTGAGCTTTCTTAACTATAGTGTCATCATAGGGGACCAGGACAGGTTATTGGTGATTTGTATACCTAAAAACATGAAGCTCTCAACCTTTCCACTTTGTCCTTGTTGATATAGATAGGAACATGTTCTCCTCCATATCCTCTATACTTCCTGAAGTTAATGACAATCTTCTTTGTTTTGTTGACATTGAGAGAGGGAGTATTATTTATGCTTCTCTAAACTTTACAAATCTCTTTGGGCCTTATTTTCCACTGAGTGGGCACCAGTCTCCATGCTATCAAAGATAAATTGCGTCTTGATCAGATTATTTATTGTAGGATCAAAAAATGTGCCCTCCCCCCATCAATAGTGGTTACGGTAAGAGAACCACCCTGCTACAGAGGAAATTAGGGGCTCAGCCACATTCTTCTCTGTGTGTTAACATAGTGATAAATTTCCTCCATTATTACTGTTGGCCAGAAAGCATTGGCTAAGAAAATGTGACTCCAGTCCCACAGTAGAGGGTTGAGTCTTATTGTCATCTGAATTGCAAGCAGTAAAGTAGGAGACTGACCGAGCAAATTGTTACAGAAACTAGGGATGGGCAATAAATATAGCGTTGCTAGCATTGTTGAATAAATTAAAAGATGCAGTTAATTACTTTATAGGTCAATGACTGTGGTGAAACAGTCAAATCGAGCAGCCACTTCATGAGAATTATAGAAAGGAAGGTTGTTCCCAATTCTTGATCAATGTTGGTCTGATTCAAGCTGATGCTACATTTCTGATTTTTCTTTTTCTGTCTGTTATATTCACTGACTCTTCACAACATGACTTGAACAGCTCAGTGGTCCAACGTACTTGCATTTTGATATGCTGGTTATTCTAAGTAAAGATTTCTGGATTAAATTTGATGGATCAACATCAAAAAAAGAGAGGAAAGATGGTGTTCTCATGCTCATGCTGCTCCTCAGGTGCTGGCAGACAGTGGGCCTCATCAAATATCACAAAATCTATTCATTTACATTCCAGCGTTTCACTTGGCACATGGCACAAAGGGTGTACAAGGCTGTGTACAAGATCGGTGAGGCGGGGGGGGTGTGCAGCAGTGATGGTTGGGGGGATGCTGGGCACTATCAGATCCTGGATAACTGTTGCTTACACTTATAAAGCTGCTTTGTTACTGAAACAACATAAAAACATTTACAACAAGAAATAATGGAAGAATGGCTCTATTTAGTGAAGATCCTTGAGATTCATTTGAGCTGAAATGAATAGTGGCCATTTTAAACTCAAAACTCTGCCAAAAGCTGTGTGGGTAGAAGTGGTGAACAGGGTCAATACAGTTTCAGCTCACCACAGATCCTGAAGGAGTAGATCAAAAAGAAATTTGTTGGCCTCAGGCAGGTTGCCAAGGTAATTGTTGCTTGGGTATTCATTTCTTTTAAAAGGAATGCTGTGCAAAGCATCTTAGCAGAGTTTCATTGCAAGCTTGTTGTTGCCTCACAGAGATAATGCACAGCTTTTTGCAAATTGCTCGTAGTTTTATAAAGGTATTGGGAACTCTTTTTTTTGGGGTGTTATTGGCAAGATAAGGCAGTCGACAAGTGACCCATTACAACTGGGAAAACAACAAATAAGTTGCACATTTCTCTGCCATTCATTGACATGCTTCATATTGATACAGTCACATAATGTGGTTGGTCTCCCAGGCACTGGATTAGGTCTTTTTGTTCCTGTGTTCCAATTATTCCAATGATATAGGTGGGGTTTTATGGCCTTGCTTATGTGAGACCAGACATTCCCGCCCAAGGGAATGACAAACATTTCCGTTGTCTGCTCCTCACCCCCTCCCAGTGGGCGGAACGGTAGAATTTGGCCTGTGGTGTTTTCAGAAAAAGGGCACAAATAACAATGCATGTTATAACAAAAGAGAGAAAGTTTAGATCTAAGATAATGACAAACTGGGGAGATGGGCAGACATATGGCAGAGAAAAGTTAATGCAGGGAAGTGTGAAGCAGTTTTTGTGATAGAAAGAATGAAGAGACACAGTATAAATGAAATGGGAGTGTAATGACTTCGATGAGACCCATCTGATTGGCCTTGTGGAATATAAGCTCCTTGATTGAGGTAATGATTGCTTGTATAATCAGGGAGTCTCATCTCTGAATACTATGAGGAGTGTCAGGTCTACTGACACTCTGGATTCTGAATTTGTACCAGAAGCACTCTTAAGAGTGGAGTTAAGTTTGTAAATAAATGGAATTTGGAGAAGGGACACTGGTTCTGAGGAATTATTTCAGGGGCTATTTAAAAGGGCTGCAGTAACAGAGCGGTCCAGCAGTAAATGTACACAAGTCTCCTGAAGGTGAAAATACAAGTTGAGACTATTAAGGTATATGGATTGTTGGCTTTAAAAATTAAGGTATAGAATACAAAAGGATAGAAGTTATGCTAAACCTTTATAAACACTGATCTCCAGGTCTGCCTGGAGTATTGTGTCCAGTTCTGGGCACCATATTTTAGAGAGGCTATCAAGGCATGAGAGAAGACACAAAGAAATATTCAAGAATGCTACCGGGGATGACATATCTGTTACACGGACAGCCTAGAGAAGAAAGCATTGTTGTCTTTAAAGCAAAGAAGAATTGGGGAGAGTTGATCGAAAGCTTCAAAACCATTAAGAGTTTTGATAGAATATATAGGGAAAATTATTTTTCCAATGGCAGAACAGTTGTTAACCAGAGGGTACAGATTTAAGGTTGCTGACAAAAAGAGGAAAGGTGAAATGAGGAAAAGATTTTTAAGTTTGTTATAATCTGGAATGCACAATCTGAGCAATGTCAGAAGCACATTGGAAATAAATTTTAAAAGGGAAGGGGTTAAAAAGTTGGATTTTATGTGAAGATCAGAGGAGTAGAATTTATTAGACAGATCTTTCAAGAATTTAGTACAGTTATTCCCTGATTCTGAGTGGATAGAAACTGGTCACTAAAATTGTGATGATTGATGTTTTATGAAGAGAAGTCTCTGAAGGAAGCTTGACTTGGAGTCAATAAGGCAAAGGGGAGGGGGTGGTGGAAGGGGGTGGAGCATGAGTTTGGCGGCCTGATCGCTAGTTTCACTTTTACTATTTCATCCTTCCTCTCTTTGTATATTATCTCATTTGCTCCCTCACACACAGCTATACAGGGGGTGATCTGTAGGAATGGCAGCATGTGCTCAAAATACAGGTAGCACGATTTGTTTACTTCTACTCTCTGTTTTTAACCTGTTAGCCAATGTTCACCGTGATAGTGCATTGTCTCTTATCCCTTTCTCTCTTGGAATAAGTGACTCACCCATTTTGAGAAGCCACCTGTACCAGAAACCTACTCACTGTTATGATTCAGGAAGCCTGACTGGAAAGGAATATAGTTTATTACTGAATGCAAATAAAACCACTGCCGTGTATGCACATTTTAGTACCTGCCCAGGGCAATTATTCAGCAGGCCCAGTCCTGGGTCTGCCTTAAAGAAGGCTCAGGTAATGAATTCCATCTGGGTAGCCTGTAACCAGGGAACTCATACTCAACATGCCCCACAGGGATATCATTCAATCATTCCCTATTGTCCTCATGGGGTTATCACAACCTCAAACATCCTCACCACATCCTGCCTACATACCTGATCCCAGCGACTATGTTTCCCCTTCCTTTTAGCCAACACCTCCGTGTTGCCATTTTCCTGATCTCATTTATTGACTTATGCAGGGATCATACCTTGCCATAGAGGTCATGTGGCATTGTGGTTAGCATCCCTGCCTTTGAGCCAGAAACTCCGTGGTTGAGTCTTACCCCAAGACTTAATGGCCAAGGAAGATGCGTTCATGATGTGCTCAAACAAGTTGAGTGTCAACCTACAAACTCCTTCCAAATATGTCAATAGCTCAATGTCAATGTCAAGAGCAGGAGAGACTCCTGGTCAGCCACGCTTGATGTGGAGTTGTGCCACTCAAGCTATTAATCCCTGGCGACAGACCAGCAACCTGTTTCAGGAATAATTAAATATGGAAATTAATGAAAGCCTATCTTAGTACGCCATTAGGTGCAGAAAGGGAATTATATCTGGAATACCTTGCAAAGATCTCAATGTTCAAGGTTTTTGTATGCAAAGCTACTTGGCAATGCCCATTACATTTGATGATCATTCCTATCAACCACTGCACATTTGCTTTACCCCCTGCCCCTATGGCCAACCCCTGCTTCCCTCTCACTGCACCACTCCCCCCATTCCACATACCCCCCACCACCCTACCCCGTCCACCCTTCCCCATCCCAAATCCACCTTGCAAAGGGAGTCTAAAAATTCAACCCATGGTTTTCAGGCCAGAGGTCTTTCTGAGGAAAGATATTGTCAATCGCGTATCACCTAACACAATAAAGAGAAACTTAACCAGGAAAATCATGTGTGAGTTTGAAAATTGTGCTCATATTCCCAATAGTTGCATGTACATGTAGCTGCTTTAGTCTTGAGCAATCAAATATCCATGGTAGCTTTGGAGGCTTTTCTTCAACCCTCTAGAGTTTCATATCCGTAGGGACCAGGCTTACTATGGCAAAGTTTACAAGACTGGTGTCAATTGCTCTAAGCTCCAGTAAAACCAAAACTGGTTTCAGTAACTGTTTTAGTGTCAGATACGCTCTGTCATACCACATGTCTGATCTCTTGAGCAATAGACTGTTATGCTCTTTGAGTTATTTTGTGACTTGAACAAGCTCTAACGATGCCAAGTTTTTTTTTATTCATTCGTGAGACATGGGCATCACTGGCTAGCCAGCATTTATTGCCCATCCCTAGTTGCCCTTGAGAAGGTGGTGGTGAGCTGCCTTTTGAAATTGCTGCAGTCCATGTGCTCTGTGTTGACCAATAACACTATTAAGGAGAGAATTCCAGGATTTTGACCCAGTGACTGTAAAGCAATGGTGATATATTTCCCAAGTAAACAAATTTCTCTAGGTTGTGACAAACATTGAACCCATTTAAATCTTAATTTTATGTTATTTCACCAGTTAATGTTCCTGTAGTAAAATATGTTGCTTATGCATGCAGGATCAAAATTATTAACCGGGCTGGAATTTTCTGTCAAAAACAGAGAGGACACTGGCACTTGCTGTAATTTATGCATTAATGTTACAACAACTTCAGACCACAGCAGATGTGAGGTAAAACATGTATATTAGAATTTGAATTCAATCTGCAACATAAAGCTATCACAGACTGTTGTAAGAACCCAACTGATTCACTAATATCCTTTAGGGAAGGCAATCTAGCCTACATGTGATTCCAGACACACAGCAATGCAGTAGACTTTGCAATGGTTTAGCAAGCTACTCAATTCAGAGTCAATCAGGGATGGGCAATAACTGCAGGCTTTGTCACTGACGTCCATATTTTTATAAAATTAATCTAATCTTTCTTCTCTTCATTTTATAGAATTATAGAATCATAGAACTCCTGCAGTGCAGTTTGGGCCATCGAACATGCACCGACAATAATGCCACCCAGATCCTATCCCCAGTGTAGTTACACTAATCATCCCTGAATTGATATTGAATTCGATGGGTTTTGAGTGCACTTTCCCCTCTGATTTTCCAGGAGCCAACCTTCTAATTGACTGCTTCCATATCCACTATCCAACTGAAGATTCCTGAAGCTGCAGATATATTCAGAGATGACACAACTTTGGATGGCAGGCAGCCCCACCAGGAGGTGCAGCTCCTCAGGCTCTGCTAAAGCAGTCAGGGGATGCTAAGTAATCGGGAATGAAATGCTAAACATAAAGCAATTTTTTAAATCCATCTGGGCCTTTTGGCTAAGATGAAGCTCAGATCAAACCTGGGAGGGAGCGCAATGGCTCATCCTGTTAGCTTGGAATTTGTTTGACTAGGCCCAAGAGGCGATGTACATCAGGTCTTGTCAGCTTGGATCTGTTTTGTGTCTCATGCGGGGACTCTGATTTTTGATTGGGAATAAAGTACCCAAAGGTACAAAAGAAAGATCTGCTTTCAGTAAAGACATTGGAGTGGAGGGCAAACTCCTCTTGGTGTCAACTGCGGATGCAGCCTTTCAACCTGTCAAACACTCAGCCTGGTGCAGGAAGGCCATTTCCAAAGAGCTGCCAGAGTCAGCAACCTTACTTGGGATCTGGAGTCACATGTAGGCTAGATAGGGTAAGAATGGCCGATTTCCTACCTGAAAGGACATCAGTGAGTTCATCATCATCATTACTCTTATTTGCATTTTAATCTGGATTTATTTAATTACATGAATTTAAATTATGTCGCTGTCATGCTGGGATTTGAAGTCATGCCTCCAGATCACCAGTCCAGGTGTCTCTGGTTTACTTGACCTCTGGCCACTACGGTATCTTTGTATTTTGTTTCTCCGATTCCTGCCTCTCTCAGAATGCTGCATGCAATTTTGTATGCTGCTGCACCATCCACAGATTATCTACAGGTTCATTCATTTGGAACTTTATCCATGAAAAGGTTAATGAGTTTCAGTGGGCTGCTGATTCTTACTGTAGCAATCCTGCAGCACTGAGTTCATCACTCTCATACATACTAATATTAATGTATGGCCTGTATCATTCTGCTGCATTATGCCAGTATAGATAGCTGAAGTGAAACACAAGCATTGAATATCAGAATAAATAATCTTCCTTATGCAATCTTTTGAGATGATTGCAAAAAAGAATTTATTATAGGGATATAGTAGCCTACATTTTATAAGTCAATTTACAAAGATTAAATTAATCGCATATTAATGTCCTTTACATAGGAATAAGGATAGACCATTCAGCTCCTGGAGACTGCTGTGTCACTCAGTCAGACCAAAGCCGATCTACAACTCAACTTACCTAGCTTTGCCCCCCAAGCATTTTCAGTGATTTTAACCTCAATCTCAACTCATCAGGTTCTCTCATAAAGAGGCATCTCACATTGAGGGCTGGATTTTACGCTCGCCAGCTGACAGGTTTAAAGGTTGGTGGCACACAAAATCCAGTGGGTGCCTTTCCTCTCACTAAACTACCAGCCCTGACCTGTCTCAATTTGATGGTGCCAAAGGGTTAAGTGTAGTAGAGTTGACATTGGCCGTATGTGGCTTGGTCTCAAGTTTTGTTTATATAAAGTGCATTGGGACATTTTATTATATTAGAGGCACAATCTAAATACCATCCCTTGTTGATATTTTTACCCAACAAAGATTTATACCTCTCAGTCCAGAAAATGTCAGTTGATCCATTACGACCTAGCCTCTTCACAAAGACCTTTTTTGATTTCCATATTTTTTTACGTTCTGCAAATAAATCTTAATTAATTAAATAAAATTCTCAATATGGATTTGATAATACTCTCTTTCTCTTTAAGATGTTATATTATGTACATGCCACTCAATAGCTTGATCAGTGAATGCTCAATATTCTGCCATTGAACCAAAAGACAACTAAACTACATCTAACAGTTAATGAAAATTAACAGATAATCATGAGTCTCCCCAACACCCCTGCTTCGTGTTTATTCTAACATGATAACGAACATGTTGGCTAAACTACATGAAAGAAGGAATGTCAGAGAGATCATAGGAACCAGGAAGTCTGCCAGCATACCCAACTTTTGTGGACTCTACCTCCATCCAGGTTGGCATTGGATTTATCTGTGCTCTATTTTGATGTGATGGATCATGCTATACACAATCAAGAACAGATACTTTTTCATATTGCTGAAACGATGCCAATGTTGTAGCTGTACTGGAACAACTTGGCTGGGGCTGCAGCTACTTTTGAAGCACTAGTCTTGGATATTACTGCTGGAATGTTGTCAGGGTCTATGCTCTTTGCAGTACCAAGTGTTATATCACATGGAGTGAATGGAGTTGCCTGAAGATTGGCATTTCTAATGCTGGAGGATGCTGGGTACGACTGAGATGAACCATCCACTAATCCAGTACTTTACCTTATGTATCCTTTGTGAAGGCTTAACCTAACATCTCTCTATGTATGACATGTGAACCTGACTATGTATCCCCATAATGTTTATGTACAAAATCAATTTACACTTGCAGTCAATTTTCCATTTTCCTTACAGTCCTAATAATCTTGAACATAGGATTAAGTGTAGTCCATTCAGCCCCTTGGGCCTGTTCTATCATTGTTAGATCATTGTTAGATCTATGCCTCAATTCTATTTACATGCCTTGGCTCTATATCGCTTATTAGCTATATTTAACAAAAACCCAAGAATTTCCTTCTCAAAAGTTCCAAATTTATTAGCATCAAGCCCTTGTAGGAGATAACTTAAGATTTCTAATACTCCTTGTGTGCAAAATTACCTCCTGATTCCCCTTAAATGGTCCAATCTAATGTTAAGATGGTGTGCAGTTGTTCACAAATGTCCCGTTTGAGGAAATAGTCTCCCTGAATCTATCTGATCCTTTTGTCATTTTGAACACTTTGATGAGATGACAGCTCAATCTTTTAGTCTCAAGAGAAAACAATCAAAAAAAAATGCAACATATTCTTAGAATTAACCCCTCATATCTTTCTCTAAATTGGTGCTGCACCTCCTCCAAGGTCAAGATACCCTTCTTGAGATGCAGTGTCCAACACTCAGTGCTCCAAGTCGGGTGTGACCAAGGTTCTGTTCAGCTGAAGACAATCTTCTACTTGTCATCCAGACTTATTAAGATAAAGTTCCACCAGAATTTTTGATTGCTTTTTTGTTACTGACTGCTAATTTTAAATTATTTAAGTAGACTTCAATTGGGCTTATTGTAAAATATCTAACTTCTCAAGCCTTTCTTTATAACAATTTTTCATCCCTTTTACCAACTTAATAAACCATGCTGGGCCTTCTTGTATCTTTCTTTTAACAGATGCTGCTCAGAAGTATTTAATATTGCTCACAATATTTAAATTGTGGCTTAGCCGAAATATTATGCAAGTTCATCTCCAGTTTTAAGTTTGTTGCTTTTGGATAGAAAGCAAGGATTCTAATTGTACTTTTGTGAGGACAAAATATATTACCAAGGATAGAAGATCCAGATAACAACTTTGTATTCATCTGGTTGGAAAATCCAGAAAGGTTGATTAAAACTATTCAGTTAAATTTTAGCCGAATTTTGCACAACTAAAGTTGGCTTCTGTAATTGGTTTTGTGGAAAATTGAGAATCTAAAAGACATGAATGAAGACAATGAAAGTTGCACTTCATACGACTAATTCCATATTAGTTTAATTGATTTAATAACTTTTCACGTATATGAGTCATCAAACTATCTGCACAAGACATTGTAATAAATAGATTCAAAAATAGACAATCCCAGTTCTCAGTGTTCAGATAAAAGGAATCAAATGATTCAAGCTACAGCTTCCTTTTTGCAAAATGCTTGCCACTTATTGGTAAGACTGTTTTTGGCAGATGGCCATTGTTGATACAGCATCTGTCTAAAGTTTAACGTGCAAACACTGCAAAAGACCAGGAGATCTGTTCCTTCCCCAGAGACAGCGCTCTGCATTGCACCAATGTGTTTAAGTGACAGTACTGCTAGATATTGCTCCGTATACAATTAATACCTAATTTATTGTATTGAGCACTTTTGGAAGCATTCCTGTGCATTTGGGCTTTGAAATGTGCATCAGTTTCATGACTGGAAAAGCAAAAATGGTGACTGTTCTTTAAGCCCTTTCTGTGATCATATGCATACATCATAACTTGCAAATGAAAAGCTTTTAACAAACACATATAGAAGAATTTTCATCTGCCGTTCACCATGGGAACCGTAGCAGGTAGTTGACCTCGGGTATGATTTTCCGGTTTTGGAACAAGTGCGGCCAGAAAATTCCGCCCAAAGAATAATGTTCCAGATTTTGTGAGGAGCTTTAGCTTTCACCATTATTATTGCTCTTAAACTCACCACAACTTCAGCATTTAATTCAAGCTCAGATTAAAGTAGAAATCCTAATGTTGTGGTCAGTCACTCACTAGTCCATCCCTGTGGCAACTCTGTGGACAACCTGCTACCTCTTGCCTCTCGGAGCTGACAATCATTGATGTGGTGGTTCTTCATTCCATAGAATCATGGAATCCCAACAATACAGAAGGAATCTGTACCCATTCTGCAACAGAGCATCTTATCAAGCTTTATCCCTTTAACCACACATGTTTACCCCACTAATTCACCTAATCGATAACTTGGGACACTAAGGGACAATTTAGCGTGGCCAATCAACCTAATCTGTACAACTTTGGTTCTGTGGGAGAAAACTGAAGCATCTGAAGGAAACACACACAAATGCGGGGTGTGTGTGCAAACTCCATCCAGACTGTGATCCAAGAGTTAGGCTTTCTAAACCATTGTGGAGGTATCCCAGCCTGACATGACAAATTGAATTGTCTCACCCTAATCAATAACCTCTGGAGAACATCTGGGATTATGACAAATCAATTCTATTTGCTGTCTGCACAGTGTACACGACAACAATGTGCTCTGTCTGCACAAAGTACACATGATGTAGAGATGCCAGCGTTGGACTGGGGTAAACTCAGTAAGAGTCTGGCAACACCAATTTATTTGATAGTAAATCGGCTAGCTTTCGGCGTTTGTGCCTTCGTCAGGCAAATGAGGTGTTCTGGTCTCCAAAAGCACACATATCAGCACAGACAGTTTACAGATTGCACAAAGTACACAACAGCATTGTGGTCTATCTGCACAAAGTACACAACAACAGTGTGCTCTGTCTGCACAGTGTACACAGCAATGTTGTACTCTGCACAGTGTACACAACAACTATGCTCTGTCTGCACGAAGTACACAACAGTGTGCTCTGTCTGTACAGTGTACACAACACTGTGCTCTTTCTGTACAATATATACAACACTGTGCCCTGACTGCACAGTGTACACAAGAATACTATCCCCTGTCTGCACAGTGTCCACAGCAGTATGCTCTGTCTGCACAGTGTACACAGCATTGTGCTCCGTCTGCACCATGTACACAATAACTGTTCTCTTGTTCCTTCCCTTTCTCACCCTGTCTTGCAACCATTACATTGTTTGCCTTCCCTTTTTAAAGAACAATCTTATTTTTGCTGACATGATACAATGTCTTCTGGGGACTTTCCAGCTGACCTTGATGCTAACACTCAATGAGTTAGTTTTGTCTGAAAACCTCTCAGTCAAAATCAATCTTAATATGGATTCCCACTGCTTACCATTATCCAGTGAACCCTGTTGTAATGGGTGGACCTTTGACAAAGATAGAATTGTACTTCTTTGTAATGGCCATCATTGACAAGTGGCTGTTAACACTATCTTTGTGGCCCAGATTTTGCAATAGAGCAGGATCTTACTGCTGCAACCTGATTAACTTTTCTGGTTCAAAGTTCATTGGGATCTCTGCCACCTAGAGGGAGCTGGGCAGTGCTGCAGAAACTCCAATGATGCTGCAGTGGGTGTTGCTGCTACATAACTAGAGGCATTGATAGTTAAGTTACAGAGAGAGAAATTAGGCAGAAAACAGTCTTCTGTGCTTTACCACTATACCCACCAGACTGGACTTGATGATATGTTCTGCCTGTCATTCTTGCGTGTGCCAGTATTAGTTAGGGTTGAAATGGGATGAGACACTGAACAATTGGTAGAGAAATGCTATCACCAGCAATGGTGACAATCATGGGAGTTGTGGGGGTGAGGCGAGGGGAAACAAAGAGGCACCAATTGCCTCATTACACTAATTTCCTAACATTTTCACCATATAGAATTCCTACAGCAGAGAAGGAGGCCATTTGACCCATCGACTCTATACTCACTCTCACCCAGGCCATATTCCCTTAACTATTTATTTACTCTGCTAATCCCCGTAACGTTATGGAGCAATTTGCCATGGCCAATCAACTTAACTACTCATCTTTGGAACCCAAAGACAGGAAGAAATCCACACAGACATGGGGAGAATGTGCAAACTCCACACAGACAGTGACTCTGTTGAACCTGGGTCCTAACCACCGTGCTACCGTGGCACCCCAGCATATGTCAGCACAACATATATCTTGTCTGACTTTCACATATAGAGTTCTCATTTGGGTGAAGTTCTGGTGCCCAATTCCTCATCAATGAATGGACTCAGGAATGGAGGAGAGAAACCATTTAGAAGAAATGGCTGGGAAAGAGAGACATTTGATCCAAGGAAATAAATGAATAAGTATTGTTCATCAAAGTAGTTGCATCTGTAAACAGAATTTGTCCTTCTCTTCCCATTTTCCATTTTCTCGAGCGTAAATTAATAACTTGTAGTTCAAACAGGTGAAACTCATGGATGATATTGATCTAAGCAGTGTTATATAGGAAGAAAGAATGGGCAGCACAATATTATTAAAATAACAATGGTTAAACTTAGAAAGAGCTAAAGGTTTCAGACTGGGTGTTCAGCATGTCCAACAATAATCACCAAAAGAGTAGGGTATAAGTCACAAAGTGCTAGTCATGATACCATGAATCCCGTATCCAGTCCTGGTCATCAAACCACAGGGGAAATATTCAAGCTTTGGAAGTGGGTCAAGGAAGAGGCCTAAGACTAATCCCTTATTTGAAGGATTTAGGTACAAGAAAGGCTGGTCAGTATTGAAAGGAATTAAAGTATATGAAATAATAAATAACATTGAAAAGGTAATCTGGATTATAATTTCAAATTAAACCATTGAGAAAAGGACAATGGACCATAAATTTAAATGAGTAAAGTAAATGTACAAAAAAATGTTGATTTATATAAAGCCAAAAATATAACACAGAATCTTGATCTCAGATGCTCCACGTGCGGGAATGGTGACGTGAACTCAAAATTGGAAAGTTTGAAAAAAAACATGAATTTTGTGGCTAGATTATGTTTTCCAATTTTGAGCTAACTTTGTCAGTGGAGTGATTTTGTGGAACACGCTGGGAGAGACGGGAACCTAATTTGAATGTATTAGAGTCTCATTAAAAGTACTCTCTCTGACTGTTGGACCCAGGGGCATGTTATTGTCCAGGAGTTCAACATTGTCCTGGGTTCTAGCATCCCTGTGAGTGCTGATTCGCTGAAACAGCCGTGCCTCTGTCTGCTGTGGATATTCCGGTGTGAGATGCTGGCCAGCGAGTGACTGTGAAGCCTGTCTACTAGTGATCCCACCAAGGTGTGTCTTGAGAATTCTTATGTTTGTCCTTGCTGCCTCCATCTCACTATCAGTTCAGGCAAGCTCTTCCTCCTCCATGCCAGCTCAAGGACTCTCTCCTCAAGTGATCTGAGAGCTCTGAGCTCCTGAATTACTCCAGCTGGTTCTGCTTGTCACACTTCATAGAAATCATCATAGAAACCCTACATTTGGCCCATCGGGTCTGCACTGACCATAATCCCATCCAAGTCTTTCCCCATATCCCTACATATTTTACCCACCAATCGCTCTAACCTATGCATCTCAGGACACTAAGGGGCAATTTTAGCATGGCCAATCAAGCTAACCTGCACATCTTTGAACAGTGGAGGAAACTCCACACAGATAGTGACCCAAGCCGAGAATCGAACCTGGGTCCCTGACACTGTGAAACAGCAGTGCTAACCACTGTGCTACCGTGCCGCCCTAAGACTGATCCTAATTGTTGTTTTTCTGTCTGGGTTCCTAGTATTTGGAAAATAAATGCAACTTTTTCAAGTTTGCATGTTGGGCAAGCAGTCTGACAGCACAGAGCAGTGGATGATAGAGATTAGAGTTTGAAAAGTATCATTAGTACACAAGTGGAAGTCAATCTCCTGTATGTAGGTCGCGTTGTCAAGGAAAGCATGAAGCTGAGGAAGGTCTGAGTAGAGTCGGTCTGGCTAAGATCATATAGTTAATAGTGTAAAAAAGTGAACGTATTTCCATCAATCCTAAGCAGAAGAGAACCACCCGAGAAGTATTGTATGGTTAAACTCAGTGGGACCATAAAAAAATAGGTAACTGGCAGATGGCGATGGAGAAACTGCAATATAGTGCTTCCGAGAAAAATGGGAGACACTGAAGGAAAAAGAGCTTCATTCCTGCACGAAGTAAATTGTTGTTAAACATTTGAAAATAATTATCCAGAACTTCCAATCTGAGTTGGAATGTTTGTTTCCAACCCAGGTCATACCATTTCAAGTCCATCTTCCAAACTCACACAGTGTACCAGTCCTTGTAGTGGAGGCAATCATTGCAGAAGCCACATCCTCTTTTTACAACACTGATTGCTTTTTTCCAGTTAGTAGAGAGTTAAAAAGATCCCACAGCTTCTTTGAAAAGCTAAAGAGAGAAAGGTAGGACAGCTGGTAAGTAGGTGAGGCATAGGATGGCAGGTAAGTGGGTGAAAGTTTAGGATGGCAGGTAAGTGGTGAGAGTCCAGGTTGGCAGGTAAGTGGGTAAGGATATAGGATGGTAAGTAAGTGGGTGAGGGTATAATGTGGCAGGTAAGTAGGTTAGGGTTTATGATGGCA
The DNA here is from genome assembly GCA_024679065.1 of Sphyrna mokarran. Taxonomy (NCBI): domain Eukaryota; kingdom Metazoa; phylum Chordata; class Chondrichthyes; order Carcharhiniformes; family Carcharhinidae; genus Sphyrna; species Sphyrna mokarran. Next base: position 102,668,044 of record JAGIQG010000001.1, on the reverse strand, counting down.
GGTGAATAGGTGAAGGTTTAGGGTGGTGAGTAAGTGGGTGAGGGTTAAGTGTGACAGATAAGCGGATGAGAGTCTAGGGTGGCAGGTATGTGGATGAGGGCTTAGAGTGGAAGGTAAGTGGGTGAAAGTTTAGAGTGGAAGGTAAGTGGGTGAAAGTTTAGAGTGGAAGGTAAGTGGGTGAAAGTTTAGAGTGGAAGGTAAGTGGGTGAAAGTTTAGAGTGGAAGGTAAGTGGGTGAAAGTTTAGAGTGGAAGGTAAGTGGGTGAAAGTTTAGAGTGGTAGGTAAGTGGGTGAGGATTTAGGGTGGCAGGTGAATAGGTGAGAGTTTAGGTGGTGGATAAATGGATGAGAGTGTAAGATGGTAGGTAAGTGGGTGAGGGTTAATGGTGGCAGTTTTGTGGGTAAGGGTATAAGGTGGCAAATAAAGGGTGTCTGAGCTAAAGTTCAGTCATGACTTCTGGTCCAATAGCCATGGCTCCCCCCTTGCACATCAGAAAAGCATGGCAATACAGCTTTAATTTTCAGAGGTATTGAATTAAGCTGAAGTAAGCAGATAGCTAAGTCCTATAAAAAGAAATATTTTTCTGCAGAATTCAATTTGCTCAAACTACATTCATAGGACTATACCAGCTCTGGTAGAATGAGATAATAAACTAATTCAGATGAAGAGGTTTTTTCTCATTCAAGCCATTCTGCTATCACTATTTCATCAATAAAAATACTTTACTGCACAGAGCAGGGAATATATTTAAATGGATATTAAAATTTGTGATCTTCGTCCATTTATATTGGAAGTGACAGAAAAGGGCATCTTCATTTGATCTTATTTTTTTCTTATAAAATGTATAAATTTTCTACTCAATCAGTCAAGATATTTATGGTCCTACTTACATCCAAAGATCAGAAGATCATAGCTGAGAGTGTTTGTACATGTAGAATTAGTAAGTAAAAGAAGAATGTGTTTATGCTGCAGTAAATAACTATTGGAGATAAGATTCTGCTCCTTTCTATGATCCTTTGACCCTGGTAAGATTTCACATTCAGCTTCTTAGCACTGCCTCAACATGAAGTGTATCATAACTTCCCATTGCACTACATGACAGCTTGCCATATGTGCGCTGGCCCGGGAAGCTCATATACCATAAACACTCATCTGAAAGTAGGAATGACTTTTAGCCTCCCATCCATTGAGTTCATCTGCACTTCTCGCTGGGTCAGAAAAGCAGCCATGATAATTAAGGCTCCTATGTCCTGGACATTCACTCTTGCACCTTTTTCTTCTTCTAGATATAAAAGTCTAAGATCACATACCATCTGACTCAAGAACAGCTGCTGCCATCAGACTTTTCAATGGACCTATCGTATATTAAGCTGATCTTTCTCTATACCCCAGCTAGCTGTGACTGCAACATTATATTCTGCATCCTATCCTTTCCTTCTCCCCCTGTACTCTATGAATAGTATGCTTTGTCTCTATAGTGCCCAAGAAACAATACTTTTCACTGTATACTGATACGTGTGACAATAATAAATCAAATCAAATCAAATCACTTCCCAATTATTCAGTATGAAGATGCAGAAGATTTGATTTGTAAAAATGAGCTCTTCTGCAGTTCACAGCCAAGTTGCTGGGAGTGAGTGAGTTGCTGTTTATCAAACGGTGCCAGCAGCATTCACTGCAACAGAATTCTATTGTACTATTACAAACAACTCCTGATTACACAAATAAACATAGTACTTTTTGTTAATACCAAAACAAGGGATCATTAGCAATAGGGATTCTGTTCTAAAAAAAAACCTGAGGTCAAGGGTATTCAATTTAATTGCAGCAAAGTATGAAGATATGAAGAATAATAGGCGGAGGTGGATTGGGAAAATACATTAGAATGTATGATAGTACATAGGCAATAGACAGGCTTTAAAGAATTATTACATATTTTGCAGCAACTACACATTCTTTCAAGGCACAAAAAACACAAAAAAATGTCAGCTAACTATGGCTAACAAAAGAAGTTCAGAATTGAAAAAGATTATAATAAAAGACTTTTACAAATGCCAGAGTACACATCTTCCATACGCTCAACAATTGGAGCTGAGAGTGTCACACATGCAGAGGGGGTTGAGAATGCTTGGACACTCTTGGAGTATCCTGGGTGAATGCCCCTAAGTGTTCACCTAGCACTCCTCCTTCCTTTGAATGCCTGAGGGGCCCTCTTTGATTTGTTGAGGAAAAGATGCACTTGGTGGGAAGTGAAGATGTCCCATTCTCCTCTTGTCTAGTTGCTGCTGAAATGCACCCTCGCTAGAGTGATGGATGTGGGTCTGAGCACATACCTGACAGAACCCGATAGACATGGATTCCATGGTGTCCATCACCCTCTCTACAGAGGCTTCCATGCCCTCGTAAGCCAGAGCCACAACATCAGACAGCACACAGACACACTTCTCTGTCTCTCGTGCCACTCTGTTGAGAGCCTCTGATAGCTCTGGGCAGACTTCCCTTTGGTCCATAGAACTTCCTAATGTCTCTTCTGCTGTGGAACAAAGAGATCTTGGCGTGTTTGTTCATTTAAAGATGGACAGGCATGTTAATCGGGTGGTGAAAAAGCCATTTGAAATACTTGCCTTTATCAATTGAGGCATAAATCACAAAAGGAGAGAAGTCATGATGGAGTTACATGGAATGTGAATGAAATCATAGCTGGAGTATTGTGTGCAGTTCTGGCCACCACATTAAGGAAGGATGTCATTGCACTGAAGGGGTAATGTGAGGAATGACCTGAGGTGACCTGATTGAGGTGTACAAGATTGAAGGGCATGGATAGAATGGATAAGGTGCTGTTCCTCTTCTTTGAAAGGCCAGTCACAAGGGTACATAGGTTCAAGGTGATGGCCAGGAGGAAAGGGGGATGTATTGGAGTCAGACAGGCAACAGAAGAATGGTATTGAGAAGGTAGCGGGGAATTACATTTGGGTACTATCAGCATGTACTAACGGTCAGCCCAGTGCTTATGAAAAATACACTGAGGAGCTGTGTATGGATAGGAAGAAGAGACAGGGGGTTGGGGGTGGGGGGGGGGGGGAAATTTCTCATCCCATCTGTCACAGGAATCATAGTGGGCTGAGGCGGACCATGCAAAGATCTGTTGACTTTGGGTGGGATTTTCCAATTTTGGGGCGAGTGCAGCCATAAAATCCTGCTGATCTTTAGGTTGTGGAGGTTGGGAGATTGGGAGGTTCAGGGGTGGGGCTGGTGTCAGAGTTAATGTTGGGGAAGAAAAGTTATTTTTTTTGGAGCTGGATTAGCTGTATTTGAATACACAGGAATGAGACTGCCCTAAAATTGTCACAGACCTTTTCAATGGTTTCTTTTCTCTTGCTGTGAATTCTCCACTCTGCAAATAGCATGGCTGGCTGAATCTGGCAGGAAGGTGGACCTAACCCACTCCTAGGAAGCTGAAAATATTTTCGTTCCACTGCTGAGAATCTCAAGTTAAAAGCGACAGCTTACCACTCTGTGACGTCCTGCGTTGTATCGGGAATGCTTTGATGCCCCGTCACAAAATAACTCTTTCATCTGGTATTAAAAATGGAAATTATGAGCTGCTCACTTAATATTTGAATTCTAAAATCATATTTTTGCTCTGGGCTATTCAATGTTTATGACAGTGAGGGTTGTAGATATTCCACACAGAACGTTTAGATTCATTCTATCAGTCAGCTAACTAAGAAATTGAAAAACAAAGGGTCAGAAATAATATTTTATGCTTTACTTCTACAAATGATGAAATACAATGCCCAGGCTGTGGCATAAATGTAACTTCCAGCTTATCAGCCCCGGCCGGAATATTGTTGCATGTGGGAAATTATTTCTTCTTTTTCTGAGGAGAAGTCATTCAGAAAAATCTCCACTGTTGAGCTTAAGATGGAAGGAAGGTCATTGATGAAGTAGCTGAGATGGTTGGTCCTACGGCACTACCCTGAGCAACTCCTGCGGCTGGGATAATTGGCTTCCAAGAGCCATGATCATCTTCTTTTATTGCAGGCATGACTTCAACCAAGAGAGAGTTTTCCCCCACTTCCCAATTACTTCAGCTTCACCGGGGTTTCTTGATGCCACACTCTGTCAAATGCCATTTTGACATCAAGAGTAGTAACTCTCACATCTGTGGAATTCAAGCCTTTCATGTGTGTTCGACTTCACATGCAGGCTGAGGTATGGAGCCAATTGGTCTTTACAGAACCCCATGTAGCATGGGCGGTTTTAGAGGTTAAATATCATTTGAGAGCGCTGTCAGTGATGCCTTCCATCACTTTGCTAAAGATAGAGAATAGACTTATGAGCAGGAGGAGAAGTGGTGGCCATGTGGTAATATCACTGGATTATTAATCCAGAAACTCAGCTAATGCTCTGAAACCAATGTTCGAAGTCCGCAATGGCAGATGGTTAACTTTGAATTCAATGAAAAGTGTCTGCAATTAAGAATCCACTGATGATCATGAAACCATTGTCGATTTTCAGGAAAAATTCACCTGGTTCACTGGGAAGGAAATTTGCCCTTATGTGGTCTGGCCTACATGTGACTTCAAAGCCACAGCAATGTGGTTGACTCTCAATTGCCTTTGGGCAACTGGGATAGGCAATAAATGCTGGCCAGCCAGCAATGTCCTTGTCTCAAGAATGAATAGGAATCGGTCAGATTGAATTTGTCCTTTCTACGGACAGTAATATGCGGGCAATTTTTCACATTGTCTGGTAAATGCCAGTATTGCAGCTGTACTGGAATAGCTTGGCTGGAGTTGCAGTTAGATCTGGAATGACATGTTCATTAGTACAGTCAGGATGGCATAAGGGCTCATAGCCTCCCTGTTCAGCCATTTCTTGATATCATTTGGAGTGAATCAAATTGGCTAAATGTAAGTATCTGTTATGGTGGGTCTAGGTGGAGACCTGGTGAACAGTTTCAGTTCCTCCTTTACCTCATCCAACACATAATAAAAAACATTTTTCATCTAAACTGGTATTAATGACTCAAAACTGACACCTCATTTCAATGCAAACAGGCCGTAGGATCCAATATCAACATAGAGATTCCTCAACCATCTTCCATTCCCTGACAATGATACTTACCTTGTACTGAGTGGGCAGAAATTCCATCTCTTAGAAAATGAGCCAAGAGATCCCGGAAAGAGCTGAGACCAGTGAAATGAAATAGCTGCCAGTTTCAGAGAGATCAACTTGTGTCTGTTGAGTTGGTGAGTCTTTCTGCAGATACAGGAAATTAGCAGAACTTCCAAACTGACGAGTATAAAGTGAAATAGTTACTCCACTTTTAATTTCTATAAGCAAAGAAGTTATGCTAAACCTTTATGATCATTAGGTGGGCCTCAGCTGAACTACTATATCCAATTCGGGACATAGTGGATGGGATTTTCCAGCCTCGACACCAATGGACATTGTCATGGATGGGATGGGAAAGCCTTTTAAAGTCAAATGCTCTCTAAACATTCCTGTCTCATCCCCAACAATGTTCCTTGCAGGTGAGATGAGGAAATCTATCTGTACATTTTAGGAAGAACATGAATTCTTTAGAGAGGGTGCATATAAGACTAAAATATGACTTTCTACATATACCTGGGTAACATTCGAAACATAGAAAATAGGCATGGGGTAGGCCTATCAAGCCTGATCCACCTTTCAATACGATCATAGCTGATTATCCAATTCAATAGTCCAATCCTATCCTCCCATATCCTTTGATTCCTTTCACCCCAAGAGTATTATCTAATTCATTCTTAAAAACATTAAATGTTTTGGCCTCAACTGTTTTCTATGACAACAAATTCCACAGCTTAACACTTTCTGATAAAGAGATTTCTCCTCATCTCAGTCCTGAATAATTAACTCCATTTTTCTTTAGACTTTGATCCCAGGTTCTGGACGTCCCCATAATTGGGAATTTTCTTCCTGCATTTACCCTGTTTCATCCTATTAGAATTTTATAGATTTCCAAGAGATCGCCTTTATTCATCGGAGCTCTAGCAAAAACAATCCTATCCGACTCAATCTCTCCTCATACATCAGTCCTACCTTTGCAAAAATCAGTCTGGTAAACCTTCATCATACATTTACCCTGCTAATACCCTTGACAGTAAGGGGCAATTTAGCATGTTCAAGTAATCCAACCCGCACATCTTTGGACTGTGGGAGAGAACTAGAGCTCCAGGAGGACACAGGGAAAATGTGCAAACTCCATACATTTGCCTGACAAAGGCCACAAAGGCCGAAAGCTCGCAGATTTACTGTCAAATAAATCGATTGGATTTAAAATTGGTGTTGTCAGACTTTACTGAGCAAACTCCATACAGACAGTCACCTGAGGGCAGAATTCATTACATTGTGCTACCGTGCCGCCCTATATATATATATATATATATACATATATATATATATGTTTCAGCCAACAAGTTTATCATATATAGTCCTTCTTTCATTCTCTCCCATGCCTAGTTATACATGAGGCAGATGAAGCACATGCTTATATCTGTTTTCTTGGCGAGATTTTCCTGGAACAGGTTGCTAGCCTGTTACCAAAAGTTAGAGCTTGAGGGCTGCCACTCTACATCCTTTGCTGAGTGAAGTATTGAATACAAAAGCAGGGATGTAATAATGGAACTATATAAATTACTAGTTCGTACAGAGCTGGAGTTTTGTGTACAGTTTTGGGCGCCACATTACAGAGAAGACAAAATTGCTCTGGAGAAAGTACAGAGAAGATTTACAAGAATGTCGCTAGGACTGAAAACTTGCAGCAATGAGGAGAGATTGGATAGATGAGGGTTATTTTCCTTAGAACAGAGGAGGTTAAGGATTGACCTAATTGAGTTATACAAAATTATGAGGAGCCTGGGACAGGGTAGACAGGAAAAGTTTGTTTCCCCCAAGCTGAAGGGTCAATTGCCAGCAGTCATGAGTTTAAGATGATTTGTAGAAGAATTAGAGGGGACATGAGGGAAAAAGTTTTCAACTAGAAGGTGTGGGGTGGGGAGGGGAGTGGTCGGTGGGGGGCATCAGCAATTCACTGCTTCAGTTGATGGTTGAGACTGAAATGCTCAAATCATTTAACAGGTACCGGGATCTGCACCAGAAGAGCTATTACCTAAAAGGCTATGGACTAAATGTTGGAAAATGAGATCAAAATGAGCAGCTTTCTGACCAGCACAGACATGGTGAGCTGAATGGCCTCTTTGAGCATCACAACATCTCCATGGTTCCAATGGGAGACCCTCCCATTCTTACCAGCTGCCAAATGTATATTGGAAGGATTTACAGTTTGACAGTCAACATGTTTGGCTGCATTATCAACACACTTCCTTTGACTATCAAGTTCTGGCTTGGGATATAAACCTGATGCTTTGGGTTCAGAAGCAAGGGCACTTTCCACTGTGCTACAAGATCTCCTATCATACCCAGCATGGATGGAAAATTGCTTACAAGAGCTAGGCTTTATAAAAACGTCAAAGGAATGAAATTTAAAAATGCTGGTGGAAAACTTTCAAAGTGACTGGGGTATTCAGGTAACAAACTGTTTGTCTCAAGTGACATAGCTTGGAGCAATTGAATGTGGAATGGAATGGTACCATAGTGGGTTATAATTATAAGTAATGTAAAAGAAAGTACAATAAATGCTTAAATAGCATTCGCTTCAGAGAATTTTACAGGTAAGAACTTGTTAATTCCAATTAACTAGTTAAGTTATTCAATCCCGTGATGTCAGCTGTTAGCCCAAATGGGAATCTGCCTATAGAAACATTCACTACACTGTGCAGTAATCTTTGTAAATCACTGGATGCATAAACACACGATTGAAAAGGTGCTTTATATGAAATTTCTGTCAATGACAGATCTCTGCAGAGGTTTATTTTCTTTACTATATTATGGGCCAACAATGCAGTAGAGAACATTTTTCAGTTTATGTTAGCAGTAGGACAGAGCTGAACATGATTTTTCACTGTCTACAGAGAGGATCTACTGTCACGCCTTACATTTCCCTCTCCCCTCAGTTTGCCACCAGAAAAAACTGCTGGGTAGACGTAGTTGGTGCTGTTCTAATGACAGGAGATATGATTCCCTCTTGGCCCTCCACTGCCAGTAGAAGAGGTCACAGCAGCAATAAAAATGTGTAAACTAATAAGGCCTCGGGATCACTTGCTTTGGATTTACAAATAATGAAGGACTTTTGAAATGTAGTCACTTTTGTAAAGTGGAAAATGTGGCTGCTAATCTGTACTCGGGGAAGTCACACAAATAGAATGAAATAAATGTTCACATCTTCTGTTTCAGTCCTGTTAGTTGGGGGATAAATATTGTTCAGAACAAACTCCCTTACTCTTTTTTGAATAGTGCCAAATTAGGGACACATATTAATTTGAAATCAGGGTTTCATTTTAACATCTCATCCAAAAGATGACACCTCTGGGCTGTGCAGCACTCCCTCAGTAGTGCAGTGAAATGGCAGGTTAGATTACATTATCAAGTCTCTGGAGTGGGGTTTGAACCAATGACCTCATGCCTGAATGGCGAGAGAGCTATCATTCTTTTGAATATGTCTTTTTACTTGCCTTAAATGAACATTAGATAAAGCTATAATTTAAACTCTGGTGGAAATCACTCCTAGTAAATGATTATGTGAAACAAAGTAGGTTAAGGATAAGAGAACTGGGAAAGGAGTAACAGTAGCAGTGACAATGAGAACAGGAATCAGGGAAAGGTCAGTAAGAAAAGGAACAAGTGCTTCCACCAGCGAATTACTTTGTGCCTCTCAGTAACCTCATTTGTAAAAAGGAATTTTCCACTGTAATCATAGCAGGACTTCTGGCTGGGTTCCTAAACACTAGACACAATCAAGCACATTTTTCTTATCACCTTGCTCCCGGTTTGTTTATTCAGGTTGAAAAACACCATGGTACCAAGTCAGTTCTTGAGTTTGTGCTGCATTTGCTCCAGAAGTCAAAAGCCAGTTAAGGACTATTAACCTTGAGAATTATTTACAGGCGATGTTCTATTTATTTCCTTCTACAGTCTGGAGTGTTTCACATTGGTTTGGCATGTGCTCCAATTTAATACATTTCAAGTTTCTTGTTGATGCCCATTCGTCCATGACATATATTTCAAGAGTACCTATGTTATGATCCTCAAAGGGAGCAATAAATTTAAAAAGGTTATCCCTATCTGTGAAATGAAAACTGTCAGACTAGATCTCACTTTTTAAAAATTTTACTGCCACAAACCAACTAAAATTAATACAAATCAAGCATTAATTAATGGGTTAAGGGTATTTCAGATAAAGATGTAAGTAGCTGATCAAACAAAGATACACGTAAAGTAGCTACAAACATTCATACCACTTTCACACCAATACAACATCACATACAATCCCACGGATTTACCAATTTAGTCTCCAGCACACAGGATCATTCACTTCTATCCAAAGGATTTGGCCCTCAAATCACTTTTGCCAGCAGTCATATTCTATCCAAGATTTCCAGATAATGCCCCATTGACAAGATGCATGTCTATAAACTCTCTCTTATGAGTCGTGATAAGCACTGGCTAGCACAGAATGACAAACACTCCCCAACCTGATTAATTAAACTCTTTTAGATAATCAGGTCGGTTCTGGAAAAAAACTGAAACAGCAGCAGAGGTCTTGACTAATTTACAATCCCCTACTGTCCCTGTATTTAGCTCTCTGGCCTTCCCAATTTCTATTATTGTTGTTGTTCATCCATTATCGTTGATGAAGACCTCAACACCATTAGTTATTTTAAGGCTGTTTGCGGTGTGTCCAAAGATGACTGATCAGGCCAATTCAGACACAGAGTATCCTAGCACATATTGGGCAGGCTTGAGTAGACACAGTGGTTATTGTGCTGGTGGCTCCGGACTTGTGCAGCTCGTGCTTAAGTTGTGCTTCAGCATTGCACCTTGCTTCGTGAGCTTGACAGCCCTTGTGGATGAAGCAATGCCAAGTGCCAGTGTTTCCCAGGTGGTCGTGTCAATGTCAAGCAACTGTATCCCAACTGTATAACATGCACAATAACACAGTCCCTGTTCTAATTCCAGAGCCTCACTTAAACACCAGGATCTCTTTGGAAACATGGGCTCTGAAACCAGTTGTATCCTCTTCTTATTTCAAACAGAACACTGATCCATTCAAAGGGAACTTTGCTAACATTCACTTGGACAATTTCTCTTTCTGAACTGGCTGTCATAAGACAGGCTGGAACCTGGCACCACTGCAATTAGCTTTTTATTTACTCTTTGATTTTTAGTTTTCATCCCCTTGGCAATCTCAGGTCAAATGGGAATTTCTTAGAACTGAACTAACTGCTGAAAGTACGCTAGTACCCTTTTCAGAAAATGCTACAGTTGGGATTAAAGGAGACATGGTACAAAAAGGAAATAAAGGCTTTTTCCAAGGCACATGCAACACTTTTGATATTCTATGTAATATCCCTGAAGTTCAAACTCTGATGCAGCATTCTCAGATGGGCAGGTGCAATCTGTTGATGATACTAGAAATAGTAATGACAATTCACAGCTGTTAAACAGTCCACTGAACTTGGACTTTGAAGGACATGGAAAATATACTGATCATAAAATTATGGAAGTTATTAAATGTTGCCAATGTTTTCCTACTGGATCAGAGCTTTAAAACTACAGTGGAAAAAAGTAGTTTGGAGTCTGAGTATTAGGTGGCCCTGAATTTCTGTAGGGTTCTCCCAAGCTGCTACATAATTTTAGCAGGAGATTGACAAAACTACCAAACAAAAGGTTAGTTGATTGAAATTAGTCATTCACAGTAAGGTAATCCTGTGGGAAAGGGGTTTGGGGTGATAGAGGAGTGAGGGGCAGTCATCAAGGCATTAGGATAAATATATATCTTCAACATTCCCATTGCAGAGCTTCAGACACTGAAGTACATTTCAGAAATTGGGGCACACCCTCTGAAATATTCCACTGTAGAAAGAATATTAGAAAGAACACGAAAGCTTCTGCTCTAAAGCACTGAAAATATTGTTTACCCTATGTTGTTTAAGGAGCAGCAATACAGCTGTATTTTGCTTAGTTATGCTATAAGTGAAGAAATGAGCTAAATGCGTGGAATCACATGGACAGTTTGCACTTAGGTTTCTTATATGCTCTCCCGACACACAGAATTCTACCATTAATACCCATGGGAAAAATTTACCCAGCAATACGTGCATCCATATAACACTATGCAAACATTTTGTTCAATTCCAAACCAGAGTTATGTGCAAGAGATTACTATCACAGAGTTAAAAGTTGCATAGAAATCTGGGAGTTAATTTTTCAACAGCATGTAGCAATCATGCATGTGTGTGAAGTGGAAGGTGTTCTAAAATTCTTCAAGTGGAACTTGTTCTGGGATTGTTGGAAACTCATACCTCTAGCTGAAAAGAGTCTCTTAATTCGCAAAGTGAGGTGCATGATGTTTGCCCTTACCTCTCATGGTTTGGCCCAGAAATGAGTTAACATTGCCAGTGAACTGTATAAACAGGCAAATTTGCCGACTCATTCTCAGGTCTTTGAGAGTAAATTTTTCAAAAGTATATGAGTAGGTGCAAGAGTTTTCCTTCATGTTCCATTTAATTTGGTTAAATGCTTCGTTGAGATTTTTTTGGCTTTTATTTATTTTTAATTGATTTATTTTACTTGGTTTTTAATTTGTCAACCTTATAGGAAGTTCAAATCTATTAAAGCATCCTGAACTGCAAAGGCAAGTATGCCAATGTAAAATGCCCTTGACCTCCAGAAGAAAGTGATTGGAAGCAGCTCGACAAGAGTACATGAAAACATCCACCACTGCACCCGGGGCAGCAAAAGAAGTCAGTCACCACTGTTAGTTGGATACGCCAAAGAGTTTTGTCTTCACTCATTATGTTTCACTAGAAAGGTAGTCATAGAAGTATGCCATCCCTTGCAATCCTATCTGCAAGCCTTGTCCAGAAAGGGGACAGCTTTGCCTATGATGGTGACACTACTGCCCTGAACTACTATGCAACTCGTTCTTGTGAAATGACCTGAGGTGACATCTTCCAAATGAGCCAGTTTGAAATCTGATACTGTAGACATCGTAACACTGATGCTTTGTTGCCAGGGAAAATGCCACATAATTTTCTTGACAAGAAGTCAACTTTACATCTGTTTATATATATGACTGGGTTCTCAAGAGTTCAGATCATCATTTATGGTGATTCATGTGACAATACAAGTTTCTTACAAGCAAACAAATTAGGAGTAAAAATAGGCCATTTTGTCGCTCGGGTCTGCACTGCCATTCAATAAGATCATGACTGATCTGACTGTGGCCTCAACACTGCTTTCCTACCTCCTCCTCATGTCCTTTGACTCCCCTGTTGATCAAGAATTTATCTGCTTCAGCCTTCTGGTTCTCTTCCACACCACTTCTATAGTATTTATGACAATGAAAAGAATTTTAAAGTGATGTGAAACACTTTTACACAAATAGTTGTTTGGGTCTGGAATGCTTTGCCTGGAAGTGTGGTGGAGGCAGGTTCAAATGAGGCATTCAAGAGGGCACTAGATTATATTTGAATCAAAACAACATGTCGGCGTCCAGGAAAAAGGGACTGAAGTGGCACTAATTCAAAATGCACACTTGGAGAGCCAATGCAGCCAATGGCTAAAATTGCTTCTTTCTGCATTACAACAACTATACAATGCTCTGAAAAGTCATTACTCCATGTTACATAGACATTATTTCAGAGAATATCTAAACCAAGCACGTAGACATTGTGGAGGCACTCTAGTAGTGAAATGTGCAGCAACCCTATCCTTGAGTCGGTGGGTCAGTGGGTTACAGGATTTGATCACCAAGAAAGATGGGATCATAAATCAGCCAAACATGTTGGGTATCAATCCCCAACCTTCCAACATACACCAATGCTATGTGATAAGAGCAGGAGAGGTTCTAGGTCACCTGTGGGGTGGAAAGAAATTGGACCCTCCACCATCACAATTCATAGCTGCAGACTACAACATGCATGTAAAATCATATGTTGCCACAGCAAATTGCCTCTTTTGGGCAGCCAGTTGGCTGGATGGCTAGTGTGGATTAGATTGGTGCCAGCAGTGTAGGGTTCGATCTCCATTCTGCCTGGGATGAATTCAGAACCTGCTTTCTTACCCTACCTGTGATGGCAATCATGTTGCTCTGGATTGGATCTGCCTTTGGGAAGAGAACTGAAGATACCACCATGAGGGATCAGGATTTTCTGTTGAGCCATGGATTTTGGCATAAATCCAAAACTCATAAATTTCAGCTCATATACAATATAACAAGTATATGTTTTCATAAGGGCATCAGTAGAGTATACTATAGGCATGTTAAATCAAAAACCTTGATAAACCCAGGTGTCATACTGTATAGGCAACAGAATAGTCAAACTGATGATGAGTGCTGCATACTGCTTTACAAAAGAACAAAGAAAATTACAGCACAGAAACAGGCCCCTTGGCTCTCCAAGCCCATGCACCGATCATGCTGCCCGACTTAACTAAAACCCCTTATCCTTCCAGAGAACATATCCCTCTATTCAAATCCTATTCATGCTATATACTGTATAATGCTGAGAAGGGGACAAGTGGCAAAGAAGGTTGAGGCAGATTCTGCAGAGATAAAAGACTTTCAATGGAATAGAGGCCAAAAGAACAAATGTGGCAAAGTTTAATTGATATTGAAATTTATTGAATATTGAATAATAAAATTTGAAGTTACCACTGTCCAAGAAGCCAAGAGTGTTTGTTGGCAATGAATTGGCCTTCTTGCCCTACCAATGGTGATCGTGGTGCCCTGGGTTGGATCTCCCTTTGGACAGAGAACTGAAGAAAAAGAGCACAATGCTCATCATTATCTGATACTTGTCCACGTCAATCATTGTCAACATCCTCCTATAGAATTAGCTTCATTAACAATCAAATCAATAAACAACAACTTATATTTCTATAACATGTTTAATATACTTCACAAGTGCAATATAAAGCCAATCTTTATACTTCACCAAATAAAGAGGTGTCAACATGGATGAACAAAAGCTTGGTCAAAGAGATCACAACATCTTTAAGGAGAGTCTTAAAGAAGAAAGGAAAGCTAGAGAGGCAAAGAAGTTTTAGAGGTGGGAATTTCCGAGCTTAGGGCTTTGGTAACTGAAGGCACGCTGCTCGGCCTTTTGGCTAAGATTAAGTGTAGTGTCAACATGTTGCACTTGATTGAAGTCATTAGGTTACATTTCAGCATCATTTGAAGCAATTTTTTAAAGCGACATCTTGGCCTTTTGGCTAAGGTGCAAATAAGATTAAGCCTTGGGGAAGGAGCTACACCTACTCCAATCAGCTTGGATGATGTAGATCAAGCCCCAGACAGGAGGTGAGAGCCCTGTCTTGTCAGCTTGGATCGGGAATGTCCAACTTGTTGGGACTCTAAATTGGGTTTAATTTGACTTGATTGGATTGAAATAAAGTTTAAAAAAAATTGAAGGCACGGTGGCTGCCAATAGTGGGTCAATTAAAATCAGAGATCCTCAGGAGAATTAGTGAAGCATAGTATCTTGGAGGTTAGTGTAATTTGAGATTAGTGAGGTAGGATGGAAGAGGCCACAGAGAAATTTGAAGACGAGGATGAGAAGTTTGCCATTGAAGCATGTTTTACGGGGACCCAATAAAATTCAGTGAGGACACAGTTGACAGGTAAACAGAACTTAGTGTAAGTTAGGCCATGTAGAGTTTGGAACAAATTAATGGGCATTAGAATGTTTGAGGTTGACCAGAAACGTGCTGGAAAAATGAAATCTGGAGCTAATAAAGACAGGGATGAGGGTTTCAGCAACAGATAATTTCAGGCAGGGATGGAGTCAGGTGATGTTCAGTAAGTGAAAGGATATTGTTTTAATGAGAGTGCAAATGTATGGTCAAAAAATATGGAATAAGGGTCTAATGATGACCACGAAACCATTGCTAATTGCCACAAAAGCCCACCTCATTCACCAGTAGCCTTATCATCCTAACCTGGTCCAGCCTACATGTGACTCCACATTCACATCAACATGACTGACTCTTAAATGCCTTTGAAATGGTCCAGCAAGCTATTCAGTTACAACCTTCTCAAGAGAAATTCAGGATGGGCAATGAATGCTAGCCGAGCCAGCAAAATCCACATCCTTTCAATTAATAAATAAGTTAATTTTGAAGTTAAATATGACACTGGGGATGCAAGCAGTCAATGGTAAAAGAGGAAATAGAATCCAAAACATTTCCTGGATAAACAATATATTGTGTGTTATAAATAACATTTCTTCCCTGTTCTGACCAAGTGGCGACTGTATCTAATTTGGTTTTCCTCTGGTTGTTATTCTAGTGAGAGAAAGAATCGAAACGGCTGCTTGCTAGGACTTCAAAGATTTCATATTGAATAATAGAAGTTTTAATTTAAAGGTTATCGCATGAGATGTTATTTCAACTGTTAAAGCCATATTCAACAATATAGTGGCTGCCTGGCCTTGACTGTTTTCCTAACTGACTTTGGGCCACCTGAAGAGAAGAGTTGACTGAGAAAGGTATGGGGTGGCATTTCCACCACAAAAATTACTAAATGTCATAACGACAAGAATCACACAGTGATTTGTGCCGGTCTCTCAGGCACACTCTGCATTGCAATCTTCCCACACTCAGTCACTATTTTGGGGAGTTGGGAGTTTTGCACCAGTAGTAGAGGTGGGGAGCCCGCTCTAAACACAGAAATGAGTCCAATTTCAGAGCACTCAGACACTATTTCACATGGGCCTCCTGATCTCAAAGTGCACTGGGAAAACTCCTCCACCCCCATGGACATTAGGAACTCTCCCCTCTCATTGGCAGCATGTACCACCATGTGTGTGGGTCATCTGTATCAGGTTTTAGGGACCTCCTGATGGGTCTCCCCTTAGAAGCCATTGAATTGGGTTTAATTTGACTCAATTGGATTAGGATAAAGTTTAAAAAAAATTGAAGGCATGGTGGCTGCCAATAGAGCCTGTTGGTATGACCATCACAACTGGTCTCCTCTAGTGGAGAATAGTAATGATTCTTGCCTTGCATTCAGAGGCCAGAGAAATTCATGTGCTTGGACTTAAATGGGCTGTGCATATCTAACTGTTACTTTAAATATGCTAATTGGCCTTGTCTTCAACCAATTTGGTTAATTCTATCAGATATCAAAAAACAGCTGTAGGAATTGGATGTTCCAAAGGTTTTGGGTCCTGACAACATTCCTGTAGCCTTGTGCTCCAGCACTAGTTGTATCCCAGAAAAACTGTTCCAGTGAAGATACAATTGTGTACTCCAGAGTGCAATATTTTACTGCTGCATTGTAATCACATGCCAAGCACTAATCATCAGTGCTTTAATCCAGCAACCACAAGAATAGTTGAAAGAAACATACTCAATGAAGCTCCAACATTTTGAGTCTAAAGTGTGATTACTTCTAATTTATGAGAATCAGAAGCCATAACATTTTGGCAACAGTTGTGAGTGAAAGCCTAAAGATTTTAAATGAACCTAATGCTGAATCAGACTGAAGAATCAGCCTAATTGCCAGAAAGAAAGAGCAAAGGGAGTGGATCATGGGAAAATGAAATGGTGACCACCTCATCAATACGTGCACAGCAACAGCCCATGATAAACTGGCAGGCTGATAACGTCGCATCAACATTTGAGAAGTTTAAACAAAAGTGAGGCCTGGCATTTAGTAATTTTCTAAAAGACACTAGCACAGAAGAAAGGTTCTGCTATATCATTTTGTGTGGGGGGTGGGGGGAGTAGTAAAGGTTAAATTTGTTTAATAGTCAGAGGGGGCTGAGTGTAAATGATAGTAGCAGCCCAAACAAAGTTTTTGAAAATTCAGCACGTATCTCCAGCCGAAGTCAAATCATCAGATCTACCAACGTGAATTCCAAGCCTGAGGCATGAATCAGGTGATCTTGTTGACAATTTTATAAAAAGATTGATTAATGCAACCAATAATTGTAAATTCAAGGACGCAGGTGAGAGGCTGATAGACCAGCTTATTTGTGGCTGTGTACACACTGAATGAATTCAGGGGTCGGTGCTGGGGCCTCAACTGTTTACCATTTACATAGACGATCTGGAGGAGGGGCTGAGGAGGGTAACAAAATTTGTTGATGACACCAAGGTGAGTGGAAAAGCGAATTGCGTGAAGGACGCGGAAAGTCTGCAGAGGGATCTGGATAGGCTGAGTGAGATAGAGTATAACGTTAGCAAATGTGAGGTTATCCACTTTGGTAGAAATAATAGTAGGAGGGATTATTATTTAAAGGGTGAAAAGCTGCAGCATGCTACAGTGCAGAGAGACCTGGGGGTCCTTGTGCACGAATCGCAAAATCCAGTCTGCAGGTGCAGCAGCTGATCAAGAAGGTGAATGGAATGTTGGCCTTTATAGTGAGGGGGATAGAATATAAAAGCAGGGAGGTCTTGCTGCAACTATACAGGCTGCAACTGGAGTACTGTGTGCAGTTTTGATCCCAGTATTTGCGAAAGGATATATTAACCTTGGAGAGAGTACAGAGAAGGTTCACTAAGCTGATACCGGAAAAGAGGAGGTTAGCTTATGAAGACTGGGTCTGTATTCATTAGCGTTTAGAAAGCTGAGGGGGAGATCTTACAGAGACAATAAGATAATGAAGCGGCTAGATAGGGTAGAGGTAGAGAGATTCTTCCTGCTTGGGAAGGACAGCAGAACTAGAGGGCACAGTCTCAAAATAAAGTGGGGGGCAATTTAGATCAGAGTTGAGGAAGAACTTCTTCGCTCAAAGGGAGCTGAATCTCTGTAATTCTCTACCCATTGAAGTGGTGGAGGCTATCTCATTGAATATATTTATGTCACAGGTAGATTTCTGATAGACAAGGGAATTAAGAGTTATGGGGAGAAAGCGGGAAAGTGGAACTGATACACTTCAGATCAGCCATGGTCTTGTTGAATGGTGGGGCAGGCTCGAAGGGCTAGATGACCTACTCCTACTCTTATTTTTTATGTTCTTATGTTAATTCTGAAAATAATTGACTAAAAAGGATAAGCTCACAGTAGCACAATTTTTAGACATTGGCATTTTATGAAGCACATGGTATCCAAGGTTTTATTAATATGGCATTGTGCACAGGAGTAATATTTCAAATTGAAATATCATCACAAAATGGGCAAGACGTTCCTAATTAGTTGTCCTCTGAGAACTGGCAGAATTTTACAGGCCCATTGCGGTTGGGGGGGCAAGGCCAGAAAATATAGCAAGCTGTTCACATGCCCATAGTGGCACACTGGTTAGCACTGCTGTCTCACAGTTCAGGATGTGGGTTCAATTCCTGGCTTGGTTCACTGGTTAGTGGATTGGCCATGTTAAATTCTCCCTCCGCAGAAATGCTGGAGTGTGGTGACTAGAGAATTTCCACAGTAACTTCACTGTGGTGTTAATATAAGCCTACTTGTAACTCATGTGAATTATGTAGGAAGTCTCACAACACCAGGTTAAAGTCCAACAGGTTTATTTGGAATCACAAGCTGTTGGACTTTAACCTGGTGTTGTGAGACTTCTTTCTATGCCCACTTCAGTCCAATCCCAGCATCTCCAAATCCTGGCAAGTAAATTAACTTTAACTGTCTGTGTGAAATCTGCACAGGCCTTTTGTCTGTGTGGGTTTCCTCCAGGTGCTCCAGTTTCCTCCCACAGTCTGAAAGACGTGCTGGCTAGGTACACTGGCCGTGCTAAAATCTCCCTCAGTGTACCTGACCCAGAGAGTGGTAATGAGGGAATTTTAACAGCAACTTCAATGCAGTGTTAATATAAATTGATTTATAACACTAATAAATAAATAAACTTTAAATAAACGTCCACAGACTTTGATGGGACCAGACGATTCCACTGCCACTACGGTCCATCTCCCTTTCAACACCACAGTTAGATTGAAACCCCTTTGTTACACCTATGTGCCAGTTTGATTTGTTCTGTAATGTGACAATGAGAGCTTAACCATTTAACATCAATCCAGCTGTTGGGATAAATAGCAACTTCTAATTGTATCAGCAGCATCAGAAGGACCACATCATGTTAATTAATGTATGAAAGTATTTTTTAATCCTAGAAATGCCTATCTGAGTATTTACAGACATGCTGATTTATTTACCAAATGTGTGCACACATTCCAAAATATGGCTGTTTAAACAAGTCACAATATAAGGGAGATAATATAAACTCATAAATTCAAGGACAGCTACTCTAACTAGGGCACTT
Organism: Sphyrna mokarran; assembly: GCA_024679065.1. Taxonomy (NCBI): domain Eukaryota; kingdom Metazoa; phylum Chordata; class Chondrichthyes; order Carcharhiniformes; family Carcharhinidae; genus Sphyrna; species Sphyrna mokarran. The sequence goes on along the minus strand of JAGIQG010000001.1, from coordinate 102,648,662 downwards.
CATTAACCTTCAGAAAAGAAGATGCCAAAGACGGGATGCTTTCTGTCTCATTCTTTCCTTTTATATTTGTTGCTGCAATGTTACACCTCCAGATTATACCGTCATAAGCATAGATTTAGGCCCGGGCACAAATAGTGAACTACTTCAACAAAGTCAATCTTTTTTAATAATCAAACATTATACAAAATATCCCAATAACACTCATCTTTCAAGGGGTCATCTGTTTTATGATTTATTTTAAAGGAACAGATTTGCTTAAGGAAGAAACAAACCATCGGGTCATAGAAAAACATTTTGCATTTTGAGTGAGCTTTTGTACTGAACGCCAATTTTTTCTACTTTAATGATATTCTGAATCTGCTCAGTTAGAAAGCAGAGACACACCCTACCTTATACTCCTCATGCATCTTCCCCCCACCCACCCCCTCGAACGTGCCTGTACACACACACACACAAACACACAGTGAATTGATGGAGAAATTTCTTTTTATTTCCCTTCCAGGAAACGAAGCGTGTGGAGCACAATTCACTTGAATGAAATAGTATTCAAAAAGCATTTGCGTGCAGTAAGCCCTGTCTAGCCACAGCTGCATGATTGGTGGTTCCTGTGCAGTTGGACAATACGTGCTTCTTATCTTAATTTACAGCCATATTAAAAAAAATTCCCACTGCTGTTGTTTTTCTTCTCTTTATGCGTTCTGAGATGTCATCTCTCATCACTAACAGAATCATGCAGATATTTCTCCTAAAGCTGTAACAGAGTATGAGCCCAGAGTAAATTCCTAGCCTTATGTTATACATTGCTAAAATTTTAGGACTGGAATTTCTGAACTGAGAGACGATATTCTCTCCCCTGAAATTGGCCTTTTTTTTATTATCTTTAGAGTTCTGTTGAATTTTTAGAAATGGGTAGTTTCAGTTTAATTTCTTAACATTACTTTATCTCCTGACTCCACATATTTTGTTCCTGGGTTAGTGTTAGAAAGATCACTTGCTGTCAGGCCCCCACTGATGCTGCTCTTTGCATATATAAGAGAACAGACTTCAATAATCCATTCTCTGTTTTTGCCTTCATTCCTTCAGACAGAAATACAGAACCCATGCTAAGGATTCTCTTTTTGTCTGCTAATTTCTTTATTATGATGAGTTTTTTTTGTTCTAAAACTGATTGTTCAAGTGAAAGTAACTGGCGATAAGTGACAATATTCTGCCAGATGACTAACAAAGATTGTACACAGGGATTTCTGACAGTGTTTTTGTTCTACTTAAAGGTTTACAGAATAAAGTCACCATAGTCCCAGATGACCAGAGGCTGCTCTATCCTTTGAGGGGAGAGCTGACAGGTGGTGATTTTAACCTTAAGGTCACCACACCTCCAGCAAAGGGCAAGGTTGAGAAGGTAGGGCCTTCATGAATAACCTCAGTTGGTACAGGAATAGGACCTGTACTATTGGCATCTCTCTGCATCATGAACCAGCCATTCAGCCAACAGAGCTAAATACATTGCAGTAAGCGGGAAATTGATCTGGGAGTATCAGGTGAAAAGTTGGGATTGACAGTTAGGAAAGCAAGTTCAGAGAAGTTGGGAAAATTGTAATGAATGCCATCAGGCTGGTACCCTGATGTATTTGCCCCCTTCCATATAACCTAGGGACAGGGTTGGTAGTGAAGTTAGAATTACCTGTTGGTCAAGCAAGAAGTCAATTGATGCAATTAAAACAGTAATTAAGAGCTATTTTATCCTTGCAACACTTCTTTCCCATCAGCACATGGGTCTCATGCTGTGTTTGTAAAGCGAGTGAAGGAAGATGTACAATGGGAAGTCACTGAGGCACGAAACTGATATGAAATCAGTCTGGTAATTCCACGTTTTACATCTGAGTTGCGTTTTTTTGAAATTGTGACTTTAAGTGAAACATCTTTAAAATAAATCAGACTTTCCCACAAGAACTAATCTATAAACTGGAACTATAATTTCCAGCAACTCTCTCTCTGACTCCAATCCAGATTCCCCAGTCTTTCTCTCCTCTGAACCCCAGTCAGTCTCTCCCTAATTCCCAAGGTTGCTGACGACATCACCATAGTGGGTTGGATCTCATACAATGACGAGACAGAGTACAGGAATAAGATAGGGAATCTGGTGAGTTGGTGCGACACCAATAATCTCTCCCTCATTTTGGATTTGAGGTGAGTGGGTATTCTGTGGAAATCTGACACAGGGGAAGGGAGCAGGAAACTGCCAGCTTGGATAAAAGGTCAGAAAGGGCTAGGTTGAATTGAGGACTTTTTATTCATTCATGAGATGTAGGGATCATTGGCTGGGCCAGCATTTATTGCCCTTCCCTAATTATCCTCGAACCGAGTGGCTTGTTTGGCCATTTCAGAGGAAATTTAAGAGTTAACCACGTTGCTGTGGATCTGGAGTCATATGCAGGCCAGACTAGTAAGGATGACAGATTTCCATCCTAAATGACATTATTGAACCAGATGGGTTTTTATGAAAATGCCAATTTCAGATTTTTATTGAATTCAAATTCCACCATCTTCAGGGTGGGATTTGAACCCAGTTTCCCAGAGCATTACCCTTGATCTCCAGATTACAAGACTAGTAACAATTCCATTACACAACCACCTCCCCAGCATTGGTGCAGGGGGCTAGTGGTGTCGAGTCTGTAGGGGCCAGAAATCTTCTGAAAGAGGACTCATTTAGGATCAGGGCATGGAACTGCAGAACAGGAAGGTCCAGGCATCCATGGATGTGGAGGAGGGGATGTTGGGTAGCGATGGGGTAGAGCAGTCAGGAGGTGCTAAATGGGAAACCTAATGGATGTGCTCAGTAACATCCAATGTCTGGTTCTGGGTGTCAAAGTGAGGAAGCTGGGGGAGGTCGATGCACATGGGCATGTGATGATAACAGAGGTTCTCAGAGAGCAAATCAAGGGATTGTAAAGGCCTTTGAAAGGGGATAGGGGAAAGGTCTAGGGTAAGAAGATGAATATCTGACTGAGTCAAGGGGGAGAAGTGGCATGTCCACTATCATTGTCACAAGGTCAAGAGTGATATAGTGGTAGGTACAAGACTGACTCAGGGAAAATGCAGTAAAGTTTTACAACACCAATTTTAAATCCAACCAATTTATTTGATAGTAAATCCGCGAGCTTTCGACTTTACAGCCTTCGTCAGGCAAATGCAGTGTTCTGATCTGCCACAGATCAGAACAGATCAGGCAGATCAGAACACTGCATTTGCCTGACGAAGGCTGTAAAGTCGAAAGCTCGCGGATTTACTATCAAATAAATTGGTTGGATTTAAAATTGGTGTTGTAAAACTTTACTGAGTTTACCCCAGTCCAACGCTGGCATCTCTACATCAGGAAAAATGCACAGTGATGTTTGGAGGATCAAGGATGATGAACTCAAACTCGAAGGTGACTCAGAGGGAGGGTGGATAGTGAGTGTTTACAGATGGAGGGTGGTTCTTGTTCTGCTACAGATCATTGCTCCAAATTCATAACTAAGCTGGCAGGAATCCAGGTCCAGGTTGGAGCAGGAAACCCGGCTGTGTGTGGGTGTTGGGAAGGATTTGGTTGTGGTCTGCAGGAGGGTTTGAAAATTTCATTACTTAGCAGGTATATAAATGAAGCGATAAACGCAGAGGTGGTGATATTATTACCTGTCTTCTTCACATAATTAGCTTGGTGGATTTACTATGGGTGCACCCAATATTCAATATATGAATAACAAGAATTTGAAAAGAGCAGCATTTTCAAGACCTATAAGTGGTTTAAGAGTACATTTTCTGTTTGTTATTGTGTGTTGCTAAAGTAAACAGGTATCATGTTGTGAAAATCAGAGCAGAGTTCAGACTTGTTGTGTATCAGTCCACCTTGCATCACGTGTAGATTTCCAGTTAGGACAGAATCTTGCATTTTCATGGTGGTCGCAATTGGGTGCAATGGTCAGGAGAGGTCCCAGTATAATCAGCAATACGTATTGTAAGACATCTTCAGCCAGAAATGCACACATAGCATAGTAGTATTGCTGACAGCTGACCCCTGGATAACTTTCACTGAACCCCACATACTCATTTGAGGTCACCATCGAAGGGTATCAGTAGGCACAAACCTGGTGTGTGTAGCACAGCCTAATACATTTTATCTTCACCGTAATATTTAAATCCATTGCAATTGGATGCATTTTAAAACTTGGATGATTTTCTGCAATTCTTACTGTGGAATGTGCTGAGCACTGAATTATCTGATATGAAATATGCAATGTTCCTGATCAATAGGAAGTCCGCATTCAAAAGCTACCTGGAACTGCTCTGCTCTGAGAAGGGTTTCAGAAAACGGCATTTCATTTTTGATTTGTGCTGGTGATTATTCTCAGTATTAATTTTTCCCAGATGACTTTTTTCAAAGTGGAGATTTCTCTCATTTTGTGCTATTTGGAAGAGAATAAAAGGCAAAATCAGAGGGATGTGTCTTCACAATTCTTTCCACAGAATTCTGAGAGATTACATCAAGAAGGGGGCCATTACCTTGTCTATACCAATTCTTTACTGGAGCAGTTAAAAATGAATCCTCCTGCCATTCCTTTTCTCATAGCCTTGTGTCATTTTGTGTTTCAAACATTTATTTATTTATTTTTCATTTGTGTAATTGTTTTTGCTTCAACCATTCCTTTTGACAAAGCATTCCATGCCTCAACAGTTCTTTGCATAAAAGCAAACCACCTTGAGAGGACAAGCACGCTCATCTTGCAATGTCCAAAAGGAAGCTGCCTATGCATGCATGGGAATTAAATTTTTCATCTCGATTCTGCCCTCCAAACAGCTAACACCATACAGATGAGATTGCTTGATGCCCATCAATGATCCCTCAGCCCTGAGCATTTATTCGTCTGATTCTAACTGCCTCAGAAGACACCAGCAATATCATCCAAAAAGCTCACAGATTTATCAAGCATTGTTCTCCATAGCAAATAATTTTATGCATAATTATAATTATGTTGTAATTTTATATAACACTATACATTTGTTTTCAATGGCAGATTACCCAAAGTCCAGGATATCCTTGATGGCATACAATTCCATGGCCTCATGAACTTTAAGGTATTTCAATCCCAACAGTTCATAGGTTATCTACGTTAAACAAAATTGAATCATGCAAATTCATACTGGCTTTCTAGTGTTGTGTCTTTGTTTCACGTAGTCTGAAGGTTGGAATGTGCAAGGCTTGTTTCCAAGAGGTTGAGCTGCCTATTTTAGCTGTGGCATCTTGGATGTAACCATGAACAGCAGCACAGTGCTGTCAGAATCATTTATAGATGCATAATAAGCATTTGGAAGTGCTACTTCAAATATAAAACCATGTTCCCTGCAGACGATGACTATATATTTTAAAAATAAACATTGTAATATCCAGCTTTACTGGCTTAGGAGGGAATGCCTGAGGCATGCGGAGAGGAATACCCAATGAAAGATATTTGTGGCCTCAAATATCTAATGTCAAAGGTGGTGGGCCTTGAAAGAACTGGCTTGCTTCTTTGTGATGGCTGGGCTCTTTAAAGCTGCTGAAACAGTAGCTATAGAAAATCAACTTTCTACTTCCCCATTCCCTCGTTCGGACCATACAGAGCCCGTCCTTTAAGTGTACTCCAGCTAATTTTGACCAAGATAAAGAGGACAGGGCAACTAGTTTTGAGCATGCAAGGCCTGAAAACAGAATCAAGGGCAGAATCAACTACCACTGTAGGCCTGAAAAGTTTATTAATCAATGTCACAGGTAGGCTTACATTAACACTGCAGTGATGTCACTGTGAAAATCCCCTACTGCTGTAGGCCTGAAAAGGGTGACATTGGAAATAGTACTGGCGCCTTTTGGCTGCTATCCAGAAAGAGTGATCAAAAAGAGGCTTCCAACCCTGCATGCCATTTTCTTAACTTGTAAATAGAAAATAGGGCACTTCCTTCCTGGGTTAGGCATGTGTTTACCAAGTGCTTTTCAAATCCTTTGTGCCCAGCAAGGCTTTCCTGGGGGATAAAATACAGCAAAATCAGGTTCAGGTGATACCGGTAGATGGATGACGCCATTTAGCAGCAAGATGAATGCAGTGTGAGACTGCAGCTGGAGGATTCCCTATCAAGCTGATTTGAGGTGGAGCTTGTGGGTGCTCTTGGATTTGTGCCCATTTTGTTGAAGTGCAGCTGAGGTAAACATCAGGCTGACTCAGATTTGGCTTCTGATGCGGCATTAAGTGACATGTGAACTGATTTTGATTTAAATTAGCAAACTGGGGAAGATTGGCATCTGAAAAAAGTTGCCACCTTTAGTTTTCCTTTTTCTAAGAAAATACTCCAACGTGTAACACACGAAATCATTTAACATTTGAGTAATAATTTACAAACATATTCTATGAAAGTACATAGTCACGTTTATACGAGGATATTGCATGCTATAATTCCACATTAGCTACAGGAGTGTGCATTAACACATCTCGCTTTTTTGGCACGACTTCATTTGTATTGGGAGATGAACTGGTCAGAATTTAAGCCACTTTTTTTGATATTGATTCTCGGGGGGTTAGTTAAACCTGGGGAATGTTCGGCATGCTGGTTATCATGTCAGCTGAGGTCACTGCTCTTAATGCCGGTTTCCTTGTCAAGGAGGGAGCAGTTTCCATTTCAGAGATATCTAAGAACAGGTGCGAGATTGTTTGGTATATTCACAGTTTTAGGCAGAGGCCAAACATGACTCATTCTGACTAGCATATATTTTAAATGTTCCAGCTATGTATTTTTATAGGGAGGACTGGAAATTACCATGAGGAGGAGAAATACATCTTCTCTGAGTTGGTAGTGAGATGATCTCATCTGTTCCTTGCCAGGCCTCAATGGGTGGGGAGGATTATTTTCAATGGGCAAACCCAATCAACTGGCTCATTTTTTAGATCTATCATTGACCTTCAGGTCCCCTAGATAAGTATTCAAAATAACAAGATAGTTGACAGTGGGGCCAAAGCAGAAAACTTTGAAGAAGTGCTTTTCCTGACAACATAAGTTACCTGATACAAAGGGATGAAATTTACAGAGTTCAGGATATGTGAAACATGATTGTCAGTCAATCTTTTTTGTGCTTTGCTGAACATGGTGGATTTGGATTTCCAAAGGTTTCATTTCCAAGCTTCCCCTAGATTTTCTGCCCTTGGTCATGGAAATGAACATGTTGAACTGGTTGGAGAGTTGCTTCAGACATCTGTTGGTGAGTGGGGAATTGAGTTTATCAGAAAGTCTATAAAGTATTGCAGGCTGTATCATTATAGCCAAGTAACCAAGGGTAGTACGATAGCACAGTGGTTAACATTGCTGCTTCACAGTGCTAGGGAGCCGGGTTTGATACCTGGCTTGGGTCACTGTTTGTGTGGAGAATGCCTGGTCTCCCTGTAGCTGTGAGGGTTTCTTCCAGATGGTCCAGTTTCCTTTCAGTCCAAAAGATGCGCTGGTTAGGTGCATAGGCCATGCTAAATTCTCCCTCAGTGTACTCATACAAGCGCCAGAATGTGACGACTAGCAGATTTTCACAGTAACTTCTTTATAGTGTTAAGGCAAACCTGCTTAACACTAACAAATAAACTTACACTTAAAAAATCTCACGCCTCATGCAGAGACAATGGTATTGATGCAAGGATCAGCGATGATCTTTTTTGGCAAACTTGAAGAAGAATATTATCTGTCCATCATAGAAGAATTAGTCTAACCTCCAGATCCTTTTCTTGCCATCTCTACATCTATCTGATGTCTTTCCAACTGAGAACTCCTGTTAAAATGTTACCCTGCATCCTAGACATGTCAGTTTTTTTTGATAAGTGGTCTCACAGAAGTTCTGATGCATAGTAATTCCTGACATTAGGCACATGTGGCAAGATGTCCTTGTGGACTTTATTGCATAAGTATGAAATACCAGGGATTGGAATCTCCCAAAAGGGTATCCAACATTGTCAGATCATTTCCTGTGCAAATTTCTATCAGGTGTCTGTGCATTCCTTGTGATTCCATGAGTCCTAACTTGTGACCTACTTCCTGACCCTTATTTCCTATTCCACAAGTCTCAGTTTTAGCTAGTCCTTGTGTGAAATCTCATTAAATGTTTTCTGAAGATCCAATAAATCTCTAGTTCAGTGATGCAAAAACTGTCTTTCAGAAAATAACATATTGTTAACCTTTCAAGTAATCTGTCCTTTATACAAACTAACCTTATGATTTAATTAATTTCTGCACACATATAGCATATATTGATCATCACTGTCCCATAATCAAAACTCTGGGTCAGTAGCCTGGATGCTCACAGGGTGCTGGCACTCAGAGCCTGGGCACCTAACGTGAACAATGCTCATTATGACCCCAGCTTTCATTTAAATTATAATGCTTCACAAAATACAACTGGAAACTCAAACAATGCTCTAAATGCTCAGCATCTATTTTGAAGCAACCATATCAGAGAACCCAAAGAATAAAGTTGTCATTTTTCTCACTGTCTTTGATTTTCTATTGACAGGTCACATCTTCTGCTTACATTATGTTTATTTGTTGTATTAATAGGTTTTTAAGTGTTCCAAATCGTTTTCTTTCCATGATGACATTTGGGAGTGGCCATCAGTCTTTCATTAGCCAGTGGCAGTTGACACTCCTTCTCATTTCTTCCCAAATTATTACTTGCCATAACTAGTGCAAAAATATTTAAATAAGCTGGTCTTGTTGTATCAACAAAATTAGGTCGGTGGAAGGAACAGTGATTCCTGGGCTTGATGTTGGGATCACATTTATCAGTCCCAGTGTGATTCCCTTGCAAATATCATTGGTTGAAGTTGGATCTAAGCGATATAAACCACAAATGGGCAGGATTTTCCAATTAGCTACATAAAATCATTTTCCCTCATGTTGCCATTTCTTCTTTTACCAAGCCTTTTAAATCTGTGTCCTATGATTCTTAATCCTACCATCCAAAGAAACAGTTTCTCCCTATCCACCTGCCTTCGAGCCTCATGATGTTGAATTCTTCTGTCAAATACTCTCTCAATCTCTTCTCCAAGGAAAACATCCCCAGTTTCTCCAATCTGTTGATATACCTGAAGTTCCTCATCCCGAAAATTATTCTTGTGCATCTTTTCCACACGCTATCTAATGGCCTACATATCTTTCATATACTATGTGTGCCCAGAACTGAATGCAAAACTTTAGTTAAGGCTGAACTGGTGGTGTATACAGACTTATCTCAAGTGGACTTTGTGATTTGCTTTCAGTAGAGTTTAAAGGTAAATACCTATTTTGGATTAAGAACAGAAATAGTTGGATAAACTCAGCAGGTCTGACAGCAAAAGTGAAAAGAAACAAAGTTAAAGATTTCAGATCTAAATAATCTACAGAACTGAAGAAATGCAGAATTGTATGGAATTATATAGGTGGGGCACAATAGAGGACCAGGGATAGGTCAGGACAAAGGAGTATACTGGGAGAGATATTGACAATTTTATGTTCTGGACATAAAACAGAGTGTTAAATGGTGCCATTAAGGGATGAAGAGTGCTAATGGTGGAAAAAAGGTGAGATAGCAGAATGTGTTACTAGAGCAATTGAATAGCCAAGGACAGATGGCCAAATGGGGAAGGTGTGGGGTTTTGTCGGGGGGAGGCCAAGGAGCTGAAGAACAGCTGACAATAAACATAGTCAGCGTAGAGAGATGGGGGATGAGATGGAGGGGGAAATTTACTGTCTAAAGTTGTTGAACTAAATTTTGAGCTCAGAAAGCTGCAATATGCCTAATCGAAAGATAAAGTATTATTCTTCCAGTTTGTATTGAGCTTCACTGGAGCATTGTAGCAGGCCAAATATGGACATGGGAGCAGGAAAGCAAGATGGTGAGTTGAAATGGCAAGCTACCAGAAGGTTGGGTCATGCTTATGGATCGAGCAAAGATGTATCACAAAGCAATCACCCAGCCTGTGTTTAGTTTCCCCAATGTAGAGAAGACCACATTGGGAGCAGCGAATACAGGAAACCAAATTGAAGGAGGTGCAAGTGAAACACTGCTTCATCTGAAAGGAATGTTTGGGTCCTTGGAAAGTGAGGAGAGAGGAGGTAAAGGGTTCCAGAGGAAGGCGCACTGGGAAGAGGATGAAGGATTCGGGATAATGGAGGAGTGGACTAGATGTCATATATTTTGGATGCTTTGGATAATCTTCAATGCTTCATCACACACCCTAACTTATCCCAAGATAATCCTCCAGATTACCTCCCCTTTTATTTTTCCCCTTGTTAAAGGCAATGGCTTGTGGTTAGTATGGTTCCTTCAGAGCCAGAAACCTGCCTGTTCATTATCATTATGTGTGAGCTTATATGGTGGATGTTTTAACACAGAAAAAGCATTACACTAGTCCTCATCCATGTGTGTTTTGTAGAGGAATAGCTGGATAGAATCCAAATTGCATTTTTTTATATCCCTACAGAAGTAAACCCATTGCTAACTCAACATACACCAAAGTTTGAAACTGCAACCTTTTTATTTATAACTGGCTGAGTACCAGATCAGATAATACCGATTTCCATTGCATCACTGGAGCAAGCCCACTTTCATGTTGTTCAGAACTGCAGTTGTAACAATGATGCCAACCAACTTGCCCATCCACTTCTGATCTAGTCATTTTTTGGAGATGAGCCATGAATAAGCTTTGGTTTGAACCACTTTAAAGATATTTGGAATAAAAGCTTTCTGTCTATCTTGTTAATTCACCTCATCATAATGTGGCTGGAAAGATGATGCACTATAGAAGACTTTGGATTCTTGGGACATTGGGACCAGCTCTGGGGGACATTAGACCTGTGCAGGCTAGAGAGGTTGCAATTAAATAGAGTTAGGACTGAGTTCCTTGCAATCTGTTTTAAAGTGTTAGCAGGAAGAATTTAAACTAGCTCGGTAGGTATGTGGAAATCAGAGGATAATATTAGAAGAATATCAAGATACCCAGTATACTGGGAGAGATAGATAACAATAGAATAGTGAATAATAAATTAATAGATGGAGTCCGAATAACGGAGAAAATAATAAAGTCTAAATCAGGGTTACAGCGCATGTATGTAAGTGCGTAGATTGTAGTAAATAGGATTGGTGAATGAAAGACACAGCTTGCCATGTGGAAATGTGGTGTTGTGGATATAACAGAGACCTGGCTCAAAAGAAGAGTAAGACTGGGCTTTTTTTTTTATTTGTTCATGGGATGTAGGCATCACTGACTGGGCCAGCATTTATTGCCCATCCTTGAGGGCATTTAAGAGTCAACCCCTACATGAATCACATGTAGGCTAGACCAAGTAATGACAACAGATTCCCTTCCCTAAAGTATATTAGTGAACAAGATGGTTCTTTATGGCCATCAGGAACGTTTATTGGTTATCATTAGACCAAGTGAGATCATAAAATCCTGCCCATAAGATCCCAAGGAGTCGTGATAGCGTGCATGAGGAGAGGATGTTTTCTCTTGTTACAGCCTGGGACCAGAATCCCAAATTACATCATGAAGCCAGACCAGACCCCAACAATTTTTCCATTTTGGTATAAATGTAAGGACAGGATGCTTCACTCCAGCAGCAATTCCACTGACAAATTACAGATCTTTCACAGTAAAACCAAACTTTATTTAAAAACAGCTTAAGTACAACTTTAACAAAATGAAACAGCTTAATTCTTAACGGTTGAACAATAGTTAAACAATCACAGAAACATATAGTTCAGAAGAAGGCCATATGGCCCATCAAGTCTGCACCGACAACAATCCCACTCAGGCCCTATTCCCATAATCCCTCATATTTACTCTGCTAATCTCCTGACACTAGGACCAATTTAACATGGCCAATGAGCCTAATCTGCACATCTTTGGACTTTGGGAGGAAACCGGAGTACCCAGAGGAAATCTATGCAATCACAGGGAGAATGTGCAAACTCCACACAGACAGAATTGAATCTGGGTCGTTGGCACTGTGAAACAGCAGTGCTAACCATGTGCCTGTACCATCACAAATACTTTGCATCTGTCTTTACCAAGGAAGAATATGGTACCCAGACCATTGTGAAATAGGACTTAATTGTGTCATAGTAGAATTTAAAATTGATAAAGTTGAAGTACTGGAGAGGCTATCTGTACTTATAGTTGATAAAGCACCAGAACCGGATGAGATGCATCCAAGAATACTGAAAGAAGTGTTAATGGAAATTGTACAGGCACTAACTATAATTTTTCAGTCATCCTTAGACTCAGAGTGGTGCCAGAGGACAGAAGAATTGCGCACTATGCTCTTGTTCAAAAAAGGGTGTAAAGATAAGCCCAGCACTACAGGTCAGTAAGTTTAATTCCAGTAGCAAGGAAACTTCTAGAAACAATGATTTGCGACAAATTCTAATTTATTGCCACGTGGACAAATTCAGATTAATTAAGGAAAGCCAGCATCAATTTGTTTAGTCAAAATCATCTTTAACTAACTTGCTGAAATTTTTGAAGAGGTAACAGAAAGGGTTGATAAGGACAATTTATTAATGTGGTGTACATAGAATTCTAAAAGGCATTTGATACAACAGACTTGTGTGCAAAGTCATAGGCCATGATACAGAAAGGACAGTAGCAATATGGATGTAAAATTGACTGAATGACAGAAAACAGAAAGCAGTGGTGAAGGAATGCTTTCAGGCTGGAGAACAATATATAGTAGATAGGGAGAAACTGTCCCATCTTGTAAATGGATTAACAACCAGAAGGCACACATTTACAATAATTGGCAAAAGATGTAAAAGCGATATCAGAAAAAACAACAGCAAGTGTTTACGGTCTAGGATGTACTGCCTGAGAATGTGGTGGAGGCAAGTTCGAAGGAAGTATTCAAAAGGGAATTAGAACAATCTTTCCTTCTTGAGTCGTATTTGTTACAGCATCACTTATAAGTTGGTGCAATTTTATTCTCTCTAGTTACAAAGTATTCGCAATAATGTAAACACAGCAGGAAACTTCTACCAGATGATTATTTTTAAGTAAATTCATAATCCTGTTTCTTTCAGAATGATTTTGCTAAAATTACCAAATGCTGGAAACTTTCCTGCTGTGAATATCAATAACACATATAAAAAGGATTCCACAATGCATTGTGAAACTATCAGGAAAGGAAGAATATGCAGGGTTGGGGGGGCGTCAGGAATCAGGAGGGGGAGACGGGAGAATGACACAAAATAAATTGCTCATTCGGAGAGCCGTTGCAGATAGAACAGGCCGATTGGCCTCCTTTTGTGCTGGAACACTTCTGTAATTCAGCAAATCTGGTTGTGGAGCCCACTTCCTATTTGTGCCAGTGAGAAGAGTGTGGTGACAAACAGGAAAGGAATCAGGAAGCGCTCTTCAGTTTCATGTACTTACTGAGCTGCAGCTTCCATGATAAACACTGGTTAGTCTGCCAAAAACTCCTCAAATTCAAAATCTATGTCTTAAAAAATGTTTACACAACAAATATGCTGATAATGAAGATTGTGGTGAGTGAGCAAGGGTGTGGTTAGAATATACTTGAACATGGGGAAACCGTGCTGAGTCATGCCATACCTAACCTAAAATTATCTTGTGTTATTAACTCTTAGGTTGATCTGCACACACTAGGTGAAAAGTAGTGACAATTATCCTGACTGACAATCTTTCTTTTGTGTGCTGTATTTGTTACTGCATTACTTTTTATCAAACTGGTATGATTTTAATCTCTCTAGTATTTGCAGCATTATAAATGCAGCAGGAAATTTCTCCCTGACAGTTATTTTTAAGCAAATTCATAATCCTGTTCCTTGCAGTATGACTCGATGATTTTGCTAGAATTACCAAATATAGGAAATCTTCTTGCTATGTTTATTTCAACAACACATATAAAGAGGATTCCACTATGTACTATGAAACTGCACTTGTCCAACCAACTTGTCATGTTCTGTCCATAATTTTTAATGCATGAAGAATCATTGCTTACAAGGTGCTTCCTGTGACAGCAGCTGCTCACTGGAAGTGATAAATTGTGAAACGATCAGCAGAAAGCATTCCCTATATTTATTGAACACAATGTAAAATTCACTGTGGTATTCAAACAATAAATATTAATAGATAAAGGCCCTACTTCGGATATTGATGTTTGACCTCTTTGCATGTTCACTTGCAATCCTTTCTGGAATTTAGCAGAAAGATATCTTTTAATTTTAATAAGATTTGTATCTTAACTAGAGGAGAATTTCAGAGAATTATGCTGAGCATAAGTAAGTGAGTATTTCATAAGAGCCAAAGAGAATTTCATCGTGTCTCTTGAGAGACAGAGTTGTCTTTCCACAGATCTGTGTGATATTTGCTGCTTTGCATTAAGAAAGGAGATTGTGAGTATTTTTATTAGGCTGGTTTCTAACAATGAGTATCATGTGGTTTGCATGGTTTACCATTGAGGAGGACTGCTGACAGCTGCAGTACCGATTAGGCTTTACAGTTGTGCAGTTCACACCCTTCCTTCCCCACCCATGGCACAGTTTCAACTCCAACCAAGCATGTGCAAACACATTTCAAAAAATTAATCTTCTGCAATTCATGCTGACATGAGTCTCCAGCTAAACTTCCCTTTCTCCCTCAGCTGATGCGTAAATAATGTTTCATTGTAGGATCTCATCACTGTTCATATGTTCATTCAAAACTAGCAGCCTTTTAGAAATTCTTTTTGGACAATGTGTAAACATAATTTATACTTTAAGCTTTAATTTTAACAGAATATAGCAAATAAAGAGATGATGTCACCACATATACCACTCCCTGTTAACTTTGTAAGTAGGCTCTGGTTCAGAATGGATGTGTATATTTAAGACTACTGATTTTTAACAAGTTAAAGCTCATGAAAGTTTTCTAAGAGATTGCTAATGATATACAACACACCAGAAAACAAATAACTATAATTAATTAAAAAGCTTTCTGAAAACTATTATTTTCAGATAAGAAGTTACTTTAATAGACATATGCTTGAAAATGTCACCTTTTACACCTTAATTGGACCTTTAAAATATTTATATTAGTTAATAATACTGACCTGCTGAACAACTATAACTGAAACATTTTCATTAATATTTCACCTTTCTATCAGATGTGCTGAACACTTGTGACTTGATAAATTTGCAGTAAAAATAATGACCAGTATCATACAGTTCTGAAGCAACAAGCAAGGAGGTGGATAGCCAAAAAATTATTAGGGAGCTGCAATGAGTCAGCTCCCCAACAAAGCCACAATGCTGGGGAAGTTTTTCAGTCAATGGGATATGGATATGGATATGGATATATAAATGAATAATTAATGATGCAAGTCAGCACCATTCTCCTAGGCTACCCACATTTTGCCAGTGGAGGATTGCCAAACCACCCACCCAACCCCCACCACACAGAGAGGTTGTCATCTACATGGATAGGACTTACCGCAGCTTCCAAGGAGTGGGAGGGCGAAGCCGTGTGGAAAATTGGGCTGCAGCCAGGGAAGGCAGCTCCTGTGGCCCTGATGATTTCTTTTTTCTTGCTTTGCTGCTACAGGCCTGAGGTCACCTACATTCCTTAGCAGTGACCACCGGTCCTGGTGGTGCTGCTGAGTCTTCACAGCTGCCAGCATTGTAAAATGGGTTGACACCAAGGACAGCCCGGCCACTATCCTTAGTTGGATGTGGACAGATGATGGTTAATTAGGAGATCACCCCCTCCAGAAAATTGCCAAATCAGTTCAGAAGTTGGGACCTTCTCCCTGCCAGTAAAATTCCACTCAGTCTCTTCCCTGGCTAGGGGCTTTAAATCATTCAGTTCAAAATTCACCCCATGTTAAAAGAATACTAAAAATTGATGAAAATTCTGAGCAGATCATAGAACATAGAACATAGAACATTACAGTGCAGAACAGGCCCTTCGGCCTTCGATGTTGCGCCGACCAATTAGGAAAAAGCAATGACCCTCTAACCTAAACCATTCTCTTTTCTTCCATAAACGTATCTACTAACCTCTTAAACGCCACCAAACTTGACGCATCTACAACTGACACAGGCAGGGCATTCCATACCCTTACCACCCTTTGGGTAAAGAACCTACCTCTGACATCGGTCCTATAACCACCACCCCTTAATTTAAACCTATGTCCCCTCATGCCAGCTTTCTCCATCCTAGGAAAAAGGCTATCACTGTCCACCCTATCTAAACCTCTAATCATCTTATATGTTTCAATAAGGTCTCCTCTTAGCCGCCTTCTTTCTAACGAAAACAACCTCAAATCCCTCAGCCTCTCTTCATAAGACCTGCCCTCCATACCAGGCAACATCCTGGTAAACCTCCTCTGTACCCTCTCCAATGCCTCCACATCTTTCTTATAATGCGGGGACCAGAACTGCACACAATACTCCAAGTGCGGCCGCACTAGAGTTTTGTACAGTTGCAACATGACGTTGCGGCTCCGAAATTCAATCCCCCTACCAATAAAAGCTAAGACTCCGTATGCCTTCTTAACAACCTTATCGACTTGATTGCCAACTTTCAGGGATCTATGCACATATACACCAAGATCCCTCTGTTCTTCAACACTATTAAGAGTCCTACCATTAGCCCTATACTCTACACATTTGTTATTCCTGCCAAAGTGAATTACCTCACACTTTTCCGCATTAAACTCCATTTGCCACCTCTCGGCCCAGCTCTGCAACTTGTCCAAGTCTCTCTGCAAACTATAACACCCCTCTTCACTATCTACCACTCCTCCGAGGAGTGACAATCAGGCATTGTCTTTGGAGAGAAACAAAGTTAACATTTCAGGTTGAGATGACTTTTCATCATGATGAAATTCTGATGATAGATGATCTCAATCTGAGACATTAACTCTTTCTTCACAGATGCTGCCTGACCTACTGAGTACTTTGAGCATATTTTGTCTTTATTTCAGATTTCCAGCATCTGCAGTATTTCACTTTTGCATTGTTGAGGTACATCCCACCTTGTATTGTATTCATTGTTCCTATACATACTGTTTCCTATATATTGTTTCCTATACATTGGGGTGACAAAACATAGAATTGATTATTGCACTACTGATCACTATCAGTCCACAAGCATGACCCTGAGCTTCCAGTCACTTGCCGTTTTAATTCTTGGCCTACTCCTACTCTGATCTTATTTCCCCTTGTCTCCTTTATTCTTACAATGAAGGTTATGGTAGCATGAAGGTTATGTTATTAGACTAATAATCCAAGGGCATTAGTTCAAATCCCACACATGATAGTTTATGAATTAAGATTCAGTTAATAAAATAAATTGGGTATAAAAAGCATATTGGCTTTGGTGACCAAGAAGTTACTGGATTTTTTAAAAAAACCCAACTGTTCACTCCATGGGGGAAGGGTGCAGAGTGTGGGGAAGCAGCGATTTTACCAAAAAAACTAAATGCTAAATGAATGTGCAAATGGGAGAGAATTGTGCTTTTTTTGGGAGAACTAAAAATGGAATCTTATCTCACTCCGTCAAAAAAAATGAAGACTAATGTGTTTCCCGCCAGCAGGAAGAGGGGTGAGACCTAAGCTCACCAAAAGCTAGCAGATAGCTGCAGAGGATACCATTGCATGAACCTGATTTCTCAGCTCTCTCGCAATCTTATTGGCTCATCCCACCCATCAGCTGACAGGGTGAAGTTGTAAGTTGCAGCCATGAATTTTGTATTTATGATCTGATCTATCTGAATCTCAACAATGTGGCTGATGTTTAACCCTCATCTCAAGTGGTCACTCAGTTGCATAAGAACACTACAAAATACAAAGACCACACCATGCCCAGTGTACCCTGTCTTACTATCAACAGGGGTTTGCACTAAGATTGGGAGACTGTCCTAGAGAGTAGTCAAGCAGCATCCTTACATTTTAATACTCAGGAACAGCCAATACCCAAACTCTTTCATCCTTGGTATATCCCAACCTACCAACAGGACAGATCCACTAAGGGCACAGTAGTATATAGCTGGGTGGGAATTGCCCTGGGAGTACTCAACATTGATAATGAACCATATGAAATCTAATGGCATTATGTCAAACGTGGGCAAGGAAACCTCCTGCTGATTTAGAACCTACCATCAACTGATGAATCAGTTCTCTTCATCAGTTCATAAATGAGAAAATGTACTCTGAAAAGGGGACTCAAATGCCTGTTACTAACAGTGGCTTATTGGCACTACTACTGACAAAGCAGGCTGGTTTCTGAAGGACATATTTGCCATACTGGACCTACAACAGGTAGTGAGGGAATCAGCAAGACAAAAGGCCTATTTGACCTCTCCTCCTTCAATCTACCTACTGCAGATGTGACTGAGGTATCAGGATTACCTCTTGATGATATAGGATATCTTTCTTCCTAGAGATTTGGGCAGAGAAATGGCAGATGAAGTTTAATCTGGACAAGTGTGAAGTAATGCATTTTGGAAAATCTAATGCATGTACGAATTATTCAGTAAATAATAGAATCCTTAGAAGTATTGACAGGCAGAGAGATCTGGCTTATATGACCACTGATCACTGAAAGTAGCAATGCAGGTGGATAAGGTAATCAAGAAGGCAAGTGGCATGCTTGCTTTCATTGGTCGGGGCATTAAGTATAAAATTGGCAAGTCATGCTGTAGCTGTACAGAATCTTAATAAGGCCTCATTTAGAATATTGTGTATAATTCTGGTTGCCACATTACCAGAAAGAGGCCGATGCTTTGGAGGGCACAAAAGAGGTTTCCCAGGATGTTATCTGTCTGGAGGGTATTAGTTACCCTAAAGCATCCGGAGCGTGCTGCCTGGGGAAGTGGTGGAAGCAGGTACAATAACGATTTAAGATGCAACCAGACGAATACATGAATAGGATGGGAATAGAAGGATACAAACTCCATAAGCGGATGTGGTTTTAGTTTGGGCAGACATCATGAGGGCTGAAGGAGCTGTTCCTGTGCCATATTGTTCTTTGTTCTTTGCTTTTGATAGACAAAAGGCGGGTTACTACAAGCTGGTTGCTTAACATCCATAGTTGGGAAAATGCTGGCATCATCATTAAAAAAGAAATAACAGGACACCTGGAAAAGCATGGTTCAATCAAGCAGACGCAGAATGGATTCATGAAGGGAAAGTCATGTTTGACAAATTTACTAGATTTTTATGAAGATGTAATGAATGTGGTTGACAGACGGGAACCGGTGGATGTGATGTTTTTAGATTTCCAGAAGGCGTTCGATAAGGTACTTCACAAGACGTTGCTACAAAAGATTAAGGTATGCGGAGTTGGGGGTAAAGCGTTAACGTGGATTGCGGATTGGCTAACTAACAGGAAACAGAGAGTTGGAATAAATGGGTACTTTTCCTGCTGGCAGTTGTGGCATGTCTCAGGGATCGGTGCTGGGGCCTCAACTGTTTACCATATACATAGACAATCTAGAGGAGGGGACCAAGCATAGGGTAACAAAGTTTGCTGATGATACAAAGATAAGTGGGAAAGTGAATTGTATGGAGGAAATGGAGAGATTTGGATAAACCAAGTGAGTGGGTGAGGATCTGGCAGATGGAGTATAACCTTGGCAATTGTGAGGTTATCCACTTTGGAAGGAATAATAGTAAAATGGACTATTATTTAAATAGTGATAAATTACAACATGATTCTGTGCAAAGGGACCTGGGAATCCTTGTGTATGAATCGCAGGTGCAGGTGCAGCAGGTGATCAAGGAGGCAAATGGAATGTTGGCCTTTATCACGAAGGGGATGGAGTATAAAAGCAGGGAGGTCTTGCTGCAATTGTACAAGGTACTGGTGAGGCCGTAACTAGAGTACTGTGTGCAATTTTGTTCCCCTTGTTTGTGAAAGGATATATTGACCTTGAAAGGAGTACAGAGAAGATTCACCAGATTGATACTGGAGATGAGAGAGTTAGCTTATAAGGTGAATTGAGTAGATTGGGCCTGTTTTCGTTGGAGTTTTGAAGGCTGAGGGGAGATCTGATTGAGACATATAAGATAATGAAGGGGCTTGACAGGTAGAGAGATTATTTCCACTTAGAAAGGAAACAAGAACTAGGGGGCACAGCCTCAAAATGAAGGGGAGTCAATTTAGAACAGAGTTGAGGAGGAACTCCTTCTCTCAGAGGTTAGTGAATCCTTGGAATTCTCTGCCTATTGAAGCAGTGGAGGCTACCTCATTAAATATGCTTAAGTCACAGATAGATAGATTTCTGATCAATAACGGAATTAAGGATTATGGGGAGCAGGTGGGTAAGTGGAACTGAACCACTTTCAGATCAGCCATGATCTTATTGAATGGTGGGGCAGGCATGAGAGGCTAGATGGCCTATTCCTGCTCCTATTTCTTATGTTCTTATGTTTTTTTTCATCTCCTCCAAAAACACTTCTCAGTGCAGTGCCTAAAGACCTAGAGGCTGTTCTGTCCATTTCTCAGCCATACTTCCTCCCTTCCCAATTCAGATTCACTCCCAGCACTTGTTCTAAGCATAATGCACCACCCTTTTAAGAAGAAACAAGTTAAATAGCTTGATTTTACAATCTCAAAATAGGATCAAATGGAGGTGACTTGGCAGATAACAGCCACCAAACATGCCAGATAGAAATGAGCTCCATTTTCATCCAACACCATTTTATGCAGCACAAGAAAGAGTGTGAGTTGTAATCAAACCTGCACCATTTAACATCATTATGATCTAATCCCTGATACGTGTTTTTATATTTCAGGAAGGTAGTTGGACTTTAATTGTTTCATAGAGACATGAACCATGGGCTGGAGACACGAAGGGATTTAAAAGTGAATAAAATAATTTTGTCTCATTATTGTCAATCATGAAATACTATGGCTTGAATTATATTTAAGGTAACTCATGATAATGTTGTGATGGAAAGATGTCTCTACCCATTAAACAATAAGTTTGCCAAATGGTTACTTCTGCTAACAGCTATCAAATAAAAAATCGACATCGTAAATTTGGAAATGTCCTCAGGTGCTCCAAACAAATTCGTGAATAAAATATTAGAATACATTTTATAGCATCAAACCCTAGTATGATTCCAATGTATAAATGTTTAATCTTTGCCCATTGTTTTTATGTATTCAGTCTAGACTTCTGTAGCGATTTTAGTTTTGAAGTCAGTTTGTTTACTAGGGGAGAGTTTAGGCCATTCAATGGACTTGTAAGTTCAGTTCATAAAATATATAATGTGTGAGAGGCTCAAAGGGATGAGGGGTAAGATTGATGGTAACTGGGAAGGGATGAGGGAGAAAGGAGTTGAACATGAGAAGATGTGGGTAAAGGGGATAGAGTGAGAGGATGGTTTAAATTGATCAGAGGGTATAATTTGCCATAGATTCCATTCTTCACCTGATGCTTTAACAGGAAGTTTTTAATTTTCCTTTTAGATAAAAAACAAAGAAAATTATAACACAGGAACAGGCCTTTTGGCCCTCCAAGCTTGCATCGACCATACTGCCTGACTGAAGTAGACCTCATCCTTCTGCGGACTATATCCCTCTATTCCCATCCTTTTCATATATTTGTCAGGATGCCCTTAAAACTCACTATTGTATCTGCTTCCACTATCTCCCCCGACAGTGAGTTCCAGACACCCACCACCCACTGTGTAAAAAACTTGCCTCATATATCTTTTATAAATCTTATCTCTCACGCCTTAAAATCTATGCTACCTAGTAATTGACTCTTTCACTCTGGAAAAAGGATTCTTACTATCCATTCTGTCCATGCCCCTAATAATCTTGTAGACTTCTATCAAGTTGCTCCTCAACCTCTGTCGTTCCAATGAGAACAAACAAAGTTTCTCCAACTTCTCCTCATAGCTAAAGCTCTCCATATCAGGCAACATCTTGGTAAATCTTTTCTGTACCCTCTCCAAAGCTTTCACATCTTTCTGGTAGTGTGGCAACCAGAATTGAACACTATTATTCCAAGTGTGGCCTAACTAAGGTTTCATAAAGCTGCAACATGACTTGCCAATTTTTAAGCTCAATGTCCCAGCCAATAAAGGCAAGCATGCTGTATGCCTTCTTGACTACCTTCTCCAACTATGTTTACACTTTCAGTGATCTGTGTATCTGTACACCCAGGTCCCTCTATCAACACTCTTAAGGGTTTTGCCATGTACTATATATTTCCTATCTGTATCAGGCCTTCCAGAATGCATTACCTCACATTTGTCTGGATTAAACTCCATCTGTTATCTCTCCACCCAAGCCTCCAACTCATCTATATCCTGCTGTATCCTCTGATGGTCCTCATCGCTGTCCGCAAATCCATCAACATTTCCCTCGTCCGCAAACTTACTAATTAAACCAGTTACATTTTCCTCCAAATCATTTATATATATTACAAAGAGCAAAAATACAGCACTGATCTCCGAGGAATGCCATTTGTCACAGCCCTCCATTCAGAAATGCACCCTTCCACTGCCACCGATTCTATGACCGAGACAGTTCTAAGCCACCTTGCCAGCTCACCTCTGATCCCATGCAATTTCACTTTCTGTACCAGTCTGCCATAAGGGACCTTGTCAAAGACTTACTGAAGTCCACTGACCTAGTCTCATCAACCATCTTCGTCACTTCCTCTTAAAACTCCTCAAAAGATGTCATTGAACATTGCATCAATAACTTTGATAGACTTCTCAGGATCTTCCACTTTATTCTGATCCCACCTGTCCTTCCAATCTCAATTCTTGCTGTATTTCCACTACACTCTCTGATTGTTCCCTTCTCTGGCCCCAAATGATCATCCTAATGCAAAGGCCTCTGTTTTATCCCCTCAATGACTTTCAAGCTCAGCATTGCCTTCACCTCCGTGCCCACATATTTGGCCAAAAATCTTTCCTCATTTAAAGAAAACCTTTTCAAAATTAGCCTTCCATTTGCACCCTTTCTTCTAGTCTTTTATTCTGGCTTGATTGTTTTCATTGTGAACTGCCAAGATTATCTCAGCCATTTTCATTTCTCTACTCTCTTCACTAACCCTAACAATGCACATTGCATTGAAAACTTACACTATTCCTTTCTCTCAGGACTAATAATGATATTTTAATGAAACTTGCTGGGAAGAGTGACATTGTTATTACAGGCGAAAGCTATAGCAGTTGATGGGGGTTTGCAATAAAAGCCAAAAATGCTGCAAGTACTCAGCAAATTTTGATGAAAGGTCCTCAACCTGAACCATTAACTCTAATTCTTTCTGCAGATGCTGTCAGATGTGTTATTTGATGAACAGGCCTCTGTCTTATAGCTGCAGAAAAGTAACTCTCCAATACACCCTTCATCTGGACCATGGTCTCACAATCAAATATTAAATCATTGCTTCCCGGCAGTGATCTCCATCTTCTCTGGAAATCTTCGTCTCTCAACCTCCAACATCCCAGTGCCCCAACTCTATACAGCCACTTCATATCTCCTCTCGAAGGTCCTTGAAACCTTGCTGGGTAGACCTTTCATTTCTGCCAGTTCTTGTTCTATTTTATTTATTTCCCCTTCTTCTCCTCCTGTCCAGCCTCTTGCTCGTGTTCTTGGCGAGAGGCAATAGACGGGTGGGGGTGCTGTGAGTATGAATGCTGTCATCCAGAGAGATCAGGGACACCGCAACATCCTCTGCATTGGAGTCGCAGCAGTTCTAGCCCAAATGAAATATATCCCAAATTACGACTAAAAGTAAGAGAAGAAATAACGGGTGCTCTGACAACCACTCCCCAATCTTCTATTGTTACAGACATTGTGCCAATGATACTTATTTACCATATAATTGACCTCCCCGAAGAGGCTCGTTCCTTTGCTTGTGATTCTTCCACTTTTCGTACCTGGCTCTATTCCAAACTTTTCAGCCATTTTTTTAATGGTTGTCAGCATTTTTGGGTGACAAACAGTTTTAAAGTGTTCTATTTTTCTACAGTTGTCTACCTTAATGTTGGACACTCTTCTTGCTTCTGCAATTTGTTTCCATCTCATTAAAGGCATTTCAAAATGGCATTTTTCCCTTTTTTTGGCATGCTTAGGCTTTGGTATGCTTTTGTTTTTATGGTCTACAAACTGTATGTTCTCATTCAATGTCTCCACAGGACCTCTGCATATCTTTATTTTGTTAAATTTAGCTCTCTAGTATTAAAATCCAACAGCCACTGAAGTGTCAAAAGCTGGCAAGATCTCCTCATAAGAAGTTGGGTTCTCATCAACCCACTGCCTTGCTATCAACATATGCATATGATGAATCAACAGCCCAGGTGGGCTTCAACCAGGCAAGGAAAAGGATGAAGCATGTGCCAGGTTTCCGAGTGGTAAGATCAAAGACAAATTCTGCTACATGGAACTCAGGTGAGGATTTCACTGGGTCAGCCTACAGGAGAACATTGATAATGATGCACACCAAGGAGATGGGTACATTGGAAGGCCTGGCAGACAGCATACTATTACAATCAAGGAGCATGGAGGAGTCCAACTCCAACTTAGCACATAGCTTGGAGTTCATCCTTTCCAGTGCGCTAGTGTGGCCAACTTCATGACAGCATCATTGAACCCAATAGTGAAACAGCATTTGAGTACAGGCATATGTTTGCCAACCATGTTGCCAACCCTCTCACATAGCAATTTCTCAACAAAGGGCCCAAGAAACTCTGCTCAGTTGTCCCATAGGAAGCCAGGAGACCCCCCGTGCAAACACTAAGAAAGAAATGGAAGCAGGTGAGCAAGCAACTTGATTCCTGGAATCAGTCATCAGCAATAGATCTGACTGCATAAAGTAATGTAATAACCTGGTCTTTTTGATCAGTTTTGAGTAATACTGAAGCAATTCTGCACCTTGTGAGTCTTTTCTCCAGTTGTTACAGTTCTGGGCCTGTCACAAGGCTTCTGCATTCTGAAATGGTTCTGGGAATGCTGGGGTTTCTGCTGAGCCCTAAGTTGTACCAGCTTCAATGCTGCTGCTTACAGCTTTAACATCTGTGCTGACTGCTGTCTGGTCTTCAGGTTGACATCTCAGCTGTTGCTCCTGCAATGTTCTGATATCTCTTTAAGTCTTAATTTTTTTTTTCTTTTGTCCTTCCCTCGAGGACATTTTTTCTTGTCAGCCCTTCTTTTAATGTTTGCTGGAGGATTTTACTTGATGTTGCCACCATGTTTTGTTGTGCAATTAGGCATTGGTTGAAGGTTTTGTGGGAGGCAGCGGGACTGTTTAATCTCTAAAAATATGTTGCTTGAGTCTGTAGGCTCTCATAACAAATACTCTTTTTCAGCTGGTGCAGGTGTGATGGGCTGAATTGTCTTCTTCTGTGCTTAATTGTTTTGTGTATCTATGGTTATTTATTGGAAGGCAAATTGCTGGACTGCTCTGAGATTCCCATTTGGGCAGTGAGATGGATAACACACGAAACATATTGATAGTAATCATAAATCTCATGAATTCAGTCTGAACTTGCATTCCAGTACTGACACTTTGGTGATTTGTGCCTGTACTGAAATGGAAGCTATGACTGTAAGTACTCAAATGCTGTTTCACTATTGGGTTCAATGATGCTGTCATGAAGTTGGCCACACTAGCGCACTGGAAAGGATGAACTCCAAGCTATGTGCTAAGTTGGAGTTGGACTCCTCCATGCTCCTTGATTGTAATAGTATGCTGTCTGTCAGGCCTTCCAATGTACCCATCTCCTTGGTGTGCATCATTATCAATGTTCTCCTGTAGGCTGACCCAATGAAATCCTCACCTGAGTTCCATGTAGCAGAATTTGTCTTTGATCTTACCACTCCGAAACCTGGCATATGCTTCATCCTTTTCCTTGCCTGGTTGAAGCCCACCTGGGCTGTTGATTCATCATATGCATATGTTGACTCTATTCTATCCTCTAAGGTACACACCTTGCCAATATCTGAGCTTCTGGCTGGCTGTGTGATCAAGTAATGATGCTTCTCATCAGAGGTCTATAGCAGCTTTTATTCTTACTAAGGAAGATGGCTTCAGTGGCTGGTGAATGGCTGTTTTGGATAATTGTAAGTATTAGTGCAGAAGAGCAGTGGGATGGGAAATAGGAGGTCATCTTCACACCATCTACAGCTTGCATTTCACACCAGGCAGCAGAATGGAGGTGCGCTGGGATTTAAGAAGGGGTATACGGCAGTAAATTCTTGATGATGTTGAATGCAATGAGGTCTGACACAGCTGATTGCCAGATGTCCAGCACCATCTTCTCCAGAAGCCTGCAGAGGATGTATTCCTGCCCGTCATCCTATTGTTCCTTCCTGGTATTAGTCACCTGATCCTGCAAAAGAGGAAGAAAAACATTAGTGAGCATGTTGAATATTTTCAAGTGATGTGCCTGTCATTGTTGAATAGCTCGGGATATGGGAAAGGAGTGAAAGTTAAGTGCGAACAATGTGCCCTCAAACCTTTTTTGGAGTGCACAGTAATTTAAAGGATCCAACCTGCATGGGAACATTTGGGTTGCTTCACAATGTTACAAATTACAGGGAAGATTGTATGTGGCGCTGGCAGCAATGGTGGATGTGTGAGAGTGAGATGAAATATTGAATGTTAGGCCAAACTCCCAATAGCTCATGGGTTAATAAAGGGCTTTGGTGCACTGAGCAATGTGAGATGTTGGTGGTTTACTGAATAAGAGATGTTCATTGAAGATGTATTCACTGACCTTGATCACCCATGTGGGGTCACTGAATTTCTTCCCGATTCCAGGAATCAAGTTGCTTGCTCACCTGCTTCCATTTCTTTCTTAGTGTTTGCACGAGGGGTCTCCTGGCTTCCTATGGGACAACTGAGCAGAGTTTCTTGGGCCCTTTGTTGAGAAATTGCTATGTGAGAGGGTTGGCAACATGGTGGGGGAAGCTATTGGGAGAGGAGCCTTTCCACTTCCACCAGTGATTGAAAAACTGGTAGATTGTAAATGAACCATATAACTGGCTAATTAAAAGCCAACTTCCACCTCCTTCAGCACTTTTCCCTTCTCAGGGTGGTTAGCACCATGAGGGAAAACCACCCAGTGAAATCTGGTGTCTCCAAGCGGGCTCAGTGAGAAGGTGGCTCCTTTATGGACACTCCTTGGCCCACAGAAGGACTCCGCAACTACATTGCATCACCAGTACATAGTTTAAAGTGTATTTTTTTGTGCCACAAGCAGGTTTACATTAACAGTGCAAGTTACTGTGAAAATCCTCTAGTTACCACATTCTGGCGCCTGTTTGGATACTCCAAGGGAGAATTTGGCATGGCCAAGGCCTCTAATCTGCATGTCTTTTGGATTGTGGGAGGAGCACCTGGAGGAAACTCAGGCTGACATGAGAAGAATGTATAGACTCTGCACAATCAGCGACCCAAGCTGGGTATCTAACCCAGGTCACTGACACTATGAGGGAGCAGTGCTAACCACTGTGCCATCATGCCGTGCCATACATCCACCATCTCCACCTGATCACTGAAGTCTGGCTGCTGAGTCCATCTTTCCCCAACCCAACTCAATGCCCTTTCTTGGAGGAAGCCATCACCTGAAAATGGGAAAAATGGAATTTCTCCCTTTTTCGGAAGAATGTTTGAACAATAAAAAGGGAACAGCATTTAGATGCGCTAAGATATTGTTTGGTGTGAATTAGTATGATAAAGATTTGAAAAATATGAGTCTGTTTTCACTGAAAAAGAGATTGAAGGTTAATTAAATGAAGTTACTTAAATCTCATTATTGTATTTGATAAATTTGCCCCAGATCAACGCTTTATAACCAAGATCAGTAACCTTCCTTCCCCTGACTTAGTTGGTGATTGTCCCTAAGTATCCTTGGCTGAGACACTGCTGCTGCAGTTTTTCCTCTTGGCTGTAAGCTAAGTTGTCAATTTGCCCAGCTGTCAGGTAGCAAAAAAACATAAACTTATACTGAAAGCTTGCCGATAAGTTCGATGGGACCTCCACCCCCTGGCCTTGCAGTGTTCTTTGGATATTTCCGGCCTCCCCCAAAACTGTCCCCTCTTCTCTGTATATGTTTTGGGGCTATGTATTTAAATTGAATTATTGGTTTTAGCATAACCTCATGGTTGCTTATGACATTCATAAGCAACTTGAGCTCAGCTCTTGTGGTTTATAATGTGCTCTGCATTGTTCGATACTGTTATAACCTTGCAACAAATTCCAAACCAAATGTTATTCTATATGCAACAGCCTCAGAGAATACAGAAATAGATTTGCTGATCCAATCTATGTCTCTGTGGGTCAGAAGGTTGTAGAGATTGAGCTGCTGGATTGTGTGTCAGGATCTGCAATATGAAGACAAAGTTCCTTTCTTGAGCATTTAACTGAACTTTATCATCTAGTTTAAAGCTCAAATGAGATGCCTGCTTTGTAAATCCTGTAGTTTAAAATCATATATTGATTCTGTCAATATTGCAATATTCAAATGGTTACACAGACTGAACATTTCCTTAATCTGCTATAGCTTCTCACTATAAAATGGAAGTCCATTGTGCACTTGGCTTAATTGGAAATTTGATTATGAAATATCTTTGTAAAATACCAACAAGTGAAATACATGCAACATTTGAGAATAAATTGGCTGATAATAGAGATGTGGTGTGTTGAAAAAGTTATCTAATCTTTAGTGAGAGAAGACAAGGTCTGTTCCGGGTATAGTCAGCTGAAAGAAAAGCAGGGATCCTGCTGATTCACAGTTAGCACACTTCCTGAAGTGTAATTAATGTCACACACCTTTCCTAGCAGCCTCTGTTGGCAAAAGACTTTCACGCTGATACATTGTGAGTCTCACAGAAATAGCAAGTAGTTATAAGGATTAAATTAGTATCTAAATTACAGTGTGGTAGAGAGGATTAAACCCACCCCCACCTTTTTCTCATATATTTCAAGCAACAGAAATCAGCCAACGATAAGGAAGTATCAGCCTTTAAATAGCTACTTTCAAAAACAAATCTCAACTTTAGCATGATTCAGTTGTCTTCTTTTTTCAGAAATAGTTGCAAGTGTTGATG
Organism: Sphyrna mokarran; assembly: GCA_024679065.1. Lineage (NCBI taxonomy): Eukaryota > Metazoa > Chordata > Chondrichthyes > Carcharhiniformes > Carcharhinidae > Sphyrna > Sphyrna mokarran. Next base: position 102,619,560 of record JAGIQG010000001.1, on the reverse strand, counting down.
GGAAATAGTTAGCACTAACAGCCAATTTCCATAAAAATCGTCATTACCTCTGGTGCTAATGACAATACCTTGTGCTTGGAGAAAAATTTGTTTTTTTTTATGTTGAGTATGCCTTGGGCAGAATATTCCAAGCAGTCGGATTGCCACTGCACTCTTATTTTTGCACTGGTCTTCAGAATTGCACCTCTTCAGATATGGAAAGGATATCTGTTCTGGGAGTCTTCTTTCACATTGCAGGCTCGTCAGGGGAGCCAAACCACACCCGCTTGTTCCAGCAGTAGTTGCTATATTCCGCTAAGTAGAGAGTTTAAAGTTCCAAAGACACATTGAGAATTTATGGAGAGAAAGTAGGTGTATAAGTTAAGTAGGTGAGAGATAGTGTGGCAAGTAGATGGATGAGGGGGTAGAGTGTCAGGTAGGTGAGTGAGGAGATAGAGTATTACATGTGTAGCTGAGGGGCTAAGGTTTCAAGAAAGTGAGTCAGGAGGTTCAGGGAACAGTCAGTTGGTTGGGTAGGGTAATCGGGACAGGAGGGTATTGGGAGACAGGGGGGTAGTTGGGATATCAGGAGGGTAGTCAGTGTGGGGATGGGAGTTGGGGTGTTAGTGGTGGTCGCATCAGGGGAGTAGTTATGTGTTTAGTTCTTGTTGAGGGAATCCAGTAGGAAGTTCTGGTACTCAAATGTGGTGGGTAGTTGGGGATCAGAAGAGTAGTCATGTGGCTGGGATCTTGTCGTGGGGACCAATGGGGAGACATGTGCTGGAATTTTATCACCTCACTCGCCAAGGCTCTAAGATCCCACCTGAGGCCAATGAAGGATGCCGTTTTGCGAGCCTCAACTGCCCTGATTCTGGGGTGCACAAGGTGGTATAATTCTGGCCATGGTGGTCAGCAGTACAGTTATCTAGGGGTTTTAATCCTTCCAATATTTCTTGATTAATTATTAAGCTAAGTAAGTCAGAACCATCCAAAGTATCTGACTTTAACTCGGAGTTTCAAAGGTCCCAAATGTGAGGGAATTGCCCATCAGAAGTCAAAAATTCCTCTCCAATTCCCTTATAGCTACTGCATTGGGACCGTGCTGCATAGAGGTCTGAGGGGTCCCCCAATTCAACTTGTGGGATATCTCTGGGATATGACCATCCAGAGAACAGGTGTTTTGTACCCTTGACTTTTCACATTTTAGTGTGGTATGATTCTATAATTTTTTTAATCAAAAGATTCTCCAACAGCTTTTATTTAGCTGTCATGTCTAAACTGGATTCAACAAAACTAAATGATATACAGAAGTCTATATAACATGGAGGGCAAATTCTGAATAACATGCACTCTTATCAGAGTTGAAAGAGTTTATTTATTATTTATAACCAGGTTTACATTAACACTGTAATGAAGTTACTGTGAAAAAAGCCTCTAATTGCCACACTCCGGAACCTGTTCGGGTACACTGAGGGAGAATTTAACATGGCCAATTCATCTAACCCGTACATTTTTGGACTGTGGGAGGAAACCGGAGAACTGGGAGAAACCCACGCAGACACAGAGATAACATGCAAACCCCATAGACACAGTGGCCCAAGCCAGGAATCAAACACGGATCCCTGCATTGAGAGGTAGCAGTGCTAATCACTGTGCCACCATGCTGCCAATATCAATAAGTTACTAACAAGTTTAGAAGGCATCACATTGGGCACAGGGGGTGTCCTGAGCACATCTGCTACTCAGATATGTAAATTGGCTCACTTCAAAATAGGTCAGGGAAATACCTGGAATCTGAGAATAGAACCAACTTTTTTGGCACAATTCACAATGTCATTTTTTTGACCACATTGTTTCATAAAGATTTATCTTGAACAGGACTGCCAATGATTTTTCCCCTAGATAATATCGTATCCAATCATGACATAAGAATATAGAGCAGTTTCACAACATAATACAATTTCTGAACATTCTTTCCAATTTAGTTCCAATTTAGAACCCATTTAAGAATGAAAATAAAGCTGGAAATTCAGACGTGATTAAAATGATTGTTATTATTCATTGTAACAAGTACGACAGATATTAGAACAAAGAACAAAGAACAAAACAGCACAGGAAACAGGCCCTTTGGCCCAATGAGCCCACGCTGCCACCCCGGTGTTCCCACCTCTATCCACGATCCCTGTCCATGTTTATAGATCTATGGATTAAAAACCAAATTTGAGACAATTTAGGGAGAATTTGTTTTGCCAATCAGCCTAAGAGCACAGCTTTGGGATGTGGGAGGAAACCGGAGCACCCGGAGAAAACCCACGCAAGCACGGGGAGAATGCGCAAACTCCCACAGACACAGGCCCCAAATCCATGTATCTGCACAGCACAGCGATAGTCACTGAGCTGTCGTGTTGCCCATCAAATGGTCCAGGTCAAGCATACACTAACGACGTGAAGCACTAGGATACTCTCGAAAAAATCCAAGAGCAGCCCTCTCACGACCCATCGTGTGTATGCCCCTCGTTAGACAACAAGGTGGACAAAAGCACCTGTAGGATAAAAACAAGTACATCAATATCATCAACTATTTACACACTTCCCAGGGTCTACCAAGACTCATGATTCCTATTTTAAATCAGTTTTCTATACCTCTCCATTCCCATTCTGTTCATGTGCCCATCTAAGTATTTCTTAAATAACTCAAGAGTACCTCCCTCCACCACTTTACTTGGCAGCGCATTCCATACCCCCACCACCCTCTGTGTGAAAAAACTCCCTCTAGCATCCAAATTATACCTTATACCCCTCACCCTAAGCCCGTGACCCCTCATGCTATTCGAGTCCATCCTAGGAAAAAGCTTAACACTGTTTACTCTATCTATACCCCTCATAATCTTGTACACCTCTATTAGATCTCCTCTAAGTCTACGTCTTTCTAAGGAAAACAGTCCCAATTTGCCTAACCTCTCCTTGGCATGATGTTCCTAAACAATTTTCAAACCAGCTTGATTACTATGAAAAGCATCATGTATTCAAAACATCTTACAGAAAAGAAAAGGATTTGCAAATATCAGTTCATACAGTTTGAACATCATTGATTTGCAACAGTGGAGCCTGGTAAAATTGGTGCTAAGAAGGCTGGCCAATCTCACGCACCTCCATTATTCCTACCCCTCTGATATACATAGCACAAATGTGAATGTACATCATCACTGCCAAAAGGGAGACAAAAATAATTCCAGCAACTGTGCTGAAAGTAAATCTTCTATTTCATGTACGCCAGCATCGCATCCAAAAATAGAAGTCCTCTGCTCGACATTTGCGGAGTGAGCCTAAAATTCTGCCTAAGGTATGTTTTTGTAAAGCGAAATTCAGATCCAGGAAGAGACAACTGGGATGGAATATTTCAGCAATGACTAAAAATGGAGGGAAGATTCCAGGCAAAGCCTTTGGGAAAACAGTCGGAATTTCAGCTTCTGTTAACTTCAGGTTTTTTTTGGGATAGGAACAAGCTCCTGCTTGGCTTATGTATTCTGGTGAGCCTGTTTGTTTCAGCCAGTTCCACATATTTTGTGCAGCTTTTAAGATTACTGTTGCTCTTGCCTTTTCCATAAACTACAATCCTTATCATTTTAAAAGTAATTAAATTGTTCTCCATTGTTTCAAGACTGATTGTATTGTCTTATTTCATTCCAGCTGAACAAATTCCTTATCGCTTGTTACATGCTGAGCTAGCCAACAACAAATTTTTCTTAAAATAGTAGATGCAAAAGAGTTCAAACAATGAATGCAGGCTCTAAAATCCTGCAGTAATATTCCATAGCTCAATTTTGGAAGCAGTGTGCAATGGACATCATCAGAATGCAGTAACTGATATAGTTCCCTTCCTTATTGATTTCAATAGGCAGTAGAGGCATTGCCAACATACTAATTTGAATACATCAAAAGATGTTGGGGAATCTATTCAGTAAAAGCCAATTTCATATATTCTGAGTTGCAGTATAAGCCCAATCAGTCCACAGTTCACAAGAAAACCATCTTTACAAAGCCTGAATTTTACGCATGTTGGACACACACACGCAATCAGCCCTAGAATGCGATTTAACACCAACTGGCCAATTAGCACGCAGCCAAAGTGAAACATGCACTGAGAAAAGCTCAATGCTGCGGGGGACGGCAAGCGCTGAGACAGTGCAAGTGGGCACTTCTGTTGGGCACCCTCAAGGTGGACAGCTGTTGCAGAGCTATCTCAGGGAGCTGCAGAACTCTACAAATTAAAAGTGATGAAAGAAATGCAGCAAACTGAGTCTATGCAGCCCAGTCCAACACCCAACAGCAGTATTCAGTCCTCAGGCATTTTTATTTATTAAGTTGTATCCCACACATTTCATCCTGCTCTGGATCAAGGCTGAAACAAAAATATGAAGGCATCTGGCCAATTAATCCGCTGCCATCAACTGTAGAAGTGGACAGGCCACATAAAATCAATTTTGATTCTCCGCTTAATTGTTGGTGGACGTTGCTTCCTACTCCCAAATGTGCCTAATAACAAAATATTGCCTAGTATATGATGATATCAGGGTGTTTTAATCAAGTTGCTTCTTACTTTTCTAAACACCAGTGGTTACAAGCCCAGTCCAGCTTTTCTTCATAATACAACTTGTCCATTCTAGGATTTATCCTAGGAAAACCTTCTCTGAATGCTTTCAAATCATTTACATCTTTCCTTAAATAAGGAGACCCATACTGTATATTGTACTCCAGATGTAGTTTCACCAATGCCTTGTATAACTGAAGCATAATATCTCTACTCTTGTATTCAATTTTCTGTGTAATAAATGATAACATATAATTAATTTTGCTTATTACTTACTTTAACTGCATACTAACCTTCTGTGATTCATGTGCTAGGACATCAGGAACATTCTGCATCACAAAGTTCTGCAATCTTTCACCATTTAGATGATCTGCTTTTTCGTTAGCCATCATGCCAAAGTGGACAAGCTCACATTTCTCTACATTATACTCCAATTCTTTTCGCTATCACCTGGAGGGAATCAAAATAGCTGAAGACTCACAAAGAGGCCAAAACTAATCATCTGTTCAGCATTCTGGCTGTAGATGGCAGAAAATGCTTCATTGTTTTGCATTGATGTGGTGGGCTCCCCCATCATTGAGGATGAGACTATTTGAGGATGAGATTATCAGTTTATTGTCCACCACCATTTACAATTGAATGTGGCAAAGATTGCAGAGCTTAGATCTGATCCAATGCTTAGGGAATGTTAAACTCAGTTGATTACATGTTTCTTCTGCTGTTTGGCATACTAGTCCTTTACAGTAGCTTCATCAGATTGACATCTCAGCCGGAATTCTCCCAAAAAAATTTGAAGTACTGAGTTTGCGTGAAAACTGGAGTAACTCATGCTGTTTTTTTTCAGTGGCAGTTCAGAGAAAAATCTCCCACATTCTATACAGTGCAGAGGTCTCCAGTGTGAATATCATTAAAAACTAGATGGGTGGGGCCTACCTTCTCTTAAGAGGCTGAAATCTGCATGCTGAGCGGGTCACTACGCATGCGCTGAACTGTCAGTGCTGAGATTGGCGCATGCACAGTAGCCCCACACACTGATGACCTCCCAATTGCTAGCCAACTCAATCACTGGCCAGCCCCGTGACCCCCACTTCACAGGCCCTCCACCCCCTCCCCATGGCCCTATCTCTGGCCTCTTAACCATTCGCGGGCCAGCCCTGAGCAACCTCCAACTCACCCCAATCTCCAGCATCCTCACTCTGATTCTGCAACCCTACAATCCTACGCTTCCCCCACAAGTCCCGATCATCCCACCTTGCAGAGCCGACCACTCCTGCAGACTGACAACACCCCCAGCTGACCAGCTCCTCCAGCCCCATCCCAATCGCTGCCCTCCCTCCTTCCCTACTCATCCCTATGCAGAATGGCAGTAGGACCCTCCACTCCCACTGATCGCCCCTAGGCTGTGCTCCCATCAGGCCACACCTCATATGCCCTGCCCCATATGCCACACCCTCTTGGCAGTGCTTCATGCCCGATGAGCAGTATCAAGGGCATCTTGTTCTTTGAGCAATGCCAGCGGGCACAGACTGGCATTAACAGGATGCCAATGCATAGGGAGCACCTCCACACTGCCTGACATTCTGGGGGGCTCCGATTGCCATCTTTTTACTCCAGCGCAGTCAGGCTGCTAATTCCCCATTAGTGGGGAATTGTGCTAATTCAATTGAGTGAAATACTCTGCTGGGGCGGGAGATGCTAGTGGGCCCTGAGACTTCAGTCCTGGGCCCATTAATCACATGTAAGTTCTATGCAATTGACCATTTAGATGGTCTTTACGTCTCCCCACCAATTTCGGGCACGGATCTGACACTTGGCGCTTCATCTGATGGCGATAGTGGGATGTGAACACGCTCACAAACCTCATGAATTAGCTGATGCGAGAATCTCCCAGCTCATTGTGCTAAAAAATTAATGTAGCAGGATGGGAGAATCATGGCTCCCATTTTTAGGTATGCCTGATGTTTTTTCTGACATGCTCTCTGTACTCTTCACTGCATGAGGGTTCATCCTCTCATTTGCTGGTAATTGTAGAGTGGGAGAGGTGCCATGAGTTTACAGGTTATGGTTGAATACAATTCCGATGCTGCTGTTGGTCCATAGTACCTCATGGATGCCCAGCTTTGAGCTTCTAGATTGGTTTGAAATATTTCCGATTTAGTACAGTGATAGTGCCACAAACCCTGATGGCAGTTATCGTCATGACTTAACAAATGAGCAACCTGAAGCAAAGGATAACTATCCCCATGACCAAACCCACCCCCAACCCCCCCACCTCCACATTTCCCCCCCCCTCCCCCCCCCACCCCACCCCCCCCACTCCCACCTCCTGCACTCTCGCAAACTCCCGGTAAAATTGATGCTGTTAAATATATTTGGATGAAAGATACTTTAAGATTTTTTTCATATACAGAATGTTGAGTGTCCTATAAATGTTGATCTCAAGGCTTCATTTTTGTAGACATAGTATATTCCTGCTGCAAAGCCTGGATATTTTAATGTGTACTAATATGTAATCATTGTAATACATTAAAATATTAAAATGAAACCCTCATATTTTTGGGCAAGATTAGTTAAGCATTGCCTTAAAGCCCGATTAGGTAACGTAGATGAACATCTGATGAGATACATTTCTGCAGATTTTTTCAACATTGCCAGCACCGCTGCTACAGGTAATGGTAACTGAAAATTTTTCCCAGGTATTAATTTAAAATGTCGAGCATTTGGATAATCAAAGTATGATGTTTTGATATCCTTTGCTTACTTGACAATCAGGTTCAGATGGGGCGTACATCACTTTGGCAAATACAATTTGGCATAATGCAGAAGAGTTGCAATAGTGCCTCTTTCTCAATAATGAATAGGCTGAAAGCCAAGAAAAATAATTAGTGATTTTTGTTCATGGGATCATAGCTTCAAATTGTGCTGAGGATTGCACTTCTTTTGACATAAAATAATACTCCTCCACATCAGAGATAACAAAAGCCCTTTACTTTAAGAATTTAATACCCAAATAATTACAAAGAAACTGTGTGGGACATAACAAGAATCTGAAATTATTTATGAATCACTCTACCAAGTGAGTCTTTGACCAAAGCAGTGATTGTTGATAATTCTGTCCCTGTTCTGTATTATGTAGGAATAGAGCACTAGTGTTCAACAATAAAAACAGCATGTGCTTATATCACCAATGTTGAAAATATCTTAAATTGTTTCACGGAGGAAAGCCAACACTTAATCAAAGAAGATAACATTGAAAGGATTGGCCAACATCTGAAAGATGTGCTAATTAGGTGCATTGACCTGAATAGGCACCAGTTTGTGGAGACCAGGGGAATTTCACAGTAACTTCATTGCAGTATTAACGTAAACCTTACTTGTGACTAATAAATAAATTTTACTTTAAAAATATTAACGTTTGTCTTAAACATACAATGGGAGTTCGGGCAAGTTATAAAGAATGAGAAAGTTTTGGGTGGGGGGGGGGGAGGGGGGGAGGCGGAGACAGAGAGCTGAATTTCCAAGCTCCTTTCCTCCCTGAGGTTGAGAGTGGAGGCCAGGGGCCATAAAAATATTGGTAGTAGCTGGTGTGTCAGTGTCAGTAATGTTCATTGGGGCTGAGAAGGGTGGGGCAGCAATCCTATTTGGCTTCTAATTGAGGTCAATTAAAGCACTCGAGAAGCTAATTAAAAAGCTTTGTATTTAAAAAAGGCACACAGGTTTCAGGAACTGTTTGTTGCAGATCAACTGGAGGAAGTTGGGTATAAAGTTTGGGGGAGAGGGAAGGAGGAAGGAGAAGAAGAGTGCCTGGGCAGTTAAGGCTGCCCCAGGAAATTATCCTGACCCCACAAGGGGGTCAATAGGGAAAAGGGGGACTCAGCATTTTTGGAAGCGTTACCTTTAGTGCTGTGCAGCTAACAGGGATAGTGGGCAGTCAGCACTCAAGCATTGAATGGTGGCATCATCCCCTGATATTCATAATAAGGTGGCCATCTGACCAAAAGAAAAGCTGCAGTTGCAAGAAGGCATGATGTCAGGTTTAGGGCCCAGTGACAATGAGTCACAAAACCCTCCACAGGGAAGGTGTAATCATGGGCATTAAGACAGCACTGAAGGGGAAAAAGGGCAGAAAGGCAGTGGAAGCAGGACTCTGAACACCAGATCTACTGCTGAAGACAGAGCTACTCAGTTTCACAGGAGATTGAAACTTTCCAAGGAGCTAATCACAGGCACCTGTGACTTCACTGCCCAAGACTTCATATCTCACAGCATTGGTCACCATCCCTGCTTGTAGCTGTCAAAGTTACAATAGCCTTGAACGTACTTGTTCGTGACTCCTTCCAAGGATCAGCTGTGGAGCTTAGTGGCATCTCACAAATGGCTGCACACCACTGGATCTCGCAGGTTACTGATGCCCTTTTGCCAGCACTTTAAAGTATAGTCATTTCATAACAGATATGGCTTCACAGCAACAGAAAGTATTGGGTTCACCTCAGTTACTGAATTCTCACAGATGCAAAGCATCTGCATACACTGGTTCTGGCCTTGCGACAGTCATTGACATAACAAGCCACTAAAGCATATAGGCCCACTCAAGGGCCAGGTTCAACCTGGACCACCAAAATCATCAAAACTTTACAGCGCTTTGGGTCTGTTGACAAAAAGTATGTATTATTTGCTTCGGGAAGTGGCTGGAGATAGGGGGTGGGAGGTTGGGCAGAATCATGTTGCCTGATTTTGGCCAGAAGCCTGGAACTCTGGGGCACAAAGTTGCCTGAAACACATTCCTGGTACCATGAATCTATATAATAAGAAGTCTCACAACACCAGGTTAAAGTCCAACAAGTTTATTTAGCAGTAAATGCCACTAGCTTTCGGAATGCTGTTCTTCATCAGGTGAGTGGGGAGTTCTGTTCACGAACAGGGCATATAAAAGCACATACAGTTTACAGAATACTGATTAGAATGCAAGTCTTTACAGCTAATCAGGTAATTAAAGGTGCAGAAAATGTGAGCAGAGATACCACTAAGCATAGGTTAAAGAGATGTGTGTTGTCTCCAGACAGTTCCGCACACATGAGAATGGCTTCAACCAGGATCTTGGATTCATGTCACACTATCTGTAACCCCCATGACATGCCTGAACTTGCAACATCTCACTTACTGTCCTGAAGACAATACATATCCCTTTAACCTATGCTTAATGCCATCGCCACTCACATTGCTTGCACCTTTAAACCTTAATTAGCTGCAAAGACTCATATTCTAATCAGTATTCTGTAAACTGTGTGTGCCTTTATATGCCCTGTTTGTGATGAGAACTCCCCATTCACCTGACGAAGGAACAACGTTCTGCAAGCTAGTGGCATTTACTACCAAATAAACCTGTTGGACTTTAACCTGGTGTTGTGAGACTACTTACTGCGTATATCCCAGCCCAATGCCGGCATCTCCACAGCATGGATCTATGCCATGTATATTAAGAAACTCTCTCCTGACTCCACCAATGATCTGTGGTGAAATCTCCAGACTTTCTGGAGCTCAGCACAGCTGAGCAAATATGTTGGGTGCACTTGCCCACAGTTCCACCCTCCTTGCAGGATTTGAGCATATGCAACTGACAGTAGATGCATGCTTAAACTCTGGATGGTAATTAAAGCTTAGAATTCCAATGTCAGCAATTAGATCGAAAGAACACCACCTAAATATTTGTGCCCACACCTATGTCTTGCTTTTCATGCTTATGCTTTAATTTGATGACATATATAAGCATTAACGATTATTCAACCACTTGTGACATTTATTTATTTGATACAGGCAGAGCAACGCTTTTGTTTTCTAGATTTTTGGGTTTTATTTTTCTTTTATCAGCTGCTGGTAAAATCATCCAAACTGCCAAACCACAAAGCTCATAATTGGAAAATTTCAGATCCCTTCAGCAAACCAACTTTGGAACAAATAAATAAAATGCTTTGAATAAATAATTAATGTTCACATCTGTTTCTGCAAAGCATAATGCTCATTAGTCACCGAATCCTCAACAGCACCTTCCCAAAGAAACCCTTTAAACATGACTCAGCTGGCCAAAGGTGAACCTTGTGTTAATGTTTCACGTGGATATGTAAAATGATGAAGGCCTCAATGTACCAAGCATGGAAAGCAACTGGGTGTATCAAACCCCAGCTGCAATATGTTTCTAGATTTTATCAGGTAACTTTGAGATTCAATTTCTCGGGCCTAGTTATTGAAGGTGGAATGAAAATCCAGAACTTTATTGTGGATCAGAGTACATCACAGTCCTTTTTCTGTTACTAGCTGTGAAAGGTAATGTTTAAAGTGGATTTTTTTTTGTTTTTTTCTTTATCTATATCTTCCTTTTTACATTACTTCCTGCTGCTGCTCTGTATTTTTTCTTGGCATTACAGAACTGTTTTTCTACATTCCTTTTCCCCAAACTATCCTGCTGACAGCTGCTATTTTATTTGCATCAAGCAAATTGGTTAGCATGGGAATTCCTTCAGGCAACACATCAAGGGTTGCCAGAGGGAAGGGAGATTTTTAGCAGTGAAGAAAGGAAGGTGTAATTGCACCTGATGCATTTGGCATCCATGGCCCAGGTCCCAGAAAACATGGGGCCAATTTTTGCTCCTGTTTTCAGACAAAAATGGGCATTTGCAGGCCAGACATTATATGGAACTTGTTGTTCTGTTCCAGCCAAAATCTAGCATATTGCAGTTTTTGAAATGGGTCAGAAAACAGGGAGGTATGACTCCAAGCCAAAAGCTGGCTTAAATTTGTAAATCGAAACTGGAGCCATAAGTAAGACTCAAATACAATTTTCCATTGGGTTGACATTCTGTAGAAAATATAGACAGAAAATATAATAGACCTGATTTCTGTGGGGCCACGACTCGACAAAAATCTTGCCAATCACTCAAAGTTTCATATGCCTTCTTAAATAAATTCCCATCCTGCACAATTTGCTTGCCTTCACCCATGGCAGCATCCCATATTCCCCAGTATTCCTTTCCTCTTTCCTACAGTTAAGATTCTACTTATCCAGAAGAGCCGTCAAATGTGCCCATCATCGTAATTGAAATGCTACTTGATTACATTTGTTCAGTGCTGGCAATTTGTTGAAAATACACTTATGAAGATGTACCTTGAAAATTATTTGGGCATTTGATCATATGTACATAAACCTATGCATATTTACCTGGACTGATGACACATGGTTCAGATAGCCTTTTGTTCTTCAAGGCTGTCTGTCTCTCTTAAAGGAGTGCTGCACTGAATTATTGGAGGCTGCTTATGAATGCTGTTGCTGTGAATATAAACGAGGAAAATTAACCACCAGGATAGAGACAGTCACAGTTGCGACACTGGAGGACATAATGTGGAAGCTCCTCAAAGATAGAATACAGGGGACTGGGAACGATTTGTCCAAGGAAATCAATTCACTGTGACTTGACGTGGTTAGCTGACAGCAATGCGGCAAGAAGTCTAATGACCTCATACAGGTATTCAAGATTCATATATGCATTTTTACATTGCATCTCCTACTCATCATTCCACCAGTCTCTCACAATGTGCAATGCACCCTACTACCATCACTCAACTAGCAGCATTCCCTTACACTGAGAATTCACACATAATATTCAGATACCCCATCTCTCCCTCACACACATGCTGCCAACCTCAGCACCATCTCTCACTGTGTCCATATGCCTCTAATTATTCAGCTGATATAATACTATTACCCAAACATAGTGCTTGACAATAACTATCATTCAACCGTTTCTCTTGCAGGCCATGGTGGCCCACTTCAGAAGAGAGCTTTAAAGCCAGTGGGGACAAGGAAACCTTTTTCTCCTGAGTGCTATGAAGAAGACGGTTCTCTATATCATGAGGCAGACAGCAACAGAGGTCATTGCATTTGATGTCAACAGTTGCGGATACAACATCAGCATTCTCTTTACTGAGCTGCCACTCCACAGGTGGGAAGGATAAGCACAGATGTATAGCTCACTGGAGATGGGTGAAATCCTAAATACTTGGTTTATAGGCTGAAGATTAGCCTCCTCCACATTTCTAAGCCAGTGCCTCAGGCTGATCAGGTCATTGTGTCAACTGGCCATGAGCTGTTGCCGTCTGCTGGAAGAAAATCTCCTGCTGAGTGGAGCTATTGGTTGCACACTGTCAGTGAATGTCAAAGTCACTTATTACCCTTAATTTTTACATCTCTGACTTATTGGACAACAGTGATGTGATGATATGTTCCTGTTTTATGTCATTTCTCAACTTCTAGCTCACTCTCATCCTGCTATCTACTGATGAGGTGGGCATAGTCCTCTTGCTTTCCACCATGCACCTTTCTAATTTTCTGCTTCAGAGACCTCAAAATTACTATTTGCCCAAGATCACACCAGTTACTTTTATGTTGAAATAGGAGAGTGGCTGTTAATTCTTGTTTTCCTGATGTAGTGGAAAGCTTTTACCTTTATGAAAACCAGGGGACTCTTATTATCCAGTAAAACAGGTAATGGAGGGAATGGTGATGAACAACTGGAGCCAGCAGCTATCTATTGAACAGGGACACACACAACTCCATGCCCATACTCTCACTGAGGAGACAGTGGTCACCATTAATGGAGTAACCATAACTGAGGCTGTGGGCAGTAGTCAGTGGGATTGGTAAAATCTAAGCCAATGCCTCTGTGATCAAATCCTTGTATCTAATCCTTTTCCTTATCTCCTACATTTCTCTTCTCTCACAATCCTTTTTCCACTTACTAGCTGTAGGTGGTGCAAGCTTAGCTCTCTTGACTTCTCCCACCCATCTTGTCATAATCAAATTGTTGTGTTTTCGCCTTTCAGATATTGAAGCTTTGGAACTTGTTCAGTTAGTGGTGAGAGAGCAAAAACTAAATGAACAGGAAGACAGTGATGAAGAAAAACTCACCGTCACCAGCTCAGATAATGACATAAGGCACATTTTAAAGAATAGCTTGCAGATGCAATCTGCATGTAGTGAGACATGATATACAAGTGGTCTGTAGCCAAGGAAAGAACAAGGAAGATGCAGGTGCCAGCTGCACTTGCAATGGGGCAATAGGCTGGGTGTTTACCTTTCTGAGGTGCCTGCAAGAAAAGGTGTGATATGCAGGAGAATGCTGGGAGAATCAGAACATGGAGATTTAGCACCTGGAAGTATTACACTATTAACCTTTCCCAGCATTCTGCAATCTGGGATTCTCTTACTGCATTGTCTTCGAGTTGAAGGGGCCACACGTACTGCTGACTTTCTCAATCACTTCCATGCACACTAACTGGGTTAGAGAGATTATCCTTGTCCTTTCCATATTTGGGGAAAATATTACCTCACTACATTCCCTTAGATCCTCCTCCAGGCAGGAGTAAAAGATGAAGGGAACATTCTTCCTTGGTTTCCCCTCCATTCCTGTATTTGCTGCAGCCTCAATAATCCATCTGCTACTGAATCATTGTAACCCACGTCTTGTCCATTTAGTTTGAAATCCTTCCTTTGATAGCATAGGTGTGTCATCGTGGTCACATTGCATGGATGGTGGAGGCAGGTGCAACTGTTAAAAGAGCAATGGCAAAATTCACTGAAGCTGCCAATAGGCTCCTGGTCCACTACATCTCAGGTGTTTTCATGAGTTGAAAATTCCACCCAGAGAAATGAGAATGGCCTGAGATGATGGGGATTCAACTTGTGAGTCCAGCTCGCAAATATTCACATTAACACTTGAGACAGGATTACTAGGAGATGGTGTATTTTATTCCAATGCTACTTCAGAACTGAAGAATGCAAGCTTGAATTTCAGGAAGAATCCAATCTCTTTTTTCCACTATTAATAAAACATTAAGTTGTTCTGTTCATTGTACTTGATACTCCTACAGGGATTATATTTCTTATTGTGTTCTATTTCTTCAGCTCAGATTTAAGAAGTCTTTACACTTCTTTACTACATTGCTGTCACTTTTTGTGTAACGAATAAATGAATTAAATTAGCAACATTGAGGGCTATTGGCTTAGCAAGAGGTCTTATCGTGCGCTGTCATTAGATTGTCATGCCCTGTGAATAACTAAATTGTCAACTAACAATTCAAGCAGAAAAAAAGTTAACCATCATCATCAGCTGAAATTCCTTACCTAGTTTCTTTTGTCATACATACTCCTGGAGGACATAACTTCATCAGACAGCCAGAGACTGCAAGAAGTGGGATGGCTTCCTCCTGAACTTTACGGCTCCCCTGAAATAGGGTAGAATCTTTCTCTCTCACCACAAGTTCCAGGGCAGGATGAGAATGCTGGAATGATTCCCATCACAGAGTGTGGTAGACCTTTATATGCAATTGTGCGCACCCCATCTCATTAGATATGCATTCTCATGTTCTGCATTGAGTCTCACATAAGGGCAGGCAGGAAGTCAGGCACCCTCCTGTCATGTCCAGAAGCCATATTTAAAAGGCACCAGGACAGATGTTCATTGATGAAAAGATGGAAATGATGAGCAGAAGAAGGCAGGAAGCCACAGCTTCCTGCCTCAGTGACGCATCCCAGATCATCTCCTGGAGACAGTGCAAAAAAAGTCACTTGCCTCTGAGATGGCCACAGCAAGTCATTCTACTGTGGCCTAGGAGGAGGTAGCTAGAGCACTCAGTGTCCATGGGTTTTTTGTTGGCTATGAGAAAAAGGGAAATAAAGACGTAATTAAAATTCTCACTTGTACATTCTTAACCTCAAATATTCCATGTGCCTATTCTTAATTTCTATGGTAAAGCTTCCACTGAGCATTCTGAGTTTATCTGGGGATTCGTTTTCAGGCATTATGGATTTTCTGCAGCTTACTAATATTTGGCATGGACGCTCTCAGACTTCCTGTTGCTGCAATAGTACTGAATTTCTTTTCTTAGAATATGGTTTCCAATATAACCTGCAAATATATAGTGCAAGGAACCTGTAGACAATTAGCAAGGAGTTGAGCTGAGAAAAGCTGCTTTAGACCCACAGCAACATCACCTAAAGTTTAAAGTTTTCTGATCATTGTCTCAGGAAGCCTTACATTAACACTGCAATGTAGTTACTGTGAAAATCCCCCAGTTGCCACACACCAGCACCTGTTTGGGTACTCTGAGGGAGAATTTAGCATGGTCAATGCACCTAATTAGCACATCTTTGGACAGTGGGAGGAAACTGGATCACTCAGAGGAAACTCATGCAGACATGGGGAGAGCATGCAGACTCCATACAGACAGTGACCGAAGTCATGAATTGAACCCAGGTCGCTGGTTCTGTGAGAACTTGGCACATATATTGCACAGTCTTGGCAATATTTTGGCATTTTAAGTTGTGTGTTTCTACAGGAAGGCCTAACCATCTTCCCAGCTACTGTTCACACTCCTTTCATCCTCCGTCTTCCTCCCTAGCTAGACATTATTTAACAGCACTTTTTTTTTAAATCTGATTGAGAATAAATCTTTAGATAGAATTTGTCTAAAGGAATCCAGATATTACAGAATTTGCATTGTAACAGAATCTTAGGGAAAAATGCTAATTCCAGGAATGTTTTCACAATTTCACTAGTCTCTGTGTGGAAGGGGAAAACTCTTCTGGCATGTTAAACCAAATTCAGTAAAGGTATTATCAAAATGTAAATCACTTTATTTTCCCCTTGTGTTAATGTTCATAATAACCACATAATTCCGGAATATGTTGTGCTTTGACAGAATTTAATTTGAATAAATTTGGAGACACCAAAGATTTTCAAAATGACATTATTAATGACACTGTTGTACGTAGCCAATAACTAATTTCAAACTCCACAGCACTTCGCTTTTTATAATTATTCCTAATCATTTAAATGCAAATTAATTTCCTGAGAGAAAAATAACCAAGGCACTCAAGTGGGGCATATAATACAGCTGTAAATAAGTCTGCACAGTAAGATTTCAGCTAGTCTGCTAACATTTGACTTAAGGTCAAATTGTAGCATTTGTTCATTTTCTCTTTTATATCACAGTTGATCCTATTTTGCATTTCTGTTATATTTCTTCAGTTTGTATGTTCATTATTTTAATCCAGCCCTAACCTCCATTCTCCTATTTGGAGAAACGTACTCTCTAAGGGATTACAGTGATTAAAATTTGTCATTGCTATGTAGCCATGGCCAATATTTGAATTGCTGTTGAATTAATTGAGATTTCAGATGCTGCAAATCTTGCTTTTTGCATGATGATTCACTACTTTGCAGCATAGGAAAATGTATTTCAGTTTAACCTTAGCAGCTTCGTTCAGATCAGCCATCTTCTCCCTGTCCTACAGTTTAATGGGTCAAAAATCAAGCAGGCTCGGTTCACTATCCCACAAGAGTTTTTCTCTTCTATTTGCAGATTAGTAAAGTTATGAAAACATACATGGAATTACCAAGTTGATTGGGTAACTTCCTAGCACAAAGGAAGAAAACATGCCCTTAAGCACTTTATCCTACTGTGTCTCGCCAGTGCATGAATAAGAGAGGGATTAATATGGTTGTTTGCAATTCCTGTGTCTGCTATTTTAACAAAGGCATAGCCCACATTTGCTAGTAATATCATTCAATCTGATTTCAATCAGTATACTGTGTTATACGAATTCTATAGCCCCAAATGTCTGTGCTATGATCCTGACAGTTATGCTAGGATTGCATCAGTCAATGCCCTCCAGCACTGACTCTGTGAATGATTGAGACATCAGTTGAAGGACACTTCATTTATTTTGGGATGGCCTAATCCCTGTCCATTTCCATGCTAATCCCTGTCCATTTCCATTGAGTACCATCTATCAGGGACCAATCAATTGCTTTTTCAAATGTGACCTTTCTTCATTGACCCAATAGTCATTTCCTTTGCATTTAGCCAGCTGCCATCAATGGTGCCCACCTTCCTTATCAGGAGACTGGTTTATTTCATCTTCTCACAACACTGGCTTTTCATAATATGCTGAATTCTTTCTGATCTGTAAAGCAGTCCCTTTGCTTGGCTTTCAGCAGTCGGCATTGCTGGAATTGTCAGGGAGTGTGGAAGTCCAAATCTTACAAGGCCTGTCAAAAACTCCCAGAAACAATGAATCCTGACATTGGGATCTGCCTCTTTTTGGTGGCTCCATCAAATTGTCAGCAAAGTTCAGACAAAGGTCCAGGAGATCCAGAATCTGCACAATTTTTATTTCTTGATGGTATTCCCCTTCAAAATGTTCTCATGACCGCAGAAGTCTTTCCCAAACTTCCCAAGACTACCTTCTCATTGCAAGTTAAATATTACGTAAACAAAACTAATTTTAAATTGAAAACAGAATAAAGAGTGTGTAAGAATGTTTAGTATCACAACTAATACTGCTGTTGATCAGGAAGTTGAAAAAGAAGGGAAGAGAGGGAGGAAGAAAGAGAGAAAGAAATATCATGCCTTTTGTGCCCTCAGGATATCCAAAGCATGTTACAGATAATAGGGTGCATGTTACAGATAACATATTGTGTGCAATTCTGGTCACCCTTTTACAGAAAGGATATTATTAAACCAGAAAGAGTGCAGAAAAGGTTTACTAGGATATTACCGGGACTTGATGGATTGAGTTACAAGGAGATATTGAATAGGCTGGGACTTTTTTCTCTGGAGCGTAGGAGGCTGAGGGTTGACCTTATAGAGGTCTATAAAATAATGAGGTGCATGGATAAAGTGGACAGTCAATATCTTTCCTCAAAGGTAGAGAAGTCAAAAACTAGAGGGCATAGGTTTAAGGTGAGAGAGGAGAGATACAAAAGTGTCCAGTGTTCTGAACTGGAAAAAGGCTAAATTTGATGAAATGAGAAGGAATCTGGGAAGTGTGGATTGGCACAGGCTGTTCTCTGGTCAGGATGTAAATAGAAAGTGGAAGGCCTTAAAGGAGAAATTTTGAGAGTACAGAGTTTGTGTGCTCCTATCAGGATTAAAGGTAAAGTAAATAGGAATAAGGAACTGTGGTTTTCGAGGGAGATTGTAACACTGATTAGGAGGAAGACAGAGTTGTTTGAAATATATCGGCAGCAAGAAACAGATCAGATGCTCAAGGAGTATAAAAAATGGAAGAAGCTATTTAAGAGGGAAATCAGGAGGGCTAAAAGAAAACATGAGGTTTTTTTGGCAGACAGGGTGAAGGAAAATCCAAAGAGCTTCTATAGGTATTTTAGGAGCAAAAGGATAATGAGGAATAAAATTAGTCATCTTGAGAGACCAGAGTGGTGGGCTGTGTATGGAACCAAAAGAGATGGGGGAGATACTAAATGGGTTTTTTGCATCTGTATTTACCGACGAAATGGGCAGGGAGTCTATTGAAATAGGGCAAACAGGTAGGGAGGTCATGGAATCTTTACAGATTAAAGAAGAGGAAGTGCTGGCTGTCTTGAGACAAATAAGAGTGGATAAATCCCCAGGACTGGACAGGGTATTCCCACGGACCCTTGAGAGAGGATAGTGTTGAACTTGCAGAAGCCCTGGCAGACATATTTAAAATGTCAATATTCACAATGGAAATGCAGGATGATTGGAGGGTGGCTCATGTTGTTTCGTTGTTTAAAAAAGGTTCCAAAAGAAATCTGGGAAATTACAGGCCGGTAAGTTTGACATTGGTGGTTGGCAAGTTATTGGAAGGTGAGATAAGGGATAGGATCTACAAATATTTGGAGAGACAGGAACTTATTAGGGAGAGTCAACATGGCTTTGTGAGGGGTAGGTCATATCTGACCAATCTATTAGAGTTTTTAAAGGAGGTCACCAGGAAAGTGGATGAAGGGAACATAGAACATAGAACATAGAACATTACAGCGCAGTACAGGCCCTTGGGCCCTCGATGTTGCGCCAGCCAGTAGACCCTCTAACCTAAACTATTCCAATATCATTCATATGCCTATCCACCGACCATTTGAATGCCCCCAAAGTAGGCAAGTCCACAACTGCTGCAGGCAGGGCATTCCACGCCCTCACCACCCTCAGTGTAAAGAACCTGCCTCTGACATCCGATCAGTCACTACCACCTCTTAATTTAAAGTTATGTCCCCTCGTGTTGGTCATCACCATCCGAGGAAAAAGGCTGTCACTATCCGCCCTATCTAACCCTCTGATCATCTTATATGTCTCAACTAGGCCACCTCCCAACCTTCCTCTCTCCAATGAAAACAGCCTCAGGTCCCTCAGCCCCTCCCCACAAGACCTGCCCTCCATACCAGGCAACATCCTGGCAAACCTCCTCCGCACCCCCTCCAACGCCTCCACATCTTTCCTACAATGCGGCGACCAGAACTGCACGCAACACTCCAAGTGCGGCCGCACCAGAGCCCTGTACAGTTGCAACATGACCCCACGGCTCCTAAATTCAATCCCTCCACCAATAAAAGCCAACACACTGCACGCCTTCCCAACAGCCCCATCAACCTGGGCGCCAACCCTCAGGGAGCCCCGCACGTGCACACCGAGACCTCTCCGCCCATCGACGCCACCAAGAGTCCCCCCATCAGCCCTATATTCCGCACTCCCGCCACTCCCACCAAACTGAGTCACCTCACACTTCTCCGCATCAAACACCATTTGCCACCTCTCGGCCCAGCTCTGCAACACACACACACAAATTCAGACACTTCCACACTCCTACCCATATACTGTCTCACAGAGGGAGGGTGAGATGGATAGAGGGAGGCTAAGGGGGACAGATGGTGAATGTGAGGAGCTGAAGTTTCCAGTTGAAGAGGTTCCCAGTGCCTCTGAGCAGCTGAACTGGGGGAAGACTTTGGGGCAGAGACTGTGCTGCTGCTGCTGTTTCCCCTCCTGGCCACCAAGGTGGTGAATGTTGTTTACCTGGATTTCAGCAAGGCTTTTGATAAGTTCCCCCATGGGAGGTTAGTTAGGAAGGTTCAGTCGCTAGGTATACATGGGGAGATTGTAAATTGGATTAGATACTGACTCAATGGAAGAAGACAGAGAGTGGTTGTGGAGGATTCCTTGTCTGCGTGGAGACCTTTGATTAGTAATGTGTCGCAGAGATTGGTGTTGGGTCCACTGTTGTTTGTCATCATTGTTATCAATGATCTGGATGATAATGTAGTAAATTGAATCAGCAAATTTGCTGATGATACAAAGATTGGAGGTGCAGTGGACAGTGAGGAAGGTTTTCAAAGCTTGCAGAGGGACTTGGACCAACTACAAAAATGGGCTGAAAAATGGCAAACGGAATTTATTGCAGCCAAATGTGAGATGTTGCACTTTGAAAGGACAAACCAAAGTAGAACGCCCAGGCTAAATGATAGGACTTTGAAGAGTGCGGTTGAACAGAGGGATCTGGGAATACAAGTACAGAATTCCCTAAAAGTGATGTCACAGGTGGATGGGGTCTTAAAGAGTGCTTTTGGTACAACGCCCTTTATAAATCAAAGTATCAAGTATAAAAGTTGGGGTGTTATGATAAGGTATATAAGGCATTGGTGAGGCCAAATTTAGAGTATTGTGTACAGTTTTGGTCACCTAGTTACAGGAAGGATGTAAATAAGATTGAAAGCGTGCAGAGAAGGTTGACAAAGATGTTGCTGGGCCTTGAGAAGCTAAGTTACAGAGAGAGATCAAATAGGTTAGGACTTTATTTCCTGAAGCCTAGAAGAAAGAAGGGAGATTTGATAGAGGTGTATAAGATTTTGATGGGTATAGACAGAGTGAATGCAAACAGACTTTTTCCACTGAGGCTAGGGGAGAAAAAAAACCAGAGGGCATGGATTAAGGGTGAAAGGAGAAAAGATTAAAGGAAATATTGGGTTGGGGGGCAGGCTTCTTCACGCAGAGAGTGGTGGTGTGGAATGAGCTGCCAGATAAAGTGGTAAATGCAGGGTCACTTTTAACATTTCAGAAAAACTCGGACAGGTTCATGGATGAGAGGGGTGTGGAGGGATATGGTCCAAGTGCATGTCAATGGGACTAGGCAAAAAATGGTTCAGCACAGACAAGAAGGGCCAAAAGGCCTGTTTCTGAGCTGTAATTTTCTATGGTTCTATGGTTCTAGGAGCAATTTTTTCACTTGGAGAGTGATGAGTGTATGGGACAAGCTGCCAGAGATAGCAGTAGTAGAGGCAGGTACAACTTTGTCTTTTAAAATGCATTTACATAGTTACATGGGTACAATTGGTATAGAGGGATCTGGGCCAAATACGAGCAATTGGGATTAGTTTAGGCGTTGTTTAAAAAAAAAGAACCGCGTGGACAAGTTGGGCTGAAGGACCTGTTTCCATGCTGTAAAGCTCTATGACTCTATGACTCTCATCCACTATTGTGTAGTGGGAGAACAGGAACATTGGTCACTGACATTCCCTGTGCAAACAGAGAAGAATGCATTGCATTCCCTCTTTCATGGGAGAAGCAAATAAAATGACCACTCTACTTGAGTGACCACTCTACTGGATAGCAAGCTTTTCTATGATAATGCAATGCGTCATTAACTACACACATGAGGCAGGATTCTCTGGCCTCCCAGTCGTATATGTCTGAGCGGCAGGGGGCACAGTGCAATTTGCCGGTGGTGGGATTCTGTGGTCCCTCTGCTATCAATGGGATTTCCCACTGCAGCCACCCCATGATGCCAAGAAACCTGCATGTGGGATGCATTGCAGGCAGGACCAGAAAATCTCACTGAAGGGATGGAGAATACTGGCCATATTGTTTTGTGAGCACCTCATATAATTTCAGTGTTATATAGAATCGACAAAGGACACCACATCCTTAAAGTCCAGATGCTGTGTGTGCATACTGAGTGCACGATATGGTTCAATGCTTGGTAACCTGGCAACAATCACTGCATTCTCTGCATTGAAACCACCATGAGAAACGAGGGAGTGGTTTCTGAACACAAAGGTTGCCTGCTGACTATGTGTTTCATGACTGTAATATACAATCCAAATACCTTGCTAATGGCCAGTGTGCACTTAATGACAGCCATGCTGCCACACAAAATGCAATCAAGCAGCTAATTGCAGTGCTAAACAATGCTTCTGATGACAATACCTTGCGGGAGGAGCTCTGCAACATTCACTGGGGTGCATGGCACAATTCAATGTGATCTGTTGCATCCTGTGCAATCTTAACAATATGAGGGCAGCCATTCAACTCCTGATCTCGTTACAGCATAACTATGGACAAAAGAGCTCAATCAAGAGGTGAACTGAGAGTGACTGTCCTTGACATCAAGGCAATGTTTGATTAAGCATGGTACCAACGAACCCTAATAAAATTGAAGCTAATGGGAATCGAGGGAAAACTCTTCACTGTTTGGAATCATACCTGGCACAAAGGATCGTTTGTGATCACTGGACACCAATCATCTCAACCTCAGGAAGTTGCTGCAGACTTGTACTAAGTTGCCGTAGGTAGTATCCTAGGACAAGCCATCTTCGGCTGCTTTGTCAATGACTTGTCTCCAATAGTAAGGTCTGAATTGGGGCTGTTCATTGCTATTCAGCACCATTCACGACTGCCCAGATACCGAAGTAGTCCATATCCATATGCAGCAAGTTCTAGATAGCATTCAGGGCTTGGGCTGAGAAATGGAAAGTAACATTCACACCATGTAAATGTAAGGCAACAATCATCTCCAACAAGAGAAAACCTAACCATCATGAAACCTAATTAGCCATGATTTTATGCCCACATTTGCACAAATGCAAAGGGTGAAGCGGGCTCAAAATATCACAAAACACAGAAAGCGAGATCTAATTTTCTGATTTTTCAAACCTTCTCCCTTCTCCCACCCCCACCAGTGATAGTAGTTAGCATTGTTGTCTCACAGTGTCAGGGACCCAGGCTCAATTCCAACCGCGGGTCACTGAGTACGCGGAGTCTGCGTGTTCTCTCCATGTCTGTATGGATTTATTCCAGGTGCTCCGGTTTCCTCCCATAGTCCAAAGATGTGCAGGTTAGGTAAATTGGCCATGTTAAATTGGCCCTAGTGTCAGAGGATTAGCAGGGTAAATATGTGGGGTTACGGAGATGGGGCTTAGGTGGAATTGTGGTCAGTGCAGACTCAATATGCTGAACAGCCTCCTTCTGCACTGTAGTGTTTCTATGATAACAAGGTTCCCACTGAATATATTTAAATACAATTACCTGGCTTCCCCACTGTATCTTTCCCCCAAGATCCAGAATTTCCATCACATCAGCAATGTTTCCAATTGTTTTTTAAGAATGGAAATCTGGCAAAGGGAACCTGCCAGGACACAACTAGGTATTGCTCCTGAGGAGAGCATGACATACCTGGACAGTAGCTTGGCATTTCACTGCCACTGCCTTGGCAACATCCTGGCACAGACCATTTCTTTAACTTGACCATGTGCTAAAGAGGGCATAGAAACACGTATCTCTATCTTTCCAAAATCCTTTCCTCTTCACTTATGCCTTTAAGAAATCAACTGAACGTCAATTTACATTTTTGTTAAATTCTCACATGTCTTTATGATGTTATCAGCCTTCCATTTCATTATGGGCTGGAATTGTGTCTTCATTCTGTGGTGTGGCTATTTCATTTTCGCATGATTTATTCAGATTTTCTCTTTCTCACTGGCAGTAACTCATTTTTTCAATCTGATTCAGCATTATGACAGTTTAAAATGTTTGTTTTTTGTTTGCTTACAGAATCGTCTGCCACCATGTTATGTTGTCTGGTTCCCATAAATTAAATATATTCATCCTTTAGACTTAAAATATTGGAACTTCATTGAACATATTTCTTGCTGTTCTCCCTGTGACTAGTGGACAGATTGTTACTCAGCGTATAACTGTTGTGCAACAATGAATGTGGCAACCCTAGACATATATTCACAAACAATTAGTTTTTAGTTTTTTACTGGTAATGTAACAATATAATAGGTGGTGTTTCCATGTGTCTGCTGCCCTTGTTCTATTAAATGGGAGAAATCACAGGTTTTGAAGATGCTATCAAAGAACCTTTGGCAAGTGTACCTCGTACACTGATAGTGGAGGGAGTGAATGTAGGGGTGGATGGGATGCTGGTCAAGTAGTCTGCTTTGTCCTTCACTAGTTGTTAGAGCTGAATACTTCTCGGCAAATGGATCTATCACATCTCTGACTTGTACTTTGTAGCTGGTGGAAAGGCTTAGGGGTATCAAGAAGTGAGTTAGTCACTGTGGAATATATATAGAGGTTGTCTGGATGTCTTTCTGGTTCTGTATTGATGCAGTATCTCTCGCCTCCTGTCCACTTTCTGCACAAAAGCCTGAAGTACTGCATCAGCGAGGCAACAGCCTAGTGATATTATTACTACACTATTAATCCAGAAACTCAGTTAATGATCTGGGGACCTGGGTTTGAATTCTGCCATAGCAGGGGGTGGAATTTGAATTCAATAAAAAATATCTGGAATTAAGAGTCTACTGATGACCATGCCCATTGTCAATTGTCAGTAAAATCCATCTCGTTCACTAATGTCCTTTAGGGAAAGAAATCTACTGCCATTACCTGGTCTGACCTACATGTGACTGCAGAGCCACAGCAATGCATCATTAACTCTGAACTGCCCTTGGGCAACTAGAGATGGACAATAAATGCTGACCAACTAGTGACGGCCATGTCCCATGAATGGATAACAAAAAGCCTTGGAGCATTACGCAATGTTCTTCATGCTCAGGCACTCTTATCCAATCAATTCCAGCATCTGCTGTATCAGAAACCCTTCTCCTTTGAGAAGTGATTTTGCAGGTTAGCTTTAACTTGCATATCTCTGTTGAAGCATGCACCTATTCAACAGTAGACATAATAAACCGGTAGCACAAAGTTTGACCACTGCTGGTGTCAGTAACAACAATTTAAATGTACATCACTATCCCTCACCTATTTTTGGGTCATCAAATTTCCCAGCTAAAGTCTCCAACACATAGCAAAAAGAGAAATTATCTATGCTTTAAAGAGGAAGACAATCACATCAGAGTAATATAGAGACCAGCTGGAATTCTCTTGTGGGTTTAAAGCAATAATCAATTGTCAAGACATAACACGCATAAATTTGCTAGCCCTCATGATAAATCTCAGGGGAAATCTCATTGAATTAGGGTCACCCTGATCCAAACTGAATGCAATCCCATTAGGGTTAAAAGGATTAAAAGGTGTGTTTCTTGTAGATTTTAGGAGTTTACAAAAAAGGATGTAAATCTAGGAATAAATGATCAATTGGCTTTCTTTAATGGCCAAAATCAAAAAATATTCTTTGCGAACTCCACTACAGTCCTAGCTTTGAATATAGCATCAGTTAATTATGGATGGACAAATTACTCTGCGCGTGATGAATGTAATTTGGTGGGAATTTAACTCACAACTGATTTAGCTAAGTTAAATAGTTCTTCCTGTTATACTCAGCTGAACATATTCTAAAATGCTACCCAGTAAATTGAGTAACTCTAAGCTATTATCAGCTATACAGCATGTCTCAGTTTTTCATCAGATATATTTAAGGTATATGAACCTATGCAAAGTACAAGGTTATATTTTACAAATTTACTAGGGGCAGCTCTTACTATAAAATTAATGGTCTGAAAATCCTAGTGAGCTCACTGGCCTTCCTGCCTGAACTCCTGACATGGTTCCTGCTACATGAGGCTCCAAGCAAGGAGTGCAAATTTGTCAAATCCACCCTCCAGTCACCATAAGATTATCCATTACCTAGAGATTGGCTTGCCCTATTATGTTATTTAAAATCAGGTATAAGAAAGTTTACTGTGTGCTGATTCACTGAATCTTCCCATGTTAAATCATGGTTCAACATTCAGCCAATACTCCATTAAGAATATAACTTGATTCAATGACTGTGAAGATTTCCACTTGAAAATTATTGATTTTGATTTTATACTAAATCGATATGTATGTTTATAAGTGTTTTCAATTATGAAATCTTAATACTTGCACTTCTTCTGCAAAAGGCACTCTGCAGTATCTGATGTTTAGCATGGTTTGTCACATGTCACCATATGACTCTATCTCAATAACAAAATAAAATGTCTTCACTACATTAATCTCAGCTTGATTCATCAACAATCCCAAGAGTTCTTGAAACAGATGCAGCCATACTAATTAGATGTGCTACTTTCCTTACTGTCCTCTGTAAAATCGACACCTATTTTGAGCTGAATCTCTTGGGTTAGTAATAACCCTCATACCACATGACAGAATGTGCTGAACAATTCTGAGGAGAAAGTGCAATGAGCAGTGATTGCACACCCCATTACTTTCACCAAAAGCCCACTGCACAAGTGGCATGGCAGATGTGTCCTTGCTTGCAAGAGCACATGAGTGCAAACGCAATCCCCAAACTATTCTAATCACCTACCAAATCCGAAAGCAGTCTCCAATTACAAATACAAGATTCGGCTATCTATGATCTTTGCAGAGATGCCAATTTGTATTTATCTTGTAAATTCTTAACTCAAATTTATTCCTTTATTTATCAATTTATAAAAAAGCAGAACATGGCATGCTCATTTTGACACTTGATGTATTATAGCAGACTCCTTTGCTCCCATTTATTTTATCTCCATGTCAAGTCTGATTAATTCAGTTCTTATGCTAACATGCATATTTCATTTAATATTTCTAATCAATTTACCACTCAGATCTTTGAAATTGTTTTATAATGAATATGTAATTTTTCTTGCTGGTTCTCTGGATTTTCATTTTGACTGGTATGTGCACAATTAGTTTCATAAATTGCCTTTCTATTCTTCATCTTTCCCAAATTTAAGGAGACTTTCTTAAGCTCAAAGGAAATTTATTCTTGTTGTCAACTGATTTTATGCCCAAAATTGTATCAACTCTCATTATTAAGCAACTATGTTTTAGTATGATCCATGTTGGTTAGGAACACCACACCACCTAGAAATTTCATATCGAACAAAATAAAATAAAGTTATCATCCTGATAAATAATACACATATAATAATTTAGAACATAAACAGGCACTACAGTGCTAGACACCAAAAACAAACTATCGTCATTTCTTGGCACTAAACTAAAATGATTGATTTTGTGTTATTTACCATACTTATTTTATGGACGTTTAATATCTAATTTAATTTTAGTACAGATAGGCACTTTAACACCCAACGAATCAATCGTCCTTACAAAAGTCATACGCTTCACAATGAATAATATACACATTGCAGAGATTATATACAGAATGGAGAATGTAAATTGGAATATTAGTTAGAACTTTGGTAGCCACTGATTGACCTCAAGAATAAATTAGACATCCCTGTCAATCCCTATGAGCACACATATTTTCAAGCTTTTTCTGATTAAAATAAATAGATAGCAATTGGTTTGAACATTTTGCTCAAACAGTGAGAATATCTTACATATGAACCCAATGTCATGGACTGAACTAAACTTAGGGAGCTTGTATATTTCCAGTTTATAAAGAACTTTTGGAGGAGCTAAAGAAGATTTTCTGTTAAATTGAGCAATGTTTTTAATTAGAACCTGTGTGTGCAAGTTTGGAGGCTGCCTGGTAACCCAATCCATTTTATAGGCAGCAATATCCAGTTTGAAGTTTAGGAGCAAGGCTCCAGCAAATATAGAATTTTTACCAGGCTGCTGTCAGGCAGCTACCCAAGAGCAATGTGTATTGATGTGGGCTCTATGTCTACATTAATTGCAGTCAAATAACCTAGCAATGCATGTGTGTCAAAAGGGCACACAAACATAGGTAAGCCCAATAGGATCTCTGCAGGGCCATTATGGTGGCCATTGGCAGAGCTTCCACAAGTATAGGCAGGACTAATGACATTGTTTTTAAATGCTTCCCTACAGGCTTGATACTTCAAAATACAAATACCAGGCAATAGGCATCGGGCTTAATTTGAGTTTTGGTCAGTGTTCAGACCACTTGAAACCTAGACTATCCATTTTAAAACTGGGTGAATGGCCACACTCATTAGAACATTCTGCAGACTTATATGTATCTCTGCAGTTTAGTGGTTATGATTTTAACTTCCTCTGCCAGGTTTCTGCCAGGTCTGAATAATAACCTACTCTTTCGTGCATGACATAAATTACATTAGCACCAAGCTATATGGGTCCTCTTTCATTATTTGTTGAAGATTTGTATGGGTGAATTGTGATGGCTTAACCTTCAGGCCAAACCTGCTGGAAGATGGGTTGTCAGAATGATGAAGCCCAAGAAATAAGTTTATCAGTTTAATGTTCAATTTCCTTATGGCCTCACAATGAAGCCTTGGGCCTTCCCTCTTCCCCTTCAATATTGACCTCAGCCCACATTGACCCATTTATTGATCTTGTGGTTCCCTGGCTATGGCCTCATGCCTGCAATCTTTGACACAACAACATCCAGGTTTGATTCAAGTGTGACTTTATGAAAAGTATGTTAATGAGTCTTGGCCATTAAGAACAACCAGCCATCCACATCGCTTGATACACTGCCCACTTCATTACTTGTGTTAATTGTATCAAATATCCCCTTTAAAATCCATGCACATCAATCATGGTCAGAACTATTAATTGCTTCAAGCATTAAAGGCATTCAGTGCAATCTTACAATCTTGTCCCATTCTTTGCTCAGTATGGCGAGGTTGTAAGGTTGCGTGCAAAGAGAAAAATTAGGTTTGTGTCCAATTTTGCGCCACATGTAATGTAGCCAGCACTATTTTGCCAGTGCAAAGCTGATTTGAATATTAGTGTCATTATTAGTATGATACTAATACTTTGTGCACAGCCATTTCTGGACTCACCCACACATACCAACTCACCAGTCAGACCTCTCATTGGCAAGGATCCCTCATAGTCCTCACCAACTGGGATCAGACATAATGATATGCTGCGGGACTCGGAGGCCATTGAAGCTCTCATGAGTCAGAAGCAAGGCTGGACAATGCCTACCAGGCACCCTGACACTGTCCACAGTGGACAGTGTCAAGGGGGTTGGGCCAGAGTGGGTGTGACCTGTGTGTGGGTTGGAGCTCTGTGAGGGGGATATGCAAAATCGGCTGCTGGAGTCGCAGAACATAAAAAATGGATGATCAGCAAAGGTGGGCTGATTGGCAAAGGGAGGTGTGAGAAGGGAGTGATCAGCAACAGGGAAGACATACAGAGTCTTAGGTGGAGGAGCTGCACTGTAGAGGGATTCATTTTGGAGGACTCATTGGGAGGGTCCTGATGCCCCAATGCCAACAAACCAAATTTCCAGGGCTGGTTATACTAGGAGACCTGGGCGCCTGCGCAACGGAGCCCCCAAGCACTTTGAAGCTAGCTTCACTGGTGAATTTTGGCTCCACCTCTCCAACTGGTGCAAATTGCTGTCCAAAAAAGTGACAGTGTCAGAAAATTTCATTGCCAAACCTGCCCAAAGAAAAGATCTGAAACATACCTGTTTTCAGATCTTTTCTTCATATGATTATGTCCATAAGCAGGATTTTCCAGCCAAAACCAGAAAATCCTGTCTGAGGTCAATGGACTTTTGCATGTTCCAAGACCCCACAATCCCCCCAACCATCCTCCTAAGATTCCTGTGGTGGGCAAGATGAGAGTACTCTCTCCATTGTCTCAGCTTTCAGAAAATGATCTGCTTTGATTATTGCAAATTTGTAAGACTTTTTTCTGGAAATACAATATCAAGGTTTAGAAAAGTATACAAAACCACTGAATGGGCAGAATTATCCTATCTGGAACTAAGTCCCATGGTGGGGACAGGAAATGTTTCCTCCTGTAATGACTGATGGGAAACCATGACATGTCTTCTGACCCTGAGTTCAATAATTATGCACCCAGGGATTTAGTGCAGGCTTGATGGCAAGTTTCCAGCCATTAAAGCCAGATGTCATATTGAAAAGATGCCCAACATGATGGATCTACCATTGAAGAAAGAAGTTAGTTCT
This sequence comes from Sphyrna mokarran, assembly GCA_024679065.1. NCBI lineage: Eukaryota > Metazoa > Chordata > Chondrichthyes > Carcharhiniformes > Carcharhinidae > Sphyrna > Sphyrna mokarran. The sequence goes on along the minus strand of JAGIQG010000001.1, from coordinate 102,589,032 downwards.
CCTTAAAAAGATTAATCTGCAGGAACATTCTGAGGTTGGAAAATGGACTTCCTTGATGACATTGAGGCTGTAAGATTCATCTGTAGATGCTCCCTACACCCATTGCTGTAATATTCCAGGGTCCAAAGTCACTGGTGGTCTTCATCCTAAACGCTGGATGGAATAGCTCCAGGCATTCTTCATGTGAGACCCAACATTTGCACATCACATTGTTCCAGGTGTGTTCTGGACCAGCCAATTTTCCCGCTGGTGTCAGGAGAATCGGACTTAGGTGGAAGATTCAGTGAGGTTCTCATCTACATCCCAGTAGTAGGATGCAAATCAGTTTCATGCCGATCTCCAGCGCGTTTCCCAATCCACCATGGCAGGAGCCAGCAAAAATTCTCAAAGGAAATTCACATTGTCATAAAACTGGTTTCTGAACCCTCACTAAATTGTCCTCCCACTGCGATTGAACTTGCCAGCAGGGCCATGGGAGAATTCCCCTGAATGTTTCATTATCCAGAACTGCTTTGGAACCAATTGTTAAAATATGGCTACAATTATTCAATGAACTAAAATATAAATGCTCTCCATCATAAATTTGCAGATAGAAGCAATCCTTGTCAGTTCATAAGTATTCTGACCAAAGATTTCTGCTACATCAAAAAAAAATCATGCAGTACTCAGATTTGAATCCAAAAGTCTCTGGCATTGAAAACCTTGGACATATTATCATATTAATAGAGGAACATTTAATTACAGGATTAGCAGAGCACTGGAAGGTAAAAGAAGACCCTGGCACCGAGATTTACAGCAATTCACTTCCCATAAAGCATCGGTGATGTATTGCCTTATATAGAAACTGCATCCATATCACTTCGAACTTCATTAACCTCAGCATCATATCAGAGTAAATGAATGCAAACATGCTGCAGTACTCACAGGTCAGATTCTGCCTGGAATTTATGCTTCCTTACTTAGGTATGCTGCAACATCAGCCCATTCACTTACTCACCTTGGAGCGTGACTGCAGGAACAAATTCATTGCAAACAACTAAAGCAATTCAAAATGAATCATTGCTGACATTTCCAATTTTTTGAATAATGTCAATGGTACCTATAGACCTTTGCTTTGGCATTCAGAGAACAAAACTTACAAAGGCTTTTCAATTCTGCTTCCTTACATTGGTGTGACCAAATTGTTGTGACTTTCTTACATGGAATAATTCTCAAATGTATGTGTACGTAGGAAATATAAGCTTTCACTTGATCCACACAACAGCAATTAACCTTTATGTAGTACATTTAATATAGAAATTATTCTAATGAATGAAGAAAATGATCACTGAATCAAAGATGGAGATTGTAGATGATGGGAGGGGGGTGGGAATTCTTCTGCCCTGCTTACACCTGCACAGATCGCGTTATGGCCAGAAACTCTCACAAAGGGGCCATTACACTATTTGTGCCAGGAAGAACTCATTTTGAGATTCTTCCCACCTCCTAACTGGCGACATAATTTGCTTCATGACCAGCAAGGCCATGAACCAGATTAGCATATTTAAACCCTCATTTAAATCCATTTTTTCTATTAGAAGCAATATGTATATCGTTCCCAGAATTCACCCAGCCGCTGTACAATGTAAAGCCAGCAGGAATCATTATTGGTCTCTACAAACAGAGACTAGATGTGATGAGCATACTGGGCAATGCTCAGAGGCCATTGAAGTCCCCAGATGGCCAGAGACATAGATGGGCAGTGCCCCAGCACACTGGCAGTGCCAATCTTGCAGTGCCAAGGGGTGGGACCTAAATAGGGCCATGAGGCGGTAGTGTGAAAGCGGGCAGGGGTGAATGAGGGAGGGGAGTCATGAAGGAAGATCCTGAAAGGGGAGGGAGCTGAAGGGGGGAATTTTGGTAACCCCATAGTGAAGTTTTTCTCACTGGGGGGCTGGGAGCGGTTGCAGATATCACAGTTGAAGGGGAGAGGGACCAAAAACTGGGGGGGGAGGCATTCTTTGCCAGCAAGAGGGGATGAGGGGGGGATTTGTAGGCTCTAAGGAGCCAGTCTTCTTAACGGCAACATGAACTCTCACATGTCTTTCCTGGTGAGAATCACCTTAAAATCCAAAAAAAATCTAAAGGAGAGTGGGTTGCAATCTGGATTGTGTCAATCAGCCTAGTGGGAATCATCCACTCTTCCAACCAGGGAAACACATTTTTTGGGAGAATTCTTTCCTAGGTTCTTAAAGGGGATAGATTTTGGCAAAGGGGAATCTGCTCATGCGTGTTAACTGTGTTTTTATGGTATTTTCTTGACTTTTCCATTAAAGATAAAGTGGACAAGCAGAAGAATTCCAGCAGAAATTCACCCATTGTGATATTCCTTCAGGCAGAAAGGACAGAAAATAAATAGAGAGATAGGAAGGGTCAGAAAAATGAGATTATCTGGTTGTGCTATCCCCGAGACTAGAAATTCCTGCTCAAGATTACCGGACCTTTAAATGGTCAGTCAAATTGTCTGTCCTGTCTATGATGGTTCCTGTAGTCATCAAGACCAGAAAATTTATCTGTAATGTAATATGAAAGCAAATGAAGGCAGATATGTGGATCAGGAATGTAATGTTAATATGTGAATGTACAAAGCATTAGACATGCAGTTGGAAATAGAAGAACGAATTAGAAGGGAGGGACACAAATGATAATGGAAATTTGGCTTCAGCCATTGGTCCAACGACCAATGGTTGAGTGTATCAATATATGCAGTCAAAATTATGCAAGGGAATTAAAAGGTGAGATTAAAAAAAAAAGGTTTAAGAGAGATGGCTGATAGAATGAAAGGAAAACAGCTTTTTTTTGATACATAGAACTGAAAGATAACCAAGGAAGTGATCACTTAGAGTTAAAGTTATCCTATACTTGAGAAAGTATACTTACAATTTTTGGAGGATCTGTAAAAGAGGCACTACTTTTAACGTTTCCAAAAACAACTTCAAGGATAAAAGAACTGAATGATGACCACATAACTCTCCCGTTCTAAAAATGGAATCGTGCAGGAAATTATTGGCAAATCAACTTTGCCTTGATTGTGAGTAAACTTCTAAAGCCCTTGGGGCAACTTCCAACTAAAGGGAGGAAACTGGTGGTATCAGCCCCTACTAAAAGCCATCCAATATTTGATTCCATTGATTTCATTGGAATGGAAAATGAGGCAGAGTGTGTACTAGTGATAAGGCATTGGTAAAATGCACATTTACCCAGGAGCTACCAGTCAAAGATTGGTCTGTCATCAGCCAAATTCACTTCACCCTATTGATAATATGTTGTTGCATTAGTAATCCTGCTCAGTATAAAGAAAAACCCCAAATTCAGACATTTGGGACATATGTGTTTGGCTGAGGAACCGATGATGCAAAGCTACCACCATCTGTGAGTTTATGGTTCAATGCCTTGAATTCAGAATTCTCTTAAACTGCTGGTCAAAGATTGGTGGATGCAGTTCAAGTTCCAGCCAAGGAATCCAATTACTGCCTGAAATCATCCTGTTCAATAGAGGTATCTCAATGTCACCAATACACATATGGGGAAAGTTCTTGCCTGTGTTAAAAATGTAAAATTTTAGAGCATGGTGAGAAAGAGGATCTTAGCATACCAAAGCATTTAAATTGAGGAAACGTGGGTTTTAAAAGAGTCAAGCAGTCCTGAGAACTTTATAAATCCTCAAATTTGATACTATATTGGATTCACATTCCAATTAGTTTTGTACTGAAGCATTGTGAGACTACAGGAGCTATTCTCCCAGCCCCCAGAGCCACTTTTATAGCAGAGCAGGTCAGGAGACTCAAGCAGAGGCTGATTCACGGGCATTCCACTGGGGGCCACGATCTCCTTGAGTCTCTGGGCACCAAATTTGAGGCGCCATCAGCTCTGCCCCAGAAATCAGTACAGAGCTTAATAATTTTTAGTAATTCTAATTTTAATATTATTTACATCTAATTAGGAGACCCAGGACTGAAATCTCTGGGACTATTCCCCCCCCACCCCCACCACCATGAGAAGTGTTTCACTCCAGTGGTGTTTACAATAGCTCCACACCTGCAGGGAGCTGGTGTCGCGGTAAGGTGCTTTTTTGGAGAGTCAGTGCAGACTTGATGGGACATGGCCTTCTTCTGCACCGTAAGGATTCTATGATTCTATAGATTCCATGGAAAGAGCATAACCTGCATCAACAATATAAGAAAGTCATTCAGAAATTCAATAGGGAACTCAGAAGAAACCTCTTCAGCTGAAAGTGTTAAGGATATGGAATTCACTACTCCACAGACTGCCTGAAATGAATATTTTAGGTGCATTTAAATGGAAACTAGACATGCATATAAAGGAGAATGGTTACAATGGTAGATTTAGATAAGATGGGGTGATGTGTCCTCAGTACAGCATAAATATCAGCATGTACTAGTTGGTCTGAGGGGCCTGTTTCTATGCTGTCTATCCCATGTGATGTTTACTTTGATTAACACTAAGATTTTCCAGTCCTCCTCCTCAATTGCCGCCTGTTTTATCTTTCCTATAGCATCTGCAACATTGAACATTGACTTGCTAGTCCTGCCCTCCCTGGCCTTTGTGTAATATTCTATAGGATTCTATAATCCTACAGTGTAGAAGGAGGCCATTTGATTATGTACTGACCACAATCTCACCCAGGCCCTATCCTTGCAATCCCACATATTTACCCTGCTAATCTTACTAAGGGGCAATTTAGCATGACTAATCCAACTTTCGGACTGTGGGAGAAACCGGAGAATTGTATGAAGTTTGCACATTCTCCCTGTGTCTTCGTGGCTTTCCTCCAGGTTCTCCAATGTACCAAAATGCATTACCTCGCATTTGTCTAAATTAAACTCCTTCTGCCATTTGTCAATCCTCTGGCCCAATTGATCAAGATCCTACTGCAATTGGAGATAATCTTCCTCAATATCCACTATGCTAGCAGTTTTGATATCACCTGCAAACTTACTAACCGTGTCCCCTATATTCTCATCCAGATCATTAATATAAATGACAAATAACAGTGAGGCACACCAATGATCGCAATTTTTTTACTCAGAGGGTGGTGACAGTCTGAATGAGATGCCCAAGGTAGTAGTAGAGGTGGGTATAATTTTGTCTTTTAAAAAGCATTTAGACAGTTACATGGGTAAGAGAGGTATAGAGAGTTATGGGCCAAAGGCAATTGGGACCAGCTTATTGGTAAAAACTGGGCGGCATGGACAAATTGGGTTGAAGAGTCTATTTTTATGTTGCAAACCTCTATAACTCTATGACTTTAAAATATATTTTCCACAGGAGGGCTAACATAATATTTCATATGTAGTTCCATGCAGAAATTGTTGAATATCTTGTAAATAATTGGATTAAATTAGTCTTCAGAATGCAGCAACTATGTATTTTTATTCCTATAACAACTAATAAAAATGTTTCATGAAAATAGTGACTGAAAATTGTTCACAAAGTTCATCTCCTATCTACCAATAATGTTAGATGCATCAAAAAGAATAGACTTAACCTTTGCATACAGCACAAGCCAAAAACAATATTTCATTTCTTCTCCCTGTCAGAATCTCTTGTGCTGTCCAATTGTGAGGATAAACCAATGAGATACTTCAATAGGTAAAAATATATTTTAGTATTTAACATTCAGCTCAAGCAACTGAGCAACAAATTCATAATAGCACTGTCATTTATTGGTGGCTGGACACTGATTTATTTCTGTAATTCCTTCTAAGGTTTGCTGACATCCTAACTGGAATTGCAATTCAATAAGCATTTTAGGAGATGTGTTAATTTCAGTGAGAAGAGTTCATTCTACATTAATGTACTGGCCAATTGGTCTCATAAAAGCTCAAATGAACATAAACAACTCAGGGAAACCAACTCCAACATGAGCACTGTGGAACATTAGCAATTCCACAGTGAGGCGACACCAATTTCAATGCACATAATGGATGTGCTCCCATTCTGACTAGAGGTTAGGGGATGTGTGCAAGTGCCAGTATCATTTTATGTGCCAGTTCTAACATATTTATAATGTGAATTTAACCTGATATGCTTTGCGCATAATGGAAGAAAATAAACACTGAAACCGTAATTTGTAATGAAGTTATAAAAGGCTTCAAAAAGTTACAAAAGGTTTCAGTGGTAGTACACCTAATTTGCATGGGCTAGGCAGACTTGAGCAGTATTAGAGGCACATTTTTGGTGACCATTGCCTCACGTGGCAGGAAACTCTGGTGCTCACTTGCTATTGCACTGCGCAATTGACCAGAACCTACTTTGTCGCTTTGTTCTTCTTGGGTTCTGTGTAAGGCTTTGTCAGTATTTGATATAAAAAAATTAATTGTGGTCTGGGGGAACACTATGAATGGCACTTTATGACCACATTGTGCCCATTTTGCATTGGGAAAAAGTCATAAAATCGGGCATGACGCAACTACTGGGAATGGCACTGGTTTTAGAGGCTCACCTGATGAAGGAGAAGTGCTCCGAAATCTCATGATTTCAGATAAATGGACTTTAACTTGCTGTCGTAAAACTTCTTACTGTGCCTACCCCAGTCCAATGCCGGGGTCACTATATCTTGACTAAGAATTCTGTACAAAATCACCTGTTCCCAAACATGGGTGCAATAGTTTTCATGCTCCTTGTATTAGAGCATGACAGAGGGAATAAACAGAGGCAGCACTGAGTGAGGAAGATAAAGAAGGAGGAGGGGAACTAGGGCTCATGGAGGATTCCATATTGACTCAGAGCAATTTAGGGAGCAATTCTACTTAAATCTCTGAGAAGACCATTTCCTAAATGGAGCATCAAATAGCACCATATAGGTTGAGCTCAGAAATAAAAAGAAGACAGCCATACCACGAGGAGAGCATTCTTGACCCTGGAACACCTAGATAGCAAGAACACTTATGTCAGACTCCTATTTATTGACTACAGTTCAGCTTTCAACACTATTATCCCCACAAAACTCATCTCCAAACTCTGTGGTGTAGGCCTCCGCACGTTCCTCTGCAACTGAATCCTGAACTTCCTAACTCACAGACCACAATCAGTAAGGGTAGGCAACAACACCTCCTCCATGATCATCCTCAACACTGGTGCCCCACAAGTTTGTGTTCTTAGCCCCCTACTATACACCTGTGACAATGTGGCCAAATTCCCTTCCAATTTGATTTCAAGTTTGCTGACAATAGCATCATAGTGAATCGGATCTCAAACAATGACAAGATGGAACACAGTAATGACATAGAGAATCTTGTGAACTGGCGTAGCAACAATAATCTTTTCCTCAATGTCAATAAAACAAAGAAGATTGTCAGTAACTTCAGAAAGCATAAAGAAAAACGTGCCCCTGTCTACATCAATGGGGATAAAAGAGAAAGGGTCAAGAGCTTCAAGTTATTAGGTGTTCAGATCACCAACAACCTGTCCTGGTCAACCCCATGCCAACACTATAATTAAGAAAGCCCACCAATGCCTCTACTTTCTCAGAGTACTAAGGAAATTTGGCATATCAGCTACAACTCTCCCCAACATTTACAGATGCACCATAGAAAGTATTGTTTCTGGTTGTATGACAACTTGATATGGCTCCTACTCTACTCAAAACTGCAAGAAATTACAGAAGATCATGAATGTAGCCCAATCGATCATGCAAACCAGCCTCCCATCCATTGACTCTGTTTACACTTCCCGCAACCTCAGCAAAGCAGCCAGTACAATTAAGGATGCCACACACCCCGGACATTCTCTCTTCCATCTTCTTCCTTCGGGAAAAAGATACAAAAGTCTGAGGTCACATATCAACTGACTCAAGAACAGCTTCTTCCTTGCTGCTGTCAAACTTCTGAATGGACTTACCTTGCATTAAGTTAATCTTTCTCTACATCCTAGTTATGACTGTAACACTACATTCTGCACTTCTCATTTCCTTCTCTGTGAATGTTATGCTTTGTCTGTATTGCATTCAAGAAACAATACTTTTCAGTGTATATTAATACATGTGACAATAATAAATCAAATCAAATCAAAATCAATGAGCAGAAGGGAGCTAGAAGAGCAAATATGTTGGCAAATTTCTGAGTGTAAAAACAATAGAGAAGTAATAGTTGGAAACTTCAAATGCTCTAATGTCAGTTGGGATACAAACAGTTTGAAGGTCACAGAGGGTCTAAAATTCTTGAACTGCATTCAAGAGAATTTTTTTAGCCAGCATGTCACAAGCCCAAATTTACGGGGGGTGGAGGGGGAGGCGGGGAGGGCATCATTCTAGATGGAAGTCAGAATTCCCCAAACTTGCCCACAGCTGGGATTCTTTTGTCCTGTTGCTATGAATGGAGTTTTGACTGAGCACCAAATTCTTTGTTGTCACTGGCAGCAGTCATGTGGCATATGACATCAGAGAAATCCAGCCTTAGGGTGGAATTTTCCATCCCACCTTCCACGGGAATTGTAGTGAGCAGGACAGACCATGCAAAGGTCCTTTGATCTTGGGGCATTATTTTCTGAACTTGGGTGAATGCAACTGGAAAATCCCACACTTAGTCTTTAGAAATGAAGCTGGGCAAGTGAATGTAGCAGTGGTGGACCATTTTGAAAATAGTGACTATTATACAGTTAGATTGAGCATCATATAATAGAATACAGAGATAAAACAGAGATACAATAGAAGGTGGCATAGTACCCCACTGCACCAGAGACCCAGTTCAATTCACATCTTAGATCACTGTCAATGTGGAGTCTGCACATTCTCCCCATATTTGCGTGGGTTTCCTCTGGGTGCTCTGGTTACCTCCCATAGCCCAAAAGACATACTGGTTAGGTGCAAAGGAATTTTCCAGTTGCATTCACCCAGGTTCAGAAAATAATGCCCCAAGATCAAAGGACCTTTGCATGGTCTGTCCTGCTCACTACAATTCCCGTGGAAGGTGGGATGAAAAATTCCACCCTAAGGCTGGATTTCTCTAATGTCATATGCCACGTGACTGCTGCCAGTGACAACAAAGAATTTGGTGCTCAGTCAAAACTCCATTCATAGCAACAGGACAAAAGAATCCCAGCTGTGGGCAAGCTCTGTGCCCTTTACAGTGTTTGTAACCCAACTAACAATGTTAAATTCTCCCTTAGTGTACTGAAACAGGAACCAGAATGTGGTGACTAGAGGATTTTCACAGTAACTTCATTGCTAATGTACTAATGTAAGCCTACTTGTGACAATAATAAATAAACCTTAAACAGGAATAAATACTCTAAATTGGCAGAAGATAAATTTTACAAAGCTAACAGACGAACTGAAGAGAATGAACTGAATACAGCTTTAGAAGCAAAAAAATGGCAAATCAGTGGGAGGCATTCAAATGCAAGTTTCTATAGGCACAGTCCACAAAGAAAAAGGGTGGTACTGCTAAGTCTAGAGTCCCCTTGTTATCCAGGGCATACAAGATAAGATAAAGCAGAAAAATAAAGCCTATGACAGACACAATGACTTGACACTATAGGAAGCTTGGAAGTATTGAAAGTACAAGAATGAAGTAAGAATGGAAATTAGGAAACCAAAGAGAGGATACAACAAAAAAAATTGACAGGAAAAATCAAAGAAAATCTTAAAATGGTAACTTGTGAGTTGATGCAGAATATATAGGCAGGGTTCATTTTTAAAATTCATATATGGGATGTGGCATAGCTGGTCAAATCAGCATTTATTGCTCATACCTAGTTGCCCTTGAGAAGGTGGTGATGAGCTGCCTTCTTGATCCACTGCTGTCCCTGAGGCATAAATACACCAACTGTGCTATTAAAGAGGGAGGTCAGGATTTTGACCTAGCAAGTACAAAGGAATGGCAATATATTTCAAATCAAGTTGGTAAGTGACTTGGAAGGGAATCTGCCGGTGGTAGTGTTTCCATTTATCTGCTGTCTTATTCACGCAGAGTGCTGGAAATGTAGCTGTGGAGAGCACTGAGGTACAGGGTTGCAAATTGGGGAGTATTGTAGTAGATAGGGAGGATGTGTTAGAAATTCTCGAGGGTTTGAAGTTGGATAAGTCCCCTGGGCCGGACGGGATTTACCCTAGGATTCTCTGGGAGGCAAGAGAGGAGATTGCAGAGCCTCTGGCTCTGATCTTCAGGTCCTCGTTGGTTACGGGTGTGGTTCCGGAGGACTGGAGGATGGCGAATGTGGTCCCATTGTTTAAGAAGGGGAAGAGAGACCTTCCAGGGAATTATAGGCCAGTGAGTCTTACTTCTGTGGTGGGCAAGGTATTGGAGAGAATTATTAGGGATAGGATTTATAGTTATTTAGAGAGAAATGAATTGATTGGGATAGTCAGCATGGTTTCGTGAAGGGTAGGTCATGCCTTACTAACCTCATTGAGTTTTTTGAGAAAGTGACCAGAGAGGTGGATGGGGGTAAGGCGGTTGATGTAGTATATATGGACTTTAGTAAGGCTTTTGATAAGGTGGCCCATGGAAGACTTCTACAGAAAATGCAGATGTGTGGAATAGAGGGTGATTTAGCTAATTGGATTAGAAATTGGCTGGCAGATAGAAGACAGAGGGTGGTGGTTGATGGGAGATATTCATCGTGGAGTTCGGTGACGAGTGGTGTGCCTCAGGGGTCTGTTTTGGGGCCCCTGCTGTTTGTAATTTTTATAAATGATCTGGATGAGGGTATTGAGGGATGGATCAGTAAATTTGCAGATGATACTAAAGTTGGTGGTGTGGTAGATAGTGAAGAGGGGTGTTTTAGTTTACAGAGTGACTTGGACAAGTTGCAGAGCTGGGCCGAGAGGTGGCAAATGGAGTTTAATGTGGAAAAGTGTGAGGTAATGCACTTTGGCAGGAACAATAAATGTGTAGAGTATAGGGCTAATGGTAGGGCTCTTAATAGTGTTGAGGAACAGAAGGATCTTGGTGTATGTGTCAATAGATCCCTGAAAGTAGGCAGTCAAGTGGATAAAGTTGTTAAGAAGGCATATGGAGTCTTAGCTTTTATTGGTAGGGGGATTGAATTTAGGAGCCGCAGCATCATGTTGCAACTGTACAAAACTCTAGTGCGGCCGCACTTGGAGTATTGTGTGCAGTTCTGGTCCCCACATTATAAGAAAGATGTGGAGGCATTGGAGAGGGTACAGAGGAGGTTTACCAGGATGTTGCCTGGTATGGAGGGCAGGTCCTATGAAGAGAGGTTGAAGGATTTGAGGTTGTTTTCGTTAGAAAGGAGGCGGCTAAGAGGGGATCTTATTGAAGCATATAAGATGATTAGAGGTTTAGATAGGGTGGACAGTGATAGCCTTTTTCCTAGGATGGAGAAAGCTAGCACGAGGGGACACAGCTTTAAATTAAGGGGTATGAGTTATAGGACGGATATCAGAGGTAGGTTCTTTACTCAAAGAGTGATTAGGGAGTGGAATGCCCTGCCTGCAGCTGTTGTAGATGCGCCAAGTTTGGTGGCGTTTAAGAGGTTAGTTGATAAGTATATGGAAGAGAAGGGAATGGTTTAGTTAGGAGGGGCATTGCTTTTTATTTTGGTCGGCACAACATCGAAGGCCGAAGGGCCTGTTCTGTGCTGTATTGTTCTATGTTCTATGTTCTATGTCTTGTCCTTCTAAATGGTAGTCATTGTCATGTATTTGGAAAGTGCTACCTAATGCACCTTGTTGAGTTCCTGCAGTGCATCTTGTAGATGGTACACATGGCTACCATTGTTCGTCAGTGGTGGAGGAATAAATGTTTGTGGAAAGGTAGTAATTTTGTAGCTGCTTTGTCCTGGATGATGTTGAGTGTTGTTGGAGCTGCACTCATCCAGCAAGTGGAGAATATTTCCCTACACTCCTGACTCGATGATGGACAACTTTTGGGGAGTTAGGAGGTGAGTTACTCATTGCAGGATTCCTAGCTTTTGACCTACTCTGATAGCCACTAAATTTATATGGGTAGTCCAGTCTTTGGTCATGCTAATCCCCAGGATGTTGATAGTGAGGTATTCAGCGATAGTAATGCTATTGAATGTCAAAGCATGATGGCTAAATCTCTCTTGTTGGAGATAGTCATTGCCTGACATTTGTATGGCATGTTTGTTACTTCCCACTTGTCAGCCCAAGCCTGGATATCATTCAGGCCTTGCTACATTTCAACTTGAAGAGCTTCAGTATTTGAGGAGTCGTGAAAGATACTGGACATAGTGCAGTCATCAATGAACATCCCTACTTCTGAACTTATCATGGAGGAAGGTCACTGATGAAGCAGCTGGAGATGGTAAGGGTAAGAACTATATACCAAACCCTGAGAATTTGCTGCAGTGAGGCTCTGGAACTGAGAAATTGACCTCCAATCACACAACCATTCTCCTTTGTGCTAGATATGACTTCAACAAGCAGACCATTCTCCCCCTGGATTCCATTGACTCCAATTTTGCTAGGGCTCTTCAGTGTGATACTCTGTCAGGTGTTACCTTGATATGAAGGGCAATGACTCTTAATGAATACTTTGTTTTTGTCTTCACTAATGAGAGGGATGATGCAGATATACTAGCTAAAGAGAAATGTGAACTATCAGATGTAGGAAGCATCATGAAATAGGAAGTACTGGAGGGACTGGTATCCTTGAAAATGGATAAATATCAGAACCAGAGGATATCATATCCCATTCTATTAAAGGAAGTGAAAGAGAAAATGACAGGTGCCCCGTGGAGCATTTTCCAATCTTCACTAGATATAGGCAAGGTCCCAAAGAATTGAAGGTCTGCAATGTTGTACCAGTATTTAAAAAGGGAGAGAGGGATAGGCCAGAAATTATCGGCCAGTCAATCTGACTTTGGTCATGGGCAATTTATTGGAAAGAATTCTGAGAAACGAGATAAAATGTCACTTAGAGTGACATGAGTTGATCAGGGCTGGTCAGCATGGCTTCATTAGGGGAAAATTGTGTCTTATGAACTGAATAAACCTTTACGAGGAAGTAACAAGGAGGATTGAAGAGGGTAGTACAGTGGATGTTGTCTACATGAATTTCACCGAGGCATTTGACAAGGTCCCACATGGCAGACTGGTCAGAAAAGTGAGATCTCATGGGATACAAGGGAAGGTGGCAGGCTGGATCCAAAATTGGCTCAGTGACAGAAAAAAAACGGTAATTGTTGATGGTTTTTTTATTGAATGGAAATGACTCCCAATGGTGTTCCATAGGGCTCAGTGTTGGGGTCCCTTCTGTTTATTGTTTGTATTAATGATTTAGATTTAAATGTTGGAAGCAGGATTGGAAAATTTGCAGCTGACACAAACATTGATTGTGTAGTTGATAGTGAAGAGGAATGGCTGTCAATTCCAGAATGTTGTAATGGTCAGGTTGAATGAGTGGAGAATTCAATCCAGAGAAGTGTGAGGTAATGAATTTGTGGAGGGTAAACAAAGCAAGGGAATATTCAATAAGCAGGAAGATTTTGAGAAGGGTGGAAGAAGTAAGAGACCTTGGATGCATGTCCACAGATCTGGAAAGTGGCAGAATAGATGGACAAAATGATCAGGAAAGTATATGGACTGCTCTCTTTTATTGGGTGAGGTGTTGAATACAAAAGCAGGGATGTAATGATGGAACTGTATAAAATGCTGGTTAGGCCACAGCTGGAATTATGTGTACAGTTCTCATCACCACATTACAGAAGGACATAATTGCTCTGGAGGGAGTGCAGAGATTTACAAGAATGTTGCCAGAGCTTAAGAATTGCAGCTCTAAGAAGAGCTGGTAGGCTAGTGTTGTTTTCCTTAGAACAGAGAAAAGTAAGGGGTGACGTAACTGAGGTCCATAAAATTATGAAATGCTTATCAGGGTAAACAGGAAAAACTTTTTCCCCTAGCTGAGAAGTAAATTACCAGGGGACATAGATTTAAGGTGATTGGTACAAGGAGTAGAGGGGACATAAGGAAAAATGTCTTCACCCAGGGGGTGGGGGGCATTTGGAATTTACTGCCTAAGTCAATGGTTGACGCTGGAATATTCAGCTCATTTAAAAGGTACCTCAATCTGTAGCTGAGCGTTATCACATAAAAAGCTACAGACCGGCTGCTGGAAATTTGGATTAAAATGATCAGCTCTTTTTTCTTCTTTTTGACTGGTGCAGATATATGGGCTAAATGTCCTCTTTTGTACCATAAGCTTTCTATAGTTCTATGGTGTTGGGTGTCTCTGCTTCCCTAAGGAGAAACTCAAAGAATTTTGTTCTGCTACAACCATAAATGCAGTCCCGAGCAGGGCAAGGATGACACTGGTGTGGCTGTAAGGTGACCACAACATTGAACTTTGATACATCTGCCTCCTTTAAGGCTGAAGCAGGCAATATCTGCAACATTTCCCAGTTTGTGGTCCATTGTTGCACAAGTAGATAACTATGGCTCTCCATTCAGAATGCTGAATACATTTCATTCCTTCCTGCCACAAAAAAATACCAGAGCTAGCATATAGTTGTGCAAGGATTTTAGTCGTCCTATATGCAGGGAGCCAATAACTCCACACATGTCACTTTACAGCTGCCACATTTCAATTCCAAGATTTACCACTATCTAAAGGGATTTTAATTCCTTAATGTATAGCTAATTGCATGACAATGTCTGGTACTGCTTGCAATGGAAGCAAGAACACAGGTTCTTTGCAACCTTGTGCTTGCTTTGAACTCCCATCCAATTTTACCACCATAGATTCTTTCAGAACAGAAGGTAGCCATTCAACCCCACATACCTATGGTAGTATTTGAAAACTTTACATTGACGAAATGTTTATAAGGCTGGGGAATCTAAAATAGTGGGTCATAACCTCAAAATAAGAAATTGTCCATTTAGGTCAGAGGTAAGGAGAAATGTTTTTACTGAAACTTCAGAATTCCTTATCCCAGAGAGCTGTGGATGTTTAATCCACTGAGTGTATTCAAGACAAAGATTGATATATTTTTGGGTATTAAGAGAATTAAGGGATGTTCATATAAATAGGGAAATGGACTTGAGGTAGAGCCATGATCTTGTTGAATGGTGGAACAAGCTCACACAGCCAAATGGCCTACTCCAGATCCTACTTCTTGGATTTTTATATTCTAATGTAATCCCACAGTCCAACAGCAATGGATGCCCCCATGGCATCACACCTATGCCTCATCAATTATCATGCCAACTTTCTAGAGACCTTATGTTACTGGCCTTGATGACCACAACCCACTTGTCTTTTTCAGATAGCAGCATCCATACTACATCTCCTGCCTGGGTGATTTCTCCAAGACCCGTTATTCCTAGAGGTGGTGTTGAGACTGAAGACGTGCTGACCCTCCAAGTGACCAACAGCTTCTTGTCGTTCAGATTTCTGATGCTTGGTAACTGATTGCCTGCACCTTTACCAATTATTTCTTCTGTACTATATTTTTCTTTTCTTTTTAGAAGGATGCACATTGAACACATGCTGACAATAATTCTGCCCAGGCCCTATCCCTATAACCCTACATATTTACCCTGCTGATCCCCTGAATTAAGGGCAATTTAGCACAGCCAATCAAAGTAACCTGCACATCTTTGGTATGTGGGAGAAAGCCACACAGACACGGGGAGAACATGCAGACTCCACACAGATAGTGACCTGAGGCTGGAATTGAACCCAGGTCCCTGAAACTGTGAGGCAGCAGTGCTAACAACAGTGCCACCGTGCTACCTGAACTGCACAATGTTCCAATCTGATGATGAATGTGTGCCTGTATGAGAACAGCATTACAATTGTAATTTGGATTGTAGCTTACAAATCCAATCAAATCAGGCACTGCTCAGGCATTTCAATAGCCCCTAGTTTTTGGAAGAAACAATTGCAAACCACTAAAACTTTTTCTTTTTGCACTGTTGCAAAGGGTTGTGAATGTAGTCCATTCCATCATGCAAACCAGCCTCCCATCCATTGACTCCACTGACACTTCCAGCTGCCACAGGAAAGCAGTCAGCATAACGGACCCCACACACGTGGACATTCTGTCTTCCATTTTCTTCTGTCGGGAAAAAGATACAAAAGTCTGAGATTATGCACCAACTGACTCAAGAACAGCTTTTTCCCTGCTGCCATCTATCTCACACTAAGTTGATCTTTCTTTACATCCCAGTTATGACGGTAACACTATATTCTGCTTTCCTTCCTCGAAGAACAGTATGCTTTGCCTGTTTAGCATGCAAAAGACAATTCTTTTCACTGTCTATTAATATGTGTGACAATAATAAACCAAATCAAATGTTGGTGGGGTTCAAACTTGAAATTGTGTTGATGGTTTCTAAGGAGGTTTTGTAGTGCAGTGATAGAAGCCCTACTTCTGGGCAGAAGCTCTGGATTCAAATCCAACTTCAGGTATGATGGCCATAGAAGTGAATTCATAATCACATGATCAGTGTGTAAATCCTTCCAATATGCCTTTACAGCAAGCTATGAGAGTGAGGTCAACTATACTGTAGAAGGCAACACAAACCACTGCAGCACTTTTCCAAGGATCAGTCCAATGGAAGTGTATTGTCTCCAATACCCACTTGGGATATGCTACCTGATGGAGGAGGAGAATGGTTTCTGAAAGTTATTATTACATTTTTGTTTTCAATTTAGTGCTTGTACCAACAAAGCAAACATACTTTAATTAAAGAAAATGTTTCTAGGCTTTGGAAGAAGCCGGAAATGCCTTGTTTATTGCAATCTCTATTTTCTCTGTGAAGGTGATGTGTAGCCTTCTTCTTGAATCGTCTCAATAGTCTTTGTGGTAATAATCTTCTAAAACAGTTTTCAAGGATTATGAACCAGTGATGATGAAGAGTTGATGGTTCATGTCCATGTCTGGGTGGTGTGTGACTTGGAGGTGAGCTCCTGAGGTATTGCTGCCCTAATCATTCTTTGTGATATGTGTCTATGTGTCACTGGTCTGGAAGCTGCTGTCAAAGTAATCTTGGTGAGTTGCTGCAGTGTGAAATGCAGATAGTACATAAGGCAACCACAGTGCCCTCATGATGAAGGGATGAATATTGAATTCAGTGATAGGAGTGTCAATCAAGTGAACTGATTTGTCCTGTGACATTGTATCCATTACAGGGATTAAACTCATCTATACCAGTGGTGACTACCCAGTCATGTTTCTGACTTAAACTTTATACTTGGTAGTGAAGCATTGACAGATCAGGACATCTGTGATCTTGTAGCCAATATTGACATGACTGGTTCAGTTGAGTTTCTTTCTGGTCAGTGATGGCATTAATGACAATGCCTTGGAAAACTATGCAGAAATGATTGGATCTTGCCTTACTCGAGATTATTATTGCCTTGTTGTGACAAGGATGCACTGCAGCAACCAGAAAAAGCTTCTTCAATAGCAAATCCAAAATCTGTGATCTGAACCAGTTGAAAAGAGAAGGGTAGCTGTTGCACTTGAACACAATGACCTCCAAGTTCCTGTCCAAATCACACTCAATCCCTGCAGCATGAAGGATTAATGTTAAAGATATAACATCACTAGTGATGTAAGATCATTTGACAAGAGCATGGACAGAGTTTTATGTAGAGTCTCATACTGAGTCCATAGTGGAAACTGCTAGCAGAATATTCAATAAAAAAAAATACTTTGTTAACAGCATTGCCTCTAGCATTATTTGTAATATGTTTTGGAGTTCTCAAGATGCCTGTGTGAAAAGAAAATAAAGAAATAGAACATAGAACATAGAGCACAAACAGGACCTTCGGCCAACAAGTTGCATCAATCATATCCATACCTATCAGGCCTATCTATAACCTTCATTCCCATTAAATCCCATGTACTTATCCAGAAGTCTCTTAAAAGACTCCAACAAGTTAACTTCCACCACCACCAACGGCAGCCGATTCCACTCACTTACCACCCTCTGAGTGAAAAACTTACCCCTGACATCTCCTCTGTATCAACTCCCTAGCACCTTAAAGCTGTAGCGACTATTTCAGCCTGGGAAATAACCTCCGAGAATCCGCCCAATTATACCTCTCAACATCTTATAAACCTCTATCAGGTCATCTCTCAACCTTTGTCTCTCCAGGGAGAAAAGACCTAGCTCCCTCAACCTATCCTCATAAGGCATGCCATCCAATCCAGGCAACATCCTTGTAAATCTTCTCTGCACCCTTTCAATAGCTTCCACATTCTTCTTATAGTGTGGCACAGTTACTCAAGTGAGGTCTGACAAGGGTCTTATAAAGTTGCAGCATTATCTCTCGAAACCTAAACTCAATCCCTTGATTAATGAAGGCTAGTACACCATATGCCTTCTTGACCACATCGTCCACCTGCGAGGCTGATTTAAGAGTCCTATGGACCTGCATCCTAAGGTCCTTCTGATCGTATACACAGCTAAGAGTCCTACCCTTGACATTATACTCCTTGACATTATAATATTCCATTATACTGGAATATTTGTACCATTGGTAGGAGTATAATACCAATGGTACAAATATTTCAGTTGTGTGATCAGCAGTGGTGGCGCATCCTAATCACAAAGGAAAGGGACAGACGTAGGGGACAGGGTAAGGTGTCAAAAGGGGACAGGGTGAGGGAACAGAGCAAGAGGACAGGGACACATCCCAGTTAAAGAGGAGCAGAGAAAGAAGCTCCAAGTAAACAAAAAAGGTTGCGATTGGCGAGATTTAACTGAACAGGGCTCAGAAGGAGCATTTACAATTCAAGGAAGCATCTATTCTATGGGTGAAAGAAGGCCTAAAGAGGAGTGGTGTTTTGTTCTGCAGAGCCAAAGAACTGAAGTTGTGCTTGTGAGTTTGTACTAGAATGCAGACTTTGAAAACCAGAGGAATGGAATCTCAGGAGATGAGATTGAAATCCTGTGAGGCGGACCATCTTTGAGGCCATCTGAATTGGAGTAATATCTGGAGAAAATTCCAAGGCAAACTTCAAAAGTGAAGGCTGGAATCCCTCATGAGGGATCCAAGTTTCAATGAGATTGGTTGACTCACAGTGTTACTGGCATCTAGGTAGGGTGTTGAGAAAACCATGGAAACTGTTTTTGTTGTATCTGTCATTTATTGTGCAATGTGGTATGTTCAATCACAATTTGCCTGTTAATTCACATGTACATATTAACCTAAGCAAATACAATAAATTGCAATATCTTTCTGACCTTGTATTGCAAAGTTTGATTTTTGTTTGTTCAAAACCCGTGGAATTTTGTGCTTTTATTCTCTTAGCAAGAGAATAAAAGCACAAGTTTGATCTCAAACTTTGCCTACTTAAAACAAAAAGTTACTCCCTAACCAGATCATATGAAGAACTTGGGGATCTGGTCCAGGATCATAACACGTGACTCACCATCACTTTCACAAAGGCAATGAGGTGTGGACAATAAATACTAGCCTTGATAAAGAAAAATGAATTAAAATAAATATGTGCTACTTGTCAGATAAAGCTGAAATTGTGCTGGAGGCTGACATGCTTGCTGCATTGTGGGAACTGTTGATAAAATTCAGCTTTTAAAATTTTCTATTTTATTATAAATATTTACAAGAACACATCCAACAGTTGTTTTACGCGGAGGTCTGTTTTCATCAATCTTGTTGCAGCTGCTTTTTTGAGACAAAAAGCATGTTCCATGATATGAACACATACATCATCACTTGTCATTGCACTGGTGGAGATTCAAAGGTTTAGAAATCAAGAGAAATGATGAGTTTTACCTAATTTAAACAAACTACATTGAAATGATCACATTTCCGATTCTGCTGCAAAGTACTGCCGTCTTTAATGAATCACAGTACCTGATTATGTTTGGTAACGTAGCTTTTCTCAGTTTACATCCACATGAGTTAATTCCCTTTGTTGCCATGTAGTAACCTAGAACAGAATCCACATCATCCATGTTGGTTGGATAGGTTCCACAGGGAAACATGAGGAATGATATTAATAATTAGTAAGGGTACAACATGTTGCAAGCCTTATACTGGAGGTGGTTAGGAAGTTCATGTTCTCATGCCTATTTCAGGAAACCATTATTTTTACATATTTCATATTTTTATCAATGATTGTAATTTGTAATTATTGGTTTGTTTGTGCCATTAGAAAATAAGCTTTTTAATCGAGCCAGGTGAGCAACATAGGCTCAAATGTTATTATTGCAATGATAATCATTGAATGCTTAAGGTATTGAAAAGAACTTCTTCTATTTGTTATTTTAAAGGAGGGAATTAAACCATTTAGTTTAACTTACCCATTAAAATGGCATTGAAATCCAAAATCTATTCAATATACTTCACATTTGAAACATTTAAACATTTGAAGTTCCAAAGTGCCAAAAAAACAGCAAATAAAATGTTAGAATTTTCTCATGGATTCTCCTGGGTGGCTCAATGTGTAAATCAATTTTCTGTTGGTGGCTGATTTGGAGAAACATGACACATTTTTGACTAGGGTTAAAAGTGCTTTTAGTGGGCATAGTCATAGAATATATATCTCGAACCTCTGTCACTTACATCCCTTGTCAGTAATTTCTAAATTCATCACTACTGCAACCATGTTTTCCTGTGCCATTTTCCTTACGATTAAATTAATCAAATGTTGACATTATCACCTGCAAGGTCTCATTGCATATACAATGCAACACCTCATCTTCACATTCATAAGGCTAAGGTATTCAAGGCTTTTTTTTAGCTATTAGTCATTTTTAGCAAATACCACGGTGTACCTCAAATTAAATGCCAGAGGCACCATAAAAATGATGAAATTAGCTATATTCATATTCTTACTCAAAGTTTGCTCTGTAGAGTATAGGTGCACAAAGGGCAGAATTTTCCCCCCAAAAATTCAAAGTCACAAAATATTGAAAACTGGAGTGTTTCCTACACTCTATCAATTTATTTCGCAGCTGGGGTTTTCATGCTGGGGGTGGTGGTGGTGGTGGGGGGGGGGTGCATGGTGGCAGGTGACAGAGCCTAGGTTCACCAGGAATGCCGGCTGCAGACTGCTAGGCTTGCACCCTAATCTCCCATGTACTGTGTACAAAGGGGCGTTGGGGGTGGGGAGTGTTTCCACTGTCACTCTGCATTGGACTGATCAGGGCTGGAAGAAGGCCAGTGATTGGAGGGTCTGGGGGATCAGCCTGAAGGGTATACAGGGGGTGTGATTGTGGTGGGGTGTGGGGGGATTGTCACTGCTGGGGGGGAAATGCTTGTGAAGGCTGCTATTGAGCCGAGGAGCGGGATGGGTGGTGGAGGACCAACACTGTGAGGGTCCTGGGCTGGCCAAGTTCAGTTGCTGGCCAGCAAACTGCAGGCTAACAAATAGGGGCCGCACAGAGGAGGTCCAGAACTGTCAGCATCCGGCGTGAGTAGGGCCTGCCTCCAAGCTTTTAATTATATTCACCATTGTGATCTCTGTATTGCACAGAGTGTGGGAGATTCGGATCTGAAGTTGCACTGAAGAAACTGGTGTAGTTTGCACCAGTTTTCCCACAAATTTGATGCATAGAACTTTTTTGGGAGAATTGCGGCTCTAGTATCTGGTGTTGACACAGGCCAAGGTTGTTGAATGTGAGTAGGGATTGGGGATACGATGGTTGTGCAAGAGGGTCTAATGAGAGACAGGGTTGTTCAATTACCCTGGTTCAGAGAAGATTATTCATCTTCTTCCAACACTGCTGCTCCATCTTCTTCAGTAGTGCACTTGCACCAGGGCTGTCACTGCATCCTAGGCAGGAGTGGTCACCCTGCTGGACGGGATATCTCTTGGAACATGGGTATAAGATTTTCTGCCTCTGCACCACTCCATCAAGGAATCTGTTGAGAGCCCCTCTGGCTTCTTGACTTGTCTTGTGGAACAAGTGCTAGGGATTGCTCGGAAGCTTTTATAGTGAGCTCCTCAGTGCTTGCAGTCAGCAGTTAAGTTGTTACACGGCAGGCAAATCAGAGGAACATGTCATTGGAGCGGCATGAAACTTGTGGATATAGAAATTAATACTAATAAGCTATTAAGATTTGGACAAAAAAATATGCCGGCGCCATTGGCGTTTTTTGCTCCAGACCGAAAAATTTGCCATCCTTTGGTAAGATTGTGTTCAAAATAATTATCAAGGATATGGAGATCAGCCATGATCTCAATTAATGACAGAGCAAGCTTGAGAAGTCAAATGGCTTACTCATCCGATTTCTAATATTCTTATGTCATTCTCTGCCTGTCATCCATTTTTGCAGGTAATAAATGCCATAATTGCCATAATTTTTAGGTAGCCATTTTTTAATTTTATCGAGGGGGTTTAGACATGTTAGCCACACAGCAATAGAGAGACAATGGAGGAGAGTGTGGAAGAGAGAGAGAAAGTGCAAAGAAAGTTGACAGAGATTGCAAGAAGACAGAGATAAGAGAAAGGGAGTTCCATGAACACTGGTCTTTACTTAAATAAGTATTTAATATGGTGCTGTGTTCCATTTCAATGTTATCAACAAGGATTGCCTGAGAACAGATATTGTGACAGTATGACAAATGCTGCTTATAGTCAAAGGGCTGCTTTATTTTGACCTAGTTTTATTTAAAGTACCAGTGACAAGTTTATCATCAGCATTTTCCCGCTATTTTAAGTGCTAACTTCCAAATAATAAATTTGGAATTATACACCTTTTTGCAAACACAAATCCACAATGCACACCTGAGAAAATTGAGATCAGGAAGCTTTTCTTTATTAGACTACAGTTTAATTCTAATTTAAGAAAATATTCCTCATTTCATCATTTAATGAACATCAAGAAGGGAGTATAACTGAAGGTTTACTTTCCTGCGTTCATTCCTTTAATCTTTGCTGCATTGCAGATGAGTTATATCATCTGGCATGCTAGTCACAATAAATCGTCCAGTACTAGCGCCTGGGTGTGAGGCATTTTGCCAAATATTGAGCTAAAATGCTATCAACCTAATTATAGCTCAAGATATCTATTGGCTGTAAAACTGACCTTTGAAGATACTTTTTACTTAGAGGCCATTATGTTGCATAGTATCCTCAACCCCAAAATTAATACAATGGAAAATACATGAATAAGTTATTTTAATTTAAAACAGTAGAATATAAGAATTAATAATAAAGAATTAAACATAAAAACATACATACAGCCACACACATTTGAGTGGTCATTATATTCTTGCATTCTTACAAATGGAAAAAAACAATTGAAGATTGTCAAATATTAATTTTGTACACATATACAAGTATACAAGTATAAAAGTAGGAAACAAAAAAAAAGTAATGTGAAATTATTTTCACACTACTCATTCATTGTAATAATGAATCTATTCTATATATTTATATGGGGTGTAATTCTCCCAAGAAACAACTAAATATCATAATGGCAAAAGAAAATAAGTCTCTCAGGGGTACTCCACACTGCAATCCTCTCACATTCAGTCACTTTTTTGGAGAGTAGAGAGTTGCACGCCGGCACAGGAATGGGAGATGGGGAGGGAGAGGGTGGCCTAAAGCCTATCTTTAGAGTACTCAGGTGTCATTGCGCAAGGATGCCCTAATCTCACTGGGATAACCTTCCTGTCTCCATGGAAATCAGGATTCCCCCCTCATCAATGGCATATTCCTGCACCCCCTCCTGACATGAGTCAGCAGCATCAAGACCCTCCTAATCTGTTCCCCTATCATGACATCTGACATGCCCCCCTCCTCATATGTTCCCCCATCAGGATGCTCAACATGATCCATCCCTGCTGCCCCCTGCCCCCACAACACAGAACCCTGTCATAGCTTCTGTGTAAAACTCCATCATAGCCACTACCCTGGCCCTACCCCCTTGGTGCTGCCCAGACGGTGACAAACTGGCACTGCCAGTATGTCTAACTGGCATTGCTGAAGTGCCTGGTGTCCACTGCTGTGATGCATCAGCCAGCCTGCCTCAGTTACCCTGTGGCTTCCATGGCCTCTAAGCCCCCTAGCGTGGCCATTGTGCTAGGTCTCCACGAGTGGAAACCACTAATGATGCACTAGCATGACCTCTCATCGGACAAGTGGGAAATTCTAGGAGCAGGGAACAGTTACAAGTTGCTAATGAGATTGAGATCCAGTCACTCTCAAGCAAATCTGGACACAATCGGTTGGCACCACTGGAAAGGTGCTGGAATGATTGCAAACGTTTTGGCACCAGACACAAAACCAATTTTTAAGTCCACACCTGTTCTCTGTGATTGGCAGATCTGCACCTGGCACAGCTTGGTCAGGGAATTCGCCTCATCATTACCAAGCAATATGATAAATGGTGTTATTATTTTATGAAGCAGTAACATTTATAGACTGATTTAAGAAATGCAGTGTAACATGAATTATACGAAGAAAAGTTTATTAAGGCAAAACTTACTTGCAATTTGAAACAATCTGCACTGCATTCTCACTTCAGGTATTAAAACTACAGCCTCCTGCTACTCAAGCAGCGCAGCAAGCCAGGAGAATCGCCCCCAAATGTTGAAAAAAATGTTACCTTCATATTTAATAGCCTCCATTAGTTTACATTCCACTTTTTAGGATTTTGCTTCCATCATGAATATATTTTCTAATTTTTTTCTACAACTCACAGAGGAAGACGAAGAAACATCAGCATAAAAGTAGGCCATTTAGCCCTTCAATCCTGCTCCAATATCTTTAATATCCAATATCAATATTTTTTCCCAAAGATAGGAGAGTCTAAAACTAGAGGGCATAGGTTTGAGAGGGGAGAGATACAAAAATGTCCAAAGGGGCAATTTTTTCACACAGAGGGTGGTGAGTGTCTGGAACAAGCTGCCAGAGGTTGTAATAGAGGTGGGTACAATTTTATCTTTTAAAAAGCATTTAGACAGTTACATGGGTGAGATGGGTATATGGGTCAAATGCAGGCAATTGGTTTAGTCTGGGATTTTTAAAAAAAGAGCGGCATGGACAAGTTGGGCTGAAGGGTCTGTTTCCATGCTGTAAACATATCTATGATTCTGTGTCTCTATGACTGATCTGTGGACTATCTCTGCAGACCTACCTCTGCCCCATATCCCTAAATGCCTTTGGATAACAAATGCAAAACATTAATGTAACGCTGTGAAATGACACAGAAAAATTGGGAATTGGCAGCAAACTCCTATTTGAATCTTTCTAAAATTGCCAATAACTATTGTGATCCAAATTTTTCCAAAAGAGGAAAAATGTCAGCTACAGTCACCATGTAGAACCATTGGTGCTCTATGGCAACAAAGGGAAACTCACAAATTATGTCCAGCCAAACTATAGCAAATTCAAACAGATATACATATTATAAATTCTAATTATGCAAGCAAAATTATATAAAATACTGAAAGACCAATTTTGAATAAAATTAGCAAAATGTGCATATTTTGTGTTTTCACATACTTTCATGATGTAAAATTAACATTCAAGATCACATAATATAAGCTGTCAGTTGCATTTCTATTTATAGTAATAAACAGTCACCATACAACAGTAATTTTTTTTTCAAACAACCACTAGCAATTTTTAGGCTGAATACAATTCTTTGTCTTGAATTAGCATCCACAGCTGCAAAATACATGCACGTTCTTAATTGTCCTGCTGGCATGAGTTTCAGAATGCAAAATGCACACAGAGTGAAAAATCAAGTCAAAAGAGTGACTGACCAATTTCTAAAGGAGAAGGAAAATTGGAGCTATTTGTTCAAAATAGGTTTCATCTATAAATTCCTCACATTCTTGTTTTCATATCAAAAAGCATTTTCAATCATTTAAATGACAAATATTAAATAAAATGTGCAATTTAGTTTAGATGTATGGATGCTCACATAAATGTCTAGTAGCATGCTATGCTGAAAATCTCTGTACTTCCTAATTAATCTGCTTGTAGATTTTGCCCTATGAATATACTAAGGTGCTTTCATACTATTAAGTAAACACTTATGAGCAAAATCTTACAGTGCTGTCGTATATATATTATCTTTAAACTCTTTGCCTTATATCAAACTGTATAATTTGCTGAACCATTGTACAATAAATTAGAGACCTTTGTCAGTCTAAGTTACAAAATTATAAAAATGTGCACAATTGGACAGATAGGGTAAGAGGAAAAACCCAATCACTCTTACACCATCTGTTGACTCAGGCTTGTGTGTCTGTGCATAGTCCAGCTGACAGCCACCAAAAGTGACACATTCAGAACCATCAAATTGTGCTGAATCAGCAGTGATGGGAAAAGAAAGGCCTAATTCTACAGACCGGACGTTCAGTGACAACCGGCACTACAGCTTAGAGACTGATCACAACAACACACTATTAGGCCTAATGTTATCATTATCATTATCTCCTTCATCCTGGGCCTAAATATTATAATCAACAAAACAATAAAAATTGCAGATTACAGAAAGAGAAGGACTTCACAATGACAATGCCAACAGCTGCACTTCTATTTTAGTCCAAGGTCTAGTAATAGCTGGAGTGTAACTTTTTTCTGCAAACAAAATAAAAACAATACTGGAAGGAAAGGGATAATGGATCTGGAAAACAGTCAAATTGCTTAATATTTATTTTTCAAAAAAGAATTTAAGTTTTGGTTAGAAACCCCATAATCATTATAATGAACCAGAATGTCTTGAATAACTAAACAACTTACAAGGGAAATCAGTACAAATTTACAGCTAAAAAGTTGAGAAATGCCCCTTGCACATGAATCAATCTTTAAAGCTATTTGGATCCTGGAAGTCATCACTTAGCAATGATTTGAAGCAATATTAATTACAACAGCTTACATCATAAAGCTCCTCTTTCTATGGCCTCAGTTTCCATTAGAAAGATTTGCTGACAGTTTAAATTCACACTTAACATTCTTTTGTAGCATCAAAGTGAAACTTCTTAAAATTCTGTTAATTGAAAATGACATTTAAAATGATCATTCCCGTCATTTATTATTAAATTATGCTTTTAGTGAATTTTCTGCTAATACAAGCCTATTTTGTCACTGGGAAAATTGTCGATCATGCAAAAATGTTAAAATTGTTAGCAATTATTCACATAATATTTTCTTCAAATAGATCTCTTCTTTTAGAAACAAAATATATTTTGGGAATTGTCATCCTTTTCCAAATCTATTTTATTCCTAAAACATTCCCTGTGGGAAAAAAAATTAAATAGATTTATTTAAAAAGAAAATTCCACTCTAACTTCTCTAAAAGCCCCAGCTGGCTTAAAGCCCATTATCTTTGTCTGGTCCTGTCTAGTTAATTACTGCCTCTGATTACTCAGCACTAAACAGCACCATCACCTGCCTCAGCCTGACATATTTACTCCATCTGTGCCCTGTGGTCAAGGGACATATCTGGCACTGGGTCACAGAGAGGGGCAAATAGCCCTTAATAGGATGTGCATGTGTGTTCAGAAACCAGACAGCTGACAGTATCTGGATGGTACTACACTGAGTAACAAGGTAACACAGGCACTAATAATAGTGTTCTTAATATATGTATAGACAGTGGAAAACCAAGAACTGCATGCATAGTTACAAATTTCCTGACCAGTGCTCTTTATTAATTCCATTCCTCACCGGAAGTCATTGATCATGGAATAAACCTCTTTTTTTTACTGAGCTGTGGTTTAGTTTATATCACAACATATCACAAAAAAATGCCTATTCACCTCATAGAAGCTCATGCCATTTGTTTTGTAACTTCCCTATTTTAACACCCAACTTCAGATTGATTGATCTCAATATCAGTACAGAAAACTGTACTACTCTGCCATTAACTATGCCAAAATAGCATTGCAGACATGGAAAACATATTAAAAATTACATAATACAAAGAAACAAGTTGGCCCATCATATTCATGCCAACTGAGAGCTATTCAGTTTAACTGCATCTTCCTGCTATGGCTCAATATCCTGTAGTTTACAGCACTTCTATTGCACATCCAAATGTTTTATAAAGACAATGAGGATTTCTTCTTCCATCACCTTTTCAGGTAGTAAGTTCCATACCCTCACCATCTCCCCAAAACTCCCTCTATTCTTTCTGCAAATTACTTCAACATTGCTTCATCATAGAAATGCATTTAATGGCAAGAATTTGCTATTTTAAATGTAAACTAAATTCACCACAAAATGTTTAGCCATTTCAAGTCTAAGCACTTTTTTACTAATGTGAAGAGTGTAACTGAACTTTTCAGGAACAGAAATTTAAATATTCAAGAGTGGAATCCATTATCTCAGATTTTAATTGTTGTTAAATCTTAAAGAAAAAGTACAATTTCTAATTTCAATTTCTTTTCTTTTAAATTTTTAACTCATTCATTCCCTAACTGATTTCACACTGAGCTTCCCCATCCTAACTTACATATATTTCTTGCTCTGTTAATTTCATTATCATACAATCCTTCAATTGGTTAAGAGGACACACATATCTCAGATTCCCTGTTTCCTTTGCTGTGACATTATCAGTTCTCACTTTCAACAATTTACCATGCATAACATATATCAAAATGAAAAATCCATACAATAACAAGTTCTAACCAAAGACAGACAGTATTAGATACCATGCAACAACAGATCATGGGCCAGCAGCTGTGTGTTTGCAAGAATAAATTGAAGTTTGTTGGCTGTGCAATTGTAAAGTGTTTTTTCTATTTTTTTTAGTATGATGATAAATGCCTGAATGTTTTATAAACCACACTCAGAAAGGGAACTGGCAAAGGTGACATCAAATGACTTGGAGCTTGAGACAGAGCAAATAAAAATCAAGTTCGATGTCATACCAGACACCAGTTATAATAGCACATTGCTATGAAACTCCTGGCCAAAGCAAAGGGGGATTTGCAATGCCAAGTTCATGGCAAAGAAGAGTCCATAAAAAGCATCATTGCGAAACGATTGTAAGATTGAGATATATTTATAATGCTTAGAGTCTTTGAGAGCTTGCATCCAAAAAAATAAACATCCTCAAAACACTTGGAAATGTTTATGTCTTCTTATTTCTAAAATGCAGGAACGTGACAAAGTTTGTAATAAATTTCACTGCCATCATCATTACTAATAACAAAAGATTAAAACTTTGTTAAATTTATCAGTGGAGAAGTCAACCTAGAAATTCAAATAAAATGATCGTGAAACATACAGGCTGGAATTTTCAGGCCTCACCCATGACTGGAGTTATCTTGTCCTGCTGCAGTGAATAAAGGTTTGGCTGAGCACCAAATTCTCTGTTGTGACTGGCAATGTCTACAAATTCAAAACCAACCCCCAGCACCTTCAGGATCACAGTAAGCATTTTGAGAAACAAGACTCATATTGTGAAAAATAAGGGATATTGCAGAGCAGACATATGATAGCCTCACGGTTCAGTGATAACTCCCTGCATTCCCTCTTCCAAACTGTTTAGGAAGGTCAGGAGGTCTTGCTCCCAGCTGATGGAAGAAAGAAACATGCCCAGCTAATCAAGAAAGACCAATAGAAGTCACAACTGAGTATACAGCCATAAGATTCAGTAAAGAGATTAGATTCACTGCAGGAAGAGTGTAAATGAATCTGTACAGGTTAGACAAGTTAACGATATGCATGCTGGGATTTCAGGGTGGGCTAAAAATGAAGGGAAAAATCTGGCCTCAGTTTTATAAATTAGAAAATCAGATACCAACTAAATTTGTTTAATAAAAGGCAAATAAAACTTTTAAAAATGTGTTCAACAACAAAGTTATTGAAGAATAAATGTTTAAAAAATTTGTCACTGCGGTGGACAGGGCTAGAAAATCTTGCCTACAATTTTTGAATAACATAAAAAGGGAGTTATGAATACATTTCCTCAATCTATGAATCTGTATTGGTTTATTGTCTCAAAGTAATTATAAATCAAAATCTAATGAGTCCACTAGACACAGAAGGCAGAGCTGCTTGCACAAGAGGACTCAGATCAGGGACCGATGCTGAAAAATAGAAGGCAATTAGGCACATATTAGAAAAAAAGGGACGTGGCAATACTGCTTGGAAGTGGTGTGAAGATAGTTAAGCTAGTTGTCAAGGTAATACAAACAGATGAACTGGGAGCAGGAATAGACCACTTGGCGTTTCAAGCCTGTTTCACCATTCAATACAATGATAGCTGAACTGATTGTAACTTCCTGTGTATATGGAATGGCCACCTTGGTCAACTCAAATGCCTCCATCTCACTGTCACAAAACTTGGAGGAAGCTGTCACTGAGGTACAGATGCCTACCATGTATATGCAGCCATACCTCCTAGGTAACCCCTGTAGGGGACAAGTCTATGCAGAGCCATCTTTACAATCCCCTCCAAGTTATTGACCCTTCATTTCTAGCCCACCCTGAAATCCCAGCATGCATATTGTTAACTTGTCTAACCTGTACAGATTCATTTACACTCTTCCTGCAGTGAATCTAATCTCTTTACTGAATCTTATGGCTGTATACTCAGTTGTGACTTCTATTGGTCTTTCTTGATTAGCTGGGCATGTTTCTTTCTTCCATCAGCTGGGAGCAAGACCTCCTGACCTTCCTAAACAGTTTGGAAGAGGGAATGCAGGGAGTTATCACTGAACCGTGAGGCTATCATATGTCTGCCCTGCAATATCCCTTATTTTTCACAATACGAGTCTTGTTTCTCAAAATGCTTACTGTGATCCTGAAGGTGCTGGGGGTTGGTTTTGAATTTGCAGTATTCAGATCCACATTCAGAGGTGCCCTTCTCAGAGCTGAGGTGTACTGCTGTGAAATTCACTTTCACTATGCACATGTTAGAGAAGCAGTGAAAGAGTATATGTGCTTTGCAGACTGCACCCACATAACAATCAGCTGCCACTGGAACTACCATCTTGATTTCCTCCCATCACATGATTGAATGGCATATCTGCCTGTTAATTGGCTGTTTGCTTCATCACAGTCTTTGTGCACCCACTTCCGAGTCCGCTGTCAGGACCAACATCACCAAGATTAAATTTGCCATAGGGTCTCCTTGATTATGATTATTTATGTAATCCAAAGATATTAGAATATTTTCACTTCAAAATAGCTGGGATATTTCCAAAAGTTCAACTGAAAAGTATAAAACCATAATCTCAGAAAAGTGCAACATCTTTCTGAAAAACATTATTCCGTTTTTCCTTGAAAAAGACGCTTGTTTACACAAAAACATCTTCCAAGAAATGATTTTCAAATAAGAGGTTAAATCGTGTGAGCAGTGTTATACATTTAAACTTGATGGCATCTTCTTTTATCTTACAGATTGACATAACTTTACATGTTTTGTCTTTTTTAATGAGAACATAGATACAGAACAATATAGATATATTTTAAGAATTATTGGTATTCCAATTTTCTGCTGCTTTTTGTGCACAGTGGTCTGCTTATTATGTAGGACACAGTTAAGTATATATTTTTTATTTGTCAAATAATATCATGCAGTTAGCCATTGAACCATACAAGGATTTATTTCCATGTAATATTTTAAAGTTCAAAGATTCAAATTCGTTTGGGGATGTTGGCACTTTTTAAAACAACTATGTGATTGGAAAGAAAACAGACAATGCCAAAAAGGAAGAAAAAGCAAATATTATTAGATTTCATTTTCCATTCTCTCCTCCCTGCAGGATTTTCCAGTCCTGTTGAAGTGAACAGAAATTTGAACAGTTCACCACGTGGAGCCAGACAATTCCAGCCAAAGTCAGTGAGAAAGTAACTAGGCAATAACATGTCTGTTGCCCTGACACCCATTGAAGATCACACACTGCTACATGAGGTAGATACAAAGAAAATGCATTTCAAGCCATTCTCCTGAGAGGACACAGGTGCATCACACTTAGTATATTGTAGTGCCCGGCTCAATGTTGTCTATGGTACCAGCACGACACAGAAACAAATGCAGAAAACAACACAAGTTAAAGAATCTATCAAGGTACAATTACCATCGCTTTATATATTGGGTAGTTAAGCCAAAATTCTATGTCAGCAAGTATTGCCTATCAAACTATTTTACAATTGCACACCAAGCATTCGCATAACTTTAAAGTTCTAGTACTGCTTCCGCAGGATAGAATTGAGATACCATGTACAACTGAAAGCATTGCCACATTCACATTTATCTTGAACTTCTCAGATAAAAAAAATGAAGTACAATTCATTTGCATGCTTACTTATAATAGTTACCAGGTACTCACCTAACTTGCAAAATCTCAAGATGAACATTCTGGAGCAAGGAGGGGGCAAAGAAAAGTGAAGCAATGAAGACCTCTCCAAGTTCAAGCTTAATAGTATGCTGTTTTTTTTCTCTTTCACTTGCACAGAACCATGCAAACAGCCACATAAGCACCACATTGAATTTCAATTATAGTTATAGATATTTTGGCAATGAGATTAACTTCTTTGAAATAAAAGGCTTTGCGCCAGTTTGTGGCCAGTTCCAGCCACAACACTGTGGCTGGAATATTACTGCCCTGCTCACCACGGGAATCATAGCAGGTGAGGGGCAGGGCATGGGAAGATCCATTGACCTCGGGCAGGATTTTACAGGTTCAGGACGAGCAAGGCCATAAAATCCCAATATCAAAACTAAGTTTGAAGATATGTTTAAAGAGCCAATGGTTTTTTTTTCAGTTAGTTTGATTCTTGTTAATACAGCTACTGAGGGGAGTTTGTTAACTCAATTGGCTGGACAGCTGGTTAGTGATGCAGAGTGATCCCAACTGTGTGGGTTCAATTCCCTTATTGGTTGGGGTTATTCACGAAAGCCTGTCTTCTCAACATTGCCCCTTGCCTAAAGTGCGGCCATCCTCAGGTTAAACCACCACCAAGAAAGGGAAGAGCAGCCCATGGTCATCTGAGACTATGGTGACTTTACCTTTACCACTATTGAGCCAGAGCAACGCAGCACCATACAGGATCCTGAATTAGTCTAGCCAAAGTTTCTCATTGTCAGCTGAGACAGAGCATATAGGTGAAGTGAAGGAAATTATGGAGGAGCAGGAACACACTGGTCAGTAGCAACATCACTGTCATCCAGAATGCTCTGCATTCATGAGCACTCTATCATTTTAATGACCTGATAACTCAGGGTCATTATGTTCCCTGCTGGCCTGATGCACCTGTAGACAGCCAATCAATTGTTGTGGCATATGTCACAAGTGGTGGTTTGAGAGGATTTCGTGATCTGAAAACTTAACACTATAATAATCATCACATTCTCAGAAAAAGCATTTTGTCTGGTGGATACTGTGAGCCATTTTCTAGGACATAGCATTGTTCATTCAGATTATTTTGTGAATGGGAGACAAGATAGATTGCTCTCCTCCCACAAGTTTGGGTTAATAGATGCAGCTCCCCTAGTAAGGACAGTTATGTACATAATGCATGAAGTACAGTCACTCCTGTCCTCTCAACCAATCCTTTTCCTCTTTAATATCTATGAGTGCCATTGGAACTCCAGTTGGTAGTGATTCTAAGGTCAAGGGTCACTGTGGCACATATGCTAGTATTTCTCACTAGTGAATAGTGAGAAATTGTACCAATTGAAGTACAATTGGTCCCTTTACAATAAATGCAAACTCTTTTAAGTCCTTTTCAAATATTCTTAAAATATTCAATTACAAATTTTACAGACATTTTAAAAAGAGCACACATTTCCTTTACCGTACTGGTTCCAGATTATAGATTGTCACACAAAATGCATTGCCTTGCACCCCATGCAGACACAGAGAGAACGTGAAGATTCCACATAGACAAGGAATCATATCTGGATCCCTAGCAATATGAGGCACCATGCCCCCATTCCCCCACTTTAATTGAAAATTAAATGTAAATTAAACATGCACCAACTGGAAAATTGTGGTCAATATGGTCCATAAATTACATATGGAGTAACAGATTATGGTCAGTAAGAACTTTAAATTACACATGGAACAACAGACACAATAAAGACTATTCCATGAGTGTACAAATATTCATATCACTACCCGCCAAAATGTGGCACCAAATGCAATCTCCCAGTCTTTCCAACTGGGCTTTTGGAACTTCGGAATTCTAACTTTTATCACTTAATGGATTTGGTTCTTCAGTAGCCTGCAAAGATAGCCCCACTCCATTTGTGTTCCCAGAGACAGTCGTAACCCAACAAGTACACTTTTGCAGAACAAAGTTCATAAGAATTTTGATGGCACAGATTCTCCAAACATTCCTTTATCTCACTGTTTCAATAAACCTAGATAAACCATCAGGTTAGCTCTATCCAAATGGGAGCACGGCCACATAATGTTTCAATTCATAATCACTGCTCTAATTCTGTCTTCAGTTTTCTGTCCTTTTCAATAATATTACACCCATAGCCCCTGTAAATGCATCTTCTCTGTTCTTCCGCTGCTTCAGCTCTCTCTGCATCTCTCCTTTGTGTCTACCAAACACATTACTTTTGAATGTTAACTTCCTTCCAGTTCATAGTGATTGTAGGACAAGGATCACTGTGTTACATAGGCTAGTAGTTCTCATTATTCACTTAAATTATAATTAGTCCCTTTACAATTAAAGCAAACTCTTAGAAGTCCTTTTCAAACATTCTTAAAATCAATTACAAATTTTAAAGACATTTTAAAAAGAGCACAAATTTCCTTTACTGTACTGATTTCAGGTCATAGAATGTCACGTAAATGCATCGCCCTGCACACCATTATGTTTACATTCCTTATCCCCTATAATCTCTTGGGAGAGGCAAATAAACAGACAAAATCTTAAGAGTAATTTAAAGGGAAAAAAATTACAAAGTTCCTCTCGCAAACTTTTAGACATTTAAACTAATTGAGGAGATCACGCTGGTCCAGAGTAATGACATTTGCTACCTACCTTGTCTACCAAGTAATATTTCCCTCAGCAAGAAACATGTCCAGTTTTAAATTGAGAGTGTTCAACAAATCAGCTTCTACCACAACCTGTTCCAGAGGTCTACAGTTCTCTGGAAAAAGAACCACTTCTTTACATCTAACCTAATTCTGGCCTTATATAACTCAAAACTGTAATAGTTGGTCTTTCATAACTAATTTAGTTAAAACAAATCATCTGCTTAAACACAATCTACTCCCTTCAGCATCTTATAAAACTCAATTATATTACCAGTAAGTTTATGCCTCTCAAACAAAAAAATTAAGGCAGGCATTAAAGCCAGTAGAGAAAGATTTCACTGAAAGTGAAATATTTCATATTTAGTTTTCTTATTGGCAAATTGTTAATTATCATATAGACTCCAATCATAGATGTCAAACTAATAACTCATAATTCTCTGAATTATGTTTCGTTTCTCCAAGCACCTAATACCACTCTCATATTTAACAACTAAAAAAAGTAAATGCTTTCTTTTATTTCATCTTAATTTTCTTAAGTCTTCTTGGCTGTATCACATCTCTTGTTGCCAGAAATCTTCCCAATAACATAAAAATTGAGGCTGGGTGGAATACAATCCATAAGCAGCCAATTATTGGTCACTTAAGGGCTTCAATTGGTGTTACAGGATAAAATCATAAAATCGCTGTGAGGTTGGGACAGGCTGGAACCCAGAAAGGTTCCTTCTATTTCACACTCCTCTAGAAACCTATTGCTGAAGGAGCATGAAATTCAGGCCCATCTTTTTAAGTGGTGGGTTTTCCATCTCTACCGATAGGCAACTATTCTGTATTTTTTTTCTTTCCATAGGTTATCAAAGGACTGTGGGGGCAGAGGAAATAAAGAGTGGAGGAAGGCAGGAAACTTCTGGAGGAACTGAAAAATAGGAAACCTGACATTGTTGTGCAACTTGTCCCCACTGAGATGCCAGGTGATAGGGCAAAGAAACCAGACTAACCCCACCTTGAATTTACCACCAGTGTGTCAGCTCCAGCACAAACTAGTGTTATTGAGCTTTCCAAAATAGGCTCAGGAATTAGGGAGCCACCTGAGGATATAGCTATTTATTATAAGTTTATCACAGTGCACTATCTCATTTAATGACTCTAAGCCTGAAGATATGCTGGCTGGTGGTCTATCAAAAGAATATGAGGACTCTGAATTCCATACCAACAACATAGATTGGCCTCTGGGTCAGCTGTCACGCTGATCAACAACATCAGAGAGGCAATGTTAGAGGTTACAAAGTAATGCAATAGGCAGCAGCTGCATTTGGACATCAGCAGCTGTGAGTAACATTGATGAAAGTTCAGATTTTTGCTCATATTTTTGCGTAACAGACTGGAGAATGCTATGAATAGTGCCTTCCAGTTTCTTAGTAAGGCTTTGTAGAATCTGGCAGCATTCATCATGCTAGTCTCAAACTAATGATTAAATCTCAGATCAACACTGCTGTGGAAGAGCTATAAGTGCTGTGGCACATCTTCATGTGGGAGCAGACCAGCCTGGGACCCAGCCTTCCAACAATAACCATGATGTTGCCTGGATATGGCAGCCTGTACAAGGCAGCTTCGGATCTTTCTCCTGGAAAGCAGCCAACGGCAGCCTTGATTATGGAGCATGAACTGCACATAGACTATATCATCTCACTCATGCTCAACCTTTGCAGTCCCAATATTACAACATGACATGATAGAGAGCTAACCAGCTAAAGGATTTACCTAGACACTGGGGCTAAGCTGGAATTTTGATTCATTTCTCTGTCTTAGGTGTGTGTGTGTGTTTTGACTTTAAACTGTTAATGCTGCCAAATTAAATCTTTATTTAAATGAGAAAGTTTGGCATAGTTGTAACATTTTCTGAAATTTACATGAGTTTGACTTGCATTGCTAATGATTGCCAATGTTCAATGTTAATTTTCATTAAAGGTTTATCATTGCAAATAATTCTTTGAATTTCTAAAATGAACCTAACATTATCATAAAAGACTGTTTGCAATTAAACTTTGTTTCTCAGGGTTTAGTTAAGGTTTATTGAAGTTTAAGCATTTGTTCAAATGTCTAAGTAGGCTTTAACTTTTTCAAGAAACATAATTTTTAGAGTTTACCTGCTTATGGCATCTTAAACAGTATTTGAAGTTAATGAAAGTTATACCTGACCATTCTTCTGCTCTGACCACTGTGGGGGACCTTCATTGCATAAATATTTATGCGATAATTTGCCCTGTGACTCCCCTACCCTTTTGAAGTGACCCCTCCTATCTGTGGAATCATAGAATCATTCAATCCCTCCAGTGCAAAAGGAGGCAATTTAGATCATCGAGCCTGCATCAACACAATCCCAACAAGGCCCTATCCTAATAAACTCATGTTTTTACCGTGCTAGTTCCCCTGACACTAAGGAGCAAATTAGCATGACCAATCAACCTAACCTGCACATCTTTGGATTGTGGGAGGAAACCAGAGCATCCAGAAGAAATCCATGCAGACATGGGCAGAATGTTAAAACTCCACACAGGCACAGATGCAGACCCAAGGCTGGAATTGAACCCAATCCCTGCTGCCGTGAGACAGAAGTACCATCAGGCCATCTCTCCTATGTGTGTTTAGGCTTAGCCAAGAATTGGATATGTCAAGAAGATAGAATTTGGCCCAGATTTTCATGGGGATTTACAGTATTTTAATGGTGTATTTACAGAATAGGGATCCTTGAAACATGTTGTGCATATATGAATTATATGAAACAATATAATATGAATATATTATATTCATTATATAATATTCATTATATATGAATATATGAAACAAAACATGTTGTGCATATATGAATTAAGCCACTAATTATGCCATTCCATATTTTCCTGACACTTTTGTGTTTCTCCATTATCCTTGCCAAAAATAGATACAAAGTAATTATCATAGCTCTGCTTTCATTAACTCTCAAATCCTGGACCTTCGAAGCCCTGGTTCTTAGTCAATGCAACATTGATTTTAGTATGTCTAAGGGGACTAGGCATATCAGACTATAAACAACCATAAATGTAAGGGCTGGTTTGTGGCTTTAAATCCAAAGAAAAGATGAACAAAATAACTTAAATGAAATACTCTCATGAAGTGTTACAATATTTAACTTTCTACAAAAGGATGGAGTGGACAATGGGAGGAGGATAGCAGGCCCCCATACAATTGTAGTAATTGCCACTTTACTGATTTTGCAGGTAGATGGGCATTTTGGTCCAAGTAGCATGAGTACCCATCAATGTATTGTTACAAAGGGAACTGTCTCCTGATACTGGTAATCAATGCTTTCCACCCAGCTAATCATTTAGCTATTGGTACAGACTGCTAGAGGGTGTGTGTGTGTGTGTGTGTGTTTGGATGTATATGTGTGCATGTGCAGTTTGGTGATAGGCTTTTTTTCAAAAGGGACAGTGAGCAAAAAGTATTGGTGGCTTAGGTAGAGGGGCACTGCACAATGTCACTAAGTGTTCCAGGAATTCTTAAGATGTTGTTCGTTTGAATCCCTTGTAGGATTGCTTCTAAGGTTTCAGGGTGAGGGACCGGTATTTCATAGCATCTTGTGGTCATGGTATCATCTCTTCTTCCTTTCCAAAATATCTATTGCTATTCTAGCTGCTGCATTTAGACACCTTGATCTGAAGGAAATTATGTAGCTTGTAGTGATTTTGATTTATTATTGTCGCATGTACTTACAGTGAAAAGTACTGTTTCTTGTGCACTATATAAAGCATAGCCTTCATAAAATGCAAGAGTGCAGAATGTATGTGACAGTCATAGCTAGGGTGTAGAGAAAGATCAACTTAATGTGAGGTAGGCCTATTCAAAAGCCTGATGGCAGCAGGGAAGAAGCCGCTCTTAAATCAGTTGATATGTGACCTCAAACTTTTGTTTCTTTTGGCCACTGGAACAAGGTGAAAGAAACTATATCCATGGTGCTGGAGATTCTTAATTATGCTGGCTGCTTTGCCGAAACAACCAGAAGTGTAGACAGAGTCGATGGATGGGAGGCTGGCTCACATGATGGATTGGGCTACATTCATAACATTTTGTAGCTTCTTGCGGTCTTGGACAGAGTAGGACCCATACCAAGCTGTGATAGAACTAGAAAGAATGCTTTCAGATTCCAGAAAGAACATTTTCTATGGTGCATCTGTAAAAGTTGGTAAGAGTCAAAGCTGACATGCCAAATTTCCTTAGTCTTCTGAGAAAGTAGAGGGGTTGGTGGGCTTCCTTAACTATAGTGTCAGCACGGGAGGAGGGGGGTGGACTAGGACGGGTTGTTAGTGATGTGGATTCCTAAAAACTTGAAGCTTTCACTCATTTCTACTTCTTCCCCATTGATATAGATGGGGTATGTTCTGCACTATGCTTCCTGAAGTGAATGGCAATCTCCTTTGTTTTGTTGACATCGAGAGGGCCAACACAAAATGAGAGACATATACCAAATATACTGCAAGGCTCCACCAGATACTGTCAAGACATTTGAACCAGAGCTTCACATTTTTATGCTATGCTAAATGATGGCCCTTGTGGTTACACAAACCTTGATAAACCATTCGTCAGGAGGGCATCTTGGGAACTGCACAGGGTTCATCTATCATAGAAGAAATGGGTATATCTCTGCTCATTAACTTTTTCTTCATAATACAGAGTAATGCATGATTACCTCATTATGAAAGCGGCACCTAGGACATCTATTATTCATGTGCATTATTTGGTAAGGTGGTTGCATACAAGTGTGATGTCAAGAAAATAGAATCTATTGCAAGTCACGCAAGACTCTGCATTAATATAGAAATCCTGAATGGTAATATGGGTCGTGGAGACGTGGGGAACTAACCAACTGTATAGAAAATTAGCGGCTCTTCTGGATGTATAAGTTGAGAGCAAACAGTGGCTTAGCATTCTATGTCTTCCACTTTTATGCAGCAAAGCATGCTTGAAGTGAAAGCAACTTTATAAAATAGGCCTTCTCTATAATCATCTATTGTCCAGTCACAACCTTGAATTGCAGAGTAGTGCCATCGTTTGGGAAAGAAACCTTTGCAACCTCTATCTACCATCAACTTCTACAGCTGATCATTCTAAAAATAAAATTCCCTGGGGAATTTGCCAATACCTGCATTGATTGACAATGAAGAGCAGGAGTAATAAAGGGAGAAGGGTCCAGCTGCACTGGAACTATCTGTTCCCTATTCATCTGTACTTAGGCATGAGAAGTTACCGACTGCGTTGCAGCTGTTGGAACCTGACCAGAGAGTAGTGTATCAAGAGGCATCATTTCCCTAAAGAGGTAATCCAAAAGCTCTGTGGCATGTTGCAATACAAGAAGAGTGGTTTATCCCTTAAGTAATTTTCTTACCTGCCTATTACCAATTTAAAGACTAGTCTTTAGAATCAAATATTCATAGAAGTGTGTAAAACTGCCTAAGGAAAAACAACAGCTTGTGCCATTCTGAGTCTGATTACAGTACAGTTGCTCAGCCAGAGAGAGAAAAAAGAAATCAACGTTAGAGGCGCAACTCAGTTAAAATTTCAATTACTATTGTCAGTTTAACAAGTATTTTAATATTAAAACTTAACATTTTTTATATTAAAGACATCAATCTCAAATGAATGGCAAGCAACTTCAATTTAAACTATTGTTAGATTTAAATTGAGCCCTATATATTTGAGCGTGGGTGGTCTGTGGTCAGATTTTTGTTAATGCTTCCTGTCAATGTAGGGCCTGATTCTCCCAAAAAAATTCTAAGTGCTGAATAGGCGGGAAAACTGGTGTAAATCACAATTCTTTTTTCAATGGGAGTTCAGACTTGAATCACCCACACTCTATACATTGTAGAAGTCACAATCAGGAATATCATTAAAAGCTCGGGGATGGGGCCACTCACGCCAGACTCTGATAGTTCCGGGCCTCTACACATGCGCAGTTGCCCCAATCTATCAGCCTCCCGCTAGCTGGTCAGATTGATTGCTGGCCAGCCTGGTACTCCTACAATGCTGACCTCTAGCCCCTTCCAATGGCTTGTGGTCCCCACAACTATTCCCAGGCCAACCCTGACCACCCCCCCCCCCCACCCCGCCATTGTATCAGAGCACCCTGATCTCCCACCCCCAACCCCATAGCAGTGATGACACTCCCCAGCCCTCCTCTATTGCTGGCCTCCCTCTAGCCCCAACCAATCCCTATGCGGACCGTCAGCAGGCCCCTCCCCCACCTGCACTGATTGCCTCTGAGCCCTACCCACTCCCTGAAATTGCCCGGTGCCTAATGGTGAGGGGAGAGAGAGACTATGTTTCTAACCTTCCCCAGCTCTAGCGACTCACTCTGCGTGATCCCTATAATGTCATACTGAGTTGCGTTCTGGGATCCAGTAGTGATTCACGACTGGGCTACGGCTCATTACTGGCAGCAGCTATTGCTCCTGGTAGTCTTGCTGGCAAT
Organism: Sphyrna mokarran; assembly: GCA_024679065.1. Lineage (NCBI taxonomy): Eukaryota > Metazoa > Chordata > Chondrichthyes > Carcharhiniformes > Carcharhinidae > Sphyrna > Sphyrna mokarran. The sequence goes on along the minus strand of JAGIQG010000001.1, from coordinate 102,547,646 downwards.
GTTGATCCGCTGGTCTCAGATTAGCCAACTATTCTTGTCAATGTGTCATTGAATCAGCAAGTGCACATTTCAGCAACTATATTGTTAAGGCAATAACTTTATCAAGGACAGGCAATGGTGATGGCTCAATCTTCAAGTGAGTATAAATGGACACAACCAGAACAGTTGGCATGAGGGAAAAACATAACAAGTTTGTATTTCTGATGAGCTGAATAAACTTGCTCAACTACATGGCAAGCTACTGTATTATTCCTCCATCATATACTAACATTTGATGTTAATAGTTCAAGGGGGTATGATTTCCACACAACTGGGGCTTGATAGCATGGAAGACTTGCCATTGGCCAGTTAAGTGCCTCAGGGCTTTAGGCTTCCCACCGGTTGTCCAACTTGTGCGATTGACCCCTATCATTAGAACCAAATCCTGGCCACTTTTAAATGTCAAGGGGAGATGGTGAGATTCTCTCTTGTTGAAAATGATCATTGCCTGTCAATTGTGTAGCGTAAATGTTATTTGTCATTTATCAGCGCAAGCCCTAATATTTGAATGTCTTGCTGCAGATGCATTTCAGTATGGGGTGATGGGAAAAATTATTAACAACATGCAATCATCAGCAAACATTCCACTTCTGACCTAATGATGGAGGGAAAATCATTGATGAAGTAGCTGGGTATGGACCCAGGACACTACCTGGAGGAACTCTTGCAGTGATATCCTGGGAATGAGATGATTGCCTCAACCATCTCCCTTTGTGCTAGGTATGCCTAACCAGCAGTTTCCCACTTCCCCCGATTTTCATTGACCTCAATTTTGCTGGGTCCCTTCGCTGTCATACTTCATCTAATGCTGCCTTGATCTTGAATACTCGTAGCTTATCTCTAGAATTCAGTTCTTTTGTCCCTGTTTGGACTAAAGCTATAATGGGGTTGGAGGTGAGTGGCCCCTGCAGAACCCAAACTAATCATTGTTGAGCAAGCTCTTACTAAGCGCTGCTTGAAAGCACTTTCCATCACTTTGATGACTGAGGATAAACTGATGGGTAGTAATTTATCAGATTGGCAGGACATATTTGGGCCATTTGCCACTTTGTCAATTAAATGCAGAGGTGAAAGTAAGCCAATAAATTTCAGTACAGCATACCACTAAGGAAGTGGTGAAGGGTATAGAGAAGAAATGCAGAGACATGGGGAGGGAGAATGTCAAGCGGCAATTGGAGAGAAGTAATCTTGTTGCTTCTGGCCAGTCTCACATCCCTCTGTCACTTCCTGCAGTCTTATGCTTCTGTGGATCATCTGGCAACAACACCTTGAATTTTAGCATTGATTTCTGCATGCTGGCTAGGGGGAGGGACATGTGTCCCACATATTGCCTCTGATTGTCGGGTGCGAGGGCCAGCATATGAAGTGTGTGTAACTCATGTATTCGGGGGGAGTTAGCATATAAAAAAGGCACTAAAATTCACATCAGTCATTTATGGGTGAGGGGAGAACAGAAGCTCAAGTTAGCCCACAGTGAGGGGGGGGGGGCAGCACTATTGTTAGAGGTGGCATTATCAGATGATTGGCTGAAAGTGGGAGCCATGGGACAAAGATGGAAGAGTGAGACTCGGAAGAGATAGTTAATAGTGCATGAAAGAGAGAAAATAATTCTTAATTAATTTAAACCTTTGAGGTCAAATACTGAACTGAAAAAATAATTGAACAGAACTATTACTATAAATGATTAGGAGAGTACTTTAAATTGTCTGAGAGAGATAAACAAGAGCAGAGACTAAAATTACTATGTATTATTTAATTAAGTCATTAGTTATAAAGTAACATTTTGCTGAAACAGTTCAAAATAAAAATTAATAAATTATGTTGAAAATTGTATATTCGATAAATTGAGAGAAAGACTAATCCAGTTCATAACTTGTATTTCTGATTTTTAAAATGGGAAATTAGCTTTGAATATTTTTGTACCATGAAGTTTTAAAAATAGATCGTACTTCGATTATTATAAGTTCCGTTCATTGTATTTAATAATTTAGAAATTTATCTTGAAGCACAGCATAATGAGAACAAGGATTGCAGAGAGATTAGCTGTATGGGCCAATGGGGAGTTTCTATAAGTTTGTTCAGGCTTTTATTCCAATTTGAAAGTTTTATTTGAGAGGACTCCATGAAGTCAAGTATCTAGAAGTGGAGGTGGGAAGGGATTTCTCATACAACAATATCTGAAAGAAATTTAAGTTACTTTTTATCCCTGGATAGATGCCTATGTTGTAGCTGTAATGGAACAGCTTTGTTGGAGTGTAGCTAGTTCTGAAACACAAGTTACCAGGATTACAGCCAGGATGTTGTCAGGATCCATAGACTTTATCATACCCAGTACCTTCAGCCGCTTTCTGAAATTATGTAGAGTGAACGAAATTGGTTGAAGACTGGCATCTATGATGCTGGGGACTACAAGAGGAGCCAAGGATGATCATCCATTTGACACTTCTGGGTAAAGATGGTTGCAAATGCTTCAGGCTAGTTTTTTGGTAGATGGGCAGGGCTCTCCCACCTTTGAAGATGGAAATATTTGTGCAGCCTTCTCTTTTGTTTAGGTGTTTGATTGCCCATTCTTGACTGGATTTGACAAGACTTCAGAGATTTGACCTGATGTGGGATTACTTAGTTTTTGCCAAAATAGGACATGGACCTCAACAATGCAAAAAGTAGAACATGGACCTCTAAATCTTGTTGTTGACCTGACTAAAGCCTTTGACACAATCAGGCACAAAGGTCTTTGAAAGATAAAGGAGGAATTCAGTTGTCTGAGATGCATCACAACACTTTGACAGTTCCATGGTGGCATGCTCACGTGTGTTCTGATTGATGGCGAGTCTTCTGATCCATTCTCAGTCACAATTGAATTAAAGAGTGCATGCTAATACCAACCTCTTCAGCAGATCTTTTACCATCATGCTCACCCATGCCTTTTATGCTGGTGACACTGATCTAACAATCAGACATGGTATTGACGTTAAACTATTCAATCTGAGATGACTCCAGGCAAATACCAAGCTGCAAGGATACATATCATAATTTCTTGTTTGCCAGTAACTGTGTACTAGCTGCTGATTGAAGTAGGACATGCAATGTGGCACTGAATTGAATTCCAATGCACATGATTCTTTCAGACTGTCCAGATTAATGATGTTGAGATGTCGGCATTGGACTGGGGTAAGTGCAGTAAGAAGTCTCACAACACCAGGTTAAAGTTCAACAAGTTTATTTGGTAGCACAAGTTTTCGGAGCGCTGCCCCTTCATCGGGTGAGCGATCTTTATCACTATATGAATGACAACATACATGCCAGAGCATATGTAGTCTTTGGCAGAGTTCAAATTGTGTCTAGAAAAGAAGAATAATTCTTCCTTCTAAACTAAAAGCTTATTGAGCAATTGTTCTGTCTCCTCTGCTCTATGCATGTCAAATTTGGGTCATGTATTAGTGCCATGTCAATAAGCTCAAGTACTTTCATTTTAGTTGCCTTCAGAAGCTTCTGAAATCAGATGACAGAACAAAATATCAGTTACTGAGTGTTCACCTGAACTGACATACTAAGCACCCATACCATAGAAAGTCATAACTGAGTTGGGCTGGACAGATAACCAGAATGCTGGACACTCATTTACCAATGATAATGGTTTACAGAGTTTGAGTTTGGCATGTGCTTTCATTGCAGTCAAAGGAAGCACTACAGGCACATTCTGAAGGCTCCACTTAGGTGTTTGCTCAGGATCTCTGCACCTGGTGCTGCCAAAATAAAAATGATGCAGCCTCCTTTGAAAGCCAGCTTATATCAGAGGCAGAGGAAAATCAAAAAGTGAGCCAGCAATTTATTCAAAACTCAATGGTTTGCTGAATCCTGTCTTGTTTGCAGCAGAATCTTCCAAGTACAGAAAACAGTCTTAACTTACCCATTAGAACCATATCAGGTACCCCAAATGATGAATGTGACCATCTTCAGTTTGAAGGATGAACAAGAGGATGCACGTAATCTTGCACAGTAGTTTCAGTAGGTGGACACCTCATTTTTAAATACGTCTGCTGCTGATCCTGAAATGCTCTCCTGTGCTTATCATTGAACAACAATTGTCTCCTGACATGTCAGCTTTGGCAGAATGAGGGACATGACAGTTCACAAGATACTCCTGACACAAATGCAAAGAACAATTATGAATTGAGCCAAAATGGTGGATTAAATCTGCATCCTCCTACTACATACCATGCATGTTACTATTCCACTGTGTCATATCATATAACTATCCTGTAAAGTTCACTTGCATTTCTGATGTCAGGCAATGATGTCTACTCTTGAAGAATGAAAAAAGAAAACAGATTTTAGAATGTTTACTGAAAAGTACCATGTTTTATTTTCTACCACCTGATAGAAAAATTCCTACTCCTCCCAGAAAATCATAATATGATTTATGCTTACATTAATAATTATTTCCATTTCTTGGAAGGTATTGCTTAATTATAAAATAAGTTACTAATAGTTTCAGCAATATACCCTCAAACTGATCTTTGCAGCTTCTATTGGTCAGCTATTCCTATAAAAGCAAACAGTAAGATTATTTTAATTATCCTTAATTAACCTTAATTATCTTATTCTGAAAATAATTGCAGTTTTACAATATATCATGCGAACGTTCATTAATCACATTAGAAGGATTTTGATCTACTGCTTGTACCCAATTTCAGTAACTTACCCGAATCTAAGAAAAAAAAAGTTGCAGGAAAGTTGCATATTCCAAGTTACAAGATTACAGCCAGGCCTCAGACTTGTGACACAATTTGTTCCTGGAAATGATGTCATGAGTCAAAATGTCATAAGTTGGAACCAATTTTCCAATAGGAACATTAAAAATGGGGGATTAATTCCATCATCAGATATCATTTTTACTAGCTTATTGCAACCTTGTTTCCCACGGGTTTTAGACATTCATCTGATGATTTTAAACTTCTGCTGGAATCCTCTTTGAAATGTGGCAAACTTTGTTTTAGCCCAAACTTCACCCAGGGTTTAGCACACCAAAATTATTCCCCTCAAGCCTGCTTTCTAGGCTGCAGCTTGGCCAGGCATATGCTATTGACAGGCCAGAGCAACCATTTTTTGTTGGCGACAGCATGTCAATCTCACATTCTAACCTGGATTATAGCCTGATAAGTGAAGGGTGCAGGGTACCCAGTCTTTCAGCTGAGGATTTTACAACTTTTCCCGGCATGTTCAGGTCAATGACTTAATACTGGATGCTGAATTTTTTGACTCTGCCTCCGACAAGGCTATATGTAAGAATATAAGCAGTAGTGTATATGTCTAATAAAATCATTAAAGGTGGGCTAGCATGGAGTCATAAGGTCAGAGTCAATATCACAAATTCAAAACAGGGTGTCAATTTATAAGATAAAAGCAAATTACAGGAGATACTGGAACTGCAAAAAAAAAGAAAATGCTGGAGAATCTCTGCAGATATGACGGTATCTGTGCAGAGAGAATAAAGTCAATGTTCCAGTCATTATGACATTTCCAAAAGTTCATTCAGACCCAAAAAATTAGTTCTATTCTCTCTCCACAGGTGGTGTTAGAACTGCTGAGATTTTCCAGCATTTTCTGTTTTTGTGACAATTTATAAGCACCATAAGAGCTATTTATCATAATTTGAGCATTGTAAAGTCGAGGACTGCCTGCATTTCGCTGAATTGAAAATATGGACATGCACTGTTGAAAACAAAACCCTGGTTTAGTTTAAACTCAATGTGGAGATGCCTGCGTTGGACTGGGGTAAACACAGTAAGATGCGTTATTACTTATTTTAAACTCCACACACACAAAACTATCCAGTCTAAAGCCTGACAGGTGACAGCACTAGTGGCAACCCCCTACATGAAGATCTAACATGTAAATCTAACAAATCAACTAGTATTTTTGGACAGCCATATGATCAAAAATATCTCCATACCCCAAAATATCACAACATGCATATATATAAAACATTGTTACTTAGCTTTCTGTATACACTTACACGAAGTACAATAAATGACGTGTGTCAATCTTTAACCTTGGCACGGTTACACCATACACAATAAATTCCTCCCCTCCCCCCCCGCCCCGGCACACAGACGGTTAAACCTCCCGTCGATTTGTTTTCCCACGGCGCGAGGGCAGTGCGTGCCGCCCGCACGTGACGCTGACGTCAATGCAAATTGAACGCGAGGCCTCCAGAAACAGCCGGACCGGAAACATAACTGCGCGTGATATCTCTTCTCTTCCCCCACCCCACCCCCCCAAACGGAGGAAATAAAGCGCACGGGGCGGGGGGGGGGAGCCCGGAAACAACCGGTAGAGCTGGGCGTGCGCGGAGTGGACTGAGGGGGTCGGGGGAGAGAGAGAGAGAATCAAGTGAATGTGGTGGAAACGGTTAATAACGTGATGGGGTGTCGCGGTGAAAAATAAAACCGCAGTGCCGGAGTTGGGGGGGAGGGAGCCGCTCTTATCACCCCCTTGGCGGTGTTAAACCGGACTAGGTGCATCCACACACACATATATATATATATATATGGTAAATGGGCGTTTAAAGGCCAGCGGCGATCTCGCCGATCTTCCCCGCCCGCCGGTGGGCGGGGGAGGGGAGGGGAGGGGTGTTTAGCGATGCGCCAAGCCGGTGTTGGCAGCGGTCCGTCCTGTTGATTCTCCCCCCCCACCACCACCACCACCACCACCACAGGCTAGGATTGCCGTCGGCGGCAGTACCGCCTCTTCCTCCGCCTCTTTGTTCCCCCCGCCTCCTCCTCCCCTCAGTTAGTTCCCCTCCCCTGCCCTGCCCCACACGCCACTCACTCCTATTATGCAGGATGATGACCTTCTGATGCCGGACAGGGTGACAGGCATCAGCATCATCACTGCTGCCGCCGCCGCCGTGCCGGCTCCAGCTTCTGGCAGCCGCCCCCCGCGATCGGCACCACAACACCGCGGCTCGGGCAGCCGGGAGGAGGAGGAGGGAGACGCCGCTGTCTCTGCCGCCCAGTGTCCGGACGTCCTGACCAAACGGAGTCCTCCTCCTCCTCCTCCTCCTCAGCAGCAGCAGCAGCTCCGAGGCCGCCCCCAGCTTGCCAGCCCCGGGGAGGAGGAGGAGGAGGAGGAGGGAGGCGGGGACAGGGACAGTCTCTCCTCCGCCGATGCCGCTCTGAAGTTTGCGAAGAGCAGCCAGCACCGCGGCGGCCACAGGCTGATGGAGTCTCCCGGTAATATGACGGCGGCTAATGGCGGCGGGAGCGGAGGGGGGATCGGGATGTTACCGGGACTCGGCGCCGGCTTTCAGCAGCAACAGCAGCAGCAGCTCCACCATCACCAAGATACCGGCCCCGGCGGCGCTGGAGGAGGAGGAGGCTCTGCCGGCGGCGGCGGCAGTAGTAGTGGCGGCAGCAGTAACGGCTCCTCTCCGTCTCCGGTGGCCGCTCTCACCGGCTTCGGCACCGCCTGGTCCCCGGCTCCCGCCGCCCCGGTCAGCACTCCGCCCGGCTCCGGAGCTGCCGCCGCTGCCAACACCGCGGGACTGTCGGCCGGCGGCCCGGGACTCTGCCCGGTGCCGAGCCCCGCTGAAGACAGCTTCTTCCACGGCATCCCGTCCATTAACGGCACGGTCCTCTTCCAGAGCTTCGCTGCGAACGCGGCCGGGATGAGCCAGGGTTACGGCGGAGGCGGCGGCGGCGGCACCTTCTCCCCTTTACCTCAGCAGCAGCAGCAGCAACAACAGCAGCAGCAGCAGAGCCGGCGGTCTCCTGTCGGCCTTCACCACCATCATCACCCCCAGCACCACCAGGCCGCCTTCCCTCACCAGAGAAACACCTACAACCACCATCAGGTAAGGGCACCGAGCACAGCCTGGCCACCCTGCCCTCCACCCTGGTCAATGGCCGGCTCCCTGCCCCGCTGTCAGCCCGGCTGCCGGTGCGGGTCAATGTCCAGGACAGTGCCTACGTGCTGTTATCTCTAAATTAATTTCATTTTTTTAAATTTGGATTTATTTAAAATCATCTCTTTTTGTACCCATCCCCGGGCTCCCAGGGCAGGATGAATCTTCCTGCCAAGGGAAGGTGCCGGCGAGAGACACTGGCTTTTCTTCCTGTAGAGAGCCGGGGCTCTGAGGTGCATTTGCCTTTTCCCTGTTCTTAAAATTCTGGTGCAGAGTGCGAGTTGTCAACGCCTAGAGATGATTACGAGAGCAAAAGAAAATCGCTCCGATCTCCCTGGCGTTCTGCAACCACACCTTAGTTGAAGTTGAGATGAACTGATTCCGAATTCTTGTCCAAATATGTGTGCGAACGGCTAATTATTGTATGCAATTCAAGAAGTATATGCAAGTGAATTTCTTTATCTTTTTCCAATCGCCTATTTTCGGGACGCGAAAGAAAGATTTTTGAGGATGTTAACATACCCAGGGAGTTTAGTACTTAGCCCAGAATAGATTAGTTTTTGGAAGAAGAATTTATACCGAATTCCGAACCAATGAGCCAAATGTCAGCTAAATTTGCTTCAAAATATAGGCGCAGTAGTCAGCCTGATACTGCAGCGTGTTGGATGAACAGAAGGGACGTGATGCAGGGAGGTGGTAGCAGTGGAAAATTACTGGGCAGTTTATTGCAAGTATAGGCACAAGGTTTTCAGTTCTCTTTGACCATTTAAAAAGGGAACAAGGGGTCTTCGCCAACACTGCATAAAATTCTAACTTTATTGCAAATCATTAAACCAGTTACCTTATTTGTCAATCTATCTATTTAATAGATTCGTGAAGTTGAGATGGTACAAAATATTTTCAAGTACACAATGGTTACAGTAAATGCAAACACGTAGTGAAAAAATAGCTAGACAATGGGGCTTGGAAAAATCCTATTGCCCAACAGCCAAATAAACTCTACAGTAGGCTGATAGAAAATGCATTAGGACTTCACATGGTGGATAAGTCTTTTGGTTTAGATTTTGACTTTTCCATAATTAATATGCTTCCATTAAAGTATTGAGAAAGATCATCTAGGGAAACCTGGAATGGCACTGGTTTGCCATAGATTTTAAGTATTTAAATTTAATCTGAATAGATTACATTTTTTTTGGAAATTACATTTTAATCCCTAACTAGATATATGAACTGTATTTGCAGTAATGCACATTAAGCAATATGCTCATGAAACCTAGGAATATTGTGTATGTACTTAATCATATGTTACGATCATTTATACCCTTCTTTCTATTGCCCACTGTCCATTTGATATGGTTTCTGGAATTTTTAAAAACAGGAAATCACAAGATTGATAGCCTTATAAAGAATGACTTTGGGACATATTAGTTTTCACACAACTAACAGACTTGTGGCATTGGTTCACTGCCTTGGGGATCTGAAAAAGCAATTTAATTTAATTGTAAGATTTATTACGTGTTTGTGTTATTATAGAGGTCAGTGGATTTTCTGCAGATAAATTCTGCAAAACCTAAAGGTTTTGTTAAAATTACTAACGAACAAAGTGCACTAATTATTGAAGGTTTCAGCCACGAAGACAGAGACCGAGCTTTTACACAACTTATTTTATAATTCTCCTTACTCCTGAAATTAAAAATATCTTATTGGTAAATGATGTATGCATGGATGTATGTATTTATAATTTATGCTTTAATATTATCAGCCCATAATGAAACAGTCTCCATGGAACAGCCACCAGAGCAGTGGCTGGAGTGCAGGAGTGTCCTGGGGAGGAATGCAGACCAGGGATCACCGCAGAACTGGAGGTGTAGGAATGCCGACAACTATGAACCAAATCTCTCCACTGAAGAAACCTTTCTCCAGTAATATTATAGCACCACCCAAATTTCCCCGTTCAGCTCCAACACTGCCACCAAAATCTTGGATCGAAGACAATGTTTTCAGGACGGACAACAACAGCAACACTCTGTTACCTTTGCAGGTAAGAACAGGACGTGCTTTTTTTGGCATGCAAATAGTCAAAAATCAAACTCAGTCTGTTGTATGCCCTTGAAGAATAAATTTGACGACAAACAATTAAATTTGACAAACAATTTTCATTCTATCTTCCTCCACCTATTCCCTCGTTTGGACACATGTCAACGTAATTTTTGAAGAATTTTCAAGATTCATTGAGTTAGATGTTACATAATGATTATGTTAATTTAATTCCTAAGTTTGAACATTTTTTACTGAAATGATTCCAGGTATCTAGTTTTTCTTGCCTTTTTGGGGTTATGTCTGTAGATAGGTTTCTGTTCTCTATAAGACTATTCGCACTTACTCGTGGTCTAAAACCAACAGATCTGCTTTCGTAACACACAGCAAACACATTGCTCATTCTGGTGCTAAATCATTTTAGTGGAAAAATTGAGGAATTGGCCCCAATTTATGTGCATAAATGGCTACTGCATGAAGATGAAATGATACTGTATGAATAGTCATTCTGCTGATGCCCATCATCTAATCTTGCGCATCAGGAATGTGTTGGGCTATATATAGTTGCATCACAGCAAGACACAGTGGCTTCAGGAAAGAAGGCAAGAAATAAACTTAGATAACTGAACAAAACAATGTGATAATTCTGGTAAATTACTTACAGTACAAAGAATTTTTGTCTATGGTAGCATATCACTACAGCAATCCAAAACTAATTTCTCTGTTCTGCCTTACCCGTTGTCTTTTACTTAAAATACTGTCTGCTGGATTTATTTTAAAGAGGTTATGTACTATTTTAAAAAAAAAGTGCATTCAAAATATCTAGATTCATAGTAAGTTAAAGTTTTGAAAGTGCACAGTGTGAAACGGACTACTTTTACTGGTGCAGCTTCTAACTCATGCTCGATTCAGTTACTGCAGTGGCAGGAATGCTGGATTCACTTGTTCCAAGTCAAAATGTAATATTGGATGTTTGTATTTTTTTTAACCTGTTAGAATTGTGTGTACAAGCTGGTTGTACAATAGCATAAAAGTATGCAAAACATATTTAATGTTTTGAAACATACACTTTGGTAAGAAAGGGAAAAATCACACACAGCCAATAATCCTTGAGTACTGTACTGTACAGTTTCTTTAGTGCTTATAATCATAAATTATTCCAACCCTATAACATACCTTTTAGAAATAAAATTTTATTTCTAAACAAATAAGCACCAATGTTAAGACAGATAAAGCTTCTTGTCCGATATCTAAGGAGATCTGTAAGTGGTCTTGCAGATGATTGCTGCTGCAGCTGTTGAAAATCTTGGTTTGTACTTAGAAGGTATTTTGTGAAAAATCCTTAATTTATTGTAGTCACTCATGGATTTGTGCATCTTGTGTAGTATTCACTCATGATTTTGTGCATACAGATCTTATGTAATTTTGAATTTGCGATGTTTCAGATCATTCCAGATTGAAGCAGTTAGCCTAAAAAAATCCTTTTGGGGGATAGCTGTGGGAGTCCTCTTGCTTTTTGACATAAAATTGTCAAAGATTTATTTGGATCTGACTAGATCAGTCTAGGCTAACAATTTGTTTTTCATAATGTTGGTTGAAGAATGAATCATGACGAGGAATAGCTCCTCTGCTCTTCTTACAAAATCATGTCATTAGATCTTTACCTCAGCTGGGAAAGCATCAACAGATGGCATCTTCAACGTTGCAGCACTCTATCAGAACTGCATTGGAGTGTGATCCCAGATTGTGTACTGAAGTCTCAGGAGTGGGACTTCAACCCACAATGTCTGATACAGAGGTGAAAGCGTTATCACTAAGCCACACCTAATATTTGTATGGTAAAAAGCTGCTGCCCTAGTGCCAATTCTTCGAGGATACCACAAGTCACATCTGCAAATGAGCATGCATAATCCATTATCTCTGCAATTTTCCTTGTACTTTCTTACCAATTCCCTACTTGTATTAATAGGTTGCTTTAATTTTTGTTGATGGTATCCAATGTGAAACATTATTGATTGACTTTGGAAGCTCTTATAAATAGCATCCATAGACATTCCCTTATTTGTCACATTGGTAACCTTCTCAAACCATTCAACTGAGTTATTAGGACATGACTTTGATTCTCTCCATGATGACAGATGCTGGTAAATTTCCCACAAGACTTTTTAACAACTGTTTTAAACTTATTTTTTTTCCTTACAAGTAATGGAGTAACATTAGCATCTTTGCAATGTAAAAGGAAAATATCTGAATCAAGAGTTTTGAAAGATCAGGTCATAGAAAATATTATTCTGCAAGAATAACCTTGGTTCTGTCAATGGAGCAGTTATTTCCAATGGATAGTGCAATTGAACAACCATCAAATAAGAAAGTATATACCCACACAAAGTTATTTGTGAATGTTTTAAACTTATAATGTGTAAAAATGGAATGTTACTTAGAGCAATGTGTATTTGCTCAGTCTAAATTTATTATAAACTTAAATCACAGCATTCCACGAGATTTTAATCAACCTTTCTTAAAAAAAATGTAGCATGCAGAAATTTTGAGTCATTAATTTAGAAATGCAAGTATTTTATATTGAACTGTATCTGTCTAGGTTACTTTGTGTTCTCTAAAATTGATGTAAAGGATTGCCTGATTTCTGAACTAAGACTATAAATTCAGCTGTAATGATGACCCTATTAAAATTGAACATCACTTCCTTCAAGTTTATATTTTTCTGTGTACTTGAAGACAATTTTTTTTTTTACTTTTGCAAGTTTTTTCACTGTTAAAATCTTTGTCTTGTTTGAATAAAAGTAGAACTTAATTTATTGAGTGATTAGAAACAGGGTTCTCTGCTACTTTCTATACTGAGCGGAGACTAGTTATATGCAGAAGTGAATCTGGTAATGTCTTTGTGAAATAGTGTATACCAGTATGTGATGTTCTGCCCATTGATGGGTAGAAAAGTACAGGCTGGGCAGCTTCGGGTTTCTTTGCTATGCCTCATGTTGAGAAGTAGTGCACAGAATTGGTCCTGTGGTGATAGGTGACTTGAAATTCGATTCTGCTGCTGAGATAAGGAATAAACAATGGCAGTTACCTCAAATCCTTGTCTCCTGAAATCTGGGCATTACAATCATCAGTATAGCTCCTTCTAAAATAAACAAAACCAGTATTAGTGCTGTCATTTCCCTATGGCGCAACAGGCGACAGCATCAAGTTAAACATTTAATATGGCTGACTATTGGAAAGACCTACTTTAAGAAAAGTTTTCTTTTGTTATTAAAGCTTCTCGGCAGCTAGCCTCAACAAATCTAAAATGTTTTCTTTAGAGTTGTTACCAGGAGCGATGGTAGTACAGCAGTTAGCTTAATATAAAAGTGGCATATCTGAATTTGAATGGCGTGAAAAAACAAAACAAATTCTGTTACTAGTCTTGTTGAAATCTTTTCCGAGTAAAGCTTTCCATGAACTTCAATATTGTATGCGTAGCTGACTTCATGACTGTTAATTTTTCATAACAATACAACATGTGTTATGATTGCTGTAGAACCAATTAAAGCCAAGTATCTAATGTAGTTTGGTGAAACTGGTCCCAGCATAATATCTGAACTTTTGTTACACTTTTCCCTCAAATCACTGAACAAAATATAGGAGAGAAAATATGTCTATGGTTAGAAATGACTTCAGCCAGGCAAAGAATTTTGGATTGGGTTTAGTTGCTTAACTATTTGAATGCAAGTTCAATACCATTACCCAATCCTGACTGTGCAATTGATCAGTGACGAGACAAATAATATTTTGTACGAGAAATGTTTTGGGCCTGTGTGATCAGTTGAAGTAACTTTCGTCAGTTTAAATATCTTTCAACTAAGTATTGGGAAAATTGAAACCATGATCTTTGATGCTTGTTTCACATTCTGCTCCCTAATCACTGACTCAGTCCTTCTCCTTGGCATTCACCGGAGACTGAAACAGTCGTTCACAACTTAGGTATTATATTCAGCTATGATACAAATATCTGACCACTGATAAACACCATTATTGAAACAACAGTTTATTTCCCAATTTCTCTAATATCACATGACTTGTCTCTGTTTTAGCCCTTCTGCTGAAACACTCGTCCATACTTTTGATATGATGAATTGATTATTCCAAGACGCTTCAAGTTTCCTCCAAACTATTCCTCTGTCCTAACTTGTACTACCCCTGTTTGACCATTACCTTGTGCTTGCTGGCCCACGCCCGCTTGTGATTAAGCTGAGACTATTATGAACCAGAGAAGCTGAAAAGCAAATTCCGTGCCTAGCCAAAAGGCAAATCTAGAGTTTGCTTGAAAGGGAACTGGTGAGGATGGATGTGAATCACATAAAAACACTTTTATTTATTGCCTTTATAATAAATTACTGCAAGGTGTTTTACATGATTTTTACATCAAAATATGGCACTAAACCATATAAGGAAAATTAGGATTAAAAATTCACACCCCTGTTTTGTTTCCTCCATGATCTTGCACTTCCGCAGCTTTAATCTCATGCGTAGGGGCAAGGAGAGAGGGTCTGGGTAAGATAAGGTCTAAGGGGTTCAGTGCAGACTCGATGTGCCAAATAGCTTCTGCACTGTAGGGACGCTGATATGATCCAGCCCCATAAGCCTGTGAGGTGTTTATGCTTCTCTAATGTAGGCCTCTTGAGTATCCCTAATTTGAATTGTTCCACCATTCATAGGCCATAAGCTCTGAAATCCCCTACCTCAACCTCTGTCTGTCTACCTCTCTTTCTTTTAATATGCTTTTCAAAATCTATATCTTTTAGCTAGTCTTTGGTCATTTGCCCTCATGTTTCCTTGTGTGGCTCAACATCATATTTTGTTTTATAATCCTATAAATACTTATGATATTTTCTTAAGGGTGCTATATAAAAATTGTTTTGTATGATACATACTCAGCTTTACTAACACTTTTTCAGGCAAACTCTGAATTTGCCTGTTGGCTAAGCATGGCACTTGCTTGTGACCTTTCCCTGATTCATAGCGGCCTCAACTTTGATGCACTTTGCCTGTCTTGGTTAAGGCCTCTTGATGTTCCAGATGCAGCATTAGCTGTAGGGCCTTCTGTTTCCTCATAGAAAGAGGACACGTTTCCTGTCTAGGAAAGGCTCTGTGATATTTTGCTACCTCCAAGCGGAAAGCCAACAAGGAAATTCAGAATGACAGGACAATCCCTGTGGTTTTTCACCAGTTTTAAAGTGGAGACTTTTGAAACTGTCCCGTTTGAATGCGGTACATGTTGTGTGTGTTTAGTCTAAATATTACAAGAAGCAGTGAAAGTGAGAAAAAATGTTAATCTTTAGCAATGGGAAATGTACTTTACGCAAATTGTTTTTGTTTTGGAATACAGTGTTACGTTCTCATATTCTTGAAATCTGCTGTTTTGTGCATTATGATTTTACACTTTATGGAAAAAACTTCCACTTTATGATGATACCAATGCAGTTTTGGGGAATAATTATTTATAGTTAAAGTTTTGTTATCAACTGAATGATTACTTTATAGATGTGGAATTATGGTTTGATTTGCAATTTATTGATATAATAGATGCTCAGTAATTAGTATTATTTGCCATCAATTACAATAAAATTGCCAAAAACAAATTGTGCAGCCTATCTTGAGTAAGCACATGATGCGTTTGTTGGAAAGTGCTGACTACCTTCTCTATAGTAACATGCGATCAACTGAATTTCTAATTTTTGACCCAAACAAATTCCTGGAAAGTAATTGACCCATATATAAGACTCTAAGTCACTCTGTCAGAATAGGAAGTTTGATTTTAATGTATTCTGTTTATTCTGTCCTCTTCCCACCACGGGAGTGGAAACTAGAATGAGGTAGATGGCACTGGAGAGTTGAGAATTGACAGCAACTGGATTAGTGCACTACCCAAACTAACCTATGGTACTATCCTTATGATAGCCTGTATAAAACAATCCCACGTCTTTCAAATCCTAATTAATGATGTAATTGCTTGGTATATCTGCATATAACTGCAGTTTAAAACCATGTAGGAAATAAATATGAAGAGCATTCCATTCGAAATATTCATATTCTTTCTTTGAGGCCAACATGGAAAATTGCATTTGTGCTAATGGGAAAAATGAGCGCAACATGTTAAAACTTGGGTGAAATAACTATCTAAAATATTTCTGTCATACGTTGAGAAACAAGAAATATATTAGTTTTGAGTTCACACTTGAAGTGGAACATAGAAATATTTACATGGTGAACAGAAAGAAGCTGACAAGTAAGAGGTAAAGGATAAGAGAAATAAAGAAACATTATAGATGTGGAGGTATGAGAATGCATTTTTGGAAGAAAACGAGAAATATGCACTCGAAAGTAGCTGAAGGTTGAGGAGCAACAGAAGTCTAGTGGTTCAAATACAAAGCTTCTCGATTGAGAGAGCAGGAAGCTAAATTTGTGGAGAGAGCTAAAATGTTAAATTTTACAAGATTAAAGAAATAATCATTGAGGCTTAGCCAAAGATTTGCATAGAAATATGTGCAATATTTTGGGCATTTGCATCATAAAGGGAATATTCAAGTTTTGGAGAGCATGCAGTGGGGGTGGAATTATAGACTGAATTTTTGTGCAGGCAATGACTGCACCACTGTCTGAAAAACTGGGACTGCACTCAACCTCCATGACCTGGTAATTGACAACTAGTTTTTATGGTTGTCAGGCTGCCTAAGCCCATGGGTTTCACCCCTATGTGGAAGGATGTCCAGCCTCTAGGACTGTCAAATAATTGGCAGCCCTTAGTTGCTGCAGTGCCACTGCTGGACTTTGGGCAGTTCTCCTTCATCCTCGTCTGAGAAGCATCGAAGAAGGTGGATGGCAAAGTAAGTGAGACGACCTTGCTGGGATCAGTCAGGCAAGCCCTGATAATGAGACAACTTGAGATGCTAAGACTATTTCCAATCACGGAATAGATTTAATAGAGGTTTTGCTATTCTGAACTGTTTTGTAAGGGTTAATAGGGAAAGACCTTTCTCTAATTGGAGAGCTAATACTGAGGAAACTATCTATTAAAATGCACACTGTGGGAGAGATGGAGTTGCTCTACCACTACGTGTTTTGGAAGAAACCATTGCATAGCTTTTATGGGTATAATTAAGACAAATTAAAGCAGAAAAGAATACGCAATGCATTGGAAAGTGATCAGTAAGTTGGCCAGAATTCTACTGTATTAATGTGTGATTTTGTGTTCATTGTTGTTTCTCTGAAATTGTTTGCAAAATGCAGAAATCCAGAGACTGCTATCAGTGATTCTCTGCATCTCCATTGAATGTGCTGTTGAACACATTTGCAATGTCAGCATTGCACAGACTGCAATTAATTAGAAATCACTGACTTGATGGGAACTTTTATTTTATGCTATAAGTGACCTTGTGAAAACCATTGAAAATGTTGCACCTTGTTCAATGTGGTATAATACATTTTTTTTAATGGTGTACTAAGTTCAGAACTTCTTTTGAACAACCTCTCCAGTTCAGAAAAAAATTAATATTTTATTTTTGGGATGTTAAATTTATCTATGATGGTACAATCCCACATTTATTTTAAGTTTATTTGATCAGTTTTAATTTTTATCTCATGTTTATGAACCAATCTTCATTTTTTCGCTATAAAATATTAAAGAGTAAAGGATTGTTTCATTGGTTTTCTGTTATTGAATTCTTTACTTGGTCTGTGTGCTTAGCCTGAACAATGATAATATTGTGCAGAATGTGTGGTGATTTTCTTGACTTGATTCCAGATTAAAATTATTTTGGGAAAGGTGAAATCCACTCGGCAAGATCTGAATTCTTTGCAGGCAGCTTTCAAGGTCAGTGGCAAGCACCATCACTCCACTGCTGACCTCAAATTTCAGATCAATGGAATTTTTTTAAAAAATTGCCTTAGCAAAGAACTTATGCAAATGCTGTAGTTGTAAACTTTTAAGATTCTGTTTTGCTCTGGTAAGTATTTCAGTATATCTTAATTTTAAAGTCGCTTTTTAAGTCATCTGGTAATGAATGTTGTATTGCTGCTGAGTCTCTTTCCAAGTCTCTTGTGATAATTTTATCCCATGTAATGTGTTGCGTGTATTCCCAAGGTGTAATATTTTACAATGGTTAACATAGAATTTTATTTGTCTATCCAATTGGGCAATTGATCTTTATACCTGAACAAGCTTTTAGCTGCTTCCTTTGTCTCTTCATTTTGGCATCAAGGGTTATAAAAAAGAAGGGTTAGTATTTGCACCTTAGTTCCCAGTGGACCTGATTCCACAGTAAAAACTGTCTGTAATCCAGTGTTATATTTAATATAGATTGGAAATTACAGTCTAAGTACTGACCCCTGCAGAAACCCATTCAACACGTTCTGATCTTAAAGTACTCTCGAGTACTTTGCTTCTTGGTGGATAAAGTCTTGTGGAATGACTTTGTTATCAGAAGTCTTTGATACAGAACTTGGCAAAACTTTTCTGATTGTTCATGTAGATCATGTCACTACCTATTTTGTAGCATCCTCAAAATCATCAAGAACATTTGCTGGATCAGGTCTTCCACTGAATTAACTAACTAGATGTAAATAAAAGCATTTATTCTGCTACAGTTTCTGAGGACTCCTGTTGCCATAGTGTGATGTTTTTCATTACCAACGTTTTTATGGCTTTTGTTTTTGCTGACATTGCAAATGTGTTTCAGTCGGATGTTAAGTTATAGACTGAACACTGAGAGGACAAATTAGATTTTTTTATAACTGTTCGGATTGAACAAAATGTTGACCGTGTGATTTGCTATCAAGTATTCAATTCTATACTCAATGAATTTATGTTACCGCTTGGTAATATGAAAACAGTGTGTGTATTTTTTTCATTCTTCGATTGTAAGCGTTGCTGATTTTATTACTCAACCTTAATTTCTGTTTAAGTGGTAGTGGTGAGCTGATGCCATAAACTGTTAGAGTCCATAATTTGCCAGTATTTTGTCCCAGGAACAGTGAAGGAATGGTGATATACTTGCATGTCAGCATGGTGTGTGACTTGGAGAAGAACTTGGTGGTATTCACAGGCTTCTGCTGCCCTTGTTATTCTAGGTGGTGAAGACTATGGATTTGGAAAATGCTGTAGAAGGGGGATGGTGAGTTGCTACAGTGCATCTTTAGATGGTGCACACTGCTGTCACAGTGCATCAGTGATGGAGGGAATAATTTTTTAAGATGGTGGATTGGGTGCTGATCAAGCCCGCTGCTTTGTCTTGAATGTTCTCAAGCTACTTGAATATTTTTGGAGCTGACTTCATCCAGGCAAGTGGAGAGTGTTTTATCAACTCCTGACTTGTAGATTGTACATGGTACACAAGCTTTGAAGAGTCAGGGAGATGAATTACTTCCAAGGAATTCCCAGCCTCTGACCTCTTGCAGTCACAGGGTTTCTATGGCTGGCCCATTAAGTGGATTTCCAGATGAAAATTCTATTCTGTTTTGTAACTTAGATTTATCAACCATGTGTACCTTTTTGATTTCTGCGCACAGTCCTACCCAGTTTGTCACAAATCTGAATTGTTGCAGTATATGAGAAAGGAGTTTTGGAGTTTGGGTTTGGATCCAACCAGATTGATGGCATAAAAGTCTACCCTCTTTTTCTGCCTGGTACCTGTATGTTAACATAAACAGTGAGGTGTGAAGAACTTGGGTTTAACTGTAATTCCAGTAGTAATATGCCTAAAGCACAATGTAACTGATAATTTGGCAAAATATTGATGTAAGGAGTACTGCTTTAGAATGTAAAAAATGTTTGCACTGGTATGCAGTCAGACATTTCTGCATATCAAATAAATGAGAGGAGAAGTTATTTTGGTCACTTATTAGTGACATAAGTTAATTAAAGAAACTGAAAATAAACTAATGAAGTGAAAGAAGCACTGGGCATACCTGAAAATGCTAACCTGTTGAAGCTGCGATCTTGCTACAAGTGTACTAAACAGCAGGAACATGCACCTTATGGACAGAACAAAGTGATCGCAAAACCTACAAATCAGATCAAAGCTCCGCAGTCTTATCACATCCAGTCATGAATAATAGCAGTTGTATAATGGGAGGAGGTGACTCCATGACTATCCCCATTCACAAAGATAGTGGAGCACAGCACTTGGTGCAAATGACAATGTTGAAGTGTTTACAACAATCTTCAACCAAATATACAGAGAGGATGATCCTCTTGGCTGGCCCCTGAGATCTCCACCATGTACTGGTCTTCAGCCAATTCAGTTAATTTTGCATGTTATCAGAAAATTGGTGAGTGCACTGGACACAACAAAGGTCTTGACAATATCCTGGCTGTCATGCAGAAGGCTTGGGCTCCAGAATTAGTTGCACCTCTATCAGGCGGTTCCAGTGCAGCTACAACACTGGCATTTGCCCAAGTATGTCCTGTTCACATAAAGCAGGGCAAATCCAACTGAGCCAGTTACCCTCATCAGCACAGTAATGGCAAGAGTTGTCAATGGTGCAATAAAAAGCAGCATATGCTCACCAATAACCATCAGATTGATGCTCAGTGGAGTTTGGCAGGACTGTGTTCCGCTCCAGACCTCATTAAAGTCTCACCCCAAATGCGAACGAAAGAGTTGAACTCCTGAGATGTGAGGCAGTTCTTGACATCAAGGCAGCATTTAACTGCGCGTGATACCTCACAAACCTAACTAAAGTTAAATTGGTGGGGTTTGGGGAAAAAGTCTTTAGTTGGAATTCAACCTAGTCAGACATTTTCATACAGACCTGTTACCATATAATGCCACCCAATCAATAGAGAGTGAAGTTGAATGGTTACAGACATGGGGTTGGTAATTGGAGATTTATTACCTCAGTTGCTAAGCATTTTTTTTGTTCAAATGTGAGCATTTCTGGCTGGGCCAGCATTTATTGCCCTTTCCTAATTGCCCATGAGAAGGACCAAGGAGCTTCCTCCCTGAACACTGCAGTTCCTGTGGTGTAGGTACACCCAAGTTGCTGTTGGGGCAGGAGATCTGGCATTGCTACAGGAGTTCCTCAGGGCAATACTCTGGCCTAGACTAGTCCCAGGCTAGCCACATGGATCACTGCCAATTATGGCAAGGTCTGCAAGACAACAGGCTACAAGACGAAGGCATGAAAAATTGCTGGCACCAACGCACCCCTCCCTGATGAGCTCAATGCACCCTATGCCTGTTTTGAGTAAGAGGTCAGCAAGAGCACACCCTCTGCCCTGGAAGCCTCAGGTGAACTTGTTTCTGAAGTCACCATTGCAGATGTCAGAGCGGTCTTCTCAAAGGTCAATCTTTGGAAAGCAACTGGCCTGGATGGGGTATCAGGCAAGCACTCAGATCCTGCACAAATCAGCTGTCCGCGGTATTTGCAGATGTCTTCAACCTCTCTTTATAACAATCTGAAGTCTCTATCAGCTTCAAGAAGACAACCATCATCCCGGTACCAAAGAAAAGCATAGCAACATGTCTTAATGACTGTCAGCTAATGGTTCCGATATCCATCATTATGAAGTGTTTCCAAAGGTTAGTCATGGCATGAATCAATTCTGGCTTTCCAGACTACCTGGATCCACCACAGTTTCCCTGTTGCCACAAAAGGTCCAAATCAGACATCATCTCCCTGGCTCTGCACTCAACCCTGGAACACCTAGCTAATAAAGACACCTGTTATCAAACTCTTATTTATGGACTACAACTCAACTTTCAACACCATTATTCTTATGGCCTGGGGCTTGGCTCCTCCCTCTGCAATCCTGAACTTACTAACCTACAGACCGCAATCAGTAAGCATAGGGATCAACACCATCTCCATGATCATCCTCAACACCTGAGCCCCTTACTGTACTCCTTTTATATATCTATGGCCATGTGGTCAAATTCCCCTCCAATTCAATTTTCAAGTTTGCTGATGACACCTCTGTAATGGGCCAGATCTCAAACAATAATGAGTGAAGGAAAGAGAGGAGGAATCTGGTGAATTGTAGCAACAACAATAATTTCTCCCTCAGTGTCAACAAAACAAAGGAGATTGTCATTGACTTCAGGAAGCACAGTGGAGGACATGCCCCTGTCTCCATCAATGGGCTTGAAATAGAAATGACCAAGAGCGTCAAATTTTTAGGTGTCTAGATCATCAACAACCAGTTCTGGACCCCCCCATGGTGGCACTGTAAGAGAGCCCACCAAAACCTCTACTTTCATAGCTGACATGCCAAATTTCTTTCACCTATGATTCTCTCCAATGTTTGCAGTTGCAACCAGAAATAATGCTTTCTATGATGTATCAGAACTTGGTATGACTCCTGCTGTGTCTGAGGCCACAAAAAACTACCGAGTCGTGATTGGAGCCCAATGAGACCAGCCTCCCATCGATTTATTCCATCTACATTTCCTGCTGCCTCGGAAAAGCGGTCAGCATAATTAAGGATCCCATTAAACATTAAGTGTGACATATCGTATATATTTCCAGCAAGTGTCACACAGTTCCTGTAATAATCCCTCCAGCAATGCCCCATTGCTCTTCTTCAGTGTTGAGAATCAGAAATAGAGATGGAAGCAATGTAAAAACTCTGCCTGATACTTTTTAATCACATGTCCATATATTTCCACACACAAATCAAACTGAATTTCTTCACTGTAAACAACCACTTCAATGCATTCAAATTATTTTGAAAATGATGATTCCACTGGCCTGGTATTTCACAGTCAAATGACAACGTTCACAGCTATCTTAACCCTTTAAATTCAATTCTGTCAAGCTGGCAGATTATCAGTCATGACTCAGCAGCAGCAGTCTGAGCATATCTTATCAGGGTATACAGTACAGCTGCAACAACTTTCATGTTTTCCCTCTATTCATTTTTTAAAGAAGGTACACCTGGTAGGGTATGCCTCCGCATCACAATGCTCCAGAAACTCATCTTCATGTGCAGGTCTAGACAGGGTGTTGGTGGCTAGTTAGCTAACCAGATCAGGACACATCAAACTCAATCCTGTGCTTACATTTCCCACGTGTGTTGTTGAATAATGTTCTCTTCCACCTTCTTTCATTGTGTCACAGTTTGAGGTTATGTATCAACCAATTCCAGACAGCTTCTTCCCTGCTGCCATTAGATTTTTGAATAAACCTACCTCACATTAAATTGATCTTTTTCTACATCCTAGCTGTAACACTACGTTCTGTACTCTCTCCTTTTCTATGAATAGTATAATTTGTATAGCGTGCAAGAAACAATACTTTTCATTGCATGCTAATACACATGACAAATTAAATCCAATCAAACATAGTTGCTTTGTTAATTTGCTTTGAGTCCAAATAGCTTAAGTGCCAATAAGTAACTGTCTTTGACTCTTTCGTGTAAATACACCTAACAAAGACTTTCAACTTGCTATATACAATAAGGGTATGTGGTTAGAAATTCCCTTTCTGCTTAATAATTAAATATATTGCATTTCAAAGTTCAGTTAATCAGTTCAGTTGTAGGGGGGGGCAATTCAACTTCGGCCACCTTGCGGTGTGATCGGAAAAAAGTTGCTCTGACCAAGGATCATCTGACTCAACTTGGCTCTATTTCTGTCTACAGATGCTGTCAGACCTACTGAGATTTTCCAGCATTTTCTGTTTTTATTTCAGATTCCAACTGTATTTTGCTTTTATGAAAAAGGTTGATCTCCATTTTTTTTCAAAGTGCTGTTTAGTATTCAACAACACACGTGGGAAATGTAAGCATAGGATTGAGTTTGATGTGTCCTGATCTGGTTAGCTAACTAGCCACCAACACCCTGTCTAGACCTGCACATGAAGATGAGTTTCTGGAGCATTGTGATGCGGAGGCATACCCTACCAGGTGTACCTTCTTTAAAAAATGAATAGAGGGAAAACATGAAAGTTGTTGCAACTGTACTGTATACCCTGATAAGATATGCTCAGACTGCTGCTGCTGAGTCATGACTGATAATCTGCCAGCTTGACAGAATTGAATTTAAAGGGTTAAGATAGATGTGAACGTTGTCATTTGACTGTGAAATACCAGGCCAGTGGAGTCATCATTTTCAAAATAATTTGAATGCATTGAAGTGGTTGTTTACAGTGAAGAAATTCAGTTTGATTTGTGTGTGGAAATATATGGACATGTGATTAAAAAGTATCAGGCAGAGTTTTTACATTGCTTCCATCTCTATTTCTGATTCTCAACACTGAAGAAGAGCAATGGGGCATTGCTGGAGGGATTATTACAGGAACTGTGTGACACTTGCTGGAAATATATACGATATGTCACACTTAATGTTTAACTAATCAATCTAGTATTGCACGCAGGGTAAAGTTCCTTACTTTATTAAAGTATGGCTGAATAATGGAATTCATATGAAGATGGCTGGCCAGAATAATCTGCTGCTCACTGGAAAGAAAGCACAAAGTGAGGGAAATGAAAAGGGAGTTCGTAGGGAAGAAAACTGTGGCATGCATGGAATATGTACAAACAATGGCATAGGTGGGATGGGTGCAAAGCTGACTTGCTGCTCTTGGTGGGAGGAAATAATGGCTTAAATGCTTCTAAGTGATGGACAGAAGACAAATAAATCTCAGTGGGAGTTTTTGTGGAACGGGAATGATGCCTGCACGTATCTTTGGAGGGGCTGTTAGTTGGCCAAGATGAATAACAATGAGTGGGGGAATAGTGCTTGGGAATGAAAATACTCCTTGCTGTGGGGGGGTGGATTATCCTGAAATTCTACTCAGGAAGGGTGGAAATCATACTTTAATGAGGGAGAGAAATCCCTTGGGTGGAACAGGGGTAGTGGGGGTGTGGGATTGAGTGAAAATATCTCCTAGTACTATTCAAAGAGACAAATGATGGTGTTAGAATGCTATCGTTTTTATTCTGTAGAGTGGATGCTTGGTGTTGTTTCACAGGGTGATGAGGTAGGTGTGGTGAGCTCAAGAAAGATGAATCCATCTTGATCTGAAGAAGTAGTTGGAAACTATTGCTAACATTCTGCTTCAGGAGGTAAACATGGCTTATTGACTGGATGAGTAAGGAACGCTGAGTTTTTACACTTTTGTTGCATAATGGTACAGAAATCGCAATGAAAACTAGCAGGAGTATTCTGCAGGAATTTATTTCCCAATTTGGATTATGATACAACAGCTTTGTTTGGATGCTTAACTGAATGTCATGTGCAGTTCTTTTTAAGGAGCTTGCGGGTGCTATCTCTTGAATGCTCAAGCCTTGGATACATTAGAATGGATTCAGCTTCTGGGGGTGGGGCAGTGACAGCAATTCTTCAGGATTGGTTTTCAGAGCTGTCTTTGGAAAATGAGCATATGGGAGGGGCTTTGGGATGTAGGGATTTGATGCAGTAAGAGAGATTGATTTTCACACAGACCTTTTACTGTATAATGCCACCCAATGGATATGTAGTGAAGCTACATGCTTACACTCTTGCAGATTCTACTCAAATTATATTTTGCTCTTTGAGTTGGCACTCCCAGTTATGTGACACATTTAGCATTTATAAAAAAGTTCTAACTGGTGTTTTAGTTATGGAGAATGGCAAAGATAGACCAGGGAAAAAACATGTTCTCAATTTGGAAAGTCAATCCTTCTAAGTTATGAATTAAACTTGGAATGGAAGCAACTACTTTGAAGGTCAAGCAATTTTAAGTCAGGAGACAGTGAATGGTCATGAAGAAAGAGTATGGACTCCCAAACATCAAGCCTCTTGGATTTCAAGGAGATTACAATATAGGATTAGGCAGAAAATGCAAGCTTATGTCAGATACTGAGAGCTCCATAACAATGTTCCCTCTAACTTCTGTTTGCTATGAGTGATTTGCTTGTTGTACTGCATCCATTTTAAGATTCCTTTGTGACTGTACGTGAAAACATTGTAAAGGGAATGTTGCTTTTTATGCAGCCTATTTGTTTCCTATGTGTTTCATTCCTGATTGTTCCTCCCTGACTCCACAGCATTGTTAAAGTCTGTAGGAAGTCTGGAGGAGTGTAGAAAATGCAGGGTGAAATTTAAAAGTAAATTAGGGAAAAAAAGCGTGAAAAACAATTGGTAAGGAAAATCCAAAGGTGTTTTTAGAGCAAAACAGTAAATAATTAAGGAAAACATAAAATCTACTTGAAATCAAAAGGTAAAACCTGTGTGAGCCTGGTTCTTAATGATTAATTTGCATCTATCTTTAATACCTCCCTCTTTTGTAATGTAGCCATTATACTTAGAAGAAAGGATATCGTGAGAGAAGTTGTAGCAAGTGTTTTAGATTCTTTGGAAATAGAAAAATTGCCAGGCTGAGATGAAGTTTTCCCATGCTGATGTGAGAAAGGAAATAGCAAAGACTCTGACCATCATTTCCCAATCCTGTCTGGCTACAAATATGATCATGGTGAACCGATAATGTTGTACCGTTGTTTAAGAAGGGAGGAAATTAAGTAATTTCAGCTTAATCTAACTTGTGGGCAAATTATTGGAAGAAATTCTGGGTATTGTATCAATCGTCATTTAGAGGATTGATCAAGGACAGAATGGATTTATTTAGAGAAGTAAAGCAAGGAAAATGTTGAAAATACTCTGCAGGTCAGACAGCTTCTGTGGAGAGAGAAACAAGAGCCAAAGAGCTGGTATCTGATTGTTGAAATGTTACATCTGACCAACTTGATTGTATTTTTTTTGAGGATTTAACAACTTGGGTTGTTGAGCGTAATAATGCCTTTGTAGTTTACATGAAGTTTAGCAAAGCTTTCACAAGTCCCATATTATAAATTGCACAGAAAAGGGAAAGTTCTTGGATCCAAGAGAACAACAAAAGCAACCTGTGTTCAAAGTACTATATAAATACAATAAAATAGTGCTTCACAAGCGTTGTAAAACTAAGTATGATGTTGAATAAACTAATGAGATATTCAGGCAGATGATCAAAAGCTTCATCAAAGAGGGAGGTTTTAAGGAGGGATTTCAAGAAAGAAAGAGATGAGATGTATTAAGGAAGGACTTGCAGAACTTAAGATCTAAGTGATTAAAAGTACGGCCAGCAATGTTGTAACAATTAGAATCGGGAATGTTTAAGAGACCAAAATTAGAGAAGCACAAAGACATGAGGGCTGGCAGAGATTATAGACATTAGGGACCAGGCATTGGTAGGATTTGAAAAACAGAATGAGAGTTTTAAGATCAAGGCATTGTTTAACCAGGTGCCAGTGTAGGCCAACTAGATGGTGGATAAATGGGATTTTGGTGCAAGTTAGAACACAACAGAGTTTTGGTAACCAAGTTTACAGAGGATAGATTGTGAGAAGGTGGCCGGGTATGAATGAGAACAATGAAATCTGAAGCTAATGGCATGGATAAGGGCTCCTGTAATAGATGAGGTGTGGCATGGATGAGTTGGGCAGTGTTACACTGGTGAAAATAGTCAAAGTGATGGGTGGTTGAAAGTTCACTTTGGAATCAGATATGACACCAAAGTTGCAAACAGTCTGGTTCAGCCTTAGACAATTGCCAAGGGAGAGATGGTCTTGGATGGCCAGGGGGGTGGAATTTGCAGTGGGAGCCTAAAGCAGTGGTTTTAGTCTTCCTGATATTTAATTGGAGAAAATTTATCTTCATCTGATAGATGTCGGGCAGGCAGTTGACAGTTCAGAGACAATGGTTTGGAAGGTTAGTGAAGTAAAACTGGGTGTCATCATTGCGTTTATGAAAATTGACATGCTTTCAGATGACACCGAGCTGGAGCTTTAGTTGAGAAATAGGGATGACAGATCTTTGTGTGATACTAGAAGTAACAGTAGAGCAGGAAAGAAGCTGTTGATGGTGATTCTGTGGCTAAGTTAGGTAGATGTGAGTGTGTCTCACCAGCTAAGTGAGATGGGGCTTTGGAGGAGGACAGTTCAATCAAGTATGCTTTTGCTTTTATTACAATCACACAGGATATCAATTTTGATTTTAGTCGACAAGATGGGACAGTAGTTTGCAAAGACTGTGGGATTAAGCTTTTTTTAACAAGGTGTTGATACAGACTTTAAGGTGAGGGGGACACAATCTGAGGAGAGAGAACTACTAACAAAATCGGCTAATTTGGAGACAAAGTTAGGTGGTCAGCAGTTTAGTGAGAACAGGATTGAGGGAACAAAAGGTAGATCTCATGCATAAGATAAGCTCTGATCGCGTGAGGGGATATAGGAAAGCAAGTGGAGAAGGAAGATAGTTCAGGTCACATTCAGGTTGGAACTTTTTGAGGAAATTTGGCCATTTGGGCTTGTTGAAGGGAGGTACACAACAGAGACCAAACAGATCTAAGTTGTATGACTAAACCAGTTGTCGACCATATTTCAAGTCTGTATTCCTTGGACTTGGATATGGATAGAGTTAACTAATCTTTGGATATGGATTGAACTAGTTAATCTTCAGATCATTATGTTAATTTTATTGAATTATTTGCTTCTATTTATAAAGTTTTGAGAGACATGTAAATATAAAACAAATCTTCTAAGCTATGTATGAAATGTTGTTGATTGTCCCAAAAGCTAGTAACTATTGAATGAGAGGTTTTAGGTGACATCTCAAACATCAGGTACAGTGAGTGGCTATGGTTGCAGCCAATTTGTAATATAGAATTGAAAATTGTTACAAAGTATGGCAATTAACTCTCAAAATCTGAGTTAGATTGCAGCATATTAATTGCATTCTTGGCTAGCTTAAATGTTGTTTGATGGGGTCCTTTGACTATAGCTGATACTGGAGACGAATGAATGGCACTGGTATTGTGCTGTATATAACTTGTGCGTCAATGCACCTGTACCTTCAGCTGTGGCCATTATCTGGAATTCCCTCACTCAGTTCCTCTGCTTCTTCACCTCCATCTTCTCCACTTAGATTCTCCTTGAAACCCATTTCTTGAGTCAGTATTGCCCCTTCTAATGCGTTCTCCTTGACTATTTTTTAGAGATTTTAGATTTTTACTTGATTGAAGTTACTATATTAAATTGTTGATTTCCATTTTGTTTCATTCATTCACAGTTGTCAATTTCCAAGTTCAAAATTTTAAAATTTCCTACCTATTTGCAATGTAGTGTACCGTGTATCGCACGTTTTTTTCAACAAAACTAGAATTAGTGTGATGTTATAAAGTGTATAGTTAAAAAAACCATTGATAGGCTTCACGTATTAGTTAATTTAATTCCTGCAGAATATATTACCGTGTTCAGAGGAAAATATTTAAATGATTCTGCCACAGAAGTTTGAGAGCCAAAAATGGAATGCAAAATAGATTGCAATTACAGTACTGTAAAAATGGTGCCATTATTATAGGTAATCAAGGATATTTGTCATTTGCTTCATTACAATAGACATATATTACTGTGCAGCTGAATAATTTTTTCTTAAAAAGAGGTTGTGATCCACCAAACTGGGCAAGATTTGGCCATTCAACATTGTAATTATTTTCATTTACCAACGAGGGAAAGAACCATCTTTAAAGGGGTGGCTACATTACCCACAGAAACAGAACTTCTGCTTGCTTTGTTGCCAAAGGATTTGATTGTGACTAAAACATTGGTAAAGTATAAGGATTACACAGCTTTAACATTAGTGATGAGCACATCTGACAAATCGGTTTTCACACATCCAAACAAACATGCTTGTTATATTGATTGCCAAAAGTGTTTAGCCCTGACACCTGATGAGCTAGGAAAGAAAAGCTATGAAACATCATTGAAGTCATTACTGGGAAATTTTCACAGTTAACCAAAAATGCTTATAAAAATTGCTTGACAAATGGATTGACAAAAAGATTGTAACACTGATTAATTTAAATGTTTTATTAATTTATGTGTTTAACAGGACATCTATCATTGGAAAGATATATGCATGGAGATTTTATTCTGTTAAATGTTTTATTTCTTTAAATGTGTTAGACTGCACTACCAAACATCTTAAGACTTGAAATTTTCTGCATTTTTCTAATTGTATTTTTTTAATTTCATGAAATTATTTTTAGCGCCATAGTGGCAAAGTGGTTAGTATTGCTGCTTCACAGTACCAGAAACCTCTGCTGAATTCCAGCATTGGGTTACTCTATGGAGTTTCCACATTCTCTCTGTGGCTGCGTGGGTTTCCTCTGATTTCCATCCACAATCCAAAGATGTGTAGATTAGGTGGATTAGCCATAGTAAATGCATAAGAGTATGGGGATAGGGCAGGAGAATGGGCCTGGGTAAAATGCTCCATCGGAGAGTCAGTAGAGACTCTATAGGTTGAATGACCTCCTCCTGCAATGTAGTGACTCTGTAACTACTATTGTAGTTCTAGTTATAGAAGACATCTCTGTGAAAGGGCAATTGTCATGGAAAAGTTCTGCAATATGGCATCAGTGTGTAGTGTCTCCAATTTTATTTCCCCTGGAAACTACAGGCCGATGAGTTTGACGTCAATGGTAGGGAAGCTCTTAGAGGGGATTCTTAGAGATAGGATGTATAGGCATTTAGATGTTGCGATCTGATTAGGGATACACAGCATGGCTTTGTTAAGGGAAGATCGTGCCTTACGAATCTGGTAGAATTTTTTGAGGAGGTGAAGAAAACAGTCGATGAAGGGCAATGGATTTCAGTAAGGCGTTTGACAAAGTCCCTCATGGGAGGTTAGTTGAGAAGGTCAAGGCTCATGGGATACAAGGACAGGTACCTAAATGGATAAGTAACTGGTTTGGTAATAGGAGACAAAGAGTAATAGTGGAAGGGTGTTTTTCTAGCTGGCGGTCGGTCACTAGTGGTATGCCGCAGGGCTCGGTACTGGGACCTCTTCTATTTGTAATATATATAAATTACTTGGAAGAGGGAGTAAGTGGAGTGATCAGCAAGTTTGCTGACAATACAAAGATGGCTGGACTTGTGGATAGTGAGGAGCATTGTCAAGCAATGCAGCAGGACATAGGCTGGTAGGTTGGGCAGATAGATGGCGGATGGAATTCAATACTGATAAATGCGACGTGATGCATTTTGGGAGAAAGAATGTAGGGGGAAGGTATATGATAAAGGATAGACCTATTAAGAGTATAGAAATGCAGAGGGACCTGGGGGTGCAGGTGAACAAGTCTCTGAAGATGGCAGAGCAGGTGGAGAAGATTGTGAGGAAAGCAATATGGTATGCTAGCCTTTATAGGAAGGGGTATAGAGTACAAGAGCTGGCCTTTAATGTTGCAGTTGTATAAAACGTTGGTTAGACCTCATTTGGAATACTGCGTCCAGTTCTGGTCGCCTTAGTACCGGAAGGACGTGGAGACTCTGGAGAGAGTGCAGAGGAGGTTTACCAGGATGCTGCCTGGTATGGAAGGTCTGAGCTACGAGGAGAGGTTAGGCAAATTGGGGCTGTTTTCCTTAGAAAGACGTAGACTTAGAGGAGATCTAATAGAGGTATACAAGATTATGAGGGGTATAGATAGAGTAAACAGGGTTAAGCTTTTTTCTAGGATGGACTCAAATAGCACGAGGGGTCATGGGCTTAGGGTGAGGGGGGTAAGGTATAATTTGGATGCTAGAGGAAGTTTTTTCACACAGAGGGTGGTGGGAGTATGAAATGTGCTGCCAAGTAAAGTGGTGGAAGCAGGCACTCTGGAGTTATTTAAGAAATACTTAGATGGGCACATGAACAGAATGGGAATGGAGGGGTGTAGAAAACTGATTTAAAATAGGGATCATGAGCCTTGGGTGTCCCTGGGAAGTGTGTAAATAGATGATATTGATGTACTTGTTTTTATCCTACAGGTGCTTTTGTCCACCTTGTTGTCTAACAAGGGGCATATACATGATGGGTTGTGAGAGGGCTGCTCTTGGATTTTTTTCAAGAGTATCCTAGTGCTTCACGTTGTTAGTGTACGCTTGACCTGGACCATTTGATGGGCAACACGACAGCTCAGTGATTATCACTGTGCTGTACAGATACATGGATTTGGGCCTGTGTCTGTAGGAGTTTGCGCATTCTCCCTATGCTTGCGTGGGTTTTCTCCGGGTGCTCCGGTTTCCTCCCACATCCCAAAGATATGCTGTTAGGCTAATTGGCAAAACAAATTCTCCCTAAATTGTCTCAAATTTGGTTTTTAATCCATGGATCTATAAACATAGACAGGGATCACGGGTAGAGATGGGAACATCGGGGTGGCGACGCGGGCTCATTGGGCCGAAGGGCCTGTTTCCTGTGCTGTTTTTCCTTTGTTCTTGTTCTTAAGGGGAAAATCTGAGGGAAAATTATCCCTAGATTTTCTTTGCCATGAGAGCAGTGTTGGTTGAAGCCAGATAGCAAACATTTTTCTTGCATTTTGGGCAGCAGATAGTCTTGGTAGGTGAGGAAATTGGACAGAGAAAGAAAAATCAGTGTTTGAAAAGTTACTCAGGATGATCCGAATAAGGCTTTAATTTGCACAAATTCCAATTTAACAAGCTTCAGTTGCATTTCCGTTCCCATTGTGTATGTTTACAAAATATTTGTAAAAAGATTATATAATTTGAAATTTTTTGACCTGCATTAAATGATTACTGTAAAAAGGTGCTGCATATTAAGCTAGTCTGCTGAACTTGAATAATCTATTATCAAACTTGAATAATCTATAGTAAGAAAAATAAAACCAATATCTAGATTTTTCTGATCCTTCAAGACATACAACGTAATTTTAACTTAATTGACCCAGTTACGCTTAACAGCTGAAAAAATTTACATAATTACATTTTTGTAAAAGTTTGAAGTTATATTTCTATGAACTCCTTGATAATCTACCAAGACCATCTGCTGCTCAAAATGCAAGAAAAATATAAAAATTGTCTGTTCTTCTCTGTTAGTTAAAATTGTGTTTTTAATACCTGTTTTTAAGTTGCAGTGAATCTTCCTGGCAAACAGCTGTCCAAGAGTGGTGTCTGTAAATACCCATTTAAAGTGTTCTCTTTAGTACATTAAGTGTTTTCATTATTATAGGTGAGTTTCTAATACATTTAGCATATACTTCAGCCCTCGAAGCAGTAAAATACCAATACTTATCTTTTGTGGAATACTTAAAAATTAAATACAAATTGACAAAAGAAATAAATTCATCACTCAACTTTAACTAGCAGTATCAACTAAGCAGTTTTTGTTTGAATTTCGGATAAAAAGATTCAGATTCATTCCTGTTGCACTCAAGTAAAGGATTGAAACTCTTTCTGTTGATCAAATTGTTGCAAAAAAAAAAGTCAGCATGAGTCCAAAGTAATCAGCAAGAGGAATTTTATCCCTATTCTCCTTTAGCTGTTGGAAGTTTTATTCTTCAGTTAAAACTTTGACTGAACCTACTTGTTATTAACATTGTCATTGATTTGATCTCTCCCTCTTGCATTGCACACTTACTTGAATAATTATGTTAACCCATCACATTTCTATACTTAGATTATAACATCATCCAACTCAGGGCAGTTTCATTTTAGACCTTCATGCCTGTGCTGACTGAGTAACTCATTGGATTAGCTCCCTTTGCCCCCACCCCATCTTGTAAATTTTTTTTTCACTGATAAATTTAAGTACATCTTGCTTCATCCTGCTGCTTGAATTGCTGTGGGTAACCATGTAAACATTCCAAATCTTTCTTTCTTTAAAACATTGGACTAAAGTTGAAGGCAATTACAGTTTTTTTGATTTTGCTTGGCAAATCTTTTAGATCATGCTTGTTGCATCCTATCTCTTGCAACTTCCAATAAAGATTTCAACTGTGGAATTTTAGGGTGTTGGGCCACTGTTGATTGAAATAATCATCTGCTGGAGTTTTTCCTTTTTCAAATTTTGATTTGAATTGTGGGGCAAAAGAAAACTAAATGTCGTGACTATATATACCACATTTGTCTACAATTTGACATGTGTAGGACATGTTGACAAAACCAATCTGTTACTCATTGCATATTTGAATAAGTACTCCCTGAAATAAATTAAAATGTTGCTAAATTTAAAAAGTGGCATGCTTCAGGTGGGGAATGGGACAAAACATTTTTTGCACAGGTAACTTTTTTGTTGTACCTCTAAATTCAGTTGCCTATTCAAAGTGACTTTTTTACCTCGGACAGAACAAAGGGGGAAAAAGTGTTGTTCAACATAAATGTTGAATTGTTTCACTTGGCTTTTTGAATTGGCACAGGATCTCACTGTGAGCTAACAGTTCTCTGTTATGTTGGATTTTGTTAATCATTACATTCTGACTGGTGAAATATCTTACACAGTTGTAATGTGCTAACTTGTACCAAAATTTATAATTATATTTAAAATCAAAAATTAGAATTTTCAGTGTAGAAAAATGTTGCAACATTGTTCCAGCTAATATAAGTTAGAATGATGAACGTAGAACACTACAGTACAAATAGGCCCTTCGGCCCACAGATTGCACTGATCATATCCATACCTACCAGGCCACAGAGCTATCTATAACTCCCAATCCCATGTACTTATCCAGAAGTCTTTTAAAAGACACCAGTGAATTCACCTCTATCACCACCGATGGCAGCTGATTCCATTCAATCACCACCCTCTGACTGGAAAACCTACCTCTAACATCTTCTTTGTACTTGCTCCCCAGCACCTTAAACCTGTCTCCTCTCATAGCGACCATTTCAGCCCTGGGAAATAGGGTGGATTCTTGGAGGCTATCTATTCCTCTCAATATTTTATAAACCTCTATCAGGTCACCTCTCAACCTTCGTCTCTCAGGAGAGAAGAGACCTAGCTCCCTCAACCTATCTTCATAAGGCGTCCCTCCCAATCCAGGCAACATCCTTGTAAATCTCCTCTGCACCCTCTCAAAAGCTTCCACATCCTTCCTGTAGTGAGGCAACCAGAACTGCGCACAGTACTGCAAGTGGGGTCTGACAAGTGTCTTATAAAGTTGCAGCATTACCTCCTGACTCCTAAACTCAATCCCTTGATTAATGAAGGCTAGCACACCATACACCTTCTTGACCACATCCTCCACCTGCGAGGCTGATTTTAAGAGTCCTATGGATCCGGATCCCAAGATCCTCCTGCCCCTCAACACTGCTAAGACTCCTACCCTTGATATTGTACTCCTTCATCCCATTGGTCCTGCCAAAATGGACCACTACACATTTATCCACATTGAAGTCCATCTGCCACTTCTCTGCTCAGTCTTGCATCCTATCTATATCACGCTGCAGCTTCTGACATTCCTCCAGATTATCCACAACACCACCAACCTTCGTATTGTTGGGGAACTTACTTACCCATCCCTCACTTCCTCATCCAGGTCATTTATGAAAATGACAAACAGCAAGGGTCCTAGAAATGATCCCTGGGGCACTCCATTGGTGACTGACCTCCATGTAGAAAAAGACCATCCACAATCAGTCTCTACCTTCTGCAGGCAAGTCAGTTCTGGATCCATAAGGCCAAAGCCCCCTGGATCCCATGCCCTCTCACTTTCTCAAGAAGCCTTGCATGAGGGACCTTATCAAATGCCTTGCTGAAGTCCATATACATCACAACCACCTCCCTTCCTTCATCAATCTGTTCAGTCACATTTTCAAATAACTCAACTAGGCTCGTAAGGCACAACCTGTCCTTGACAAAGCCGTGCTGATTATTTCTGATCATGCTAAACTTCTCTAAATGCTCATACATCCTATCCCTCAGAATCCTTTCCATCAACTTACCAACCACTGAGGTTATACTCACCGGTTGGTAATTTTGCGGGCAATCCCTGTTCCCTTTCTTGAAAATAGGAATCACATCCGCAATCCTCAGGAACCTCTTATCACTGGTATGTAAGTTTGTGAAAGGTGGTTTTCTGCCATAAAGGTTTGCTCCAGTCTACCTTTGCCAACTCCTCCTTCATCCCTTTGTCCATCGCCTTTGCTGAAACGTAAGGCACTGGTATTGGATTTTACCTTCTCATCTGTATTTTAAATTCAACCATATTGTGATCACTTTCAAGAGGATCCCTAACTGTAAGATCACTAATTATTCCTGTCTTATTACATAGGACCAGATCTAGAATAGCTTACTCCCTCGTAGGTTTCATTACATACTGTTCAAGGAAGCTATTGCATATATAAATAGAAAAGTTATGGAAACATCACAATAGTTCATTCAACCTTAAAAGTTGTAATTCAGTCAAGTGGAGCTTTTATGATTATAAGACTTAGTGACTACAGTTAATTTGTATTATATTCAAATATTGAAGTAAGTGTTGTGTTAATACATTTTAACATGATTAACTTTTTAATTACCTATATCTTCGAGTTATGGCCCAATAGCAAGTTTGTCAATATTGTATTGACAATATGGTGCAGTGTCGAAGACGAAAAAAGGATTTTCTAAAGTCTGAAGAAATGTTTCATTGTTGTTTCAAAATTTTGTCTTGTGCTACTTCTGTTGTATGTGTTTGTAGATGACCAACTTCCAGCACAATGCCAAAATTGTTTGAAGTGATAACTAGGATTTGTGCCTGATCATTTTGGGTTAGTTCTCCCTCCCTTATTTTCATTCAGTTCTTTGGCCTAACAGCATGAAAGTGTGCGATTGCCATCAGTTTCAGTAAAGCATAGCAATGGGTGTTGTCTGATTACAAGTTGAATCATGACAAAAGTACTTCAACTTAATTTCATGCACTTTTTATTTTGAAAACAACAACTGGAACATATATGCTCAAGTCTCGATATTGTCGATGGACTTCAAAAAATTATCATGCGAAATGATTTCATGCCTTTGCTATTCTGATCTGACTGGATTGATGGAATGTGTTTGATTGCTGCCTAGGTCTATTCATTCTGCATCTTATTTTCTTTCACACACCTTTATTCCTGTCAAATTGAATTGGTCATAGGTTGGTATTTCTCCACAGTGGCAAATTGTGAACTGACCTCAATGCTCTAGTAATTCACATTGCTGCAATTTGCAACCTGCTGACGATTACTTTATCCTTCATTTAATCTGTTATTTTACTCTTGAGCTCCAGCTGTAACATTCAAGTTTTGATGATTCTATATGATATTGAGCCATACAGATGTGGAATGTGCTAAGTTTGGCCAATGCTGTCAGTAGCTGATTCTAGCCAGGATGGCAGCATGAATGATGCAATTGCTTTTCATTGCTCAGTTAGGCAGGAAGCACTCCTGCTTCCAACGTAATATGTAAAGCACTACTTAGGATTTCAATTGTTCTTATCCCAAATCATTTGCCATAGATGTTAAACATGAAAGGTAAATATGTTGCAATCTGCACCGGAACAAGTTAAGTTGGAGACATTATGCTGTTGTGCCTGCATTTTATTTAGGAGATGGAGTGAAATCTATATTCCACAAAGCTGTGCAACTTGAAGTTCTTTGCATATTTATTGTGCTATGAATTTGGTTGTTAAAAGTGAATAAACCTTTTGCCCAAAGTAGGGCAAAACGTTGTATTTCTTTCCTAGATTTCAGATGTCTTGAATAGCATGATTTACATTATTTGCCACGTTGTGTTTGCTATATTTAAGTAAAGAAAGAAATCGATATAACAATATTATCCATCTCAATTTTGAATGCCAACTTTATTGAAGTTTATTCCATTGAGATTTTGGTAGTAAGGTATTCAAATTGTGCAGCAAAGTCCATATGTGTTGCTTGGCTGTGAAACATCTTATGGGTTAAAAAAGTAAACCATCAAATAAACTTGATTGAAATCTGCTCTGTGTTTCTTTCTGATATTTTGAAGCACTAACAGAATTGTTTTTCTCTTTGCTGGTCACCTTGACTTGACCTTCATGTCCAGTTAATATGAGTTGAGTACGTCAGCTGTTTGTGTATATGGTATGAATTATTTAACACTTGTCCCTACTACACTAAGAATTTGTTTTCAGGTGCTAAATATGAACTTCCAATGTTTTGGTTATTTTTAAAATAATTATGTATACTTAAGGGCAGATGTTATTCGTTTAATGCCGTAAAATAACTAGAGAATTGATTCAATAAATTCTGAGATTGGTGAGATGTTCAAGTAAGCATATTTACTAAGTATTTGAAAGAGTTTACATGCAAGTACAGTTCCACCCAGTCAATGAAATATCTAACAGATGTATGCAATTTTCTAGTTAAAGTTCTGCTGGAATTTTTTATGATCCTGTTGTAAAATCTTCGAACTATAATTGAATGGGACAACTAACTAATTCTGGTGTGTAATGTACATACCAAAATTAAATATCGGGCAACGTTTGTATAATTTTGTGTCCTATAATTTACAAATTCTTTTTGTTAGTTATGTCATTTTGATCATTCTTCAGATTGAAGCAAATATTTGTGTATATTGCTATCTGAAAGTTAAATATATCTGGACAACATGTGCTGAAATAGAAGGTCCATTATGCCATTTGAACATATGAGGCAATAAAGAATTTCAAAATGATTGTCTCCATATAATTGAAAGACCAGCTAGATGAAATGTCAGCCACAAGTTAATTGATTCATGCGCATTAGTATTGATGAACGCCGAGCCCATTTTTCCTGTAATTGTTGCCCAGGGAAATGCTTCTTTACTGGATGCTAAGCAGAAGAGAAAGTTGTGGAGACCCATAATGCCAGGTCTCCTTGGAGATTAATTCCCTTGGTTGCAATGGTTTTTTTATAGGCAATAATATAGGGCTGTAATCCAAATGAGATGAAAAGATTCATTCCTGCCAATTGATCATATGAAACAGGGCCAGATGAGTAAAGCTTTTGAGTCTCAACTGCGCCTCTCTACAAGTTGTTGCAGTGAAGAGGAGCAAATTGTGCCCTGCAGTTGAGTCCCATTTTTTTAGGACATCAAATCAGCATTTTTTTTTGACTGTATGCAGCAAACATTGACCATGGTAAGTCCAGAATTGCCACAGTGGACATCTTTCCTTATTCACTTCCAGGAATTAGGTCTTGCCAGAATTACTAATTCCCAGCATTTAACTGGACCATTCAAATGATCCAATTCATCAAATTTCTGCACATTGAGGTCTGATGGTCTGCTGAGTCAGTCCTTGAGAGTTTGACCAGACTGCAGTAATCGTACTATATATGAAATGTTTGTTCATGTAGTAACAAAGATCCTTTCGTATTGTAATCTTGCATTGTTAATTAGGATTTAAAATGACATAGGATTAGTTTACTGAGTGTATTTTTTTCTCTTTATAGGATCGCACTCGTCTTTATGATTCTTTGAACATGCATTCACTTGAAAACTCACTTATTGACATAATGAGAGCTGAACACGATCCATTGAAAGGTCAGTATTACTCATACAAGTACTCATTATTGTATTACTCATACAATAATTACTCATACATGTAAAAACGTCATATCTATTTCAAGGTATTCATTTATGTTTAACAAATGATTTAAATTTTTTAGCAATCATACATTAATTTAAATCTGATATTAGGAAGACAAAAAAAATGCAC
Organism: Sphyrna mokarran; assembly: GCA_024679065.1. Taxonomy (NCBI): domain Eukaryota; kingdom Metazoa; phylum Chordata; class Chondrichthyes; order Carcharhiniformes; family Carcharhinidae; genus Sphyrna; species Sphyrna mokarran. The sequence goes on along the minus strand of JAGIQG010000001.1, from coordinate 102,508,174 downwards.
ATGTATGAAACTGCTGAAATTAGTCATAAGCTACATGAATTAATGAATGTGGAAAGGATTTTTTGTTGCAAGTGATGCAAGACCACACTGAGATCATGGGGTGAGCCAGGCAGTGCAAAATAATCTAATTTCCAGTGGAATTGTATGAAATCTTGCAGCATGGAATGAGACCATTCAGCCCAATAAATTGAAGCCAATGTTTATGTTCTACATGAGCCTCCTCCTTTTAATTATCCCACTCTTCCTTATGTACAGCATACCCTCAAAAGAAGGCTCAGAAAATCGGGAAATAGAATCAGCATGGCTGGAGAATCCAAATAACAGGGTTAGGTAATGCTGGTGGAAGTAGGTTGTAGACTCCTAAAAGCAGTTATATTGTTAGACGAGGCATTAACCAATAAATAACAAGTTTGCAACAAAGATAATGCAATAATTGTGGATACTTTAATCTTATTGATTGAACTGTTCAGATTGGCAAAGCTTCTTCTGTAAGATAAATTTATAGAGTGCATTTGTGACAGTTTCCTGAACAGCACGTGTGGAACTAACCAGAGACAAAGCTTTTTTTAGATCTAATATTGTGCAGTAAGGCAGAGTTAATTAGTAAACCTATTGCAAAAGATTGCTTGGAAAAAGCAATCAACATGTTCAACCAAGATGCATTCTGTTGTGAAATCTCAGCAAGATCCATCCATGACTTGTAAGGAAGTTAGGAATAATATAGATTAAAAGATGAGGCTGATAACATTGCTAAAGATTGTAGTAAGCTTGATGATTAGGTCTGTTTCAGAATCTAACAAAGGGCCACCAAAAAGTTGGAACAAAGGGGGAAAAATAGAAAATAAGAATTAACTGATCATAAATATAAAAACAGATTGCAAGAACTTTCACAGGTATATTAAATGAGAAGATTAGCTAAAGTAAGTGTTGATCCCTTGGAGGCAGAGACGGGAGGAAATATCAGTTGAAATGTCAGAGACATTGAACAAATAATTTGTGCTTGTATTCACAGTAGGAAACACATTACATACCAGAGATAGTATGTAACCAAGGGTCTAATACGAATGAGAAACTTGAGGTCATTAATATCAGCAGAGAAAAAATATTGGAGAAATATGAGAGACTGATACATCAGTCTGGATCTGGATTGCCTTTGTCTTAGCATTTTAGAAGGGATAGCTGCAACAATAATGGACGCATGCAAATGATTTACCAAAATTCCCCAGTTTCTGAAACTGTCCCAGTGGATTGGATATTCACAAATGTAGCACAACTATTCAAGAAAAGAAGGACGTAGAAACCAGGAAACTATGAGCCAGTAAACTCGACATAAGTCATCAGGAAAATGATAAAATATTTAATGGTTAGAAAATCATATGATTCCAGAAAGCCAACATGATTTTATGAAAGCAAAACTGTATTTCATAAATGTATTAATGTTTGTTGACCATGTAATTAGTAGGATAGATAAAGGGGGACCAGTTGATTTCCAAAAGGTATTCAGTGAGGTGCCACAAAATGAGGGATTATGGGTTTTGAGGGAAATATATCAACATGGATAAAAAATTGGTTAATGGACAAGAAACAAGAGTAGAGATAAACGGGGTCTTCTATATAAGGCTATAGTAAGGCCATACCTGGTGCACTGTATACAGTTTGGTTTCTATATTTAAGGATATTCATATTTAAGGATGAATATGTTTGCGTTAGAGAATACTGCAAGGGTTTACTAGAATCTTTCCTGGGGTGAGAATTTTGTTATGATGAGAGGTTGGTTAAATTGGGTTTATACTTTCTGGTGTTCTGAAGAATGCAATGTGATCTCATTAAAATGATAAGATTCTGAAGAATCTGGACAGGATAGAGAAGCTGTGTCCCCTGGCTGAGGAAATCTAAAACGTGGGAGAGCAGTCAATTAGGACTGAGGTAAGGAAGAATATATTCTGTTGTGAATCTTTGGAATTCTTTACCCCAGAGAATTGTGAATGCCCTGTCTTTTGAATATATTTGATGGAGTGGATGCATAGAGAATTTTTTTTCTTGTGGGGAAATGCAAAACCAGAGGCTATCAATACAAGATATTCACCAGGGAATCCAATGGACAATTCAGGAGGAACTTCTTCAGCCTACGACTAGTAAAAATGTGTAATTCACAGACCCAAGATGTGTTGAAACGAAAATTGTTAATGCAGTTAAGGAGAAATTAAGTAAGCAAAGGGAGATGATTACAAGACTAGATTTAAATAAGAAAAGATGGGAGAAGAATTGATTGAAGCGAAAATGCAGCATGGACTGGTGAATCCAGTGGCCTATTTCTGTGCCATAGATTTCTGTTCTCAATAATAAAGGAATATGGGGAATGGACAGGAAGGTGGAGCTAAAGTCAGTGATCAGCCATGATTGTACTGAACAGTGGCAGAACAGGCTCATGCAGCTGTATAGGCTGCTGCTTCTATTTAATCTTCTGTTATACTCTTGTATGCATCCAAGCTGTTTGCCTCAACCAGTCCACATTGCAATGTGAATTGAGAGTTGTATGAAAACCACTGAAATCTAAAATTGAAGTTGAAGAAGATATAAAAAAAAAAGCAGGTTGTTGATAGTATAAACAATGTTTTGATCGTACTTGGTGCTGTAATAAAACAGGTGGAATGCTGAAAATCAGAAAAGTTTCTAAAGGAGTAAAGTGGGCTGGTAATATATTTTAATACACTCGCATGAGTGCCTTTTCTGAGTCTTTACGTCGCTCGTCAACGTTTTGGTCTACCACTAGCAGAGCCCCAGCCGGGGTCTGCTTGATCTTACCAATTGTGGCACGCAGAACCCCAGCCGGGGTCTGCTTGATCCTTATCTGTGGCTCGCAGAGTCCCAGCCGGGGTCTACTTGATGTCAATTGTGGCTCGGTTGGATACCCTGCTAGGAGTGTTAATTAGCTGGGTAGTGAGCTGGTACCGTCCTCCCTGATCTTATTGGGCATTTAGAGCCTATTTGTCGGTACTTGTGGTCGGTGCTCGGCTCTCTTGCATGAGGAGGTAATTTAGAAATTTAAGGGATAAGTTTAGACCGAATTCAGGGAAGCCAGATTAGGTGTCGTGACAATTTTGTCATAGCCAATTAACCTAGTTAACACATTTTTGGCAATGTGGGAGGAAACCGGAGTACCCGGGGAAAACCCACACAAACACGGGGAGAAAGTGCAAACTCCCCCAGCCACAAGGCCCAGGTCGGGAACCGACCCTGGGTCCAAGTAGCCGGCCAACCAACAGTGCTACTCACTGGGCTGACATGCTGCCCATACGTACCTCGACACCTAGGGTGGATATCGGTGTCGTTGCCATCCTCTGGTAGTGATCATCAGAGACAAGACGGGGCACTACATCCCTTCTCCACATCACTCCAGGCTCAGTTCGTTCGTCTCACCCTCTGTACCGAATCGTGTGGGTAGGGGGTCGCAGGTGCTTCTACTACCTAGACAGCCGTGACCGCATCCGCCAGCGGTTCACCAACTATCCCCGGGACAAGCCGGAACTTGTCGAGACTTTTTTCTTTGACCGATTACCGGGTTTAGGCGTAGAAGCGTGTTGGCTGTTCTCTGCCAGTCAAATTCCTCCAGACCTTCACCTGCCAGCTGGAAGGCCTGTGTTCCCTGCGGGACCATCGGTAAGGGATGACTCACTGTGGTCTAGAACGCCAAGAATACCACAGCTACGCAATACACACCACAGTCCACTCCAGTGGTACCACGCTTGGATGGCAGCAGTCCACGTTGTCGAAAGTAGTGGTCATGGACCTGGCATGCATCGCCCCCATTATTTGTTTCTTGACCAGTCACGGAATACCCTCTCTTGTGCCCAAGGAGACGGTACCAGGTGGCTCCCACGGAAGGGATTGACTCACTGTGGGTAGAAACCAGAAGACCCGCACAGTTACGGGAGTGGCTTTTAACGCCTTTTTTTCGGCTTAGCCAATCCATCTATCCACCTGTCTGTAATTGCAGCCTGACAGGGCATCCAGACATACAACTACTCCGCGTCGATTCTGGGACAGCTGCTTTAGCCATCACCGCGATGCAGGAGCAGTGACGTTGCCCGGCGGGACCGACGTGGAGGCGCAGCTCACTGTGCGGAAGAAACGACAAGACGCGCACAGCTAAAGTAACCAAGAAACCTCAAGAGAGTCCCCTTAAGAGAGTCATAGTTACTCCCGCCAATTAATATCTGCTATTTATTGATACCAAATGAACTCAACAGCCTTGTATACATCCATGTGAAAATGATGAACATAAAAATACATGGAAGATTGTCCCATTGAACCTTAAATTTTCTAGGGTTCCAAGTTTTCTGGATAATAATCAGGAAATCTGATTTTTCTTTCTTGCCACTCCCTAATTTGGTGGCAAAAGGGCCAGTTATCTGTCCTCATTCTTCTCAGACTTCAATCAGCACAAGAGCTAAATCTAGAATTTTTCTGGTCTGTATGGTCAAATACCATAATGGACCAATTAATGTTGATCCTGTATGCAAGTGGAATAAATAAATTAATTCTAATAGTCTAAAACCTGCTGATGGTACAAAACTACGTGGACAGATATTAAAGTGTAAGAGTGATTAGCAGCGAACAACAGGATCTGGAAAAGCTAGCATAGGGTATAGAATTTGCAATTAAAGATTAATGTCAATAAGTGTATATTAATGCAAGAAACATACAGAATTGGAGTCCATTTACATAAGTGGAAACAATTTGATTATTGACTGTTAAGAGCATCCAGCCAGCATAACATTGGCAGTGAGGATAATCAAATGCTGGGATACATCTTAAGAGCTTCTGAGAGAACAATTAGGCTATTTTAAACTTTGGAGATTGGGATACATCTTGAGGGCTTTTGTGAGGTCAAGTGGGCTATTTTTAACTTTGGAGGCTACAGTTGGAATATTTGTAGATTTGGCAAATCAAATATGTTTGAGAATTCAGAGGAGGGGCTTTGGTCTTGGTCTTAAGCTCTGTGGGGCTTAAAGATTGAAATTTGGCTTCATCAGACAATACTTTCAGTGCATGAAGCCTAGGACTTTAATACACAGTTGCTTTAAAGTATTTTGCTCAGGTTGGTCGGTTACTTGGTTCTGGAGATCATGATTCAGTTTTAGCGGAATAATAAATATGTGGAATAGAATTCCATCAACAATAATTGGCCAAATGTTGACCAGCTTCTCTAAAAGGAATTGAGTGAATAACTGGTGAAAAATAGATTAGAGGATTAAAAATCAGTCTATAGGATTAAACACTTCATGAAATTCTATATTTATTTTTGGTCATGATGGGAATAGGGCCTTTTTTAAAAAAATAAATCGGACAGAAAGGGTTGAAGTAAAATGGTGGAGTTTTATGATCCCTTGCCTGCAGGTTTGAAGATTGGAACATAGAACACTACAGCACAAACAGGCCCTTCAGCCCACAAGTTGCACCGATCACATCTATACCTACCAAGCCATAGACCTATCCATAAACCCCAATCCCATTAGACCCCATATACTCATCCAGAAGTCTTTTAAAAGACCCCAACGAGTTCGCCTCTACCACCACCACATATTAGGCACTTCCTGGCCTGTGCCTGCCTACCTGCCCACCCTGATTTGTTTCCCATTTCACGGAGTGGTGGCGGCATCAAATGACCCATTGAGGCCCTTCCAACTAATGGCCACTTTTTAAAAATTCATTTTTATGAGACAAGGGCATCGCTAACTAGGCCAGGATTTATTGCCCATCTTGCCCATTCTTAGTTGCCTTTCAGATGGTGCTGGTGAGATGTTTTCTTGAACTGCTGCAGTCATTGATGTGTAGGTACACCAGCAGAGCTATCAGGGAGGGAATTCCAGGATTTTGACCCAGTGATAATGAAGGAATGGTGATATATTTCCAAGTCAGGATGGTAAGTGATTTGGAGGGGAACCTCCAGATGGTGATGTTCCCAAGTTTCTGCTGCCCTTTGCCTTCTAGATGGCTGTGGTTTGTGAGTTTGGAAGGTGTTGCTTAAGGAACCTTGGTGAGATCTTGCAGATGGTACACACTTACCACTGTTCATCACTGGTTGTTTGTGGAAAAGATACCAATCAAACGGGCTGCTTTGCTCCAGATGGTGTCAAGTTTCTTTTTATGGAACTGCATTTATCCAGGCAAGTGGAGAGAATACCATTATTCTCCATCTATCTTGTAACTGGTGGACAGGCTTTGGGGAGTAAGGAGATCGAGTTACTTGACACAGGATTCCTAGCCTTTGTGTTGCTCTGGTAGCCACGGTATTTATATGGCTAGTTCAGTTCTAGTTTCTGGTCAGTGGTAACTCCCTGATGATGTTTATAGTGGAGGATTCAGTGATGGTAATATCATGGGGTGACAGTTAGATTCTCTCTTGTTGGAAATGGTCATTACATGACGTTTGTGTGATAGGAATGTTACTTGCCACAAATCTGCCTAAGCCTGGATATTGTTCAGGTTTTGCTGCATTTAGATATTGACTGCTTCAGTGTTAGGAGTCATGAATGGTACTGAACATTGTGCACTTAAGTACCTTATTTTGCCCCTGTGCTGTATTACCCATGGTGAGAGAAGACATGCCAGTTAGGTAGCTTGGCAATCTTTACTACATGGACTGATGTTGACCAAGGTACGTGAGTGTGGTGGTCAGGCTTCCTTGTTCTAATCAGAGTCATGCCTTCTACAAGGTCACACACCCTCTTTAACCCACCCTCGCAACCTCTCAGAATCAGCCCTAACCCCTACCCCACTTTCTCTCACCCTGCTGGAGCCTAAGAAACGCTGCTGGACTTAGAACTCGGCATCTGAAAATTCCTCTTTGGGAAGTTCCTGCAGTCCCGGAAGTGTCATTACTGAACCTTGGCATTACTGGGACTACAGAGCTGCCAGTCAGATACCAAGGAGAACAAAAGTCTTTACCTCAGGCAATTAGTCCCAAGGAGTGATAAATAGTTGTGGGACAGACAGGATTGGCAGGGATGCATTTCCCATCGACTGTTCAGATGGCACAGTGGAAACCCTTCCATCCGATTAATCCTGCCCGTGGAAAGGATTGACAAATATAAGTTCTTATATTTTTTACTTAATCACTTTGTGATTGGGGTACTTTAAGTTCTGCCATAGAAGCTTTTATAGTTTGTCACCTCCTCGTATAGATGGCATTTCTGTTGTCTTTTTATAAAATAAATTATATATGTGCTATGGGATGACTTTATCAACTCCTTGTGGAGTTCTTTATTTTTTTTTTAAGCAACACAGCACGGGAAACAGGCCCTTCGGCCCAACGAGCCCGCGCCGCCGTCATAACTATATAGTAGCAAATACATTATCCTATTTTAATATTCCTATATAATAATATATTATTCCTAATATGGAAAATTTTCACCATAGGGACAATTTGTTTCCCAATCAGCCTAAGAGCGAATTTTTGGGTTGTGGGAGGAAACCGGAGTGCCCAGAGAAAACCCACGCAACCACGGGGAGAACGCGCAAACTCCGGCAGACACCGGCCCAATTCCAAGTGTCTGCACAGCCACATCGATAGTCTCTGAGCTGTCATGGTGCCCTTCAGATGGTCCACATAAAGCACTCATTTACGACATAAGGTACCAGGCAACCCATGAATCAACATCCAAGAGCCGTACCCGCACCACCTGCCGAATGCATGCTCAATGTTGGTCAAGTATGGACCGAATTACCTGTGGGAAAAAGCCGTAGTTAAACAGTCCTAATATATCCCTCTATCTGCATACTGCTCATGTGGCTGTCCAAGAGACCCTTAAACAGCCCCAGCGTGCCTGCTCCCACCCCCTTACTCGGCAGTGCATTCCACACCCCCACTACCCTTTGTGTGAAAAACTGCCCTCTAATATTCGTCTTATACATAGCCCCCCTCACCCTAAGGCCATGACCCCTCGTCCTATCCATTTCTGAAGGTGGAAAAAGTTTACCTCCATTTACTCCATCTATACCCCTTATAATCTTATACACCTCTATGAGATCCCCTCTAAGCCGACGTCTTTCAAGGGAAAACAACCCCAGTCTATTTAATCGTTCCTCATAAGACAGTCCTTCCATACCAGGCAGCCTTGTTTATATGTGACAGCCCATTAAAGACTGTGTTGAACAAAGCTAAATATAACCTATGTATTGTTTACTCAATAATATTGAAAAATAATTGACATATATTACAAAATCCATGTAGGAGGTTAGCCATTATTGTGAAACCATTTGCTGTAATTTTCTGCTTTGAAAGAGCACTTGGTAGTTGAAAACTAGACATTTCTGACGAGGTGAAATATTTTCAGTTAAAGCTGTCATCAGTAATGGATTTGCTCTTTTGCAATTTAAGACCAAATTGATGGAATAGATCCCCAAAATATTAATAATGATCTTTGGCAATGAAAGCAAAATTGAATTTCAGTTACTAGAAACATGTAAATGTACATTCCCCCTAGTTCAATTGGCAAAGGAACCATACAACTGAGCCATAGAGGCAGTCTCAATTTCTGTTCACAATCTATATTGAGCTGATGGCTAATCGCCTCCACTCACTCGGACAAAGGAAGGGAAGGTTACTGAAGTACATACAGATGAAAAGGCTATTGGCTCCCATGCAGTCTATCTTCCAGAATTTATTAGAAAAATAAAAAAAAGTTAATTCCCCTGTGATGCCATCTAACTGACCTGGTTGATGGAAAGCTTTTGCTTCTCAGAATTTGTTTGGAGCCCTGCAAACCTCTTTGGAGCACATTTTACTGCTGTCATTGACTTTAAGTCTGCATTCTGTCTGTATAAACAATGGATGAGGACAGCAGGGGAGCTTGTTTGATTTTTTTTCAGCAGACGATCAGTTGAATTTGTATTTGCACCATTGGTATACGTTACACTGAACTTTCCTTCACGATTCGGGATCCTGATGTCAGGATAAAAAGTGGGTTCCGAGCCTGCACTGGTAAACTCAGAACTGGCTCACAGTTTTACCTCAGGCAATCTTATAATTAGCCACCTGCTGTCCAATTAAGAAAAGCAGAAAGTCTGCTGATGCTGCCAACTTATTCAGAGGGTGTGCAGCTCTGAGGCATCAGTGCCACAAAAAGAGATACCTGCCTTATTAGCAACCATGAGGTCTCAAACCAAACAAAATTCATGGCAGTGAGAGATAAAGGGGAAAACCCCTGTGGGGAGCTGTTTGGGGCCATGTTTACTGTTTTTTGTTCTATGGCCACCTCTTTGGGCTAAGAGCCCCCAACATATCCCATCATTCTCTCAGGCTGCCAAAGGGAGGCTTTTAAACTGGTGGCCTGCTCACATAGTGGGGTTTGCTGTGTGATTGGTAAAATACCTGTTGCTGTGTAACATGTTACTTAAAGGGTCTTAAAATATAAAAATCAGCTGTCCCTCCTTGGAGCAGTAAGAAGTCTGACAACACCAGGTTTAAGTCCAACCAATTTATTTGATAGTAAACTCACAAGCTTTCAAAGCTGTGCTCTTCGTCAGGTGAATGAGGTGTTCTGGTCTCAAACAGCACATATAATAGCACAGACTGTTTACAGATTACTGATTAGAATGCGAATCTTTACACCTAACTTGCTATTCAAGTCTTAAAGTGGCTAATAATGTGAGTGGATGGAGCACTGAGCACAGGTTAAAGAGGTGTCTATTGTCTCCAGACAGCACAGTAAGTGAGGTTTTTTTTGCTAACCCAGGCAAGTCATGGGGGGGTTACAGATAGTGACGTAAACCCAAGGTCCCTGTTGAGACTGTCCTCGTGCAGAACTTGGCTATCAGTCTCTGCTCAGCAACTCTGCGCTGTCGTGTGTCATGAAGGCCACCTTGGAGAACGCTTACCCGAAGGTCAGAGGCCGAATGCCAGTGACTGCTGAAGTGTTCATCAAGTGAATGAGGTGATCTGGTCTCAAACCTGACGAAGAGCACAACCTCGAAAGCTTGAGAGTTTACTATCAAATAAATTGGTTGGACTTAAACCTGGTGTTGTCAGACTTCTTAATGTGTTTACCCCAGTCCAATGCCGGCATCTTTACATCATGACTCCTTGGAGCAGGCCAGTGCTCTGCATTCTCTCCAGCTGTTGGGAAATGGCACTGCATCAGGAAGCCATTCTAGCTGAGATAATCTGAAGACCCAAGGTGGACAGTTGGCAGGAAGTTACTGGTCTGTCTGTCACCCAGCTTCGTGCTGCGGACTGATAAAAAATCTGCTGATAATGTACCTTTTGTTTCAGACATTATCTTGGCATTGTCTAAATAGGGGAAAATGAAAGAGAACAAATAACTATCAGGATTTGACAACAAAGGTTTGGTGTAAGAAATAGATTTTGAGGCTTCTGAAGATAAGTGTATCAGAAATAAGTTTCAAGAAGAGAAATCACAAATCAAGCCTTGTAATGGTGAAGAGAATGGGATATGGGTATGCAGTAATCAGTTTGAAAATATGAGCAATTGGAACTTACACGTCGAAGACTATACAGAGGTAGAGTGCTGAAAGCGCATAAAGGAATTTGAAAATGAAGATTTTGAAAACAGGAGGATGGAACAGGATTAAAGAAGTTCAGTGAGATGATGGATAATAAATGAACAGTGCATGATGTTTATGTTGGTTGCAGCTTAGAATGTCAATGAGGAAAACATTGCAGAAGTCAACAATTGAATTGAAAGTTTCAGTACATATAAGGTAGGAAGATTATTTAGAAATGTTGTTAAAAGAATGTTTAAGATGTGGAACTTCTAGCAGGTGTTGAACAGTTAGACTTGAACTTTCAGGAGTAAGTACTAAGAAAATAGGCAGAGAAAACTTGCGATAAAAAGATGCAAACGGTCAAACAGATACTTTTCACAAAAAAGCAATTCTTTGAAAAATTGAAGATTAGTTGCTGATGAGCTCCTCTCAACAAGTGTATCACTGCGCACGAAATGCTATGTAATTTGAATCAGTAAATGCAAATGTGGCTGAATTGTCCTCTAAAAGAGAAATATCTGGAATTGAAAGTTGTGTAATTAGTATTGATTGTCATAATAATCCATTTGGTTTCCTAATGGTCTTGAGGGAAGGAAATCTGCCGTTCTTCCCTTGTTATGAAGCCCGTTTTAGCGTATTGATATTGTTGCTAGATTATTAATCCAAAGGCTCAGAGTAATGCACTGGGAACCTCAATAGGTGGGATTTATTGTAAAATCAATCTGGTTTACTAATGTATCTTAGGGAAGGAGATCTGTGCCCTTAGCTGGCCTAGCCAACATGTGATTCCAGACCTACAAAAAAGTAGCTTAGTCTTAAATTACCTAGCAAGTCACTTAGCCGTCATGACTGAAAACCCTCAAAGGAATGAGATTGGACGGATCACCTGGCATTGTCCAGGCCAGACACAGAAAACCACAGCAAATTGAGTTCTCGACCCTGCAAAGTGTTCTTTACTCTAGGGATTTATACCTAAAGTGGGAACTGTCTCAGACTTGTGAAGCAACAACTTGACGCGTGGTTGTTATACTCAAAATCATACCATACAATGTCCCAGATGCCAGCATTATCATCCCACCAGCAGGACAGACCAACAGTGGCAGCACAGTATACATTTGGATCAAAATCATAAAACACCATCCTTAACTGTTCAAGAAGGCAGGTCACCATCACATTAGAACATAGAACATTACAGCGCAGAACAGGCCCTTCGGCCTTCGCTGTTGCGCCGACCGTTATAAAAAGCAGTGACCCTCCAAACTAAACCATTCCCTTCTCTTCCATAAACTTATCAACTAACCTCTTAAACACCACCAAACTTGGCGCATCTACAACTGCCGCAGGCAGGGCATTCCACTCCCTAACCACCCTCTGGGTAAAGAACCTACCTCTGATATCCGTCCTATAACTATCACCCCTTAATTTAAAGCTGTGTCCCCTCGTGCTAGCTTTCTCCATCCTAGGAAAAAGGCTATCACTGTCCACCCTATCTAAACCTCTAATCATCTTATATGCTTCGATAAGGTCTCCTCTTAGCCGCCTCCTTTCTAACGAAAACAACCTCAAATCCCTCAGCCTCTCTTCATAAGACCTGCCCTCCATACCAGGCAACATCCTGGTAAACCTCCTCTGTACCCTCTCCAATGCCTCCACATCTTTCTAATAATGTGGGGACCAGAACTGCACACAATACTCCGAGTGCGGCCGCACTAGAGTTTTGTACAGTTGCAACATGACGTTGCAGCTCCGAAATTCAATCCCCCTACCAATAAAAGCTAAAATAAAAGCTCGACAATATTGTCGAGCAATATTGGATGGGCAATAAATGCTGACCCAGCCAGTGAAGCTCTCACCCTTTGAATTAATTAAAAAGAACTCCAAGTTGAAGTAAGAAAAAGAAAAACCACCTTCAATGCAAAAAATAGCTGCAGGGAGCAGACCTTTAAGTGAAGTGGGATTGGGAAAAGCCATCATCTGAGAATGCAGCCAAAGATTAGTGTTGTGGGCTTTTGAGGCAAAGGTACCTCTTTGGCAGAATGGTGTTCTGCTTGGCACAGCAAAGAACTAAAATTGTGCTTGTGTATTCGTGAATCCAGAGAAACACAATCTTGGAAGTTGAGGTGGTCAGTCATTGAAGCCATTCAAGTTGTAGGGACCTTTTGTAGAAAGTTTCCAGGTCGAGATCTCTCGAGGGGAAGATTTGAAACTCTCATGAGAGCAATGCAGTTTCAGTGAATTGGTTGACTCAGCGTGACTAATGTTTGGGTGGGTTGTTGAGAAGTCAGTGGAATCTGTCTTGGTTGCATCTGTCATTTATTGTGTATTTTGGTTTGTTCAACTACAATTTGCCTGTAAATTCATTTGTACATTGTACTTACCCTGAATGTTAGAATATAAGATAGATATTGTAAATTGTTTCATTTGACTGAACTTGTATACTAAAGTTTTTGTTCCAAATTCGTGGACTCTTGTAGCTTTATTCACTTAGTAAGTGTCCTGAACTTTAAAGTTTGTTTACTTTAAACAAAACATCATTGGTCCCTAGTCAGATCTCACTAATATCTTGGGTGCCTGGCTGTGGATCACAACAACCTATTTTGCCTTGCAAGTCATTCTAGACCCTCTCTAATGGCCTGGTTAGTTACACGCTTGCATAAAACCTGTATAGAACATCAAAAAAATAATAAAATGGCACACCCCAGTCACATATGTACCAATGGATCTCAATGCTTCAAGAATGCAGCTCACCACTATCTGATCAAGGGTAATTAGGTGTGGGGAACAAGTGCTGGTCCTGACAATGAAGTCCATATCCCACGAAATTTTCTTTTAAAAATTACGTTTAATTTTTCAAAGCTCTGATATCCTGACTTGCAATACAAGTAGTTCTGGGAAGGCTGTTCTGGTTTTACTCTGTGGAAGTCACTTATAAAGCACAATGCTCTCATTCTTCCACTAAGAATTTGTTTACAACCTAATCTTCAAGTAAAAAATTGAAACAAATGGAAACAGTGCATCTTTTATGTTGTGTACGTGTGGTTGAGAAGAAAAGCTTTCAGAATGTTAAGCCTGTGCCCTTCATTTGGCTGCTTAATGTTTCAGAGTGACTAAGCAATTTAGACTCGACACCCTGATTTAATGCAATTTATGTACAACCAAAATGTTTAATAATGCACAAAAAATTCAAATGAAAGCAATTGTGGATTTTTTTTGAGAAAAAGACAGGGGTTAAGATTCTGGTTAAATGGAGCCAAGTACATGTTGCTTGTAAATTCTGTGGAAATCGTGTACTCTGCACTGAGGCTCCTTTGGTTTTATAATATAGTTGCCCTCTAGTAATATATTACATGTTTCTTTCACAGTTGATGGCAATTATATATTAGATATGTAATTGTCAACAACTGTATACTGCAACGTGGAATTATTCAGCTGATTATGCATTGTGAAATGTGAATTTAAATTTACTTTTATTGCAAGCTTTCATAGGAATATGTATGTACTAATTGTGGGGAGCTGCATGTAAATTGATAGTTCCCAACTCTTGTAATACAGAAGTATTATGGCAAGAGAATGAAGGCAAATATAATTGAAATAATAAAATAATTATTGTTGATGTTTAAATATACGCTTTTTTGGCTCTGAGGGTGTTTTGAGGAAACAGCATATGCTGCCAGCATCAATGAGATACCATCTCAAGCAAAGCTTTGACTTATTTAAAATTCAGATGGGTAATTAGGAAGATGGATAAACAAGATACAAAGACGTTTCATAAATTCTTTATGGTCACCAAAAGTATAAAGAACTTACTTTGATCTACAGCCTGATTTAAAAGGCAAATCTTAATTTTATGTGCAAATTTACTGCTTGAGAAGCAAGTTTCATTTTTTTCTAGGACAAGAAGTTTGTATGTTTGAAAATTTGGTTTTGCAATAAAAAGGCTTTCCTTGAATTTATGAACTAGCTCATGTTTTCGCTAACCTTGATAGGTTATTTTTGGTTTTGGGATGCTGCTGACTTATGCGTGACTGACCATTCCGAGTTGACCCTGTTGTGAATGAGAAACAAATTAATTGGAAGTTGTTTTGTTGCCCTTTAATATTTTTAGAAATAACAGTTTATTTGAATTTGAAATACTACCAATTGTAAATGAGGTCAGAATTGTTATTTAGTGTACATTGAAAAGGCAAGTAAGAACATTTTGTGCTGCTTGTTCTAAATTCAAATTACTATCAGTGATGAAAAAGAATGAAAATGTGGACAAATGCAACAAAAAGGCTTCATTGTAACAGATTTCAAGAGCTTTATACAACAGAACTTGTGACCAAGGAATTAAGATTAAGAAGCTGATCTGTGTTCCTTTATTACTTAGGTCAAGGGCATGGTATTCATGATTGTTGGCTACTATTTTAATGAATTCTTGGCTTCATTTTAACACTGCATTTACCAAATGTTTTCACTATCTTCTGAAAATGCTGATGTTTATGTTTTGTCCTGAACTTCGCAGTAGAACTACAGTTTGAACATAAATGTGAATTTGTTTTTAGAAACTGCATTTACTTTTTGATTATTTAGCTGATGAACACAGAAGATGTGTGATATGGAGAGATATTTAAATTTATGCACAATTAAGGTGCACAGATCGCCTGAATAAAGATACATTATTACTATAAGTAATGTGCCCTGCAAGATATGTCACAATGTTTCTAATGTTGAGGAATACAAAATGAACATTTAGATTATCTGATGTTCATTGTCAGTGTTTTGTAGTTATAAGTTTGAGGTGAACGAGGCTTGAGTGAAAAGTGACACGTACCCATCAGGAAAATCAGTCAGTTCCCTGAATTCTCTCTCTAATGAAAAATGCTATTTCCCACAATCTGCTAAAACCCTCTTTTGTGCCTTTGTCGCAACTAGACTCAACCATTCCAATATTCTCCTGAACAGCTTCCCAAAAGTGCTAGTGCCTTTCTCGCTCCTCATTACTGCTTTGCTAAACAGTATTGTGATGGAATCTGTGGTTTCAAAGCTTATATTTGTTTGAGACATGAGAATGGTCCCTGGGTAAAGAACTGTAGTTGTGAGGATCGATTTGAGAGATTGGGTATGTTTTCTTTGGAAAAAGAGAAGGCTGTGAGAAAACTTGGTGGAGGTATTAAAAATTCTAAGGGGCATGGACAGGGCAAATAGTGGAGACTGTTCTTTGTCAAGTGTGCATCAAGGACAAGATAGCATAGATTCAAAATAATGGGCAAAAGGAGCACAAGTAATGAGGAAAATTATTTTCATCTAGAGAGTTGTTGGAGGATGGTGGAGACAGGTTTAATCAAGGTATTCAAAAATGCATTGGATTGCTATCTGAAAAAAGAGTTGTAAAGTTACGGGGGTAAAATAGGGACGTGGGATTAAGTAGAATGCTCTTTCAGAGAGCCAGTGCAGACTCAATTGGCTGAATAGCTATAAAGATTCTATACCCCTAACTGGAGGGAAACAGAAAAAGGAAACTGACCCCAGTTTCTAAGAAAACAAAAGCCTAAATAGATAAGAAATCAAACATACAAAAGGACACAGATCAATCTAAGCTCAATATTATCTGAAGAGTATGCGTAGTGCATACAAGCTAAAGAAGATCCCTAGATCCAGAGTCTGAGAATAAGCAAATACACAGTTGCAGCAGCTGTTTCTGGTACTCAAAGGTAACATTAGTAGATCTATGCCATCCAGACCAAGTTGAGCATGGTGAACCTGTGTCAGGAGAGGTTGGGTAGGTTGTGCGCTGAGGAGACTAGAGATCAGGCTAGCATCTAAAGGAGAGGAATTGACATTCTTTGATTTGAGAAATCTGAGTTTTTGTATGACTTTGTTATAAAATTTGATATATGCACTGAGCAGACTGCTGAACCAATTTCTAAGATCCATCTTAGTTACATTTGCTATTTCATGTTTTGTTTATTGTTTATAATAATCAGAATTTGCCTATTAATTCATGCTTGCCGTGTGTGATTGTGTTTTTGATGTATGGGAGGATATCTGAGATAATATTCAATATTTGCTTTGATTCTTACATAGTTTAAAAACATTTATTGAATTTTAAACCATGGAATCCTGTGGCTTATTTCTTTCAAAGGAGAGCTGGGCGTTTGGATTTCTTTTTTTTTTAAAAGTTACAGGTCTCATCTGGGCTAGTAACAATATTAATTGCCCATCAGATTCCCCGCCATACAATATACAATTCTCATCCTCATGTTTAAATCCACAACCTTGCTCTTCTCTATCTCAATAACCTATTTGCATTCAACTCTTGCCTCTGGTGCATTTCTCCCCATCCCTTTCCTCCCTCCAACTCTCACCACCTCTTGTCCCACCAACTGTTGAGCCTCACAGAATCTATGTTTTGACATTCCCTCACTAAATATTTCCTTCTCTCTCTTTTAGGTGCATATCAAACTTTTAGTTTTCCCATTGTAATTTCTCCTTTGTCTTGATTTATTAAAAAATCTCTGTAAAATGCTTTGGAACATTTTCTGCATTAAAATTACAATTGTATAAGCTAATGGCGGCAGTAGTGTTCATGGGTGGAAATTTCTAGTCCCTTTTGGTCCTTCCGAAGTTGACAAAGGTTTGAATAATTCTCTGCATCCACTGTGGGGGAACCTGCCATGGCAGGACCGGAAAATCCTGGCCTTTGGAACAGGTCTCCACTCTGTTTGATTATGGGATGCTGGACGGAATGCGAGTATAATGGGAATGTTTGTGGCAAAAATCAGTTGCCAGATTTTAACTACCAGAAGTTTATTATGAAAGCTGCACTGCGATAATTGCAGAATGTGGTACAGCTTCACTCTCCCCACTGGCCTAGCCTTGCATTGGATGTTCAGCAAATCAGCCTGCTGTTGGGGTTTTACAACTTATTGGGAAGAACCTGACTTTCTCTCTCACCACCTTGCCCATCCTTATCCACCAAAGGCTATTTACTTGATATTTGCCCTATAGACTTTCAAGCTGAAAACTCAAAATTCTTTTGAAGTGAATTTGGCATTTCCATAGACCAAAATATAAATTTTGGGCTATTTATTGATATTGTGGTACTTTTAGGGGGATAAACAGAACTACCTAATAGGGGTGGGAAATGATGATCTGCTTTGAGTTAATTGAAAATATTGATTTTTTTTTTCTTAACCCTTGGCTGTTTTATACTAGTTTGGAAGTATTTGCAGTAGATCATTCGTGCAGATTTGCTTTGGAAAAATTGGTCAGATTAATTAAAACAACCTTTTCTTCCTGGCACACTACAAGCAATAGCTATCTAGGGGTTACTGATGCCAGGAAGATGATGAAAGATTAATCTTCTGCAGTAGCAGCTGCCAGTTTTATAGATTTTTGCATGTAACGAGTAATCAGTTGTCTGTTACTTTAAATTTGTGTGGCATAGCATCAAACTAGCTTCATATACAGAAGTTAACGAAAAGGGGATCTCATGTTTGTTTTATATGTGCCGTTGAATGGCAAGAAATGTGCAGAAACAAAGAAGGAAAAGTTGGAAAACATGAGCACCGATGGAACATACTGAAAGAAAAAACTTGGATTTATGTAGTGCCTTTCATGACCTAATTATGTCCCAAACTGATACTTTTTGAAGTGTAGCCACTGATGTAATTTAGGAAACACAGCACCATTTTGCTCACCTAGTGTCAAAAAAATGGAGTGGGGCCGAGCAAGTGAGATAAAGATCAAATGTAAATGGAGATGTTAGACCAAATGCTCTTTTATTGAATGTCATAGCTGTAGAGTTAGGAAGATATAGTTTTTGCTGATCCTCAAATTCATTGAAATCAATAAACAGTGACTGCTGGGGAGCTGAAATGATTCTGAGATGAAAATGAAGTCCCTTTGTTTTTAAAATTAGTTTTTTAGCAACATTTTAAAAGGATTTATTTGGTTAAGAATCACTTGGGGTCATGAAAGGGACTATGTAAAAGCAAGGAGTTTTTTTTGCATTATTTAATGAGTTTGTTTTGAGAAACCCTCATGTTTGCTGTTTTTATAATGTTCTTTCATTTATAAATATTTTCTCATTTTTATTTTGTCCTCTCATTTCAGGTCGTTTGGGATATCCACATCCAGGGACTGACAATTTTCTGATGATTAATGGTAAGTCTTTCGTGAATAATACTTTCCTCCTTTCACTGCTATTATCAGAAAGCGTCAGTGCAATTGTGCCATTGGGCAGAATTTCAAGCTCATGACTTGAGGTAGAATGATAAGTTGGTAAAAGTTATATTACACAGTGGCCTAATTTTAATATCAAAAATTGATTTCCTGTTGAATTTTGTTTTAGTTGCTGTAATCTATAGCTGCCTCATACTTTGCTGTAACAACAATGTCAAATAGATTGTTAGATGTTGAATATATTAAGCCATGTTGGATGTTGCATCATTGACCAGTTCAGCCAGTGTTGATTTTCTAAAATATATAGGGATTTCATCAGGTCAGATAAAATTGAGCAATCTTATTAGATTGGAGCAAGTGCATTCTTTCATTCCATAGATTCTAGAAATTAATTTAAACCTGCTACAGTTTAATTAGGTTCATGCAAAAACACTGCAGCAATTTATGTGGCTTAACTCAGTGTGTCCTTGTCACGTTCTAATGCATTTTAGAATAAATCTTCTATCCTTTAAGTTGTCTAAAGATGCATATTAGCAGTTACCCTGGTTTCACCTGGACACAATTTTAAGATTAGAACAGCCTTTTCAGTTTCATTCCCAGAGTGCAATTTATTGAGATTCAGAATATGATTCATGTTAGTGCCACTTTGTGTAATTAGAAACATATGACTATGATATCTTATTGAGAGGTGGTGGGATAGTTGTACTGTCACTGGTCTAGTAAACCATAGACCCAAGGGTAATGCTCAGGGAACCAGGGCTCAATTCCCATCTTGACAGATGCTGAAAATTAAATTCAGCAAAAATCTGGAATTAAAAATATAATGAAACCAATATTGTTTGTCATAAAAATCCATCTGTTCATTGATAGCAGTTGGGGTGAACAATCTGTCGTCATTATCTGGTTTGGCCTACGTGTGACTCTAGTTGTGCAAAAATGTGGCTGACTTTTAAATGGCCTAGCAAACTAGTCAGTTATTGAAATCTTTAGGAAGTTGAGAAGGAATGAAAATGGATGGGATGGCTCATCAGGTAGTGGCTTAGGCACATAAGTAACAACGGCAAATGCAGTCCTCAATGCTGCAAAGTCCGCCTCACTAACATGTGCCAAAAGTGAGAGAGCTGTCTCTTGGACTAGTCAAGCAACAGTCTGACATAGTCATATTCATAGAATCATACTTTACAGATAATGCCCTAGATACCACCATCACCAATCCTGAGTACTTTCTGTCCCACCAAGGTTGGTAAGATTACAGAATGTAATTTGGGTGGGGAACTTCAATGCCCATCACCAAGGGTGACTCGGTAACACCACTACTGACTGAGATGGCTGAGTTCTAAAGAATCTAGCTGCTGAACTTGGGCTACAGCAGGTGATGGGGATGAAAAACATACTTGACTTCCTGTTTACAAGTTGCCTACTGTAAATGCATCTATCCATGACAGTATCGGTAGGAGTAGCTACCATACAGTCCTTGTGGTGATGAAGTCCCACCTTCACATTGCGGATACCCTCCATCATATTGTGCATCTCGGACGCCATGCTACATTTTGAATAGATCTAGCAACTTAAAACTGGTCAACCATGTGATGCTGTGAGCCATCCGTAGAAGCATAATTGTACGTGGCCTCATTCCCGACCAGTGCCCCACACTATCATTACCACCAAGCCAGGGGATAAAATCCTACTTCAATGTAGAGTGCAGGATGGTAGGCTGCGAGAAACATTATGCATACCTAAAAGTATCATGTCAATCTGCTGAAGCTACAACACAGGACAACTTACATGCCAAATAGCATAAGCAGTATGTGATAGAGCTAAGTGATTCCACAACAAACAGATCAGATAGGTTGTGTACAATTAAACAGCTCACTAAAGGAGGAAGTTCCAAAAATATCTCCGTCCACAATGATAGGGGAACACAGCACATCAGTGTAAAAGATAAAGCTGAAGCATTCGTAACAATCTTCAGCCAAAGGTGTCCAGTGGGTGTGCCATGTCATCCTCCTCCAGCGATCACCAGTGTTACAGATGCTAGTCTTCAGACAATTCGATTCACTCCAAGTATCAAAAAACAGCTGAAGGCACTGGATATTGCAAAGAATAAAGGGCCCCTGTTTTGGCAATAATACTGAAGTTATGTTTTAGAGCTTGCTGCTCCTCTAGCCAAGCTGTTCCAGTACAGCTCCCGCACTGGTATTTACCTGACAATGTGGAACATTGTCCAGGTATATCCCGTCCACAAAAAAAAGGGCCAGTTTCTACTCCAATCTACTCTCAATCATCACGAACTGATGGAAGGTGTCATCAATATTACAATTAAGGGTCTTTGCGCAACAATAACTCAGTGCTCAGTTTCGGGTCGTTCAATTCCAAACCTCATTCTAGTCTTGGTTTAAAATAGTTAAACGCAAGAGGTGAGGTGAGTGACTATCCTTGATTTCAAGGCAGCATTGACTGAATGTGACACCAAGCAACGCTATCAAAACCAAGATAAAAGCAAATTACTGCGGATGCTGGAATCTGAACCCAAAAGAGAAAACACTGGAAGATCTCAGCAGGCCTGACAGTATTTGTAATGAGAGAAAAGAGCTGATGTTTCGAGTTTGACAAAGAGTCATCTGACTCAATGTCAGCATTTTTTTTCTCCTTGCAAATGCTGCCAGACCTGCTGAGATTTTCCAGCATTTTCTCTTGGTTCTGGGAAAACTCTGCTGGTTGAAGTCACGTCTACCACAAAGAAAGATGGTTGTAGTTGTTGGAGGTCAGTCACCTCAGTTCTACAACATTACTGCAGGATCTTGTCACGATAGTAATGCCCTGGGTGCAATCATCTTAAGCTGCTTCAAAATAATGTTCTTTCTAGCATAATATGAAGTGGGGATATTTGTTGATGCACACAGTTCAGCACCATTTGTGACTCCTCAGATGCTGAAGCAGCCAAAACAATAAGACCTGGACAATGTCCACGCTTAAGCGACAAATAACATTCATGCCACACAAGTGCTTGGCAACTAGAAAATGTAAACATCACCCCTTGATACTCTACAGAATTACCATCACTGAATCCTCCATTATTCACCTCTTCAGGTTTACTATTGACCAGAAAACAAACTGAATTAGCCATACAAACGTGTGACTATAAGAACTGGTCGGAGGCTCAGAATCATGCAGCAAATAACTTGCCTCCTACCTGCCCACTATCTGTAAAATGGCAGTCAGGAGTCTGATGGAATGCTCTTCACTTGCCTGGATGAATGCTGCTTCAACAACTTTTAAAGCTTGACACCATCTAGCGCAAAACAGCCCCCTTGATTGTTTAATGTTTTAAATTTTATTTATTCGTGTCACAAGTAGGTTTGCTTTAATACTGCAATGAAGTTACTGTGACAATCTGGTGCCTGTTCGGGTGCACTGAGGGAGAAGTTAGCATGGCCAATGCACCTAACCATGTCTTTTTGACTCTGGGAGGAAACCAGAGTACCCAGCATAAACTCATGCAGACTGTGTACAGACAGTGACCCAAGACAAAATGAAACTTGTTTGGCACCCCATGCACAAACATTCACTTCCTCCATCACTTAGACAAAGTGGAAGCAGATTGCGTCTTGTAAATCTTACAATATGGGAACTCAGCAGGCCTTCCTAGACAGCACCATCCAAGTCCTCAACCATTACCATCTCGAAGAATAAAGGCAACAGATACATGAAAACACCTCCACCTGGAATTTCCCCTCAAAGCCAGTCACCATCCTGACTTGGAAATATACCATTGTTTCCTTTATTGTTGTTGGGTCAAAATCTTGGAAATCCCTTCATCACAGCTGTCTGTGTGTACCTATGCCACATGGCCTGCAGCAGTTCAAGAATTCAACCAACTACTCAAAAGCAATGAAGATGAGCAATACTTGCTGGCCTAGCCAGTGATGCCTACAACCCATAAATCAATTTAAAAATGTCTTGTAAATGATGCTTTAAATGAAAAGTTTAATGAACTACAAATT
This sequence comes from Sphyrna mokarran, assembly GCA_024679065.1. Lineage (NCBI taxonomy): Eukaryota > Metazoa > Chordata > Chondrichthyes > Carcharhiniformes > Carcharhinidae > Sphyrna > Sphyrna mokarran. Next base: position 102,485,495 of record JAGIQG010000001.1, on the reverse strand, counting down.
GGAAAAAATAAAGAGCTGACGTTGGCAAGTATATCCCTCTTCGGTCTAATGGTATGTCTACACAGATGTTTACTTGTGCATTATGTAATAATGCAAAAGAAATCGCCTTTACTGTGGCGTTATTCTTGAATATCTTATGTGTCTTGGATCCAGACACCTTTGTCATTAATTATGCTTGAAAAAGAAGTGACCTTTTTAAATATGTTATCAGGTGAATTTGTATTATTAATGTGTAATATAAGTACTTTGACAATAACATTAAAGATACTCATTGCAAAATCCAGCTTAATGTATTGGGCTTTATCTGAAAAATCCTTTACTGATTTGATTTTTCATGTGTAGGTAATGCTTTCATATTATAGTTTAAGCTTCCAAAATGCTTGATTTCTGGACTTTCAAATTTCCTGCCCCTAAAAATATTTCTATCTTGTATAGCTTAATGTTGATCCAAGGAATTGTTTTTGCCAAAAACACAAACCTGGCTAATAGTAGCAAATTGTTTCCATCGCAAGAGATGGTCTGATCTAAGTACAGAAATCGCTGACTAGTTACAGTCCTAGCTACAGTTGCACCATTTTAGTCACACACTATCCTAAGTTGAAAATGCCTTGTACAAAATGCAGGTGAACACTTGCATGTCTAATTTTACTTAACAAGTAGCTACTGGCCATTGATAGTGAATCTTTGCAGTCTTTCTCTTTCATCAAAGCTTGAAATGCTGATTCCATGTTTTGTCCAGCAGTTATGAGAGGGACTTTAACTTCTTCAATGATTGTTCAAATCAGCATTGTTAACAATGAGCCACACCAGATCCACCCCTCTTCTCCATCCAGAAAATGATTGCTGCTTGCCCTCAACTATGATGTGCCTTGTTTATTATTTATTGAACTTGCTGTCTTCTAATGACTGGAGTGGCTATTATGATTTGTTGAACTGAAAATGGTGACTTTCTCTGGTGGCGTTGTTTCTAAACCCAAACGTCGTTAAACACTATTTTGAAAGATGATCAATAAATATTAGTCAAGGAAGTGGAACTTGCATGATGATGAAAAACACCCACCTATTCAGCTTTTCACCTTCACCATTTTAAAAACAAACATGCAAAGAGATTAAGCCATTGTGATCTGGATAGAAGTATTGTGATCACATGGCCAATAACTATAACATCTCTCCAACTGCCACTACCATCCTTTGTGCAGTGAATTACAGACCTAAACACCAATGTTGCCTCACATTTGCGTGGCCACACAGCACTCAACCCATCAGATCTTGTGCAATTCATTTTATTTAAATTGCTGCTCGTGTGTAGCCTGGTCGTTCAGCAAAGTTTGAAGGGCCTGTACACTATAATAAAGAGTTAGCGGTTACTTTACCCACCATCTCTAGATGTGAAGCTTCTCCTTAACTCTCTCTAATATCTTATACCCAATTACTGTAAATCGAGGCCCCTGGTTATTGACCTCCACCAATAGAATAGAAATATCAATTAGTGTCATTCAAGGTGGCTTTCACTTCTGCAAAAGGCGAGGATAACTAAAGTTCTTCAGAACAAAAGCAAGGAAGAGGTTTGGCCTCATTAAATGAAATTACAGTTCGTGGTGCAACAGGGGAAGAATGCATAGTATAGAAGTACAGTTTGACACATTTCTGAATGTTATGGTGTGAGTATGTAGAATATCATCTAGTTAATAATTCTAAATTAGTTTGGTACAAGTTGGTTTTATTAACTGACCACAGGTTTGAGTGATACTCTCCTAGGTGCTTAGATGTCACACTTGGTATATATTTTCATTGCCATGCAATAAAGTGGTCTCTCACTGAGAAAATGTTTGAAGTCCATTATAAACATGCACATGACTTTATGCTTCTGACTGTAATGTCTGTATATCTATTTTGTGTGGTAGGTAATTCTAGAGTATGACAGTTTGCTGAAGCCAGCAACTGGCTGGTTCTCAGAACTCCTGTATAATGTACTGCAGAAACTGTGACTCAGTGCATCACATCATTCCCAAGAAAGGTCAGTGGTATAGATGTGAAAAGAACGTGCCACACAAGGAAGAAAAATTCACATCAAAATGTCACATGCGGAGTTCACTGTTTATGCATCAGAGAGTACTCTATTTTTGGTCTGACCTTCACAGTTTTAAAATTTCCTTCTCCATCATTAATTAACTTCTTAAAACACATGCATTATCACCCACCTTCCCCTCCTGAACAGTGATACAAAATGTTTTTGTGCTATTAAGTCTATTATTTTAATATATTGATCTATGTTTTTTGCATAGGAGGCAAGAAGAATGATCTTCTTATAAGTGAGGAATCCCAAAGTGCTTATCCTCATTATAGGCACAATTAAGTTATCCAGCTTAATTTTATAAGTTAAATTGTCACATTTAATATATATTACTCTATTGGCAACCTAATGACTGTAATAAATGGAACTATTATTATGTAATTTAAAAGAATGACAAGCGACATTTCAAACATTGTGCTCAAGCTCATAGTTCAAGAAAAGATCAGGGAAAGATGAATTTAAATCTTAATTTACAGGATGTGCCATAACTGAAAATTACATTTTGAACACTTCAATGATTGATAATTAGGGTTTTTAAACAGAAATTTTGTTTTGAAAATTAAATGTGGTTATTAACTAATCTTAATTTTAAAATTTAGAGCTGTAATTACATCAGTAGTGTCTAATTAATGGAATATTAATATATAGAATCTGTGATTGAACTCTATTTATTAAAAATATGTTAGAAGGATTGTCAGAATGTAAGCATGATAGGTTTGAAAATTGTGGGTGTCCAAAGGGCAATATCCTGATCACAACCAAAATAGGCGCAGTTTCGGACGTCCTCGTTTAAGCCATTATGAAAAGGGAATGCCAAGTGGAAGCAATAGCATTAATCCAAAAAATTGAGGAAAACAAAGTCTGGAAATTACCTAGTGTCTCCGAGACTAACTATCCGAGACATTACAGGGAGTTGTCTGTGATCAAGTTTTTGGCAGCAAGCCAGATGGGTTGAAGATAGGGTTGTTTTGCAAGGAGGAGGAAAAAAAAGTTTGCATAATGTCTTTTTTGAAATGTGATGATTTTTCTGAATTGTAATTATTGTACTCTGGGTGCAAGTGCATGTCTTGGTTTCTCGTGTGTTTGGAAATGTTGTCCAGATGTCCTTTCACCTTTTTAGCATTGGGGACTGAGAAATAGTTGCCCTTGAATGGACTAATCTATGCCACACTGATTATATACTTAAAATGCTGAATGGGTTACAACATTCTGTTCCAGTATGTCTGGCTCCAGCTGCAGCAAAAATGGTTGCTTAAATAAATCTTAAATTCCTTGTCTTTTACTTAACTTCAATCTGGAAACAAAACATGGAGACCAAATATAAAAGAAACAGACTGTACTTTGTGTCTCGTATAATGGGCAAAAAGCTGCAACTGTAAGCAGACTTAAAAGTTCAAATTTTATTACTATTTTTCTTATGTTATAATCTTCATTACACTATATAAATAAAACGTGAAGTGCTGAACAGCAAAATTACTCTTTTTTTCATTTGCACAACTTCTAATGTCTGTATTATGATTGAAAATTCACCATTCTCTTCTGGACTATATCCCCACTTAGTGTTGAATGTAATCTGCCCTGCCCAGTACCTTTTGTAAATTTTTTTTATATGGATTTTTGAAATCACTAAACTATCCAATTGTCTGAAATTGGCGTCTCCAGTTACCAGTTCAGGCCAGTTGCAGTGTTCTCCCTTCCTTTCCAGTATCTGTCTCACTTCCATGTACTGAATTACATGTAATTAATTGTTTGCCCTGATATTGAAATATCTGTGATATCTGCTGCAAAAGAACCCTTTGTTTTTTGCGAAACATATTTATTCTACAGTCTCCTCAAACTCAGAATATGAGGTGCCTCAATACTTTGCCATTGTTGGTTTTATTTATGATGTACATTTGCAATTCATATAAAACATTTTTAGTGTTTAGTACATACAATCTTAGGGGTTTTACAAATATTCCAGCCCTTCGGTATACTGTGGTGGGAGAGCTTTAGATAGTGCATGGCATTTCCCTGTTGAGCCTTTGTAGCAGGTGCCCCAAGCTGTAGTGCATCCCTCAGCATTTAGTCCTGGACCTTGGAATGTGTCAGTCTGCAACAGTTGTTACTTGACATTCAATGATTGTTTGCACTGGAAGACCAACATGTTTTGGGCAGATCAAAAGTGCATCTTTCACTGGTCCAACTGGTCCTCCAGTTGCAGCTGATGTTTATCCCAATGTCCATCCCTGGCACTACCCTGCAGAGCATTGACTTCTGCATTAGAGCTAATCGGTTTGAACCTCGACAAGACCATTGCATTGTTTTCCACACCTACTTTGCAAAGGCATGTTGCAGAACGAATTGAGTGACGGTTTCTTTCCCAATTGCCTCGAGGACAGCGTGTAGAGGGTGACATTATGTGCAGGAAGGATCTAATGGAAAAGACCTTTCTCACGTTCAGCCGAGCTATATCTTAGTTCTTGCTCCAAAATAAGGGCAATGACGCATTCTGCCAAATGTCTTTGACAGTCTGCTCAACAAAATGTCTGACAGGACCCGATGTCATCTTCCTTTCACACAGGACCTCAAACCATTACATGTAGACCATGGCCTGATGAACTAATGGTCAAAGTTTTCACTTCTGAAATTTCCCCATGAGGAGCAAATCAGGTGGCAACTGGAGCATTCCGTGGCAATGCAACTAGACCCATCTGTCACAAGAATGGGGTTCTTTGCCTGGTCCATGTCCCACCTGCTATGATTCCTTACTGGGCAGGATGGGAAAATTCCACCCTTAGTATTTGCATACTGCCAGTCTTTGAGATGTACAGCCTACATACCCAATATCACACTGGCACTGAAATGCATATACCATACTATTCATTATGCCAGTGTGCTGGTAAGTATGTAGACTGTACATCCCAAAGTCTGGTGCATCATATCCAGTGGCATGCCCCTTCTGCTGTTTACAGTGGACAAAGTACAGGCTATATCCCACCAGCCTTGGAAAACTTAAAGCACAGTATCCAATACTAAATGAGGTTCTGTAATTTGCTCAGTCTTCAGTGTGCTAAGAATTACGCTGATAACTAATTAGGATTGTCAGCCAGGCTCCATGTGGCACATTTGCACGTACATGAAGTTACATACGTTAATACACAGATTGTTTGCAGACAGAACACGTATACACATTGCACTTGTTACGTTAAGCAAAATAAGTAACAGCCATTTGCTTGTTTATTCCCTGGGGCAATGCCTTGACTAGCATTAAGCTGCCTGGTTTAAATTTCAAACTATGTTGTCAGTTAACTGTCAGTCGCCGCCAACTGGCACCTTCTCCATGGCAATGTCTGTATCACTTAGTCTACTAATCAATCAGCACTCTCTTGTCATACAGTATACATTTGTTGATTTCCCTTGCATTGTGTTCTTGTAAATGTCCTGATGAATGCCAAATGAAAAGCTTTGACAAAAGTGTGTCCTTTTTTAGCAATACTCAAGTTCTATACTACCAAGCGAGATAGATAATCATAGTTAGACACACAAATGGGATGTAAACTTTATTTCTCTGTCACTAGATTGGCATTGCTGTTATGAAAATATGTTTAAAAATCAGAACTACAGTCGTTATTATGGCTTGATAATGCAGCCAAATGCATTTACAATTTAAGCTCAGCAGCTGTGAAAGTGAAAAGGCTTAAAAAATGATTTTTACGAAATTCATGATGTTTATAAATTAAACGTGGTATTTCCTGTTACTACCCAATGATTGGTAATATGCTTTATTTTATATCCTTTTTATTTTATATCCTTTTTCTTTAATAAAACAATGCATGATCTTGCATTTCAAATAATGCCTTTGACAACTTAAGGGCATCTTAAAATGCCATGCAGCCAAGAAGGTAATTTAGAAGTGTGGGCACTGGCTTAATGTAAGGAAACATGCAGCCAGTTTGAACATGTACTACAAGATCCCATAACCAGCAGTATGATAATGCTAAGAGAATCCTTTTTCTTAATGTTCGTTGAGAGTTAAATGTTGGCTAGGGACAATGAGAAATCCTATCTACTTTTCTAATGCCTTCGGCCCACTTGACAGGGCCTCAGTTTAACATCTCATCTGAATGATGAAACCTTCAACAGTGCAATATGCTTGAAGGTTCAGCCTAGATTTTGAGCTAAAATCTTGGGTATCAACTGTGAACTCAGGATCTTGACTGATTGGTGAGTGCTACTATTGAGCCAAGGCAGTCTAAATATATGTTGCCATATCTTTCTATATTAAATATTATTCTTGGGCAGCAGTGAAAAGCTATTGTTATTTTCATGCATTTAGATACCAAGTTTGTACAGATGCAATGCAAGACTTTCTTTATTCTTGTGCACTCCCTCTTTTTGGGTTTGGAAGAGAAATGGATTGCACAAATGTGCTTTGTGGACAAGGTAAGTTTGTGTTTTCCTCATCAGAGAAATATATTTATACAAGATGTAAGGCTGCCCACCAACTCCTTTTATTCATCTATTCAAAATCAAATCTTTTTCACCAAAGTGGTGTTATTGTAATCTAGCTAGAAATAAATATTTGAGTATATGATTTTTAGTAATTTGTAAGCTGGATACCAGCAGGAAATATCACGTTTAATTTATAAAAGTTATGAATTATGTGAAAATCATTTTTAAACCCTTTTACTTCCACAGCTGCTGGGCTTAAATTGCAGAATGCATTTGGCTGCATTATCAAGCCATAATAATGATTGTAGTTCTGATCTTTAAAGAGCATATTTTCGTTATAGCGATGTCAATTCAATGACAGAAAAATAAAGTTTACATCTCATTTGTGTGTCCAACAGTCACTATCTTCCTCTGTTTGAATAGATATATGAAGGGCTTTCAGGATGAAGAAGAAAGTGAGTTAGTCGGTTTGACAATGTTGGTAGACAGGAAAATCTAAACCCAGAACTTGGCAGGTCAAAGACATTAAAACCCATTGAATACTCAAAGCATTATTATTAATTGACCAGTCAGCATAGTTTGTAAGTAATGCGATCTAGAGATGTAAGTCTGTCACAAGAGCAGGGATCCTTCCCTTCTGGTTTTTCATAAGAACCCAGCTTTTTATCTGGTCAGTTTACCAGTGCACAGAGAGAGATTCATAAGCTTTAACTATTGCCAACCTGTATGAAATGCTCTGGATTTCTCCATATTAGAGAACATGTGGATTCCATATAGGACAAGCAGAAATTCTATTTGTGCCCATTAACTTGTTTGGACATTCTTAAACATGCAAATTGATTTCCATGTACATAAGACACCTGGCTTGACCAAAAATGCTTTCATCACTATCCTTTTCCTAATGCAGTTTGCTTTGCATATAATTTGCAAATGTTCCTGATTCATTTTATACAATTGATTCAATTCATATTCAAGATTTTATAATATTTAAGCCATTACAGAATTATGTGGCACCAGAAGACTGCTTTTTACAGTTAATTATTTTTTGAAATCCAGTACCATTTTTGTAAAGATGAAGACTTGTTCAGTGAACAAAATCTATGTTAAATTAAAATATACATTTTTTTTAATATTCATTTGTTCAACATGGATATTGCTAGCTGGCCAGCATTCATTTGTCCATCCCTAGTTCCCTTATTCAGAAGACAGTTGACCATCAACCACATTGCATTTGCAAAATGAACGTAAGAGCCCAGATTTTGGAGTTGGTCTTGAGTGAACCCCTCAGCTTTTGATGTTGTTCTAAATTTCAAACTAACAACAGTTGCTAATATCCACACATGGGTAGTTGAAATTCAGAAGTTGCTGTTAATGCTTTCCCACTTCTGCAGGGGGCTGCACTTGAGGGCTTGCATACAGAAGTGTTTAGAGATTGTTCGAACTGAAGTGAACATTCATTTTTGTTTTTAGTGTCATTATAAAAACCTTGATGAAGTTAGCTTTGTTGAATAAGATATCACTGGGTTCTTAATGCTGCACCAAGTTCATAATTACTGCTGAGTAATAGTTCTGTCCCTGAAAAGCTAATTTCATATTTGTGGAAATTCATTATGTCTCCATTAAGGTTTCATAATTCTATAGATTTTTAAAATCATACCTTTTTTTAAAATGTTATGATTTTGTTAATCCCATGTGAATATCCCAATTTTTATTTTGATCTCTGTAATGATTAAAAATTGAAGGATAGGCAGTGGTCTTTGTAGTTTGCTGCCTGAGAATTTTTAAATGCGATTGGCTGCTTACTCTGCTTGATGCTGGAGTTCCTTCCCTGAGCTGGTGCCAGGATTAAATTAATGTTGGGAAAAAGTAATCCACATCACATAAAGCACTAGATCTTTGTGACAGCTTTCTTTTAAGTCAGCATTGTCCATCAACCATAGAATTCAGGCCAGCATTAGTTTTATAACTCAAAATGAATGTCAGTACTTAAATCAAAGAAAAAAGTGCAGTATCCTATACAGTGATTGCATTTGTGGTTAGCCCCATCCATTGAACTTAGTGTCATATAGCAGTGCATTTATCCTATATCTCAGTAAACATTCATGTTAACTTCTAGATTCTCCAACATAATATCTGTAGTTTGAGCTTAAGAGAAGTATAAGCTTTATAAAAGAAAACTGAACATTTTAAAGCTGAAAATCAGTTGCTGAATTTGCTGGGGCTATTCAGTGAAGACTTTTCTACCTAGCTCAAGACATTTTATTGCCTTCTCTCACTTTTGATAGAATCACAAGTTCTATTACTTGAAACAAAATGAGCAGTTGCCTCATAGCCATCTGATCATCTTCCAATGTTTTTCTTTTCAAGTTCAGCTGAGTCCTTGTATCATTCTAATCTCTATGCACTTCATTTTGGTTTTGGGCTGAGTCCTGAGTATAGTTAAATGTGCTCTTAAAAAGTTCAGTCTGACGCACAGCTTGATTGTGATCCATTAATTGTTTTCCTGCTTGTCATCTCGGATGTTGTTAACAACTTATTTTGTGTACCTGTATACTATAAGCAACAAACATCATTGTACCACAAGCATTTCTGTTCATTTGCGGAACCCCGACAAGGCCGACACTTATGCTCTTTGAGAAGGTTGTGGTGAATAGCTCATTTGATGGAGGTACTACTCAGTTCTATTAGGGAATTTCCTGACAATAAAGGAATGTCTGTTTATTTCCAAGTCAGGCTGCTGTGTGATTTGGAAGTAGTAATGTTCGAATGTGCTTGAAAATCTTGTCCTAGGTGGTAGAGGTCACATGTTTGAGAAGTGCTTTTGAAAAAAACTTGGTAAGTTTCTGTATTGCAGTATTATTTCCAAATTTGCATGTGGTATTAAGTTGGATGGGAGGATCACTTGAGGGTTCTTCAGCATGATTTGGACAGGCTGAGTGAGTGGTACTATGCATGGCAGATACAATATAATGTGGATAAATGTGAGGTTATCTACTTTGATAGCAAAAATAGGAAGACAGATTATTATTTGAATTGGTATAAACTGAGAGAAGTGGATACTCAGAGAAACCTTAGTGTCTTTGTGCATCGCTAAAAGTAAGCGCATAGGTACAGCAGACAGTAAAGATGGCAAATGCCGTTCATACCGAGGGATTTTGAGTACAGGAGTAGGAATATTTTACTGCAGTTGCGTAGGACATTGGTGAGGCCACACCTGGGGCATTGTGTGCAGTTTTGGTGTCCTTACCTGAGGAAAAATGTTCTCGCTATCAAGCGAATGCAGCAAAGGTTGAACAGGCTGATTCCTGGGATGGCAGGATTGAGGTATGAGGAGAAACCAAGTAGGTTACGATTCATTGGAGTATTGAAGTGCGAGGAGACCTCGTAAAACCTTACTAAATTCTAACAGGGTTAGACAGGGTAGAGTCAGAAAGAATGTTCCTGATGGTGGAGGCAGTCCAGAACTAGTAGTCATGGTTTGAGGATAAGGATAAACATTTTAGTACTGAAGTGAATAAAAATTTCTTCACCCAGAGAGTGGTGAATCCGTGGAATTCACTACCGCAGAAAGTAGTTGAGATCAAAACATTGTGATTTCAAGAAAGAATTAGATATAGCCCCTGGATTTAAAAGGGATCAAGGGATATGAGGGGAAGATGGAATCAGTATTAAGTTTGATGCTCAGCCATGGTCATAAATCGTGGAGCAGATTTGAAGGGCTGAATGACCTACTCCTTCTGTTTACTATGTATATTTCTATGTGCCATCTTCACCTCTCCTCAAAATGTACCACCTCAAGCACCTTCTACTCTTCACTTCTGCTATCCCAACTTGCTGTCCCAGCTCTGGTGCCCCAATCACACTCATTTATCACCATTGTGTGCAGTATTGATCTTACCGAAGTAAAGATATGCTTCGAATGAAGGTGTGCAACAAAGGTTTCTAAATTATTTCCTGGGATAGAGAAAAAGACAAACTGGTTGAGCCTTCATTCTCTGGAGTTCAGAAAAATGAGAGGTAAACTCATTGAAACATACAAAATTCTTATAGAGCTCAGCAAGGTAGATGTAGAAAGGATGTTTCCTTTAGCCTGGCACTGCTTAAACCAGAGAGGACAGTCTCAGAATAAGGGGCAGACCTTTTAGGACTGAGTGAGGATGAATTTCTTAACTCTTGAAGATGATGAATCTTTGGAACCGCCCAGAGGACTGTGGAGGTTTAGTCATTATGCATGCTCAGGACTGAAATAGATAGATTTCCACGTATTAAAAGCATCAAAAAATACAGCGAATAGTGCAGGAAAATGGTGTTGAATAGAAGCTCAACCTTGATCTGGAAGGGCTGAATGACCTACTCCTGTTTCTGATGTTCTTATCAACACACTGTTCAATGACCATTGCTCTGATCTCTAAACAGTAATTCTCAACATCCTTTATGACTGCAGCCATGTCAAGCTACTCATTCTCATTTTTTTCAATTTCCCTATTGTGTTAGATACTGCCAGTAGCACTGTAGCCCTCAACAGTCTCCCACTTGTGATATACCGTCACAACCTGCTTGTCATTGTGTAGTTCTTTTGCCTAAACGCATTGAGACAGCATGATTATATTTTGGGGAGGAACCATCATTTTAAAACATTGTATTTAAATTGGTGAAAAACATGATTTATGTTCTTAAGATTATAATTTCTGGTCAAAATTTTGGTTTGTTTGCATCGTCCTAGCAGTGTGTTGCTACCTAATCGTCAAAAGGAAAAAAATCAAGTCTTTTTATGTCAGCAACTATGTGTCATTGAATGACATGAAGCTCTTTAGAGTTATTTATGGTACAGGAGGAGGCTGTTTGGCTTTTAGACTCTATGTTCACTTCCAGTGGGTACAAAAGTTTCACATGACTAAAAATCAATCATCTTTCAAAGAATGTACCATGCAGCAACAGACCATTCGATCCAATCAGTTCATGGTCCATTTTCTCCCATGTTTCCTCATTTTTTTTTTAAGAACAGTCCTCTATTTCCTTCTTCCTTATGCTTATTTAGCCTCCCATTAAATGTTTCTATGCTATTTGCCTCAGTTGTTCCTTTGGAAGTGAGTTTCACATTTTCACCACTCTCTGGGTTCTCTTTTGAATTTCCCATTTGATTTCTTGGTGACTTATTTATGCCCTCTGGTTTTGCTCTTCTCCACAAGTAGGAATATTTTTACTATGATTACTTTAGTAAAATCTTTAAGAAATTGAAAGGCTTTTATTAAGTCACACTCCCCACCTTCTCTTTCTAAGCAAAAAGAGACCCTAGTATGTGCATCTATTCCTGATGTGAATAACTTTCCCTTTCTGGTATCGGGTGGAATTTTCTCAAAAAAAAATTCTAAATGTTAAATGGCCGAGAAAACGGGAAGTTTAATCCACTGTTTTTCAATGGCTGTGGTGATGACATTTATGGCACAGAGGCCGTAATGTGAATCACATCTGTGGAGGGTATGTGGGATGGGGAATAGTTGAAGCCTCAGCACACTATCCTCCTCCCTCATCATAGCCCCACTTCATTGGCACTTCATAGCAAACTGGGTGGTAAAAAATTCCTGATACAACTTCAAAAGTTTGAAAATATTTGGCATCAATATAAACAGTAACAAAAATTAAATTTAATATTTGTATAGATCCTTGTCATGATACAAAGTACAAACTCCAGGTGAGAACGATGTTCAGCCATTACATCACAAACAACTGATTTGTTTTCTCTTAAATCTTTCTACCTTATTATATCTCTGTCATTTTCAAAATCTACTTCTTTAATCTTGCCTTTAGTCACATACCCTAATTCTCCCAATTTCTAGTTGGTGTCCTTGTTTTCATGGGAATACATTTATCCCAATCTTAATACAATAATTGCATCAGAAGAGCATTTTTCTCCATTTTGCCAGTTTCAATTATTCAGAAGTTCACGTTTTCTGTCAAATGTAGTTGTAAAATAGGGCAGAAAATTAGATATCAGAATGTTTGTTTGTCAACACAACTAGGGCATTTGTATTTCTCTAGTTGGAGTGCATGAATTCACAAGTTATTATTGAGAGATCATGATTTTTAACATTTTTCCTGATTTGACAGTACTCTTCCAAAAAGTGTTATGACCCAAAATAGAAATAGTATTCCCAAATTTGGTCTATCGTCCTCCTTCAGTTGACATGTCCTAAGATGGTGTTGGTGACCATTCTCCCTTCAAACTTCTTCCATTAGGAAAAATATACAAAAGTCAGGTTACGTACCAACTGATTCAAGAACAGCTTCTTCCATGCTGCCAACGGACTTTTGAATGGACTTACCTTGCACTAAGTTGATCTTCCTCTACGTCCTAGCCATGGCTGTAACACTTTATTTTGCAAACTCTTGTTTCTTTCTCTATGAATAGTATGCTTTGTATAGCACACAAGAGACAATACTTTTCACTATGCTAATATATGTGACAATAAATCAAATCAAAAGCCATTGATGTCCATTGGATTTATTGTGATTATGCCTAGCTAAGTTCTGCAGTTGTTTTCTAATCCCTCCTGCCAATATGGCTGATGAGCTAACTCTTCCCTCTACCATTAGGTGATTTAGTGCAAACAAATTTCCAATCTTTGTTCTGTCAATTTTATTTACCATTGCTGTGCCTGGTACACTGAAAGATGCATTTCACACATTATTTGACTATACATCTGTACAGTCTGCAAGTTTCACAGGTGTCCTTTTGCATAGCTTTCATCATAATCCGTTTGTACATGCATTTATTTAAAAATATTATTGGATATTTTGTTGTATACCATGTTGAGGATGTTTTGTTTCCCACTTTGAATAGTGACTTTTCCGAGTTATTCATGTCATCTGAACAGATGTATATAACTTCATTCAATAGCTAATGAATTGCCCTAGCCCAAAGAACCTGGCCAAATGTAGCACACGTAGAATGAGTACAATAAAGTGAAATCTATTCTCTCCAATAGCATAATTTAGTGAACATCACTTCAATTTATTTATCCATTCAAATTCTACCCATTCTCATCTTTTATTCAGAGTGTTGAATGTAATTTTTAATTCTGGTTAAAAACCAATTTGTTAACCATCTGACAGTAGTATTCAACCCAATGACTTAAGCTGTTTACATTCTGACGTGAAATATTTGAATTGGTAAATGTTCATTCCAGCCATTTTTATGTATGATAACAGTGCATCTTAAAAACAGCAGGAGATCAGCAGTGTTTTTTTTTAAAAGCAACTAAGGAAAAATAATTTTGCTTTAATAGTATAACCACTGTCCTCATTTCAAAGCTGTGTGAAGTTTGCACATTCTCCCCGTGTCTGCGTGGGTTTCCTCCGAGTGCTTCGGTTTCCTCCCATAGTCCAAAGATGTGTGGGTTAGGTTGATTGGCCATGCTAAAATTGTCCCTTAATGTCCTGATGTGCGTAGGTTAGAGGGATTAGTGGGTAAAATATGTAGGGACATGGGGGTAGGACATGGATGGGATTGTGGGCAGTGCAGACTCGATGGGCTGAATGACCTCTTTCTGCACTATAGAGTTCTATGATTCTATGATACACTTTTAAATGTTTGGTAGTCAGCCAAATTTACTAGACAAGGGGCCAGCCATTATTGTTATCTTTGTAACTATGCAAAGTATGCTTGATGCCTCCCTCCTTCCAAAAGCATTCTATTTGGGATGCATTAATCTTTTTTTCTGTTTTCAAGACTCCTGTTTGTGCTGTTGTGATAATTATGCTAGTGCCGGATACTGATTTAAACAATTTACCTATTGGAAGAATTTGTGCCCCTCTAAATGTGACGTTACCAAATAAATATGTGGCAGTTCTGAAATGCGCAGTGCCTGTTGCAGTTACTAATCACCTGCGTATGTGTTTAATATTTGTTCTGCAGTGATGCATACTGAAATATTTTTGAAGAATTATTATTCTGCGATTAACGTAGAGACTTTGATTTAAAGATCTGGTTCAAGCAATGTTTGATTATCAGTTTTGAGCTTATGACAGTAATTGAAATTCAAAGACTTTTAGGTACATAGCTGAACACAATTCAGTTGTTGTGTACAGAAAAAGGATGCTGACTCATAAAGCCATTTCAGTAGTTCTGTTGAAAATATATTGATTTTAACCTGATTACCTTACATTTTAAACTTTTAAGTGCACACTGACGAATCCTGTTTATCCCTCTTTGTTTGCATGCAGCAAGAAGTTATGGGAGAAGACGAGGTAAACATTTGGTTTTTAGTGCTGGCTTTTATCTTTAAATGAATCATTGTGATTTGATGACTGATCAGTAGTTACTTGTTTTTGCTGATTTAATGATTGTGTCATGGATTGGATACTGATTTCTCATTAGATCTGCATGTTGTGTAGGAAGTAACTGCATGATTGTAAAGCTGGGCTTGATGCTTCAACAAAGTAGTTAATCAATCTGGATTATGAAATACTAACATATATGTTCAAAATTTTGCATATTGTTGGAATTCTGCATATATTAAACATTGCATGATCACCTGAACATAGTGTAAAACAATATTCTGATTTATTCAGTTGCCTCAATGAACCGGCCAGCTTTTTGCTCAAGTTAAGCAATAGAATTTTTCTACATGTATTTTTCTTTCTATAGAATTTCTTTTTAAAAACCCAATTTTATGGAAGGCCCCTGTTAGCATCCACTGTTATAGAAGCCACTTCAGAAAGCATGAGACGGTTAAGGCCATGGTCACTGTCACTGTCAAGTTGTTCTGAGCAAGTCTGTATTCTTCCTATGTCTCCAGATAGTATATCAACAAATGGAGTTGATGATTTGATTGGAAACTAATGATGATCTTAGAATTTGCAAGAGGAGCTAAATAGTTGGTCAAACAATCTTGAGGTTACTGAACTAGTAATCTTAAGGCCCAGGCCAGTGCTCCACCATGACAGCTGGTGAAATTGAAATTCAGTGAATAAATCGAGAATTAAAAAGCTAGTCTCAGTAATAGTGAACATGAAGCCATCATCACGTGATGTCCCAGAGCCTGTCCACGCTCCATAAGAGACAAGTCTTGTGATGGAATATTTGTACTTGCCTGTTTGAGTGCAATTCCAACATCATTCAAGAAGCTCGGCACCATTTAGTTCAAAACAACCCACTTGATTGATATCTCATCCACTACTTTAAACTTTCATTCCCTGCACCACCTGGGCACAGTGGCGGTGGATGCTTTGATATAAGATGCTGTTTGGAAATTCACTAAGCCTCCTCTAACAAAACGTTCTAATCTGTGACAGAGACGGACAGGACAGCAAATAGATTGATGAGAACATATCATCCTGACATGGATCTGTGCCCTCGCGTCCAGTGGAAACATGTAGAATGCAGTCCAGTGTCTAACCAAGCAGTCCCTTTATCCAGTATGGAGCTAAACTTTCTCATATCTTTTTGGAAACCACACACATATTTATATTCTGCATTAATAAGGATAGTTTTCAGGCAGGGATAAAATTTAACTGTGTGGCTCTTTAATAAACAGAAAAAGTGTTAAATTGAATCACTGCAAGTAAATAAAAGATTGTGATTTACTACCAGCATGTAAAGGTCATTCCGTAGTGTGCTGCTTCAAAATCTTAAGAATAATTTTACTTTTTTCTGTGTAGCACTCATTTATAGTACAAAATATAAACCAGAAAGTATTGGAAATAGCCAGCAGGTCTAGCAACAACACTTTGAGTTGAATACAAGTTTTATACAGGACTGAAGGAAGGTAGAAAAATGTTGGGTTTTATCCTGTTGAAAGGGGAGCAGAAGAGCAAAAACGAAAGTCTGTGATGGAAGGTGGGAGAGATTAAATGGCAGACGTGCAAGTGTGAAAAAAGAATCAAAATGTGGAACAAAGTCATGGTCTAAAACTGTCAAACTCAATGTTTAGTCCTGAAGTTGTAAAGTACCTAACTAAAAGATGAGCTGCTGTCCCTTAAGCCTGTGTTGAGTTTCACTGAAACACCATGGCAGGCTGAGAACAGAAATGTGAGCATGAGAGCAATGTGTTAAATTAAATGACAAGCAACCTGAAGCTCGAGCTCGTGCTTGCAGACTGTGTAGAGGTGTTCCACAAAGCAATCACCCAATCTGCAACTGGTCTCACTAATGTAGATGGGACTAGATTGCACAGCGAATTCAGTATAAGAAAT
Organism: Sphyrna mokarran; assembly: GCA_024679065.1. NCBI lineage: Eukaryota > Metazoa > Chordata > Chondrichthyes > Carcharhiniformes > Carcharhinidae > Sphyrna > Sphyrna mokarran. The sequence goes on along the minus strand of JAGIQG010000001.1, from coordinate 102,468,793 downwards.
GGGAAGAAATAACTTTTCAGAAATCTTTGAGAGGAACTTGCTCTTGATGCCTCTTATACAAATTTCAAAAAAATTAATTGAGAAAATAGGGCTACGTCACAAGCTTGCTGTTGCAGTTGGCATTAGCACAAACTGAAAAGTGGCAGATGGAGTAGAATGTTAGCGAATGTGAGATTATCAACTTTTGGAAGAAATATTAGTAGGAGGGATTATTATTTAAAGAATGAAAAGTTGCAGCATGCTACTGTGCAGAGGGACCTAGAGGTCCTTGTGCACGAATCGCAAAAACCCAGTCTGCAGGTGCAGCAGGTGATTAAGAAGGTGAATGGAATGTTGGCATTTATCGTGAGGGAGATAGAATATAAAAGCAGGAAGGTCTTGCTGCAACTGTGCAAGGGACTGGTGAGGCCGCAGCTGGAATACTGTGTGCAGTTTTGGTTCCCTTATTTGCGAAAGGATATATTGGCCTTGGAGTAAAGAGAAGTTTCACCAGGCTGATACCAGAGATGAGGGGTTAGCTTATGAGGAGAGATTAAATAGACTGAGCCTGTACTCGTTGGAGTTTAGAAGGCTGAGGGGGTATCTTAATAGAGATGTACAAGATAATGAAGGGTCTAGATAGTGTAGAGGTAGAGAGATTCTTTCCACTTAGAAAGGAAACCCGAACTAGAGGTGGGGGGGCAGTTTAGAACAGAGTTGAGAAGGAACTTTTTCACTCAGAGGGTGGTGAATCTCTGGAGTTCTCTGCCCATTGAAGTGGGGGAGGCTACCTTGTTGAATCTGTTTATGTCACAGGTAGATAGATTTCTGATCAATAAGGGAATTAAGGGTTATGGGGAGCAGGCGGGAAAGTGGAACTGATCCACTTAAGATCAGCCATGATCTTATTGAATGGCAGGGCAGGCTCGAAGGGCTAGATGGCCTACTCCTACTCCTTTTTCTTATGTTCTTATTGTTTTTGTGAGCATGTGGATTCATGTTTAAATTGTTTTTGTAGCAAAATTGCTATTTTAGTGTTTGTTGGATGGATTGGATAAACTATTGCCTGAATCATGCCCTTGCCTTAGTTAGTATGAAACAGAACAGTGTCACTGAATTCTGCCTGGTTTACGAAATTATTATTCTATTCTTCTCTCACTTGATTGTTCCAACATATTTTCAGTTTTACTCATGATTACATATTTCCTAAGGAACTACAATTTTAGGTGAACCCTTTCCTGAAATAAACCTGGAATATGTTTTGCTGATTGTCAAGTCAGATCCATCCTAATGGGCTAGTACCTGACTTTGTGGACTAGAATTAAACCTGTTTGCTTGGAAAATATTTAGAGGATGATTTTTTGGAATTTGTTACATATGCATTGTTTTGAGTTGATTATTGACAAAAATATTTTTTTCTTTCATAAGAACATAAGAAATGGGAGCAAGGGTAGGCCATCTAGCCCTTTGAACCTTCCCCGCCATTCAGTAAGATCATAGCTGATCTGAAGAGGATCAGTTCCACTTTCCCGCTCCCCATAACCTTTAATTCCCTGATCTAACAGAAGTTGATTTTAATGGCTAATAATACTGGAAGCAGCGTAGAATATTTGTGTATTTGGAGATATGATACTAGGAAGCACTGGGTTAAAAAACAAATGGAGTCTTTGTTATGTGTGATCTCTTCTATGGCTACTGCTTTTCTGTTTTTCACTCTACATCTTATGATATCACTTCAGTTTGCATATATTGCTACATTACTAGAGCAGGACTCCACAATGAGATGCTAAAGCAGGGCTTCTATAATTTAAGAATCCCAAGAAGGAACGTAGCTAATTTATATTTTGAGATGCAGGCGTTTCTGTGATGGCCTTAAGTTTAGAAGAGGATTTGTGAAGGCAGGTGGCATCAATCACATGTCTCAAATGTGCAGCAGTGGAACTCACACTTGTCCTTACGGACTCTCAAAACCATAGTCTTCCAATCTTGAGGAAAGGCATTCAGATTTTGAAGGAGTTCCTCTTTTCCAGTGACTAGCTATCATCCAGATAGCACTGGACTGATACATTGTCATTTGAAACTGCAGGAGCAGAGCTGATGCCAACACCAATCTTTGGTCCCAAAACAAGCCTTTGTGTGTCACAACTGTCAGAGATCCTGTGATTTCTTGTCGAATCCTGCCACGGCAGATGAATTCAATCTGGGATTAAGAATCTATTGATGACCATGAAACCTTTTGTTGATTGTTGGAAAAGCCCATCTAGTTCACTAATGTCCTTTAGGGAAGGAAATCTGCCATCCTTGCCTTTTCTGGCCTTCATGTGACTCTTGGACCACAGCAATGTAAGTGACTCTCAACTGTCCTGTGATAGGCAATAAATACTGATCAGCTAGTGACATCCATACCCCATGAATGCATTAAAAAAAAAATCACCTGCAAGTAGGCCTGGGTCAGGTCAATTTTGCTGAAATTTTCATCACCCACCAATCCCACAAACAAGTCTTCAATGTGAAGTAATGAGTACTGTTCATTGCATAACACTGCAAATTCTTACAGAAGTTGATTTTAATGGCTAATAATACTCGAAGTAGCATAGAATATTTGTGTATTTGGAGATATGATACTTGGAAGCACTGGGTTAAAAACAAATGGAGTCTCTGCAAATTCTTACAGATCCATTTTTCTTGATAATAGAATAATAGGTGTGGCTCATACTCTGATGCTCACTCAGTTTTGATCAGTCGCTTCTGGTCAGTTGCCACCTTTGACCTATGGCATATGATATAGACCTTGTCTTCAAGTACTTCACTTGACTTCCACCTTTAATTTTCAGTTTGACTTTCATATTCTTCGTACTCCCTACTTGTCCTAAAAAGAAGTGTACTTTTTAATGATTTTCATGAGGCCCTGATTTTCCATAGGCCATTATGTTGAATTCAATTCGGGCAAATTTTCTCCAGCTATGCATCAGAGCAGCCCTGGATAATTTTCCTTCACTGTGGCGAGAAGCAAATCTGCTGCTCCACCCGCTGAACTGCACAGCCATTTCAAATATACAGATAAAGGTTTGGATGTGTTTTCATTGTTTTGAACTGTGTTTTTCCTCTTTACTGTGCCGTAGGGAAAGGCAGTAGGGTAGTGATTTTGTCATTGAATAGAAACCCAGGGAAATGTGTGATGACTTGGATTCAAATCTGTATGTGGCAAATAGTGGAATTTGAACACTAAGAACAAGGACATATTTTGCACAACTTTGTGGGCTGAAGGGCCTGTATTGTGCTTAGTTCTTCTATGTTTTTTATTTCTAAGAAATTTGCGATGGTATAAAAATTTGGAATGAAATATCTTTGTAGAATTTTGCATTTTTGTGCAATGTTTATGATGACCTTAATGATGAAACCATTGTCATAAAACTCCATCCGGTTCACTAATATCCCTAATGTCTTCCATCCATGTCTGGTCCAGCCTACATGTGACTCCAGATTCACAGCATTGTAGTTGATTCCTGATACCTTCTGAAATGGTCCACTAAGTTAAGGGCAATTGGAGGTACACAATAAACTGCAGCAATTCAAGGCAGTGGCTCACTATACCTGCCTAAGGGCAGCAAATGTTGGCCTTACCTACAATACCCAAATCTCATGAAAGAATAAAAAAAATGCAGGCTTTGCTTATCTGCATAGTTATACAGTCAAGCACAGATTTTGTGGGTTCTTAATTCACAGAGGATCTGTGTGCCACTGACAAGGCTAAGGCTTGTTGCCCATCCCTAATTGTCCTTGGGAAGGTAGTGGTGAGCCAGTGCTTTTAACTTCTGCAGTCCGTCTGGTGCAGATGCATTCACAGTGTTATGAGAGTTGCAGGATGTTGACCAAACTAAATAGAACTATATTGTAATGAGTTCAATGTCAGGACAGTGTGTGATTTGGAGGGACATTTGCAGATGGTGATGTTCCATGGTTCTGCTACTCTTGCCCTTCTAAGTAACAGAGGTCTAAGGTTTGGAAGGCACGTTGAAGGGGTGAGTTGCAGTAATGCACTTGTAGATGATACACGCAGTTGCCAGTATGCATTGGTGGTGGAGTAAGTGAACGTTTAAGATGGGGCATTATAACTTTGTACAGTTGTGCAACCTTAACTTTATAAGGTTATGAAAACTGGCAGCAAAACTCTGTACAAGGCATTCTCAATCTCATAAATTCATATTTACTTAAATAAACAAAATGTTTGGAGATACTTGGCAGGACAGATGGCCTGTGGAGAAAGAGAAACCAAATTAGCATTTCCAGTTGAAAACATTGAAGTCAGTGTTTAATTTTGAAGCTTTCCTGATTCAGCATTATTTCAAAAAAAATTGTACCATATGGGGGCGTCTCATCCAACAAGCTGCAGCATGGTCGGACCACACAAACTCTATGCGGAGAAGCAATGAACAAACAACAAAACAGCACGGGAAACAGGCCCTTCGGCCCAACAAGCCCGCACCGCCACCCCGATGTTCCCACCTCTACCCGTGATCCCTGTCTATGTTTATAAATATCTGAATTAAAAACCAAATTTGAGACAATTTAGGGAGAGTTTGTTTTGCCAGTTAGCCTAAGAGCGCATCTTTGGGATGTGGGAGGAAACCAGAGCACCTGGAGAAAACCCACGCAAGCACAGGGAGAATGCGCAAACTCCCACAGACACAGGCCCAAATCCATGTATCTGCACAGCTCAGCAATAGTCACTGAGCTGTCGTGTTGCCCATCAAATGGTCCCGGTCAAGCGTATACTAACGACGTGAAGCACTAGGATACTCTCTCAAAAAAAAAATCCAAGAGCAGCCCTCTCAGGACCCATCGCGTGTATGCCCCTTGTTAGACAACAAGGTGGACCAAAGCACTTGTAAGATAAAAACAAATACATCAATATCATCATCTATTTACACATTTCCCAGGGACTCCCAAGGCTCATGATCCCTATTTTAAATCAGTTTTCTATACCCCTCCATTCCCATTCTGTTCATGTGCCATCTAAGTGTTTATAACTAAGTGTAAATAACTCCAGAGTGCCTGCTTCCACCACTTTACTTGGCAGTACATTTCATACCCCCACCACCCTCTGTGTGAGGAAAAACTCCCTCTAGCATTCAAATTATACCTTACCCCACCTCACCCTAAGCCCGTGACCCCGCGTGCTATTCGAGTCCATCCTAGGAAAAAGCTTAATCCTGTTTACTCTATCTATACCCCTCATAATCTCGTACACCTCTATTAGATGTTCTCTAAGTCTACATCTTTCTAAGGAAAACAGTCCCAATTTGCCTAACCTCTCCTCATAACTCAGACCTTCCATACCAGGCAGCATCCTGGTAAACCTCCTCTGCACTCTCTCCAGAGTCTCCACGTCCTTCCGGTAGTAAGGCGACCAGAACTGGACTCAGTATTCCAAATGAGGTCTAACCAGCGTTTTATACAACTGCAACATTAAAGGCCAGCTCTTGTACTCTATACCCCTTCCTATAAAGGCTAGCATACTATATGCTTTCTTCACAACCTTTTCCACTTGCTCTGCCACCTTCAGAGACTTGTTCACCTGCACCCCCAGGTCCCTCTGCGTTTCTATACTCTTAATAGGTCTACCCTTTATCATATACCTCCCCCCTACATTCTTTCTCCCAAAATGCATCACCTCGCATTTATCAGGATTGAATTCCATCTGCCATCTATCTGCCCAAGCTACCAGCCTATCTATGTCCTGCTGCATCGCCTGACAATGCTCCTCACTATCCACAAGTCCAGCCATCTTTGTATCGTCTGCAAACTTGCTGATCACTCTCTCTTCGAAGTCATTAAAATATATTACAAATAGAAGAGGTCCCAGTACCGAGCCGTGCGGCACACCACTAGCGACCGACCTCCAGCTAGAAAAACACCCTTCCACTATTACTCTCTGTCTCCTATTACTAAGCTAGTTACTTATCCATCTAACTACCTGTCCTTGTATCCCATGAGCCTTGACCTTCTCAACTAACCTCCCATGAAGGACTTTGTCAAACGCCTTTCTAAAATCCATATAGACGACATCAACGGCTCGCCCTTCATCCACCGTTTTCGTCACCTCAAAAAATCCTACCAGATTTGTAAGGCATGACCTGCCCTTAACAAATCCATGCTGCGTATCCCTAATCAGATCGCAATGCTCTAAGTGCATATACATCCTATCTCTAAGAATCCTCTCCAACAGTTTCCCTACCACTGACGTCAAACTCACGGGCCTATAATTTCCAGGGTTATCCCTACTACCGTTTTTAAACAACATTAGCTATTCTCCAGTCCTCTGGGACCTCACCTGTGTCCAAGGAAGAGACAAAGATTTGCGTCAGAGGCCCAGCAATTTCACCTTGCACCTCCCTAAGCAGTCTGGGATAAATGCCATCAGGCCCCGGAGATTTATCAGTTTTAATGCTAACACTTCCACCCTCGGTATGGATATTTCCCTCAACTGGTCCACAGCTCCCTCAGAGACAGGAGCCCCTCTCCTTCGTGAATACCGATGCAAAGTATTCATTCAGGATCTCCGCCGTTCCCTCAGGCTCTAAGCACAGTTCCCCTCCTCTGTCCCTAAGAGGTCCGATTTTTCCTCTAACCACCCTTTTATTCTTAACATAAGAGTAAAAAGCCTTTGGATTTTTCTTAATCCTATCCGCCAAAAACATTTCATGCCCTCTTTTTGCCCTTCTAATTCCCCGTTTGAGCTCCCTCTTACTCTCTCTATATTACTCCAATGCTGTCTCCATTCCCAGCTGCTTTGACCTATCATATGCCTCTCTTTTCTTCCTAACCAAGTCCTCAATATCCCTAGTAATCCACGGCTCGCTAATCCTACCTTTCCCATCTTTCCTCTTAGCCAGCACATATCTATCTTGCAACATTTTCAGTATTCCCTTGAAAGAATCCCACATGTCTAGCGTGGACTTACCCTCAAACAACCATTCCCAATCAGTTTCCATAAGTTCCTGCCTAATCCGACCATAGTTAGCCTTCCCCCAATTCAGCACCCTGCCCCTAGGGCAACAAGCATCTTTTTCCATCTGTACCCTAAAGTAGGCAGAACTGTAGTCCCTGTTAGCCACATGTTCCCCTACTACAACATCAACCACCTGCCCTGGCTCATTAATCAGAACTAAATCCATTATAGCCCCTTCTCTAGTTGGGCTAGCCACGTACTGCTCCAATGATCCTTCCAGTACACATTTTACAAATTCCTGCCCATCCAAACCCCCAGCTCTAGGTACTTTCCAATCCATCCTAGGGAGGTTAAAATCTCCCACTATAACGACTCTGTTCTTTCTGCACCTATCCAAAATGTCTTTACATATGCCTTCTTCAAATACCTACGGGCTGTTGGATGGCCTATAATACACCCCTAGCATAGTAATCACCCCCTTTCTATTCCTCAACTCCACCCACAGTGACTCCACCCCTAACTCATCTGTATTGTCCTTCCTCTGCACCGCCGTGATGCTCTCCTTAACTAAAAACGCCACTCCCCCACCTCTTCTGGACCCTCCTCTGTCACGCCTGAAACACTTATACCCAGGAATGTTGAAAACAGGAGAGACAGCAAATCCTGTCTCAAAAACCCACCCTTCTCAGGACAACTCTTGTCCTCTCCGTCCAAAGACCTGTGGTTCCAGGATTGGCCTTGCTGAGCTACCTGAGGAGGCGCATTATGAAGCGTGGCATTTCTATTATCAATGAACCCTTGTTTTGAGGGACCAACAACAATAACTTGTTTTAAAACCTGTTACACCTCCTAATGTTTTCCAGTTCTAAATTTCAGATTTTGGTCTGCCAATGTGATGATTACAAACTTGTATGATGTGATTCATTGTCGTCTTTTGCTTCTGTTTTTAGTCTTTTTTTGAAGTATCTACTGACTACATCTGTGAAATGGGTTTAATTATAGCTCTTCACTGAAGTGCTTTTATTACTGATACAAAAAGTACTGTACATAGTACAAATTGCATTCCAGAGAAATAGGACTACAATTTACTCGAACAAACTTGTAGTTTCAACTCTGCTGGAGCTCAGCACCAAGGCCCTTTTCATTATTTGAAAAGCACACTTTATCTCTAGGTTTGGCAGCACTGCGACATGCGTCAACATGTTGTGAGCATTAGACCATCTTTTACTTTCAGGCACCTGAACACCAATGGTACTATTTTACTAATTGTATTACTAATCATCCCATGTGTCTGCAAAAGATGAACTCCAAATGTGATCTAAATCAGACAAATGAGTTAAACTGGCATCTATTTCACAGTAATAATCTGAATACTTAGATTGATTACCTTTTACTGAGTTTATTACTTTAAAGAATGGTTGTGTTTGCAGATATTTTGAGCTTTCTTTTTACATATAAAATGTGCAGATTGCCAGGGATTTCTCTCCTGGTAAAGATGAAAACTGCAATCTCCTTCCCAAATATTTGATCCAACATAGTACAGTATGTCCCAGATCCTACACCTTAAACGTTATTTGTATAAAGGCTAGTTTATATAAAGACCCAATAAAAAGTAGATATGTGGTGTTGCAAATATAGAGTGAATAGATCTGTGTTTCATGCAACACACGAAGAAGGATTTTTATGCTGAATTATTTCAGCTGAGATGTTCATTGATATTAGAAATGCAGCCATGTGCACTTTATTTGCTGGCCAATCAAACAAATGCCATCCAGCATTTTTTATGTATGAGGTTTCTTACTGTTTTCTAATTTCTGCAGAGTTTTCAGATGCACGGTTCAAATTAAAAAGTTTAATGAGCTGATTGTAACTCAGTTGTGCCGGACTTGAGTATTGTTGAAAAAAGAGGCTGTCAATGCTTTTCATCTTGCATGATCACAAGACTACTAAATCTAAAACAGAACAAGAATTTATACTGCATGAAAGAGGGTGCTGATTGGTTGGCAAGTGAACTGTGGTATAGGTGTTGCCATAGGGAATGAACCAGGGAACAGTTAACCATCAACTTCTGTTTAATTTCAAACCTAGTAAGTCATCTCTGATCAAGTAAGATGTTTCACAACACTAGGATAAAGTCCAACAGGTTTATTTGGTAGCATGAGCTTTTGGAGTGCTGCTTCTTCATTGGGTAGATGAGGGCAGTGCAGTTGATATTGTCTGCGTGGACTTTAGCAAGACCTTTGACAAGGTATCACGTAGGTTTTGCATAAAGTTGAATCTCACGGATCCAGAATGAGATATGTGAATGGATACAAAATTGGTTTCTTGACAAGAGCCAGTAGATGGTTGGAGAGAGTTGTTTTTCAAACTGGGAGCCTGTGACCAGCGGTGTGCCTCAGGAACGAGTGATGGGCCCACTGTTACTTGTCATGCATATTAATGATTGGATGAGAATATAGGGGCTAATATAGAATATAGGAAGTTTGCAGATGATTGGTGTCATGGTGGACAGTGAGGAAGGTTATCTCCAATTGCAGTGGGATCTTGATCATTTGGGCCCTGTGAGTTGATGAATGGCAAATGGAGTTTAATTTAGACAAATGTGAGATAATGCATTTTGATTGAATCAAAGCATGACTTACTCAGTTAATGGTAGAGAGTTGAGGAGAGTTACAGAACAAAGATCTAGGGATACATGTTCATAGCTCCTTGAAAGTGGAGTCACTGGTGGACAGAGTAGTGAAAAAGGCATTCGGCATGTTCGGTTTCATTGGTCAGAACATTGAATACAGGAATTGGGATGTCTTGTTGAAGTTGTACAAGACATTCGGAAGGCCACACTTGGAATACTATGTGTAATTCTGGTCACCCTATTATAGAAAGGATATTATTAAACCAGAAAAAGTGCAAAAAAGATTTACTAGGATACTACTGGGACTCGATAGATTGAGTTATGAGGAGAGGCTGAATAGATTGGGACTTCTTTCTCTGGAGCCTAGAAGACTGAGGGGTAACCTTTTATAAAGGTCTGTAAAATAATCAGGGGCATTGACAAGGTAGATATCAATATCTTTTCCCAAAGGTAGGGGAGTCTAAAACTAGAGGGCACAGATACAAAAGTCTCCAGAGAGACAATTTTTTTATACAGAGGATGATAAGTGTCTGGAGCAAGCTGTCACTGGGAGTAGTAGAGGCGGATACAATTTTATCTTTTTAAAAGCATTTGGATAATTACGTGAATACGATGGGATATGGGCCGAATGTGGGTAACAGGCCAGTTAGCTTAATGTCCGTAGTTGGGAAAATGCTGGAATCCATCATTAAAGAAGAAATAGCAGGACACTTGGAAAAGAATGGTTCAATTAAGCAGACGCAGCCTGGATTCATGAAGGGAAAGTAGTGTTTGACAAATTTGCTGGAATTTTATGAAGTGCGGTTGACAGAGGGGAACTGGGTGGATGTGGTGTTTTTGGATTTCCAGAAGGCATTCAATAGGATGCCTCACAAAAGGTTGCTTTTCTGGTTGGCAGTTGGTGATAGTGGCTTCCCGCAGGGATCGGTGATGGGTCCTCAACAATCTGGAGGAGGGGACCGAGGAGGCTAACAAAGTTTGCAGATGACACAGATGAGTGGGAAAGCAAACTGCGTGAAGGATGTGAAAAGTCTAGAGAGAGATTTGGATTGGCTAAGTGAGTGGCGAGGATCTGGCAGATGGAGTATAACGATGGCATGTGAGGTTATCCACTTTGGAAGGAATAATAGTAAAATGGACTATTACTTAAATGGTGAAAAATTACTACATGATACTGTGCAGAGGGACTTGGGGGTCCTTGTACATGAATTGCAAAAACTCAGTCTGTAGGTGCAGCAGGCGATCAAGAAGGCAAATGGAATGTTGGCCTTTATCATGAGGGGGATGGAGTATAAAAGCAGGGAGGTCTTGCTGCAATTGTACAAGGTCCTGGTGAGGCCGCAACTAGAGTACTGTGTGCAATTTTGGTCCCCTTATTTGCAAAAGGATATATTGACTTTGGAGGGAGTACAGAAGGTTCACCGGATTGATTCCGGAGATGAGGGGTTTAGCTTATGAGGAGAGATTGAGTAGATTAGGTCTTTGGAGTTTAGAAGACTGCGGGGGGGATCTTATAGAGACATATAATGAAGGGGCTAGATAGGGTAGAAGCAGAGAGACTATTTCCACTTAAAAAGGAAACAAGAACTAGAGGGCACAGCTTCAAAATAAGGGGGAGTCAATTTAGAACAGAGTTGAAGAGGAACAACTTCTCCCAGAGGGTAGTGAATCTTTGGAATTCTCTGCCCATTGAAGCAGTGGAGGCTACCTTGTCAAATGTGTTTAAGTCACAGGTAGATAGATTTCTGACCAATAACAGAATTAAGGGTTATGGGGAGCAAGTGGGTAAGTGGAACTGAACCACTATCAGATCAGCCACTATCTTATTGAATGGTGTGACAGGCTCGAGGGCTAGATGCCTACTCCTGCTCCTATTTCTTATGTTTTATTAGTTTAGGGGTTTAAAAAAAAGGGCAGCATGGACCAGTTAGGCAAAGGGCCCGTTTCCATGCTGTAAACCTGTATGACTCTAGATGAATGGGAGTTGGGTTCACAAACAAGGCACATACAGAGAGACACTCAATTACAAGGTAATGTCCAACACCGGCATCACCACGTGACTTCCGGTCAAGACATAACCATGGGAGTTGAACCAGGGGTTGACTATCCCCCAAGCTTTTGTTCAAAGACACAATCCATGGACATGTTTTTGCCTTTTGCAAAGAACAGGGATCTGAATGTGAAAATACATAGCTTCTAGCACATCAGGGATTTACTACATGTTTGGTGGCATCATTAACTACAATGCAAAACTGCATCTACTTAAGTGAGTTTACGGTGTTGATGTGTTTGAAGTGTTGTTTTGAATTGGCAGTCATCTGTTGAGGCAATATGGCGGCACAAACAAATCAAATTGAAAAATGAAAGTTGAGCATCTCAGGCAAACCATGCTTCAGTACAGAGCATAAATTAGCAATCCTATTACCAGCCTGTTCTGTTTTATCCTTCAGATTCCACTTACCAATAAATCAGCACCTTCTTAGAACCATAAACATTTACAGCTCAGAAACAAGCCTTTTGGCCCTTCTTGTCTGTGCCGAATCATTTTTTGCCTAGTCCCACTGACCTGCAGTTGAACCATATCCCTCCACACCCCTCTCATCCACATATCTGGCCAAGTTGTTCTTAAATGTTAACAGTGATTCTGCATTTACCACTTTACCTGGCAGCTCATTCCACAGTCCCTCCACTGTCTGCATGAAGAAGCCCCCCCCCCCCCGCAACTAATATTCCCTTTAAACTTTTCTCCTTTCACTCTTGACCCATGCCCTCTGGTTTTGTTCTCCCTTAGCCTCAGTGGAAAAAACCTGCTTGCATTCACTCTATCTATACCTATCAAAATCTTATATTCCTCTATCAAATCTCCCCTCATTCTTCTACGCTCCAGGGAATAAAGAGCTAACCTATTCAATCTCTGTCTGTAACTCAGCTTCACAAGTTCTAGCAACAGAGGGTCATAAAATTGGTTACATTGTTTGGCACAATATCAAGGGCTGAAGGACCTGTACTGCATTGTAATGTTCTAGGTTCTATCCTCGTGAACCTTTTTCTGCATTCTTTTTCAACCTTATTTACATCCTTCCTATAGCTAGGTGACCAAAACTGTACACAATACTCTAAATTCGGCCTCACCAGTGCCTTATACAATCTTACCATAACACTCCAACTTTTACATTCAATACTCCGATTTCTAAAGGCCAATGTACCAAAAGCACTCTTTACAACCCTATCTACCTGTGATATCACTTTTAGGGAATTCTGTACCTGTATTCCCAGATCCCTCTGTTCAACTGCACTCTTCAGAGTCCTCTATCATTTAGCCTGGGTGTTCTACTTTGGTTTGTCCTTCCAAAATGCAATATCTCACATTTGGCTGCATTAAATTCCATTTGCCATTTTTCAGCCCATTTTTGTCCAAATCCTTCTGCAAGCTTTGAAAACCTTCCTCACTGTCCACTACACCCTCCAATCTTTGTATCATCTACAAATTGCTGATCCAATTTACCACATCACCATCAGATCACTGATAACAATGATGACGAACAACAGTGGACCCAACACCAATCCCTGCGGCACATCACTAGTCACAGGCCTCCACTCAGAGAAGCAATCCTCCACAACCACTCTCTGTCTTCTTCCAGTAAGCTAGTATCCAACCCAATTTACTACCTCCCCATATATACCTAGCGACTGAACCTTCCTAACTAACCTCCCATGAGGGATCTTATTACAAGCCTTGCTAAAATCCAGATAGACAACATCCACCACCTTCCCTTCATCCACTTTGCTGCTAACTCCTTGATAAATTCTAATTGGTCAAACATGACCTACCACTCTCAAAGCCATGTTGACTTTCCCTAATAAGTCCCAGTCTATCCAAATATTTGTAGATCCTATTCCTTGTCACACCTTCCAATAACTTGCCCACCATCGACGTCAAACTTACTGGCCTATAATTTCCCGCATTTCTTTTGGAACCTTTTTTAAACAACGGAACAATATGAGCTACCCTCTAATTGTATGGCACTTCCCCTGTGAATATTGATATTTTATATATCTGCCAGGGCCCTACAAATTCAACACTAGCTTCCTTCAAGGTCTGTGCGAATATCCTGTCCGGTCCTGGGGATTTGTCCACTCTTACTTGTTTCAAGACAGCCAGCATCACCTCCTCTTTAATCTGTAAAGGTTCCATGACCTCCCTACTGGTTTGTCTTATTTCCATAGACTCCGTGCCAGTTTCCTCAGGAAATACAGATGCAAAAAACACATTTAGTATCTCCCCCCATCTCTTTTGGTTCCATACACAGTCTACCACTCTGGTCTTCCAGAGGACCAATTTTATCCCTCACTATCCTTTTGCTCCTAACATGTCTGTAGAAGCTCTTTGGATTTTCCTTCACTCTGTCTGCCAAAGCAACCTCATGTCTTCTTTTAGCCCTCCTGATTTCCCTCTTAAGTAGCTTCTTGCACTTTTTATACTCCTTGAGCAACTGATCTGTTCCTTGCTGCCTGTACGTTTCATACAACTCTCTCTTCCTCTTAATCAGCATTACAATCTCCTTTGAGAACCAAGGTTCCTTATTCCTATTTACTTCACCTCTTATGTATATAAATTGTTGTTCTCTTTGAGATTTGCTTTCCTTGCAAATCTGTCCTGATGAGTGTAACGCAAAAAGCTTTGAGAGCATGTCTCTTTTCTTAGCAATACTGATTTTATAAACCACATGCACTTACTTCATTCCTGATAATCCTCCTCCATTGAAGCTTGTGGTAAAGTCTTAGCATCATTAGTGCCCAGGGATTTTTTGTAACTTCCAGTGATACGTAAATGCAACAGTTTGTTGTAAACAAATTACAGTCTTTTATTCTGCTGGTTAAACTTTAAATTTGACAATGTTGCACCGTACAAATGCATAATGCTAATTGAATAATTTCGAGACCTTTAACCCTTGTGTAAAGCAGCCGAGTCCTTTTTGAAATTTCAATTTGTGGTTACTTTTTGCAGGACGCTCTTCATTGTTCCCCATCGAAGATGGTTTTCTTGATGATGGACATGGTGATCAGTCTGTCCCTGGGGTTCTGAATTCTGTTAATTGCTGCTCATCTCACCAGAATGGGGAACGAATTGAACGATACTCACGTAAAGTATTTGTTGGTGGCCTTCCCCCAGATATTGATGAAGGTAACACTAGTTGTGAAACAATAGTTCAAAGGTTTTTATTTTCCATACACATTTGTCAAGATCATATGCATTGGTACGCATTTCTTTTACAGATGAAATTACTGCCAGCTTTCGTCGTTTTGGACCTTTGGTTGTTGATTGGCCTCATAAGGCTGAAAGCAAATCCTATTTTCCACCAAAAGGTGAGGCATTGACTAATGTGCCTCTTTCCGATTATATTCTGTTTGTAGCCAATTAGACACAAATTGAATTTATATTATCTGTGTATTAAAATTATTAAACTTTCAGTATGTGAATTTACAGGTGACAGATGACTAACATTCTTCTGAAATTTTGTCAAATATTTTCTGACTTTTTAGTCAATATAAGACTTGCGAAATAAACTTAACAGAATTTTGCAAATAATCCACAAGTTACTTTTTTGGCTGGGGAGAGGTAGACGGATTCATGTTTAGGACTCGGGCAGCATTTGCGCTGCTGTAACATTTGTTTAATTTACAACTGCCATGTTTTACTTTAGATGAAAATTATAATAGAGTTTAGTTACAGGGCAGCCATGATCTGATTGAATAGTAGTACAGATGCAAAGGGCTAAATGCCAACTTCTATTCCAATATTCATAATTAATGCTACCTGATTGTACTATTTAGTTGTAAAGTAGCACAGTCTTGATACCTGCTGTATATAAGTTGAGATTTTAGCTTTGCTGTGTTGGTGAGTTGGCAATTGAAGAAGGAAAATATGATACAAAGTCTGTTCTAGGCCACTCTATATATGTTTTAGAAGCTAATTTTTGACCATATTGAACTTGTCCTGGAACAAGTGTAAACGTAAAATGAAAAGGTAGTAGAATTGCAACACGTAGATGTGATTTGTCACTAAGAAATCAATTTGAAGTTAACATTAAGGTACCTTTCAAGTCTAAAGAAATGTATGGAGTATCTTGAAGTTCATTATACCATGGCAATCAGATAGCACATACCTGTTCTTCATTGTTAATTGTGAAACCCTCAGAGCCACGCCATTGTAGCCCTAACTACAACTTTTGTCCAAACGTGAATAAACGAGTGAATTCCAAAGATAAGATGAAGCAGCAGTTGCCCAAGTGTGGTATCAAAAAACCCAAGCAAAGTTGAAGTCCATAGGAGTTGGGATGTTGGAAGACGTTCCAGCTGCTGGAATCATACCAAGTATAAAGGAAGGTTGTGAGGCCAAAATAATTCATAGATCTTCAAAAATATTGAAGATTTATGGCACAGGAGGGCAAGTGATCCATTGTATATAAACTGGTTGAAAAAGCTACTCAACCTAATCATACCTTCATCAGACCAATCAGACCAAATCTTGGTCTGTAATTCTGTAGGTTACAGCACTTCACGTACACGCCCATGTATTTTTAACTACAACAAAAGCTTCTGCCCAGTGAGATCAAGGACAGAAGCTGTTTGGCTAAAGCTAAGGAACAAAAAAGCTGTAATCAAATTGTTCTGAGTGGTCTATAGACCACCAACTAGTGGGAAAGATATAGAGGAACAAAATTGCAAACAAATTGAAGAGAAGTACAAGAATTATACTTTATCCAATGTAGAGTGGAATGATAGTTCCTAAAGTGCATTCAGAGGAATTTTCTACAGCAGTATATTTGCAGTCCAGTGAGAAAGAAGACCTGTTTCGTAGGAATGAGGTGAGGGAATCAAGTCTGGGAATCAACTCTGGCTCAAAGTAGAGTGCAGGACAACATATGAGGAGCAACACCAGCCATACCTAAAAATGAGGTGTCAAACTGGTGAAGCTGCAAGACAGGACTATTTGTGTGCCAAATGGCATAAACAAAAAGTAAGATAGACTTAAACAATCCCACAACCAACAAATCAGATCTAAGCTCTACAATCCTTCTACATGCAGCTGTGAATGTTGGAACATAGAAATTAGGAGCAGAAATAGGCAAATTCAGCCCTTCAAGCCTGCCCCACCTGGCATTCAATCCGATTGTGGCTGATCTCTCTCTGTTCTCAAACACTTTAATCTTTTTTTCTATCAGAAACATCAGTCTTCATCTTGAAACCATTTAATGATTTTGACTCCACTGCACTAGAACTTATTCTGTTTTGCCCCATAAGGGAAAATGTTTGGTTTATGTTTATGCTATCAATCCCTTTTAAAATTTTATATAGCTCGATCAGATCTCTTCTCATCGTTCTAAACCTCGTTACAGCCTTGGTTCAAACTTGAACAAAAGAGCTGAATGCCAGAGGTGAGGTAAGTGCATGTCAAGGGCAGTTATTTTTAACTGATTTTAGCATCAAGAGCCCCAGCAAAACTGAAATCAATGAGAATCAAGGGAAAAGAATTCTGCTGGTTGGAGTCATGCCCAGCACATGGTGGTTAGAGGTCAATCACCTCAGCTCAGGACATCACTGCAGGAATTCCTCAGGGTAGAATCTTAGACCCAACCATCTTTCGCTGCTTCATCAATAACTTTCCCCAAGCACTCCCACAGACAACATTCATCTGAAATCTGTAGTCCCTATTGGAATACATTCCACACACTCCAAGTTGGAACAGCTCCACTTCTTATTGGCACACACATTCTTGACTGCAAACATTACCAACTACAACCTGGCAACTAACCCAAGTGGTCAAGTCTCAGGTTTCAACTTTTCACAGAAAATCTGAACAACCTTCAGCCTCGGGCCAGGGAAGATGTGGCCACTTGTTCCACAAATAGAAATGAGGAACAGCTCAAATTATGATTGTGACCATCCAAGTCAGACCATTGCTCACGTGAACTTCAGCCCTAAGAGATCCATTCCTGGTGACTTCTCAACCATCCATACAGTATCAGCTGAAACCATTGAATTAATTTTTAAAATTCTTTCATTGGATGTGGATGTTGCTGCCTTGATAATCTCAAAATCAAACAATGTGTGTTTTACTAGCCAAATGTATTTTAAAATTAGATGTTTTCTGATTAGTTGCCATTTATCTACTTAATGATTTTATTTAGAATAAATGTATATTCTACTGCTTTCACACTTTTGATTTGCTTTATTTTAAGTTGATCTTTCTCTGTACCCTGGCTGTGACTATAACACTACATTCTGCACTCCATCCTTTTCCTTCTCCCTTTCTTCTTCCTCCTTCTCTTTGCCTGTACAGCGTACAAGAAACAGTACTTTTTACTGTGTACTAATAAATGAGACAATAAACCAAAAATTTCCAAGACATTTATGATTCAGGTCCAAATGCTGAGCCACCTATTTTCACTCCAAGAGTAGCATAACATTTATAGTAATTGTTTGGCTGCAGAGTTTGCTAATAAAACTGTCATACCCATAAATGTACAAAAGCTGTTAATCATAAGATTATTTTGCAAGAAAACTAAATACATAGCTTATAAGAATCAGCTGTTTTTATTATCTGTCCTTTCAAGACCAATTAAAATTCAGTTTCAACAAAGGAAATAAACTGCAAACATAGTTATAGCATTGTTTTAAATCATTTTAAATAGTCTACCTGACTAACTACATTGGCAGTGGTGACTGTAAATTTCAGAATCCAAAATATAATTGGAAGATTATTATCATGGTCTGTTTTGCCCTTGGGATGAGCTCAGCTGCGCAGCTCAGTTATATTTGCTTTCCTGCTTCCCTGGTGCTGCATGGTACAAAAGACAGTAAAATCTCGTGAGAGCTTCTTGTCTCATTTGAGGAATGTATATGGTAATGTTTGGGTGTAACTACTATTGGGCCCCATATTGCAACCCTACCTCATAACTGAGTAATACTTTATTAAAGTAACCAAAATTCAATTTAATTGCAAAATAGTTATTTCCTTTCAAGTTTTTAAAACAGACAAGATCAAGAAAACTATTTCTCATTCTTACTGGCAAATCCGTACTTGTGTATTTTGATAGCAGTAACTGACGGTTTCCTTAATTACTAGTATAGTTTTGCCATGGCACCTAACAGTTAAGAAAAAAGATTCCATTGTGATTTTTTTGTAATGAACTATGTGCTTTGTAACCAGAATATGTTTATTCTCCCTCCTACCACTCCTACTTACACTTTTCAAAAATCTTCCTTATCCCAAATGATTGAAAACCAGTATTGGCCTGCTCTTCATGCATTCTGCACCAGCCCCTAGCAGATGCATGTTAGCAGCCGAGGGGTGATTTTATTTTGATATGCTTTTTTTAAATACCCTGTTCACATTTGCATGTTATAAATTTCAAATAAAAATAGCATAGTAGACCAACTGTAAGCAAATATATTTTAAAATAATTGTCAGTTTTACAATATAGTTGAAATTAATAGTTAAATAAATTGAGCTGTTTTTACTGATTGTTTCTTTTTTTATGTTGCAGGTTATGCGTTTCTTCTATTTCAGGAGGAGAGTTCTGTCCAGGCTCTGATTGATGCTTGTATTGAAGAGGATGGTAAACTCTACCTTTGTGTTTCAAGCCCCACTATCAAGGACAAGCCAGTAAGTTTATAGGATGCATCTCAAAATGCTAGTAGGCAATAACAATTATTCATCATGCTAACTGTAGTCCTTGAAACACACTAAGAAGAGGGGTATAATTAAAAGGCTGTGTGCGCAAGGTTTAGCAGTTGGAATACTGTCATCAAACAGGATACTGCATGTTTTTGTATGATCTAGAAACTTATTTCTGAAATATGGGTAACAATTAACAAAAATATCTTACAAATGAAAAAAAAGTTCCTGAATTTCTTAAATTTGGAAAGAAAAGGTGAACATTGCCTTTGAATTGAAACCACTCCCTTAGCATATTTGAGACTGGATTTAGAATTCACATTCACTTGCCTCAGGTTTCACCACACTATTTACCGACTGGGAGGGTTAATAGCAGATGCTTAGCATAAAAGGATGCATTTTAGATTTATCCACAGAAATACTGAGAACCTGGCAATCGTGATTGAAAGGCTAGATATGTATATTTTGTGACAAGAAAGGATAGGCCTGTGGCAATTTTTCTAATCTAAAAAGCATTTAGAAATGTAATCCTTTTAAATAGTTATGTTGTACTTTATTTGTACCAAAACTAATTCCCATTAGTAGTCATGTATTTTTACTGTTTACCATTAATATATGTCAGTGGGTTGGCCTAATTACCCTCAACATGTAATTTGTGTGAGCAAACTATTAGCCAGCTATAATAAACTTCCGGAAGATTGCCATCAGTGCTTTATTACATTTTAGTTTGCATGAACTAGGGAAAGTAAAAAGATAATGCAGAATTAACATCGCAAGTGCTATTCAGCAATACAGGTTTGGCTTTAATTCATTATGATAAATGCTTGATAGAGATCACAGCAGGTGAGCATCTCTAAAATCCTTCTTGAAATGGTGACAGATATTTTGTGCAGTTAACTTGCAATCTATTTTGCATGTAAATGTCTCAGGTTTATATTATTACACATTAATGGTTAGGGATCATTTGATGCCCTCATAGTTTGTCAGCAATGTTGTGCTGAAAGGGATGAATCCTAAAAAGTACAATGCTTTAGAACAAGAACAACATCACAGGAATGAACAGTAGAAACTTTGGTTACTAATGCATTTCAAGATCAAGTTAACTTAAACTTGATGAATGTAAAAAAGAAAAGTGAGGCTTGGTCATTGGCTGCGAAAGCCAAAAGCGCTTTGCTGAAAGTGCTGGTGTTTTCAAGTTTTTTACACTTATTTTTTCACGGCGGTATCGTTGGTAATACTAGCATTTGTTGCCCAACCCTAATTGCTCTTGAGCTGGTGTGCAAAGCCATTTCAGAGTGCAGTTAGGAATCACCCACATTGATTCCAGATCCAGAACAAATGTACATCAGACCAGGTAAGGATGGCAGCTTTCTTCCTTTAAAGAATAATAATGAACCAGATGGTTTTCATGACAATCAGCGGCATTGTCATGGTTACTATCACTGAGGCTAGCTTTCAGTTACAGATTTTTAATTGACTGCCAATTTTACTAGCTTAATTTGAACCCCTTAGAGCATTAGCCAGGCTTCTGGATTATTATTCAGTGACATTATCATTGTACCACTATCTGTGCATAACTACTCTAGTTATTAACTGGATGAAAGCACAAAGATTCAAAGTTCAGTTTAATTGGTGAAATGCCAAGATCTGAGCAGCCACGTATAGTAACAATATTACTGCACTCAGTGATTTGTTACTTGCTAATTCAAATATTTGATCAACAAATGAATATCATCAGGCTTGTTTGACTTCATAGCTCAGAAGTCCTAATGCAATCACTCCTTGGGACTTTCCCAGGATGTTTGAACTTCTGAAAAACCTCAAGTAAGAGCTGCATAATTGTAATAATATTGAATTAGCATGTGGCAAAGTAAGCTCTTTACTGAGTGCCCTCTTCACTTGTTTCCTAATAAATTTGCATTAATACAGTACCCACATTTGGGTATTTCCAATTGTTGCCATTATCATGTATCAAAGACACGGTGCTCTCTCAATAAAATCCCCATCATTAAACTTCAAGTCATGTGTATTATAATCATAGTTTGTAGTGTAATCGCATAGCAACATGATGATGTCACACAGTGTTAAGACCAACATATACTTTTTTAGCACAGGTGATTTGTTTAAGTGTGCAACACCTTTTTATTTAGATTTTCATCACTTACTTGTGCAGTAACTTGATGGGGCCAGTTCGTGCATGCCCTGCATAGGAAGTCTTTAAGACTGGTGTTTACCCACAAACTGTGTACAGTAAGCGCCTGATCCCTGTAATACAGCTCTGTGGAGCTGCATAGCTTTTCCACCTTGTCCAATTCATGCAGAAGGTAACTAACCATCCTCAAACCTCCCTTTTACATTCAGGCATATAGGAGGCAGTTTTGGTGGAAAAGAAAATCTTGCATTTATATAGAACCTTTTATGATTATTGGCTGCCAGGCAGTTAATGAAGCACTTTTGAATGTAATTGCTGTTGTAATGTAGGAAACACGGTAGCCATTTTGCATCTAAAAAGCTTCCAGAAACAGCAATATGGTAATGATCAGGTAAGCTTGTTTTTGTGCTATTAGTGGCCAATATTTGTCCCCATTGACCAGGATATCATAGGAATAACCTTGCTCTTCTTTGACATATTGCCACAGGGATCTTTTATGTTCACCTGTGAGGACAGGGGTTCAGTTTAATGTTTTGTTTGAAAGGCAGCACCTCCAACAGTGCAGTGTTTTATATTGCTACATTAGATCTTTGATTTTTGTACTTGGAACTTAAAAGTGGGATTTGAACCCACTACTTTGTGGCTAGGAGGCAAGAGTGCTATCAACTGAGCAATGACTGACCTGGTAGCAGAGCGCAATCTATCATGCAAACCAGCCTCCCATCCATTGTCTCTGTCTACTGTCTCTGCTGTCTTGGCAAAGCAACCAGCATAGTTGAGGACCCCACGCACCGCAGACATTTTCCCTTTCACCTTCTTCCTTCAGGAAAAAGATACAAAAGTCTGAGATTACGTACCAACTGACTTCAGAACAGTTTCTTCCGTGCTGCTGTCAGACTTTTGAATGGACCTACCTCACATTAAGTTGGTCTTTCTCTGCACCCTAGCTAACACTAACACTATATTCTGCACTCTCTTGTTTCCTTTTCTATGAACAGTATGCCCAGTATAGCGCACAAGAAACAGTACTTTTCACTGTATGCTAATACATGTGATAATAATAAATCAAAATCAAATCCACGCCATCAGGCAAAAAGAAAATGCAAATCATAAAGTGGTTTCCAGATTATAATCTAATCTTAGGCTCAAATATATATTATAAACTGTTCAAACTAAAATAATGGATTTAAAACTGAGCCATTAAATTACCAAACAATCTAATAAATAGGTACCCTTTCAATACACGTTGAGGACTAGTTAAATTGGGATCTTTCTTTGGGATGCCAAAAATGTTTCATTGAGTATGGTGATAGATTGATGCCTGTGTAAATTATGTCTGAATATAATTACAGCATGTGTCACATTGCTGTTTGATCAGCATTTACTCATTGACATTGAAGAATATTCTTATGTATTATGTTTGTCATTTTTTTGTTTGTTCAACAATAGCTAGATAATATAAAGATTTCTATTATTTTTAACCAGGTCCAGATCCGACCATGGAATCTAAGTGACAGTGATTTTGTAATGGATGGTTCACAGCCACTTGATCCACGCAAAACCATTTTCGTAGGTGGTGTTCCTCGCCCTCTGAGAGCTGGTAAAAGAAAAATCCTCAATTAAACTAGTTGAAAAATCTTTATGGATGCAAAATATTTTGTTGAAAGTGTTAATTATATGCACCAATTAAATGTTCTTCTATCTTAGATCTGTTTTCATCAATGCTTTTTAATCTACTGAGCAATGCCATATACGATACACAGTAAGCAACAGGCAAGCTTTCAGATTTGATTTCCCGTCTTGAGGCCTGATTCTGTTCCCTTGCCCTATTTCCAAATAGTCTTATCGATTCCCTTCTTGTCTCCATTCTAATTACAGCATTGTAAATAGTTACTCTTTTCAAGCATAAGTCCCTTAGTTTCAGATCACCTGCCTTTGCAAACACTGACTCTTAACCACTCTGTCCCTGTGAACTTTGACCTCATCTATAACTTTTTTCCTTTCCCAAATTTTTGCATACCTTAATGCTTCCCAAAAGGTCAGGATGCAGTGATCTTCACAGTTAGTAACAATCACCAAGCATTGTTACTGACTGGAAGGACTGGAACAATAACTTTCATCTTTCCAATTAAACTGATCATTGCAACTTGGATGTAAAATAAACACTAATAGTGCTGAGGCAGTGGAAAAATCCAAGCAGTTCATGAACCAGCAGTCTGGCAACTCTGCAGTTTTATACAGCTCCCACAGCTCTGCCCAAACTAGTAAACAAATGTGTCATCCTGACTTGTGGTACATTATCCCACCTTGTTTTCTAGAACCTTTGACAAGATTAATCATTTTCTGAATCTTTGTTGTCCAGTGCAGTGAGACTGCCTTGCTTATGCTTATAAGTCAGTGCAGCTATAGTGATGGCTTCACTTATCCACCTTATGAATTCCTCAGGATGCATCCTTGGCCTCCTCCAGTTCCCTATCTAATGCTGTTGCTCGATAGCAGTCTGATGACACGAGATTAATTTCCATGCCTATGCTGGTAACGGCGAGTACTGCCGGTTCATCAACTGCTTGGACTCTTCCACTGTCTCAGCACTATCACTGTTTATTTTACATCCAAGTTGCAATGATCAGTTTAATTGGAAAGATGAAAGTTATTGTTCCAGTCCTTCTGTTTCGTAACAATGCTTGGCGATTGTTACTAACTGTGAAGATCACTACATCCTGACCTTTCTTCATCTTACCAACTGCGTCTTTCTGCCCTTCTAAAGATGGGTGGGTTAGAGTGATTGATCGCCCGGTTATACTAGACATTTAACTGTGTAACAATTTTGTTAAGTATCCAGCTAAGCTGCGCATATCTAGCTCAAGTTTCCACCACTGATCTCAGCGTAAGAGATTGCTGAAGGTCCCAGCCAGCTCAGATCAGCCCATCAGCAGTTTAATTTCCCAGACGATTACAGTGCCTATGTATGTGGCAAGACTTCCAACCTAAACATTGGTGGATGTTCCAAGACTCTCTACTGTTGACATTGAAAGATCTTACCCACTGTCTTTAGCCCCTTCCACGGACACCATACTCCTTTTCTGGTCACAATGTCAGGCTGAACTATCTATTGACTCTGCCGCCTTGCACAATCCTCCATCCCTTCACTTGACCATTGTGACTTCAACCATCTACACCTGATGTCCTGGAATTCTCTTCCAAATGTTTTCCACTCTCCACTTAAGTAGTTTGGAGGGTTTTAAAGGAGCATTTACATGACCAAGCTTTTTGGGTATTTCTCCCAACACCATCTCCTTTGGCTTGCATCCATTTTGTCCTCGGGTATATATGGAAAAACCTTAAGATGTTTTACATTTTCTATCATTGTCAAGATTTGACTTGAAATTGGACAAAATTTTTGTGTCACTAATGTAAATCAGTGAAATAGTACATTGCTAAAAATAATTTTACTTGTATGCTGACTTAAATTGATGAATCTGGGAAGCCACTTAGTATTTTTGTTATGTGATTTCTGTTTTTTAACTGAAATGAGAACTTTTATATAAGTAACATCACAGAAGC
Source organism: Sphyrna mokarran (assembly GCA_024679065.1). NCBI lineage: Eukaryota > Metazoa > Chordata > Chondrichthyes > Carcharhiniformes > Carcharhinidae > Sphyrna > Sphyrna mokarran. The sequence goes on along the minus strand of JAGIQG010000001.1, from coordinate 102,443,832 downwards.
AGTTATGAACCAGAAACTGGAAGGGAGAGAGGAACTCAAAACAAGTTAGTCACCAGAGAAGTGATACTGAGTAAGTTGTCAAATCATACAGTGCTCCAGCAAGAACCCAGGTCATTATAGACCTCATTCTAGGGTCTTATAAGAATGTTTAGTAAGATGGTTGATGCATTAGTTTTAAGTTTTAAACTTCACTGGATTCAGGGAAAGTTCATTGGATTGAAAGATATCGAATGTAGCTCCGTAATTCAAAAAAGGACGGTGACAGAAAGGAGGAGACTACAGGTCAGTTAGCTTAACCTCTGTCCTAGGGAAAATGTTAGCTATTATTGAAAGTTTTTATAGCAGGGCATTTAAATAAGTTCATGGTAATCATGCAGAATGAACATGGTTTTGTAAAAAGGGAAATCATATGTAACCAATTTATTGGAATTCTTTGGGGAAGTAATATGTGCTATGGATAAAGAAAAACAAGTGGATGTACTACACTCAGATTTCCAGAAGGCATCAAAATTATTACAGGAAAAAAGCTCATGTCATAGGGCATAACATATTGGCATGGATAGAAGAATAGCTGGCTAACAAGCAAAGAGCATGCATAAATGGGCCTTTTTCAGATTGGCAAGGTGTAACTAGTGCCCCACAGGGATTGATACTGGGACCTCAACTGTTTACAATTTATATAACAGACTTGGATGGAGGAATGGTTCCTAAATTTGTTGATGACACAAAGATAGGTAGGAAAGTAAGTTTTAAAGAGGATATAAGGAGGCTGCAAAAATATGTAGGTTAAGTCAGTGAGAAAAATCTGCATATGGAGTATAATATGTGAAAAATGACCATTTTGGCAGAAAGACTAAAAAAGAAATATATAAATGATGAGAGATTGCAGAACTCTGAGGTGCAAAGGGATGTGGGTGATCTTGTGCATGAATCACAAACGGCTATTATGTGGGTAGTAGGAAAGCTACTAGAATGCTGTCATTTATTGTGAGGGAAACTGAATATAAAAGAATATAAAACATATGTTTCAGTTGCACAGGGTGCTGGTTGAGAACTCATTTGAAGTACCGTATACAGTGTAGATTGCATTATTTAAGGAAGAATGTGAATGCATTGGAAGCAGTTCAGAAAGATTTACTGGATTCATATCTGAAATGGATGGGTTATCATGTGGAAAGATTGGATAAGCTAGTTTATATTGACTGGATTCTAAAAGAAGAAGCAGAGACTTGTTTGAAACATCCTCTAATAGAAGGATCTAGAACTAGGAGTCATTATTTAAAAATGAGTCACCTATTTAAGAGAGATGAAATTCTTTTTCTGAGGGTTGAATCTTTGGAACTTTTTCCCTGAAAAGGTGTTGGAAGGAGAAACTTCACACATTTTTCAGACAGGTGGATAGATTCTTGGTAAGTAAAGGATTGATAGATTTTCAATGCTAAGCAGGATGCAGATTTGAAGTTACTATCAGATTCGTCAAGAACATATTAAATGTCAAGCACCCGCAAGGGGCAGAATGGCCTGCTCCTTGTCGGTGTGTTGCAAATCCATTGTCAGTATCTATTTTATTCAAGGAGCAAACAAACGTTACGTTCTTCGTGCTTCACACCAACGTTATGGATTTCTGTCAATTGGCTGATGGTGTGAAAATGAAGCTAATATGAACTACAGGGTCTGGTCCATGATTGCTATTGTCAGTAAATTTCTATGTGATCATAGGATTATGTACTTTACACAAGTACACGGATGGGTTGTTTTATGAGGAAAAGTTGAATAGGCTAGGCTTGTATTGACTGGAATCTAGATATGGATGAATTTTTTAATCATTGAATTTAAAAGCCTTTTTGTGTTTCTTCTATAGTGGAGCTAGCTATGATAATGGATCGCCTTTATGGTGGGGTATGTTATGCAGGGATTGATACTGACCCAGAGCTAAAGTACCCTAAAGGTGCAGGGCGTGTTGCCTTCTCAAATCAGCAGAGCTACATAGCTGCCATCAGTGCTCGATTTGTTCAGCTACAGCATGGAGACATTGATAAACGGGTAAGTGTAACTCTGTACAGTTAGCAGACCCAATGACTTGTTTAACTTAGATTTTGGAAGATCTATATGCACTGTATACTCAACTGTAGAAAATCAATAGTCTACACCAAAATGCACTCTGTTAAATTGTATGGCAAATCAAACTGTTGAAACAGTTATACACAAGTCCATGCATGCATGTGATTTATTTTATTACAATATTGTATCACTTAATATGAAGGAGCAAAGTCGAAAGCGGTAATCTTTGAAGCTACACTCTTGAAGTACAACAATATATTTTCTTTAGTGAATATAAAGTCAAGAAATCCTATGTATCGTTGCATTTTAGAAGCTTTGTGTAAAAATATCATGCTCTGGCAAGAGTTGATTTCAAAATCTATCCACATCCTCACCTCTCCGTATCTCTGTAACCTCTAGTCTCACAACTCTTGAGCTATCTGTTTTCCTCTAATTATAATCTCTTAAGCATTCTCGATTTTAATTTCTCTACCATTAGTTGCTCACCTTCAGTTGCTTAAATCCTAAACTCAGGAATAACATCTACCTCCGTACACGCACACACTGCACGCTGTACTACTTGCATGCACAACGCTGCACTTCTACTTCACTTTCCTTCTTTAAGACACTCCTTAAAACTTAACCTCTTTGACAACTTTTAAGTCATCTGACCTACTATCTCCTTGTATCACTGTCATATTTTATTTAATATCCCTGTGAAGTGCCTTGGGATTTTTCATTACACTAAAAGCATTCTAGAAAAATAAATTGGTATAAGGTGAAGGGGAATACAGAAAAAGTACAGGGAACCCAATGAGGCTGAATCTTATTGTCAGCTGAGTTTTTTTAACTTGCCCACTGAGTATGGGTGTCACTAGCAAGGCTAGCATTTATTAATCAACCTTAATTGCCTTGGCAAACATAGTTTTGAGTGCTGCCTTGAGCTGCTTCAGGCCATTTGGTGTAGGTGCACTCAGTGCTGATGGAGAAGGTCTCCCAGAATTTTGGCCGAACAATGTGGAAGGAACAGTGACACATTTCCAGAATGGATGGTGGTGATTATTGAAGGCAAATCATCTCAGTCCCAGGACATCACTGTCAGAGTTTCTCAGGATCATATCCTAGGCCCAATCATCTTCATTGCTTCAATAATGTCTTTTTTGCCAACATAAGGTCAGAAATGGAGATATTCACTTATGATAACACTATGTTCAATATCATTTGCAATTCCTCAGAAACTGAAACAGTCTGTGTCATGTACGGCAAGACCGGGATACCATTCTTTGGACTAATGAATAACGATCAACATTTGCACCACACAAATGTAAGGCATTGATCATATGTACAAAGAATCAGCATCCATCTCTCCCTTTGACATTCAACAGCATTGTATTCATTCAATTCCTCACCATCAACTTCATAGGAGCTCCATTGAGCAGGAATTGAACTGAGCTAGCCATATAAATACTGTGACTATGAGAGTAGATCAGAGTCTGGGAATTCAGCAGTGAGTATCTCGCTTCCTGACTCCCCAAAGCCTGTCCACCACTTCCAAAGCACAAGCCAGGAGTATAATGAAATACTCCCCACTTACAACTTACAGCAACAATCAAGAAACTTGATACCATCCAGGACATAGCGGCTCACTTGATAGGAACCCCACCCACCACAATAAACATTCACTCTTCTATCCACACACAGTGGCAACAATGTGTACCACATACAGGAGGCTCTGCAATAACATAAGGCTCCTTTGACAGCATTTTCCAAACCCATAATCTCCATTACCGTAAAGGACACATGGGAACTTGAACACTTACAATTTCCCCTTCAAGGGACGGTCATCCTGGCTTGGAGCTTTGTTGCATCCTGTTAGGGACTGGTGGTGTTTAAAGAAGAAATCCGAACACCAAGCAATTAACCAGCAGAACTATGTTACAAGATTCCACTTTATTGAAGTGGAACCAGCTTTATTGTATATTAAAAACAATTAAACAAAGTAGACTCCAGCTGATAAACTGGATTTAACTTTTTACTTCCCATCATCCCCCACACAGTTCCGCCCTGTCTTTGGAAGGAATTCCTTTCTGAATATTTATTCACTTTTCTGTTACCCAGCCAAAAGATATGCCACAGCCGTCCAGAATTTACTTATTCTTCTAATGTGCAATTCTATGTGGGCTCCTCCATTACCTTTTGGCTGGGCAATCCACCTATTTTTTTCTTTACTGATCTCAATTGTGGATGTCTCTGCTCCTTTTTCGAGTTGCTGGCAGATATCCAACTGCCTTCCCACAGCCTTCCAAGTTAACTCTGCTGATATTTTTTGTGTAATAAGACTCTGTGAGAACCATTGTAGATTTTTTCCGTTTGATCCAAGCTCAGCAAATCTACAACTGCCCTTCCCTCCAAATGCATTCCACACAATGAGTGATGGTTAGTATTTTCTCTGATGAAAATGCAGGCCTAACTGGCCATCACTTCCTGTTGGCTCAATTAATCTGATGAGATGCTATCCTCACCAAAGCAAGCTATTGTTGCCTTTGTCTGTTACCAAACTAAACTGCCTGCTTCTGCCAACAAATACACACAGTTAAATTAAACTATGATGATGTCATGCTTTGGGATAAAACAGAAATGCAAACTTTTTTATCTTCAATACAACTCTTTGATTCTATACTCATGAATGATTTATATCTCTAATGGAGTTTTACATCCCTCTTTTTCCAGAATTGCTAGCTTTTAATGGAGATAATAGTAGACACCCTGGCTCTATTCTGAGGTTCAAAATAGGTAATCTATTGTTAAGTGATTACACTTCAACTCTTACTTTACAAGGTAAACATAAGTTAGCTTTTAATTGTAATTAACTTCACACTTGTTAGAATTATATTTACTTAAGGATTACTTATTAGTTGCTCAATCAAATGCCTCCCTCACCCCAATTTTTAGTTAAAACTTTAATTTGTAAAACCAGAGTATTGTATTCCATATGACTCACAATCTAGATGTTCACAACCTGCTTCTGTATGAACATTTACTCAAAATCCTGGGACTCAACTTAGCACCCATAGTAAGAGTATCAGTTCCCCACCATTCTCTTAAAAACAATTAGTGAACACCAAATGCTGGCTTTCCCAGTGGGGCACTCACTGGCAAGATCAATAGTGGGAAGCCCAAAAATCAGAAATTTCAGTGGAGTATTCCAATGCTGCCTAAAGTCCTGCTGGAGACTGGTGTGAAACTGTTCCACATTCCACAAATGAAATGCACATGAATCTTCGGGCTTGTTGGGCCGAAGGGCCTGTTTCCCATGCTGTTTTGTTCTTTGTTCTTTGTTCCTCTTCCGTGCCTGATCCTCCACAACAGCAGCAGGAAAACACACTGGCCCAGAATATGTCTGACCTAACGTGGTGTGCAAAAGTTAGAACATATCTGAAGAAGGCCTAGGGCTGCCTCTGGATTTTAGTATGGAGACTATCAATGACCCTGGAACACTACATCATTGGTGGAGGGAGCACTTATCAGTGAGTTGTCCAGCTTCAGTCACTTTGAGGAGGTCCATCTTCCAGTCTCAGCATGTTCCAGACTACTTGCTTCAATAGTTGGTCAATGATGTTGTATGTCTTTTTATCATGGCACCCAGATATGACATTAGGGCGCATATCATCAAACCCACTCTGCCACCCAGATGCATAATTAATTACGCTGGGGGTGGACGATATGGCATGATTTCCTATTGGCCTCTGCAGTGTGGGACACACTCCCCATCCCTGTCCTGCTATGGGAGTTTGTCCTGGATTGGAGAATTCCACTCTTTTGAGCTAGATAGGCCAAATATGTTCTTGTTTGTATTCAACTTCATGAACACAGTTCAAGCAAGCCTTTCCTCAAGGACTTTGTTGATTGTGTAATGTTGAACTACTGGCTGAGTCTCCTGTTATAAATACACAATTGGAAAGCTGGGCACCCATTGCATGCAATTTTTTTAACCATCCAACTTAATATTTGGAACATCATATATTCTGCTGTCCAGTGCATGATGTGTAATTGGAGCAGGCAAGTTTCTCGTTCAAAAGAACAAGTTGGAAAATAGTCCCATGTGCAGCTAGTGAGGACAGATGATCACAAAAGGCTTGTCATATCAGTTTAATGCCCGCTTTTTGTTTCATTAACAATGCTGAAAAAAATGTCAGATGTTTTACTGATTTCCCAGTGAGCTTGTTTTAATTCTTTAAATAAATATAATGGCTCAAATAGCAAATATGAACATTTGTTGTTGAGAAATCTAGTTATTGTAATTTTTGTGAGCTGTTACAATATTTGCTATTAATTAAAAAGCTTTTGTTTTCCTGTGACCTTACTTGGAGTAAACCAGCACCTATCATACTGTTGCTCTCATAAGGACATAATTGATGTAAAGGAAATCTTTCTTTGTATATTTTTGTATTAATATGGAATAGATTACTGTCCACTTTCAAAACCTATGTAATCATTGCTTGGTTTTTTTCTCGTTCGTCCTCCTTTCCAGTAAAAATTGGCATCGATGGGATTTGTTCTGATTTCTCATTGTGACTCCAGTGTTTCAGAACTACATTGTGCTCTGTGATGCTGTTCTATGAACCTTTTGAAAAATGTATTATGGAATGGAATTGGTTTTAGCAGGAATTGCATTTTATATTGATTACCCGTAAGCAGAATGAATTGTAAATTATGTATGCTCCTTCAAAGATTTTGGTGAAAACAAGAGTATTTGAGTGGCAGGGCTATTGTATTTAATAGTAAATTGTCTTTTTTGACTCTGAGGATGTAGCAGTTTTCTTCTTCTAGAATATTGGTATGAGAACAGAGTTATAGTGACAGATGGAACAGGTAAAATGCCTATGTCTGAGGAGATTAGAACTGAACATTAGTCATTTCAGCTCAGTGGTTAAGAACAGCTGCAGTAATTAGCTGTCGTCCCCGTGATAAATGCCTCGATGGACGTGTGTGTGTACACAATTCTCATCAGTCAAAAATATGTTATCGTAATGCTCACATTTATTTTAAAATGTGCATTCCTTCCAGTATACCTACAGTTCAGAACTCAATCTTCAGCTCATTACGTACTCAAGTTATGCAACAGTACAAGACAAAGTAATCGCTTCACATGTCTTAAATATAGATATTAATACATTATGGATTCTGGATGATTTGAATGATGTTGCAAAACGTACTGTTTAAATTGATTATAGATGAGGAAAATAATGAGCCAGAAATAAAGTGACTCCACGCACACCTCATGACGAAGATTCATTTTCAATCAATCGTCTGGCATATTTCTGACACTGGCAATTCAAAGGGTTCTATTATGTTTAGCTGGCTTTAGTGAGAGGAAACTGGAAGCTTTATTCATTCATGAGATGTGGTTGTTGTTATCTCAGCCATGTGTAAGAACGGAGTGACTTGGTAGGCCATTTAAGAGAGCATCTAAGAGTCAGCCACGTTGCTTTAGATCTGGAGTCGCATGTAGACTAGACCAGGCAAAGATAGCAGATTTCCTTCCATAAAGGATATTAATAAACCTGATGGATTTTTACAGCTATTAATAGTTTTGACATCATTATATTTTTAATTCCCAGCTTTTTTATTCAATTCAAAATTTTCTGCCATACTGGGATTCAAACCTCAGTCCCCAGGCATTATTCTGGGGCTCTGTATTACTGGACCAATGGTACTACCACTATGCCTCCCTAGAGTAGACCTGCCACTGAGGGGCAAACTCCTTCCAATTAGCTCCAAATATTCTTGCAAACTAATATTCCACCTATTAAAGTCATCCTAACTAGATAGGCAGTGGGAAATTGGTCATATAGTTTAACTAGTTAGAAATCGAGCAGTATTCTTGCAAATATTTAACACACTCTTCATACATGAGCTGATTTCCTAAACTGAGCTTACAGTTGTGTTCCATCCAGAGCAGTGTGCAATATATATTTAGCAAATAGAAATAATATAATTTGTGCATTTTAATGTGGGGATGGGATTGTGTATGTATACCAGTAACCAGCTAACCAAAGAACACTTTTCCCGATGATTTATTGAGATTGCGATTATTTTTTTTTGTTGATTTTTAAAATGAACACATTTTCAAAGATTTGGCTTTATTGCTGTCCTGCATTTTGTTCCTTTTATTAATTTGTTAGCTAAGCTCCCACATACGCATCATGTAACCTTAATTAACAGCAGCACAGTGTATGCATAATTTATTAATATGCAATTTCAGCAGATGTGATTAAATGAAGCATATATTTGTAATGTCATTGTTCTTCTGAAGAGGCTGAGGCTATAAATTAACATTAAATTCTTCAGCTGTTCAAATTAACCTCAGCATACTTCATGCTGGCATGTTAATTTTATTTCACCATAGTTGTGTACTTAGCTGTTACATTATTAAGCCTAAAGGAGCCTTTACTCAAATCATCTTATACTGCCAAATTTAGTATTTTTTTACAGATGGAGAATTGTCTTAAACTGAACAATGTTATATAAATTGGCATATTTCTTACTGTCTTGTGTAGGTTAAGAATATTGACAGCATGTAATTTGATTGTAGAGTTCAATACCAGTATAGTGGGTTAACACAAACATATTTGCTTAAGTATTAGAAACATTGAAACTATTGATTTTGATCCCCATTCCTAGCTCAGTTCACTTGCTACAAACTCCATCCCTCTGGCACAGTCTGAGATTAGGTTTTCACAACCTTGATGTCACATTCAATCCCAAGATGAATTTCCAACCGTGTTCATGCCATCACTAAGACTGCCTATTTCAGCTCTAACATCTGAATTTATTCCAGTCTCAGCTTGTCTATTTCTGAAACCCTCACGTATGTCTTCATTACTTCTAAACATTACCATTCTAACACGCTCCTAGTTTCCCATATTCTTCTCTCTTTTTACTAGAGATGATCCAAAACTCTACTGCACTTACCTTAATTTGCAACAAGTTGCATCTTCCTATCATCCCTTTGCTTACTAATCTACATTGGCTCCTTGTCAAGCAACATCTGGATTTTAAAATTCACATCCTTGTTTTTAAACCTGTCCATAGTCTCGTCTGTCTCTGTTTAATCTACTCCAACCCCACAATTTTTTTTGACATATCTGTGCTCCTCTAATTCTAGCTTCTTGTGCATCCCTGATTTTAATTGCTCCACAGTTGAGGACTAGATATATAGTTGTATACTCCCAAGCCCCAATGTTTTCCCTCTACCTCTCCGCCTCAATTTCTTCCTTTTAAGATATTCTTTAAAATCCACTTCTGACCAAGCTTTCAGACATCTGGCTTAATATTTCTTCATGTGGTTCGGTGTCATAATGCTTCTTGGGACATTTTCTTTTGTTAAAAGGTGCTATTTAAGAATACGTTATTGTTCCATCTGTATCAAAGATAGAAAGTTGATGAGATGAAAGCAATCAAGAAAATCTAAGTGAAATGTATTTGCTTTAGTGGAAGGGATAGTGTAACAAAATCTGGGGAATGAGTAGAAATGAATTGAGCCGATTAATTTGTGCGCACGGAGCTGATTTATGTCCATATAAAATACAGCAGAAAGCACCTTCTGAATCTGACATCATGTATAATTCTGTTGTACAATTTTTATACAAGATAGCTTGCAATTATTGTTAGCCAGAACTGAAGTAGGATCATCCATCCATTAAATCAGTTTGGTCAAAAAGATGCGTTTTCCAGCATCTAGTAGCCACAGATCAATTTGGGCTGGTCTAAAATCTACTTAAAATGAACATACTGTCTATCAGTGATATCACCCAAAAAGCCTAGCAGATTCAGAATCACAATTTTATTTAATTTGTGTTTTGATATCAAGTAAAATTACCGTTTGTAAAATTGTTTTCAGTAGCGAATGTGGCATATTTAGAACTACTTCCCTGCTTGCCCCTTCTCCCACTATGAAATTTAATGTAGAGATAACCTGCGTTGCACTTTGAGAATTAACTTACATTCTTTTAATCTTAATTTAAGGATATATCTTGGGTAGGGAAATTCCAGAGCTGTTACTCTGATCCGGTATTGTTTTATTGGAGGTAGTTCACTGATCCTAGAAAAGATTTAAGCAGTTTCAAGCATTTGATGGTAGGAAAGTGTCCAGAAACAATAATTCAGGACAAAATTAATAGTCACATGGAGAAATATGGGCTAATTAAGAAAAGCTTGCACAGAATTGTTCTGGGAAAATCATGTTTAACTAACTTGAAGTTTTTTTCTGAAGAGCTAGCTGAGTGTGTTTGAGGACCCTGTAATATCCAAACAGCATTTGATACTGTGACACACAACAGACTTGTCAGCAAATTCATAGATCATAGAATAAAGGGAAAATAACTGGAAATAAAATGGACTTAATGACAGAAAACAGGATAGAGGTTAGTGGCTATTTGTCAGGCTTGGAAGGTGTGTAGCAGACTTCCCCAGGGGTCTGTGTTGAGATTCTTGATCTTATTGGTATAAATGACTTAGACCTTCTTGTAATTTATGGATGATATGAGATTCAGAAGCGTCGTGAACTGAGGTGGATAATGCAGAACTTCAAAAGGCCATGGGCAAGTAGGTGAAATTGGCAGGCAGGTGGCAGATGAAATGCAATGAAAAGAAACGTGAAGTGATCCATTTTGTTAGGAAGAGCATGGAGTGATGCAGGAGCAAAGAGACCTGGGTATATATGTAGCGAGGTCATTTGAGGTGGCAGGATTGGTTGAGAGCGTGCTTAATAAAGCAGACAGTATCCTAGGCTTTAATGATAGGGGCACAAAGTATAAGAGCAAGGAGGTTATGTTGACCTTTTATAAGCCACTAGTTCAATTTTGGCTGGAGTGTTGCATCCAGTTCTGGGCACTACACTTCAAGAATGATGTGAAGGTATTGGAGAGAGTGCAAAAAATATTTTGTGAGAATGTGAGGAATTTCAGTTTTGAAGATGGATTAAAGAAGTTGGGACTATTTCCTTGGAGAAGAGAAGGCCACGAGGAATTTTGATGTATGGGTTCAAAATCGTGAGGGGTCAGGACAGAATAGGTAGAAGAAACTGTTCCCAGTTATAAATGGATTGCGAATGTGAGGGCACAATTTAAAAGTAATTGGGGAAAAGAAACAAGTGACATGAAAAACTTCCTCTCACAGCTGATGATTGGAATCTGGAATACTCTTGAGTTTGTGTGGTGGAAGCAGTGTGAATGAAATGCTTCATTCAAAGCATTTAAAAGGTAATTGGACTGTTACCTGAAAAAAATATGTATATACTTACAGAGAAAGCAAGGGAATAGCACTTAATTGAATTTCTCATTCAGAGCATTGGTGCAGACATGATGGGTGGAATGTGTCTTTTTGCAATGTAACAATTCTGTGGTGTGAAATTAGTTCAGAGTACCTCAATCCAGATACCAGCCATTAGGGAAACTACCTATAATCTGTGACTAAATTGACATTTCCTCTGGCATTAAGATTGAGGGAGGATGTGCATCTTATCTGTTTCATCCTGACATTCAATGGCTTAGTCCCAGGCACAGACACATTTTGCCTTCCTTCACACAAATATTATAAAATTATTCTTGGAAAAGCTACAAATTTTGCTTTGCCATCAAGGCTTTGCTAGTTGATTTAAAAATTCACTAACGGTAGTTAAAACCCATTTTTTTAACAAAGGAAATTATCAATTTTGAATTACTTTTATGCTTTTGACTGAAGACTTTTTGGTATAATCAGCAATTTCCTGTAACACAACCAATATAGCATGTAAGCAATCATGTGAGTCAGGAATTCTAAGTAAATTTATTCACTTTGTCCAATCCCTTGAAAGCAGATTTTGGAGCAGTGTGACTCTGGACATACAAAAGTAAATTGCAACATAATGTAGTTTAACAAACTGAAAACTTTGCTAAAACTAATTTTTCTGCCCTATCACTCAAGCAGATCTCAGATTTCTTGCATTGACAATAGGAAAAAATATATTAACCATAAATTACACTTTATTCCAACAGGTGGAAGTTAAGCCATACGTGCTAGATGATCAAATGTGTGATGAATGCCAGGGGGCTCGATGTGGTGGAAAGTTTGCTCCATTTTTCTGTGCCAATGTCACTTGTCTGCAGTATTACTGTGAATTTTGTTGGGCAAACATCCACTCTCGTGCCGGGCGGGAGTTCCACAAGCCACTGGTGAAGGAGGGGGCTGACCGCCCTCGACAGGTTCACTTCCGCTGGAGCTGAACGTAACATTCAGGCGCCTGAAGGATCATGACGGATGAAGAGAGGAGAGTGCATGAGGCTTAAAAGGCTGAAGAAACCATGAATAGTTAGGAGAAATAAGTGCATTCTTCTGCCTCCTACCCCAGCTCTCGATGCATACATCATATGTAGCAGCTAATACACTACAGGCCTCTGTTTGTCACCAAAACCCTGCATCTCAGGCTTTACTAACTTTTTTGAGGTACTTTCATGTTTTTTGGAAAAAAATCGATTTTTTGTAGTTTTTTCAAGTTATTTTTTTATATAAAAATCTTAAAATTAGAAGTGAGAATGTTGCCACTTAGGGGCGCACAGTTTGCTGCTATCTTCAATGGGTGGAGCATGCACTTATTTCAGGAAGCTCAGTTTCATCTCCAAGACCTGTCCCTAGTAATTTTACCAAAGGTAGCAAATAGTAGGAGGCAAGTTTAGCTATAGGTGAGTGATTTCTGCCACACAAAATTTTATTTTTTAATGTTGCTATTTGCAATGTATACACAAACTTTAAAAAAAATAGGGTTACGTTTTTGCTCTCCATTTTGACTTGCAAGAAATAATACCTCAAGAGACTGATCTGGTTTAACTATTTTAGCATTTTTATTATTCTTGAGCTGCATTAGAAGCTTTGCTGCTATATAGGTATCACATTTTAATGCCAGAACACATAGTAACAAAATGGGATCAGAAACATAATTATAGCAGCTGCATTGTGGAAGAATTAGATGCAGGTGGCAATGGCCTAGACTGCCACAGTTCAGAATGTGAATTTAAACAATTGCATGTTTACTTATACACCTTATGCATGCACTAAAAGTATATTCATACATGTTCCTTCACAGCAATGGATGTGATGTCAGTTTTGGCAAACATTCAGAAAAAATAGTTAGCATGAATGAAAGGTACAATAATAGTTTAAAAGAAAAACAGGAAAAAAAACCTAACTTGCATGTATTAATGTGACTCCTGTAACGAGAATGTCCTACTGCTACACTTTGTATACATTATGCAAAATAGCTTTTAGAGTAGAAGTGCAGCCACTATCGTGACCTGGTGGGTTGTGGAGTTTGATTTCTGCAGACTGGATGTAATCTCGTATTCCCTGTGCAATCTTGTTAATATGTGCGTTTCGTTTAGTGTTGTGTGTTGTTGTCCTAAATAGAAATTTAAAAGTAGGTAGGGTTTTAAAGCAAATTAGTAAATGGAAAAGAAGAAAAGACTTTTGATTTCATTGCCCCTTTCATAAAACTCTTTGGTATAATGGCTCAGACTTCCTCTACAAACCAAAGATGGCCAGCACACTGCTAAACAATCACCAAACTCCAAGCCCCCTCCAAAAAAAAGTTGTAAAATGGTACTGATTTCATCATATAAGATACATGATTTACTAAACTAGCCATTTTAAAGTCAAAATGGAGATGACTATGGTGTTAAATTAACCTGGTTTGACATTAAAGCATTGAATTTCTCTGCAGTTTAATCACACTAGAATGAAAAATGTATTAGTAAGCTGCTGAAAGTTATGCGGGTGTCAATTATTTATTCAAAAAAAAGGTGATCATGCCATTACAAGCATTTACTGTACAGAACAACCGTATATAATCCTTAGGGACAATCTTTTTATGTAAGCAAGATGTTGGTCTTGAACATTGGTGGTCTCCTGGTGTGCTTTTGTGTATGTAGTTCATGTCTAACTCTGCTGTTTATAGTGATTGTGATGCAACTTTTAAAATGTTTGAAGTCAATGCTGTTTTGAAGAATAGCTTTTTTACTAATTTATTTATTGGCTAATGCCCCCATTTGTTACTTACCATGGTTCTCCAGGCTATTTGGAGCATTCGTTCTCTGCCAAATTTGTTCCATTTTCAGACACCCATATTGGCATTTGTTATGCACTACTTTTGTATCTTGGTGAGAGTTTTTTCCAACAGTCAGCTGTTTTAGGGCACACTTTTTGACTGATGGCATCTCCTTTGCAATACCTCAATTTTCTGAATTTAGAAGAGAAATTGATAGTTTTGCTATGTTTATTATTGAAAGATCTGCATATATAATTTAACTTGGCAAATAAATGATTTAAATTGATAATTTTATTTTTCCATACATTCTGCTTCCTAAATTTGGAAGGGTCTAAGCATTTGTAAACTAACATGGTAACCTTAGGAGGGCTCTTCTATATAAAACTGTGCAGAAAGTAAGTGCAGTAATTTGAAATATCTCCAACTCCGTAAGTAAAATTAAAGGCATAATCACCAAGGTATTTTGTTAAATTAATTTGATTTATATAAATCTTAAATGAACCCTTTTTAGGGGTGGGGTGGTGGTGGTAGAATGATTTTTGTTTCATCTGCTGTCATTTCTTTCCCGAGACAACTTTATTACTGTAGCACCTGAATTATTCAGCATTGCCATGGAGTAAATGGCAAACACTGTAATGCATCTTTTTTAAAGAAATCATATTTATTTTCACTATTTTTGTAGAAATGTAATTATTTTGTTTTGATTGTATTATTTTTATATTCTAATAAGCTTGTTCACATACTGTGCTCCCCGAATGTATGTATTTCTGCCCAGGTGCAGGGCTCTGCAGAGAAATTAATTTTTTTAAAACCATGCTATGTTTCTGCAAAGAAAACATAAGCAAATATATTTTATGGGAAACACTTGACATTTTAACCCCTGTTGCATCTGGCCATATGAGGCCTTTCCTCAAAGATGCTGAAAGACTTGAATATAACACATTTTGGAAGGCTGACTAACCTCGACTCTGTGTTGTGATGTGCAATACTGTTTCTAATGTTTGTAAGAAAAGAAAAAGAATAACAGTGTAAACCTTTTAATGCAGATTTATTTTTTTCATTGCATATTTGCAGACTAGTTATCCACAATGTCATTTTTTTACTGTCAGAAATTTTACCCCTTTGTCATGCTAATATTTTTAAATCCAGAGATCTTTGTACTGATGTAAATGATTGTAGTTATTTTGGATAGTGTTTTGCTAAAAAAAAGAAAAAAAGGAGATACTTTTCATGCATATTTGCCTATTTTGTTTTTATTTTACTTTAAAAATATGACTACTTTTTCAACAGTAGCATGATACTTGGAATAATTTTCTTATTCAGCCAGTGTCATTAATATTATTTTGTATTTTTATGTGGAAAATATAATTTTATGATGCTAATTCCTAAAGTTTATTTTATGTTGATTTATTTTTGGAGCTAAAATCTTTGTAATATGTTAAAGTCTCTAGATTCTAATTAAATGCTTGTGTATAGATTCAGAGCAGTGGTTTACAGGAGTGTTTCGGTTGTAATTAGCAACTAATGGTTCTTTGATATGCAAATTAGACAGCCATCAATTTCTGCCAATTCTGTTCTTTTTTGTACTTTATAGGGAGAGTTGATTAGTAATTTTGTTTTGATTTTTAAATAAAGGAGAACCCATGCTTTTATGGACACAAGATCACCTCAAGCTTGATTTAGTTTCATTTTCAACTTTTGTATTTCTTTCTTATGCATATTTCTGTTGATGTCTAATCCTCCAGTCTGTCTGTTGTACTGGTGATAATTCTGTACTGGAATGGTTTGCTGCCAATTATTTATATTAAGTAATTTTTAAATATTTGTAATATTAACTGTTGACTGAATTAATAAACCATTAAACTATTTGCATGTTTGCTCTATGCTGAAAATGTACCTGTCAGCTGTCCTATTTGGAATTAGAAAATTTACCTACTCTTTCCAGTGTCTGACTTTGAGTAAGGAGTGTTGTAGACCTTGGTCCTTTTGAAATTTGAATTTCTGTAATGCTAAACTTTACATTCTCTTTTTTAACCAATATTACTACAATTCCTTCCTGCTCCAGCAGGATTTTAAGACAGGCTGTGAACACTTAAAGGCAGGCTGTCAACACATGCCTGGATACTCGCTTGTTTTTGCTAATAATTCCAGTATTTAATAGACCTTTCACTAAACTTAAAACAGAAAGTGGCTATGCAACTGTTAATATAGAATTTTGTAATTGCTTCTGAGAAAAAAATAAGTTCCAGCTCTAACCAAGCAGCAGGAACATTAAAAGGGTTAGGTTTGATTGTACAATTATTCCAGTAGTCTTGAATATATTCTATTGAGTAGAAAATTAATTATGATATTCAGTAATAGAATGACTGAACAAGTTCAAAGTGCTGATTGACCTCCCTGTTCCAATTTAAATGACGCTGGGGAAAAATCAAACTACCTGCACATGAACATTGCGCCACATGCAGAATAATAGTAATAAAGCAATACTATAATAGGTTTGTGATTTCAATACCCAAAATAAGATTAAGCAAACCAATAGTAAATCACTTATAGGAAATAGGAGATAATTTAGAGAGCCTCAAGAAGGATTTAGCCATGAGGTGCACTATTGGTAAATATGTTTTGGACTAGGACGTGGTCATTATTGCATAATGGGATGTCATTCGTTCCTCAAGTCCATGCCAACTCAGCAATTCAGTCAATCCCAGTTCCTGCTCTTTCCCATTGCTCATCTATTCTTTCATTACCCTTTTAGGCAGTGAATTTCATGTCATGACCACTTGCTGCATAGATGTTCTTCTTCATATATCCCCTGTACCTCTTACCTAAAACTTTAAATATGTGCATCAAGTCTTTGTACCATGAGCCAGTACGAACAGATTTTATTTTATCTATCTGGTCTAAACATGTCATAATCTTGTACACTATCAAATCTCTATCTGCTTTGCTTTAAGGAGAGCAATCTCTATTTCTCCAATCTAACCTTGTAGCTAAAATCCCTGATGCCTGCATCCATTTTGGTAAATCTGTTCTGCATTTTTTCAAGCAACATTACATTTAAAGTACGGTAGCCAGAACTGAACACAATACTCCAGTTGTGATCTAACCAGCACTTTATAGAAAGTTCAGCATAACTTTCCTGTTTTTTGTACTCATTACCTCTACTTATGAAGATCTCATTTGACTTGCTAATTATTATTTTCAACATGTCCTGCTACCTTTAAAGACCAATGCACATGAACCCAAGACATACCTCTGACCCTGCACACTATTTAGAACTGTGCCAGTAATTCTTCTGCCTTTCCCTATATCCTCTGTCAAAAACATCACCTCACTTTTTAAAATTCTTTCTGGTACTTGTCTGCCCATTCTGCTAATCTGTTGCATCATTTGGTTTCATGCTTTTAGCCACACTTACAAGTTGGGTGTCATCAGCAAATTTTGAAATCTTACAGTATTCCAATATCCAAATAATCTTTTATATACGTAAGATAATCTTGGACGTGACTTTCAGACAAGTAAAAAAAAAAACAATCATGGGGATGAAACAGGTGGATTTCACACCTTCAGATGAACAAATTGAAGTAAAAATCACACATGATCATGGAAGAAAAGGCAAGTAATTACTGGGCAAATCTTTTCCACCTTGACCCCCCCCCCCCCCCCCCCCCCCACTTCAACAATATACCGTGGAACTAGGAATTGGCATGGAATAGAGTTATGAAATGGATTTATCTTCCAACCTCAACACTTGCTGGAAAACCAAAGCATAACCCACTAATAGTGGGTCTCTGAATCTCAAGTCATTATTCTTAATTGAAATACTTCCTGTACAAGAAAACAAAGAATCAGAGTAGGCAAGCATTCATGAGGGAAGAATCTAGAAGAAGAGGTCTCTTTAAAAATAAGGGGTTGCTCATTTAAGATGGAGATGAGAAATCTTTTCTCAGGGTTGAGAGTCTTTGGAACTCTTCCTCAAGACGATAGAACAAAGGACCAGAACAAAGAAAAGTACAGCACAAGAACAGGGCCTCAATCCCTCTTCTACCCCCCTCCCCTCACTACCAAGTTCCGTGATGCCCTAAGTAAACTTAAAAAAAAGTTCTTTTCTTACTCGGTCCATGTCCCATTCAAACGCCTCTTAAATATTACTCATGGCTGCTTCCACCACCACTTCTTCTGGCAGCATGTTTGAGCATCCACCATACTCTGCATCTCCCATAAATCTTCCCTCGTAATTGACACTTACCCCTGGGAAGAAGCTTCTGACTATCCACCCTGACTGCCCCTTATAATTTTGTAGACCTCCAACAGGTCTCCCCTCAGTCTCTGTCTTTCCAGTGAAAACAATCCTAATTTATTGAACTTCTCATAGCCAGCACCTTTGAGACCAGGCAACATCCTGGTGACACCGTTTCATATTTTTAAGACAGAACTAATTGATCCTTGATTAACAAGGGGTGAAAGGTTATCAGAGTGGGCAGGAATGTCGGATTGAATGTAAAAGATGTTGACCACGATCTTATTGAATGGCAGAAAACCAAAGACTCATGAGATCTAGTGGCCCATTGCTCTTAATTGGTAGGTTCATGTGCAAATACATGTTACTTATAATGATCCACTGGAGAGGGAAAACGCCAATCTGTCTCAACTGGACATTGAAGATGATGAAAATGACAGATTGCATCTCATTTTATCTGCATGACTTCACTCAAAACGGTAAGTGATTTGGCAGAGAGAACAGAAGTTAAACTGCTTATTTTGTTTCTACTGATGAGTGTTTTAATTTTAAAAGCTTAGTTGACAAGGGAGGCAGTGAATTCAAGATTCAGGAAGGATGTCTTACCCTCAATCAACATTGTAAACTCTGATCTAAAGGTATCTACCATTCTGTCTGAACCAGAGATGATCTGATTAATTTCCTGAAAGTCTAGTTGACAGATAAGAGCCATTTGAAATAAATACCTTGTCACGTTCTACATTTGTCCTCCCTGGAGTTGGAAAGGCAGCATAGGATAAGTGGCAGATTGTTCACACCAGAAATAATTTGCATCATGAACATCTAATCCAGTGAAATAGAGCATGTATATCTCAAGCCATTAAAAAAGCTTTACAATAATTTGTATTTCAACATTAAATGGTTCTAGATGCTTCATAGGAGCATTATCAAACTAATTTGACTGTAGAACAGGTAACCGAAAGCCTAGTGAAAAGAATACGTTTTAAGGAGTGCTTTAAGTAAGGTAGAGAATTGTTTTGAATGACGTCAAATTTAGGGAAGATAGAATGTGAGAAGCTAGTGAGGAGTGATTTGAAATTAAGTCTAGAGGTAACAGAATCATGGACGTAGTTTTGTTTTGCAGCAAATGCGGTGAATCAAAGTTCATGGGGTTGAAAATAAGCCGTCCCAAAAGATGATGCCAAAATGTAGTTATAAAGTTATAGCTATGATACCAGGGTTACTGACAGCCTTGTTCAGCCTGAGACAGTTGCCAGAGATGAGGTTGGAATAGTGGCTAGAGAGTGGAGTTTGTGGCAGGGCTTGAGGGCGATGGCTTTGTCATCTCCATAGATAGTTGGAAACAGTTTCTGCTGATCCAGTGCTTGTGAAGTCCTAACTATGTAAGGGATTGTGTGTTTTAGGACATAGTTTGCAATACGAAACAGGTTTTATTGAAATGTTTTGTGCACTGCATAAAGTACAAACTGAAAGTAAAACAGCAGCCTTTGGAAATACTCTAATTATGTCTCAATCTAATCATGTGATCTACTCTTAAAGCAACCTGCAATCCTTTCAATATATAACAATACTCCTCATAGCTTTGTGCCTTCCTCAGTTTCATATATTTATGCCATTGAAATTGAAAAGTTTTTTTAAATTCGCAACATGAGAGATCATAAAACCAGAGTACTGCCATGGATATGTTTCAGAGCTGAGTATATATATATATATAAAATGGCCTTGGTCATATTGTGTTTTTAAAAAAATCCAAATGTTTTTTGTGCTGAAGAAGCAATTGAGGTAAACCATTGAGAGACCATCTGTTCGTCCTCAGGAGCCCTGGCACTGTTGCAATTTGAATCAGTGGAACAGGATCTGAGATCACAGTCAATCTAAATCTAGACCTTTTAATCTCCAACTTTAATAATTAGATTGTAATTGATCCTTTAGGGTGAATTTGGAATAGAATGTACTATTCTGGATTCTTGGGTTGTGTTTTTGACACGTGCACATTAGCAGCAAGTAATCACATCACATCATTGGCACAAGTCCAGAGTTTTATGAAGGGAAGAACCCAAATTGCTAGGCAGCACCATTTATCTGAGAATTAACAACACATTTGAAATCCTTCAGATTCTTGTGCCAGAATAATGAAAATGGTTGAATATAAATGGCACAGGACGTCCACGCTGCCATTGAGCATTTAATAATTGATATATCAAAATTGAACTGAAATTGTTCATTTACTAAGAAATGCTGAAGTTGAAAATGGGAGACTCCTACAAGTTAGGCTGATGTTCTTTCACTTTTTGAGATAGCTATTGGATGCAGAGAGAGGGGCGCTTACTGAATCACAAAAAAGATTTTCACCCACAGCTGTAATAAATATATCTCCAGGATTGAAGCACTCTGTGCTCTTCTAACCAAGAAAGCAAATATTTTCCATTATTTAAGTGAAGATTTGAGCCTTTGTTCAGGGTAGTAGAGGACCCATGACACCACTGAATGAATTAACAAAACAAGCAGTCACTGTTCAAAAGCAAAGCTACGGTCTATTTGTTGTGTTGGCTTAAATTGAACTAGCAACTATATTTTATATGCCTCTCAGAACATTTGAGAGTATTTTAACACAACAGGAGATAAGAAACATTAAATGGGCATTGCAAACTGAAAAGGATATTCAGCAATGAGGTTATAAGAGGGTCTCAAATGCATAAAAAGGAGAAAGAAATCGGGACAATTTCACAAAGCAGAATATAATGTAAGAAAAAGTAGCCACAAGTTGACTGTAAGGAGTAAAGGTGAATCAGAACAACACAAGTTGTGCGCTTAGGGTGGCACGGTGGCACAGTGATTGCCAGGATCCCGGGTTCAATTCCCAGCTTGGGTCACTGTCTGTGCAGAGTCTGCACGTTCACCCCATATCTGCATGGGTTTGCTCGGGGTGCTCCAGTTTTCTCCCATAGTCCAAAAGACATGCAGGTTAGGTGCATTGGCCATGCTAAATTCTCCCTCAGTGTATCTGAAGAGGCAGTGGAGTGTGTTGACTTGGGGATTTTCACAGTAACTTCATTGCAGTGTTAATATAAGCCTACTGTGACACTAATAAATAAATTTAAAAACATTGAGATCAGCTGCTGAAAATCATGAAGCAATCTAAAAACAATAATAAGGACCTGAAGTCAATATTTTGTTACATGCTGAGTTTGTGGACCTTACAATGAAGGCAAAGGATGTGGATGAATTTTTCCAGGATAGGAAACTAGCTCAAAGCTCTGCATAAGTTTGTGGAAGGTAAAAGCAGCAAGGTCAGTGAAGAGAACAATGGAAAGACAGAGCAGCATTTTGATACTGTTAAGAGTGGGCAATGTAACATTTCAAAGATATCTAGGTACGTTTCATATCCAAAATGTATGATTCAGTGGTATCCTTCAATGTAATGTGTAATATTCTGATTTCCGGATCAAAAATAGTTTTAACAATAGTGACAAAATCTGCCCAATAGCACTATACAAATCTACACAGGAGCCAGAAGTGTGCTTGGAATCTAAAGCGGGTAGCAAATCTGTTAATGAAAGTAAAGCTCGCATTACACATGAATTGAGTATGAAGTAGCTTGTAACTTCATAGAGTATAGCTCAGAATGTACTCTGTACAACAATGCTGTCAGTCCCATTTCCTTGCTCTGTCCTTGTAGTCCTGCAAGTTTATTTCTCTCAAGTACCCAATCAATTTCCTTTGGAAATTATTGCTTGTCTATACTTGCACCATCCTCATATGTAGCAAGTTCAAGATCATTACCACTCACTGTGTAAGAAACATTTTTCCTCACACCTCCACTGCATCTCTTACTCAAAACCTGAAGTTGTATCTTTTAGTCCTTGTGCCATCAGCTTATCTATTTTATGTAAACGTGTCATAATCTTGTAGACCTCTATCTGATCCAAGGAGAGCAACCCCAGCTTCTCCAAGCTAACCATGTAGCCAAAGTCTCTCAACTCTTGGAACCATGTTGATAAATCTCATCTGCACCTTCTCAAGTAATTTTACATCCTTCTTAAAATGTAGTGGCTAAAACTAGAAGCAATGCTTTAGTTGTAGCCTATACAAAGTTTTATAAATGTTCAATATAACTTCCCTACTTTTGTAGTCAATATCTCTATTTATGAAGCCCAATATCTCATATGCTTTGCTAAATTACTCCCTCTTTGCCCTTCCACCTTCAAAGCTCTATTCACAAATACTTCAAAGTCACTCTGTACCTTCTATGTCATCAAGTTTTTTTTTTCTCCCTCCTTATCCCTTCAGCCAAAAAGAGCAAGACTCCAGCTTCCAATAGACTATCAGAAAATCAGTCTAACTGGTGAAAAAAAAAATCTTACCAGGTCTCTCAAAAATGCTTAAGTGTACTACGTGTTCAAAGAAGGTCAAAGACAGAAAATGCTGGAAAATCTCAGCAGGCCAGACAGCATCTGTGGAGAGAGAATAGAACCAATGTTTTGAGCCTGGATGACCTTTTATCAGAGCTAAGAGCAAAGAGAATCAGAAGAGATTTATACTATGAGGATGAGAGTGGTTGCTGAACTTGGAATTGTCAATGAGGGAATGTAAATGAGGATGAAGAAAGCTGAGTAAAGTGCTAAAAGTGTCCATCATGTGATCAGAATATGTGAATAGCAGAACGAAGGTACGGACTGTTAATATACTGCCTGAGGAATGTGGCAGTTGCCCTAAAGAGGGAGGAAGGGGCAGGATTGTAGGGGACAAGATGCAGAGTGAGACTGGAGAAGTAGAAAAAAGGAAGTGAGAAAGAGGGCTAATAAAAATGGATGAATGAAGTGAAAAGAAGAAAGGAAATAAAATGAATGGAAATGGGGTGAAGGTAGAGGGGAGAGTTCATGCTCTGAAGTTGTTGAACTCGAAGCTCAGTCTGGAAGGCTGTAAAGTGCCCAATCGAAAGATGACGCGCTGTTCCTGAGGTCTGCATTGGAGATCACTGGATCATTGCAAAAGGCCAAATAACATTGGAGTCATTCAATTAATTACTTTGAAAAGTGATGATTGTGGGAAAAGGTATAGAAAGTTCACCAAACAGTGAGGAATGACCAGTTTCTTGGATTTTAGTGGTGTTAGTTGAGGGAGGAATGTTGTGTCCAAGAAATCAGTTCTTTTTTTAAGGGCTATAAATTCTTTCATTTCCTTCTGAACCACAAGAACAGCTTTGGTCCAGTATCTCAACTGAAGTATGGTACAACTGGAAATGCCACACTGTCCTATGCTGGATTGTCAGCTTATACTGTCAGGGTAGTTTCCAGACTCTACGTTCTTAGGGGTGAGTGGGGAGAGGGGCAGGGGGAATCTTGTCAATTGAGAGCACATCTGGAGATTTGGGGCTCATTGCACACAATTTTCATTAAAATAGTTAGAAAATAATGGGCAATGTGCACCTGAGCTCCCAGCAGGAAAGATTATCTCGCAGAAGTGCGATGTTAGAAAATTACTCCTAACTTGATCACCTAGTTATCTGAGGAATCTACTTCATATCGCCAATGTCTCTTATTTGTCAGCTCTTTGCAGATCCTGGTCTCAAATTTCCTTAGACTCTTCAATGAATTGGGGCATTACAGGAGCCAGCGGCTGCATCCTGCAGTAGAATGTGAGATGCAACTATTTGAACAGGTTTTCCTCTCATTTTTTTAATGACATAAATATCAATTATGAGCTCGTTTTTTTAGAAGGTATAAATGAACCACATGGAAAGATTTGATGGTTTCAAATATCTTGCCTTACGTCTTCAAACAGGTTTTTTGTTATGCTGGGGTGCTGTTTACATTGACTCCAATATGTCTCAAAAAGAGAATCACCACAACGCAGTTAAACAGCCCCACTATGGGTTTCCCTTGGGGAATTACTATGTTCATCATGTTTATAGAGGATGCCTGATGGGAGCTATGGAACATCTGGACAGCTGCAGAAATGTTCAAAGCTACCATGCTCTCTTGGGAAATCTGAAATAATAAAAATACTTCCTAATGTTGGCTCACAGACTCCACTGTTAATCCTGCCATCTGCTGCATCCCCTGTGATAGACCTGAACAAAGGTAAAATTCTCATCAAGCATCCTTTTTTCTCAATCTATCTCAGCCAAGGGCTGCTGCCTACTAAGCATTCTGATCAAGACCAGCAGATCTATTCTACTCCTTGATTTTCTGTTTTCCTCATGCACTCTGACACATCCAGTACAATGTGTTTGTGCCCACAATCTTTCTGTTCCCATCCAAATGTTTCTAAGCTGATGAATGCAGCTAAAGTCACATCTGTATGGTGGTAAGGTTAGCCCATGCCCTTTAGCAGTTGGACCAACCTACTTCCTTCCTCCTACTCCATCGCATCCTCTTCAGCTAATCTTTGCTGCCCGTCACCTGCAGGAGAGTGGGTGGTGAGCAATCAGACAAAGTTGGGGTTGGAGATAAATTTACAAGATTAGTTGTTCAAGAAAACTGCTGTTGGTTTTGTGGCTGGAGGTGAAAAAGTGAAACACCAAAAAACTGCACCTTATGCTGGTCAGACCCACTGATCGCTATTTCCAATTGGCAGCACAGACTGCCTCTGCAGCAATTCCTCAGAGAGTCTGCTGCCTGATGTCAGGGTGCTCATAGGAGTTTAGAAGGATAAGAGGGATCTTATTGAAACTTACAGGATACTGCGAAGCCTGGATAGAATGGAGAGGATGCTTCCATATTAGGAAAAACTAGAACCAGAGGGCACAACCTCAGGCTAAAGGGACGATTCTTTAAAACAGGTGAGGAGGAATTTCTTCAGCCAGAGAATAGTGAATCTGTGGAACTCTTTGCTATAGAAGGCTATTGAGGCTAGGTCATTGAGTGTTTTAAAGACAGAGATAGATAGGTTTTTGATTAATAAGGAGATCCGGAATTATGGGGAAAGGGCACAATCAGCCATGATTGAATGGCAAAGCAGACTTGATGGGCCGAGTGGTCTAATTCTGCTCCCATGTCTTATGGTCTTATGGCTCTTGCAACCCCCAGTCACTATCTTGACTCACACACTCTTCTGTGGTATTTCCTTCTGCTGGGAAGATGCAGGCGTTAGCAGGCTGTGCTTTTCAAAGTATTCATTGCATCTTTCATTGTGTCAATAGGTTGGAACCAATTCATGTACCTAAGAGCTGGAAGATCACTAAGACTTGTGAGATGGGAGTGAGAAGGGCAGCATCAATATAAAGTTTGTGAGGGAAGGTCCATGTGTGAGGCCCAAGTGGAAGAATGAGCATAAAAAACAACTGCTAATCCAGAGGTCACAAACTGAAATCCCACCATGGAAAATGGATGGACTCAATAAATCTGATTATTTGTGGACGATGGCTCACAAAGATAGCCATGGAAGCTACAGGATTGTGGTTTAAAGCCCATATAGTTCACTAATACAAAGAACAAAGAACAAAACAGCACGGGAAACAGGCCCTTTGGCCCAACGAGCCCATGCCGCCACCCTGATGTTCCCACCTCTACCCGTGATCCCTGTCTATGTTTATAGATCTATGAATTAAAAACCAAATTTGAGACAATTTAGGGAGAATTTGTTTTGCCAATTAGCCTAAGAGCACATCTTTGGGATGTGGGAGGAAACCGGAGCACCCGGAGAAAACCCACGCAATCACGGGGAGAATGTGCAAACTCCCACAGACACAGGCCCAAATCCATGTATCTGCACAGCACAGCAATAGTCACTGAGCTTTCGTGTTGCCCATCA
Organism: Sphyrna mokarran; assembly: GCA_024679065.1. Lineage (NCBI taxonomy): Eukaryota > Metazoa > Chordata > Chondrichthyes > Carcharhiniformes > Carcharhinidae > Sphyrna > Sphyrna mokarran. Next base: position 102,417,718 of record JAGIQG010000001.1, on the reverse strand, counting down.
AATGGTCCAGGTCAAGCGTACACTAACGACGTGAAGCACTAGGATACTCTCGAAAAAAATCCAAGAGCCGCCCCTCTCACGACCCATCGCGTGTACGCCCCTTGTTAGACAACAAGGTGGACCAAAGCCCCTGTAGGATAAAAACAAGTACATCAATATCATCATCTATTTACACACTTCCCAGGAACTCCCAATGCTCATGATCCCTATTTTAATCAGTTTTCCCTACCTCTCTATTCCCATTCTGTTCATGTGCCCATCTAAATATTTAACTCCAGAGTGCCTGCCTCCACCACTTTACTTGGCAGCGCATTCCATACCCCCATCACCCTCTGTGTGAAAAAAACTGCCTCTAGCATCCAAATTATACCTTACCCCCCTCACCCTAAGCCCGTGACCCCTCGTGCTATTTGATTCCATCCTAGGAAAAAGCTTAACCCTGTTTACTCTATCTATACCCCTCATAATCTTGTACACCTCTATTAGATCTCCGCTAAATCTACGTCTTTCTAAGGAAAACAGTCCCAATTTGCCTAACCTCTCCTTGTAACTCAGACCTTCCATACCAGGCAGCATCCTGGTAAACCTCCTCTGCGCTCTCTCCAGAGTCTCCACGTCCTTCCGGTAATAAGGCGACCAGAACTGGACGCAGTATTCCAAATGAGTGTCTTTTTAGAAAGGGAATCTACAAGGCAGGTTCAATCCCACACTAAACAATTAACTCTTAATGTCCTCAGGATAATGGCAATTGATGCTGCCTTTCCAGCGTCACTTATACCCTAAGAGCAAGCTCATCCATTGAATTAAAACCTACAGTTCCTCCACTGTAACATTCAGCCATTTCTAAACGATTCCAGGGATTTTGCTTGCATTGCTTTCATTATCTACTTCTAGATCTGTTCTGAATCACGTTCTTTTTGTATAAACATGTCCTGCCTATCTTTAAATAAGTCTTACTGCTGACACATGTACATAACCAGGCTGATTTCCCATTGCATTGCTTCTAATAAGACACGATAAAACAAGACACGACAAAACAACGGGTGTGCTATATCAGATAAGTTATTTAGTTCCTGAAGAAGAATTGTATATAACTGCTCTGCCCCTTTAAGATGTAATTGCTGTATTAGATCAATCCTTGGTCAGTTAGAGGCTAATTTCTATTGGGAATATCTTGAGATCAATTCACAGATGATTGGCAGTTGTTTGAAAATCCATGAGAAAAAAGACAAGGAAGTGACTTGCTTGCTATTTATTTTCTATACTGTTATTTTTTTACAAAACTGCTACAACCTATAACAATATGCAGCACTTTGAAGTATGATAGCTGAAAAGTGGCAGATGTGCACAAGATATGAATATAGGAAATAAGTGCTGGAATCGGCAATTTAAGCCTTTGAACCCACTCTGCCATTTAACATGATCGTGGCTGATCTTATCCTGATCTCAACTCCACTTTCCTGCCTGCTCTCCATTGTCCTTTGTCTCACTTCTCATCTGAAACATCCATCTCTTTCTTGAATCAGTTGATTGATTTCATCTCTGCCATACCCTGGGGCAGCGAGTTCCACAGATTCACAACCCTCTGGGAGAAGTAGTTTTTCCTCATCTCAGTTTTGAACTTACCTCCTCCCACTCGAGGGGGGAGTTTTCCTGTCCCACCCACCACAAGACCATGCAAAGGTTCATTGACCTCGAGCAGAATTTTCCAGTTTTGGGGCGATGCGGCCAGAAAATCCCACCCTATATCTATGACTTCTTGTTTCAGACTGACCCACAAGGGGGAATATCTGTTCAATGTCCACCTTATCAATCCCCTTCAGTATTTTATATACCTCCATCAGGTCCTCCCCTCAATCTTCTGAACTCCAGTGAGCACAAGCCCATGTTATTCAATCACTCCTTGTACAACAGATGCAGGACTTATGCTTAGACAGGTAGAATCCCCTTGTCTTTTACATTTTTTATTGTTGTTGTTTGAATCTGAAGTGATTTTATGATGGAAGTTGTATCTGTAGTTTGGCACCATATCACTCATTCCATCTTACAGCAATATCACTCTAGCCAGCCATGGTTACAGCTAAATGCTGTTAAACCAAATGAGGCAGTGCAGAGAATCACCTCAGCAAATGACTTTTCTGTGACATTGATGGGAAATGCAGAATGTGGTTGTTTGCACTGAATCCCACAGACTAGCATTTTGTTCTCTGTCCATAGGTGTGCTGAGCAAAGTCGTATTCATGCTGCTGGTCTGAATAAATCTTCTTGGCCATGGGGGAGGACCACAGCAAGAAATCATAAGTAGTGTTTGTGATTTTTAAATGACTAATCAAGCATAGCTGTTTTTGTATTGCCATCAGTGCTTGGCAATGTAAACAGGGTTGATTCCAACACCAGCAGCTGAGCCAAACACAACTGCTTCTATTTAAAGAAACTCTGCAGAATGTAAATGTGGTCTTTCCTGATAATTTACATCTTCTGTGGTTTATAATGCCCTTGAGTAATCAGTCTGCCCTTCATGATGATTGCTCTGCTGTTTGTGGTGTTACAGAATTCCATGCAGAACAGTAGCTTACAATATAACTGCGTGTATATTGAATCATCTGCTCATGTTGCTTGTGTTTTGAAGGATGGCTTGTCCTCTAGCCTGGCATCAGTTGTGTGCTGCAGTTCCTTTTCTTTATTACAGACTATGGTAAATGGATTTTAGCACAGGTAGGTGTGAGGTTTTAGCAATTCTAACATTTGGTTAGAACAATAAGGAGGCCATGTATGACTTGGATCACCACCATTTCCATTCCCTTCGTCTTTTTTCTGTGAAATCTTTGTTAATTCCCCTCCCTCCCCCCACCCTAACAGTTTAAATATCACCCTATTTTCTATTGTCTTCAGCTCTTTTGAACATAGAACATAGAACACTACAGCACAAACAGGCCCTTCAGCCCACAGTTGTGCCGAACACATCAAAAACCTACCCAGCCATAGACCTATCTATAACCCCCAATCCTATTGGATCTCATATACTCATCCAGAAGTCTTTTAAAAGACCCCAGCGAGTTCGCCTCGACCACCACCGACGGCAGCCGATTCCATTCACTCACCACCCTCTGAGTGAAAAACTTTCCCCTAGCATCCCCTCTGTACTTGCTTCCCTGCACCTTAAATCTGTGCCCTCTCGTCGCGACCATTTCAGCCCTGGGAAATATTCTCTGAGAGTCCACCCTATCTATTCCTCTCAACATCTTGTAAACCTCTATCAGGTCGCCTCTCAACCTTCGTCTTTCCAGGGAGAACAGTCCCAGCTCCCTCAACCTGTCTTCATAAGGCATGCCTCCCAATCCAGGCAACATCCTTGTAAATCTCCTCTGCACCCTTTCAATAGCTTCCACGTCCTTCCTATAGTGAGGCGACCAGAACTGCGCACAGTACTCCAAGTGTGGTCTGACAAGGGTCCTATAAAGCTGCAGCATTACCTCCTGACTCCTGAACTCAATCCCTCGATGAATGAAGGCCAGTACACCGTAAGCTTTCTTAACCACATCCTCCACCTGGGAGGCTGATTTGAGAGTCTTATGGACCCGGACCCCAAGATCCCTCTGCTCTTCCACACAGCTAAGACTCCTACCTTTGATAGTGTACTCATTCATCCCGTTGGATCTGCCAGAATGGACCACAACACATTTATCCGCGTTGAAGTCCATCTGCCACTTCTCCGCCCAGTCTTGCATCCTGTCGATGTCATGCTGCAACTTCTGACATCCCTCCAGACCATCCACAACACCACCGACCTTCGTGTCATCGGCGAACTTACTCACCCATCCCTCCACTTCCTCATCCAGGCCATTTATGAAAATGACAAACAGCAAGGGTCCTAGAACAGATCCCTGGGGCACTCCACTGGTGACCGACCTCCATGCAGAAAAAGAGCCATCCACAACCACCCTCTGCCTTCTGCAGGCAAGCCAGTTCTGGATCCACAAGGCCAAAGCCCCTTGGATCCTATGCCCTCTCACCTTCTCAAGAAGTCTTGCATGGGGGACCTTGTCAAATGCCTTGCTGAAGTCCATGTACACCACGTCCACTGCTCTTCCTTCGTCAATGTGTTCAGGCACATTTTGGAAGAACTCAGTTAAGCTCGTAAGGCACAACCTGCCTTTTACAAAACCATGCTGACTATTTCTAATCAACCTAAACTTCTCCAAATGCTCGTAAATCTTGTCCCTCAGAAGCCTCTCCATCAGCTTACCAACCACTGAGGTCAGACTCACCGGTCGGTAATTTCCAGGACTATCCCTGTTCCCTTTCTTGAAAATAGGGACCACATCCGCAATCCTCCAATCCTCCGGAACCTCTCCCGTCTCCATCGACGACGCAAAGATCATCGCCAGGGGCTCTGCAATGACATCCCTCACCTCCCACAATAACCTGGGGTACATCCCATCTGGTCCCGGAGACTTGTCTATCTTGATAGCATTTAAAAGTTCTAACACATCCGCTTCCTTAATATCTACATACTCAATCTTTTCAGTCTGCCGCAAACTTGTAGTGCATCCTCCCAGATCACTTTCCACCGTGAATACTGAGGCAAAGTACTCATTAAGCACCTCTGCCATTTCTTCCGGTTCCATACAGACTTTTCCCCCTTCACCTTTTATAGGTCCTATCCCTTCTCTTCTCATCCTTTTACTTTTCACATATTTGTAGAAGGCCTTGGGATTCTCCTTAATCCTACCAGCCAAGGCCTTCTCATGACCCCTTCTGGCTCTCCTAATTTCCTTTTTAAGCTCTCTTCTATAAGCCTTATACTTCTCTAGATCCCCAACATCTCCTAGCTCTTTGAACCTTTTATACACCTTTCTTTTCTTCCTGACTAGGTTCATCACAGCCTTCGTGCACCACTGTTCCCTTGACCTACCAAAACCTCCTTGTCTCACCGGAACATTGTCGTGCAGAGCTCCAGACAAGCATTCCTTGAATATCTGCCACCTTCCTTCTGTGCTTTTCCCCAAGAACACCTCCTTCCAGTTTATTCGCCCCAACATCTGCCTGATGTCTTCATATTTCCCCTTATTCCAGACAAACACCTTCCTAGCCTGCCTGATCCTATCCTTTTCCAATGCAAGGGTGAAGGAGATAGAATTATGATCTCCATCCCCAAGATGCTCTCCTACCGAGAGATCCATCGCCTGTCCTGGTTCATTAGCTAGTACCAGGTCCAGTACAGCCTCTCCTCTCGTAGGCTGTCCACGTGCTGTGTCAGGAAACCCTCCTGAACACATTTAACAAACTCCTCCCCATCCAAACCCCTTACCCTTGGGATATTCCAGTTGATGTTTGGGAAATTGAAGTTTCCCATCACAACAACTCTGTTATTTCTACATCTCTCCAGTATCTGTTTCCCTATCTGTGCCTCAACTTCCCTGTCACTATTGGGCGGCCTATAGAATACAACGTCACCGACCCTTTGCTATTCCTAACTTCCACCCACAGAGACTCCGTAGACATTCCCTCCTCGGTATCCACCTTCTCTGCAGCCATGACACTGTCCCTGATCAACAGTGCCACTCCACCACCTCTTTTGCCTCCCTCCCTGTCCTTCCTGAAGGATCTGAATCCCGGGACCTGTAGTACCCAGTCCTGTCCCTGAGACATCCAAGTCTCTGTAATGGCCACCACATCACAATCCCAAGCAGCAATCCACGCCCTAAGTTCATCCACCTTATTTACTACACTCCTGGCATTAAAATAGACACACCTCAGCCCCTCAGACTGGACATTTCCCTTCTCCCCCACTCGTCTAACCTGCCTCTCATCCTGCCTAGAGTCCTTCCCTACCTGGGAGCTAACTTCCTTGCTCCCAGTCTCCACATCACTATTCCCTCCCCCTAACCTTTCTAGTTTAAAGTCCCCCCAGTAGCCCTAGCCAGTCTTCCCGCCAAGATATTAGTCCCCCTGGGATTCAGGTGCCACCCGTCTTTGCTGTACAGGTCACACCTGCCCCTAAAGAGGTCCCAATGATCCAGGAACCGGAATCCCTGCCCCCTGCTCCAGTCCCTCAGCCACGTATTCAACCTCCACCTCATACTATTCCTGCTCTCACTCTCCCGAGGCGCAGGCAGCAATCCTGAGATTACTACCTTCGCTTTCCTCTTTCTCAGCTGCCTACCCAGTTCCCTATAATCCCTTTTTATGTCCACTTCCCTCTTCCTGCCTATGTCAGTAGTACCTATATGTACTACAACTTCCAGTTCCTCACCATCCCCTTTCAGGATGTCCGGGATGCGTCCAGAGACATCCCGAATCCCAGCTCCAGAATCATCCAGACTCAAAATATTGACTTTATTCTCTCTCCACAGATGCTGCCTGACCTGTTGAGATTTTCCAGCATTTTCTGTTTTTGTTTCAAATTCCAACATCCGCAGTAACTTGTTTTACATGATTAAACAAGAAAAAGCAATGACTGCTTGTTTTAAGGGAAGCCAGTAATCATGGATGATTTTTAGCTATGTATAACCTGTAATTATCAGATTGATAGTAGTAGTTGGAGTAGGAGTTCAGAGAATGCTTTCAAGATAGTTTGGAGCAGCACAATCTGGGACCAATCAGAGACCAAGTTCTATTAGAGTTGGTATTCTGTATATAACAGGATTAATTAGTGACCTCAGAGCAATGGCAGCCCTCGGTAGCAATGACCACAATATGATTGAATTTTATATCCAGTTTGATAAGAAGATCTGGTCGGAGACTAGTATTCTAAATGTAAATCAGGGCAAGTATGTGAAATGAACTGTGACACTAGGCCAGTGGAGAGATCAATAGAGAAACTTGGCAGACATTTAAGGGGATATTTCAGAATCACATGGGGAGTCAGTTAGCTCAATTGGCTGAATGGCTCGTTTGTGATAGAAACTGACCCCAATATTGTGGGTTCAATTCCCAAACCGATAAAGGTTATTCATGAAGGCCTGCCTTCTCAACCTTACCCCTCATCTGAAGTGTGATGACCTTAAATCACTACCAGTCAACTCTACCCCTCAAAAGGGAAGAGCAGCCTATTATCATCTGGGACTATGGTAACTTTACCTTTATTCCTATTATTCAGAAAAATTCTAATGGAAACATCCATTATCCCATTGTTAACTAAATAAGTTAAGGAAAGCATCTTAAGGAAAAATGAGTGGCAGGTCAGATGCTTGGGTAAAATATAAAGAATGGCAGAGAATGACTAAAAGGTTAATCAGGAGAAAGAAATTAGAGTATAGGGGAAGCTAGCTAGAAATGGATAACAAAAGTTTCTAATAGGGTGTTTAAACAGGAAAAGAATAAGTGGAGTTAAAAGTAAAATAGTGCAGATGCCAGAATCTGAAATAGAAAATGCTGGAAAATCTCAGCAGGTCTGACAGCATCTGTGGAGAGAGAATAAAGCCAATGTTTCGACTCCGGATGACCCTTCATCAGAGCTGAAGCGAAGTAAGTGTTCGTTTCCTAGACAGTGACAATGTGGAGTTAATAATTAATATTAAAGATGCAAAAGCTTTCCTCCAATAGATATAAATCAGGAGTGGAGGAGAGAGAGGAACTTGGTGAAATTGTAATCAGTCAGGAAACGATAATGAGCAAACCGATCAAGCTGCAGGCTGACAAGTGGACTTCATCCTAGGGGCATAAAAGAGGTGTCGAATGAGATAGTAGATGTGTTACTGTTAACTTTGAAACCTTCTATTAAAGCAGGAAAGGATGGACTGATGAATCATTCATGCAAGACAACTAGATATGTTTAATATTACAGACATCGAATATGGCCTTCTCCTCTCCCTCCCTTAAAGAAAACCTGTCACCCAACTGAACCTTCAATTACACTATTGTATTCTATGGCTATCATGATGCAAATTAAATTCTGCCTTACAGCTCCACCTCAAAATCCATTACCACTTGACAAGAGTTGACATTTCTTATTACGTACAGTTTATGTAATCGGTCCTACACTCATTGTCCCTTGTGTGATGACCTTTGAGCCAGAAGTCCCTTAACTTAGATGAAAGCAGAAAGGCATGGTTCCTAAATTTACAGATGGCACAAAGTATGTTGTGAAGAGGACAGAAGGATATTGCAGATAATATCGATAAGTTGAGTGAACAGGCAAAAATCTGGCAGATGGAGTATAATATAGGAAAATGATCATTTTGGCAGGAAAAATGACTGCAGAATTCCAAGGTGCAGAAGTGCAAGGTTTTCTGATGCATGAGTCACAATAAGTTAGTGCGTAGGTACAACATGTAATTAAGAATGCCAATGGAATGCCACCCTTTATTAGAAGAGGAATTGATCATAAAAGTAAAGAAGTGTGAATTGATTAAAGTATACAAGATCCTGAATGGCCTTGACAAGGTGGATGTGGAAATGATGTTTCCTCTTGTAGATGAATCCAGTACTAGGGCTATTGTTTTACAATTAAGGATCACCCTTTTAGGACAAAAATTAGGAGATTTATTTTCTCTCATAGGCATAGAGGTGAGGCCATTGAATAATTTTAAGGCAAAGGTAGATAGATTTTTGTTAGGCAAGGAAGCCAAAGGTTATCAGGAGTAGATGGAAATGTGGAATTGCAAACGGAACTGGATCAGCCATGATATGATTTAAAAGCAGAGTAGGATTGAGGTTCCTACTTTGTAGATTTGTGTGTTCATGTGCCCATGCCATAATATGGTTAGCAGGGACGTTTTGTTGGGTGTGGCCAAGTTTTAAAATGGCAAAAAGGAAGTTGGGTACAATCTTTAGAGGTGCCGTTTATGCAACAGATGGTAGCTTCCCTGATAGAACAACTTCTCCTTATTCTTCCTGTTTGCCTGTTCGTCAAAACTCATCATGCTAACACCCCTGACCACTCCCCCCCCCCTCCTTAACTGACCAAATATTCCCTACCAACATCCCAGCCTAATTCACACTGGGATCCATTTGGCCTTCTTCTTGGGACTGATCACACTCCTCACACTACCAATTAATGAGCCCTAGGCACTGCTGGCCAATTGGATTGACTGGCAATTCCCAATACCTGGACCTCCTCCCCATTGAGGTATGGAAGGTCCACTCTCTGTCAGTTTGCCACATTATGTAGTAGGGCTGCAGGATGGGCTGGCATGGAATGTGTCAGCTTCCATCTAACCTTCCTTCCAGATGGACGGTTGGATGGAGAGAAGTGCGAACCATCCACCTCACCTTGGTCACCCAAAGAATCCAATCAGGAGTTCAGAAGAAACATCTTTAAAGAGTGATGAGAAAGTGGAGCTTGCTAACCCAAGTAATTTTTGAAATGTATAGCACAGATGCAGTGAAGCGGGGACTCAGTAAGCATGTGAGGGAGAGAAGAATAGAGGATTAAAGTAATCAGATGAGGCTGGCTGGGAGGCACTTGCATTTATGTGTTGGGCCAAATAGCCTGTTTCTGTGTTATATATTTTATGTAATTTTATGCAAATCTTGTCCTTTCTTTCTGAAGATAAAACTGTATCAGAAAAAGAAACAATGGGTTTGGAAATTCAATTTATCGCCTGGGAGTAATTCAATTAAAGTGAAAGTCAGCTGGTTTCTATAATAAGTGGCTGATCCACACTGCCAGATATACGCCTACTTGGCATGTTTAAAACCTTACCACAATAAAGTATAAGAGACAAAGTGGATGGACTCATGAATCATTTATGCAAGACAACAAGATATGCTTAAAGTGGCATCAAAGATTACAGTCATCGAATATGGCCTTCTCCTCTCCCTCCCTTAAAGAAAACCTGTCACGCAACTGAACCTTCAGTTACACTATTGTATTCTATGGCTATCATGATGCAAATTAAATTCTGCCTTACAGCTCCATCTCAAAATCCATTACCACTTGACAAGAGTTGACATTTCTTATTACGTACAGTTCATGTAATCAGTCCCACAGTCATTGTTCCTTGCGTGATGACCTTTGAGCCAGAAGCAATGCACTGAGGAAAGTTTGTAATTTCTTTAAGATGTCTGTGGAATCTCTAATTGTTTCTAGAACGTTTGCAAAGGACTTTGAAGAGCTTCTGTGAATTGTAAAGGAATCAATGGTAATTTTCTTGGAAATATGAAACATTGGTCCATGTGACCTAATGACCTTTGATCTAGAAACAAAGAAAGAAGCTGAGAACAAAGCTGTGTGGCTGGCAGATACAAGGGAGAGTTGCAGACACAATGAAGAGCTTTACAAACAGAGGAGCTGGAGAGTGAAGATATTCAGTATACAAATGCAAACACGCAGAAAAAGCAGACAGAGTTAGAAAGAGGCACACAGAGAATTCATGTGAGGAGAAGAAGTAAATCAAGCTCAGGAAGAGGTCAGATTTTCTGTTTGGCAGAAAAGGAGTCAGGAGCTCTTAGAGGCTTCAAAAACATTGAAAACCTGGAAATCTGTGTGGATAACTTAGAGATGCACATCCAAAGATGTGCAGGTTAGGCTGATTGGTCATGCTAAGAATTGCCCTTAGTTTCCTGGGATGCATAGAGAGATTACTGGGTAAATATGTAGGGATATAGGGGGAAGGCCTAGTTAAGACTGTGGTCATCATAGAGTCGATGGGCTGAATGGCCTCTTTCTGTACTGTAGGATTTCTATGATTCTATGCTAAAGAACTGGGTATTTTCCCAGAAGTGACCAAACTGAATGGTTGGCTGAAAAGGAAAGCTGAGAACAAAGCTGTGGCTTGTACATCTTTGGACTGTGGGAAGGAACCACAGCATCCGGAGGAAATCCACGTCGATCAGGCCTGTTGTGATCTGATGGAGAGCGCGTTCATAGAAATGTACATTGCTGATGATAAGTATACATATGAAAGTCAAAGGTAAATGATGTGTTGGCTAGGACTCCTCACCTACCCTGTATGAATAAAGAATGACATATTGTGGAACTGTGTAGCTACATAATACTGCATTGGTATGGAGAACAACGTGAATGACTGTGGTTATGTAACACACATCTTTGTTGTATCCTTTTTTATTTGAAGTGTCTTTGTTTGTTAATTCATGTGTGATTTGCATTGGTTCCAATTTGTGTTGAAGTAAAAGTTATAAATAACAGATCCATTCCTAACCTCTTCATTTGAGGCTATTTAGTAAATTTGGTTATTTTGATTTATGGTTCCCCGATAAGGATTGTAGCATTTATTATCCAGATATAAATATAGCGTGTTTGAAGGTGTCCCATTAAAAAAGCATAAACAAGATAAAATAGTTTTTTTTCAGCTTTAAACTTTGCTGCGCATCTGAATGTTACACAAAAGCAACTTAATTCAAAATCATTTAAACATTTTCAGAGATTTTTCTCTGCATGATTTCAACAATGTTGTTGAGGCTTCAACAGTATCAATGTTTGTTTGCAATATCAAATTCAGCTATTAACATCAGAATGTGTCAATAATTCCATATGATAATAATGCTGGTTTTTCCCCTTGTACATTATATTTGCTCTCTGAACATTTAGAACTACAGAAACGTACACCTAAGATATTTTGTAGCAGAAAATACACCGAAAAGTTGTTAGTCGCAAAGGAAGGTCAATAGTCGAGGGATTGAAAAAACTTCCTGCCGGCATCTGATTTGTAGCTGAGGTCACACCATGTATAATGAATGAAAGAATGGATTCCTGTCCCAAACCCATTAAAATTCAATGACTTTTTTTCCACCACAATAGATTCTAAAGTAATACATACATCCAAAAATAGTGTTTACAAGGGTGAAATGAAATCATGCCACATGATGTCAATTTGTACTCTCAACCCTATTCAGTGTATGCAGCACCAGAGGTCTGGTCCGTAAGGTATGCAAAATGTCACATGATCAACATCGATGTTCTTCCTGATAGCCTTTGCGCAGAACTACTTGAAAAAGACTGCTTGAGTTTGACTGCAGCTCACTGTGATAAAGCTAATTGTGGTAACCCACCATGTTTGGGAAGGCAGAATTCAACTGGACTTCCCCTCGCGTGACAGTTGCATGTCGACACTGGCTGATGAGGATAAGATAAGGGTTTAGCTCTGGTTCCTTCTGTAATAAAAGACTCACTGCCTAGATTCACGTGAGAAATGGCCATGTGAATTAACTATCACAGAGTTAGCAGATCCATCAAAATACAATCAGTGTCTTCAGAGGAATGGGAAAAATTAAATTTGAGGAAAGACTTCACTTGTAAAACTCATTTGGCTCATCTAATTGACCTGGTCATTCAGGCTCTCTCTCAGCGTACGGGATAAAGGTTAATCAAATGAAAAGAAAAACAACAAATGCTGGTACACTAGTTTTAATTGACATCAGAAAGAGGAAACTATGTTAACCATAGAATCCCTACAGTGCAGAAAGAGGCCGTCTGGCCCATTGAGTCTGCATGATCCTGAAAGAGCATCCCACCCAGGCTCTCTGCCATATCCACATAACCGCATACATTTACCATGGCTAATCCAACAAATCTTTGAACACTAAGGGGCAATTTATCATGGCTTGTGCATCGTTGGACTGTGGGTAGGAACCACAGCATCTGGAGGAAACCCACGTCGATCAGTGGAGAACATGCAACTTTGCTACTTTTATACCAGCTTCCTGTTTTTCAAAGTCCCAAAACTATCTGTGTGGAGTTTGCATATTCTCTCAGTGTCTGCGTGTGTTTCCTTTGGATGCTCTGGTTTCTTCCCACAGTCCAAAGATGTGCAGGTTATGTGGATTGGCCATGATAAATTTCCCCACAGTGTCAATTCATTTTAGTTCTTTGATTCTTCCTTCCCACTTGATTTGATTTGATTTGATTTATTATTATTGCTACATGTATTAGTGTACAGTGAAAAGTTTTGTTTTTTGCACGCGTTACGGACATCACCACCATCAACAAAATGAAAGACATTGAAGAGTTGGGGAGGGAAAACTTTCTTCTGAGGCCCACAGAGAACTATAGAAACTCATCAAATGATACAAACTATTGCACAGGATTGTACTTTTATCTCACTATTTATTTGAAAGGTTGCAAAAGCTGTGGAAATCGTACAAGAGCAAAGACTTTTTTTTACTTTAACATTTCTCATACTGTTTCCTCCAAAGTCCTAATCTTCTGCATTCCATCTCATCTTTCTTAATCCTGCAGTTATACCTTTCTAATCTTTTCCAGGTTCTTCCAGCTGCCCTTTCAACTCTTTATAGAGTTAAAACCAGGCAGTGTTGTTCATTCGTACATATTTTAAACCCTGGTTGATTTGTAAATATTTTTAGGACCGAGAATTTAGATGGGTTGGGAGCACAGAAGTAGGGCAAATCACACAATGAAGGAGAAATTAGGGCAGTAGATAAATAAGCTTAGGAATACAACACTTCACTGCTCTCCTGCTAAAAAGTAGTATGGAGTTAAAACTAGGACACTCATCCATGGGTTCACTTGACCCTCCTATTTCCAACAGATTTACATCTCCCTGTTTTCAATCCACCATGGTGGTAGAGCTTTCAGTCATTTAGGGCCATCTGTCTGGAACTCTTTCCATTTCTCTCTCTTCGCTTAATGGGTTTCTTCGAAATATATCCCCATTCTGTCCTTCCAAGGTTTTCACTGATTTCAGTCTTTCCATTTATATTACCTCTCTGTAGGATCCCTTGGGATATTTTCTATGTTAAATATACCACATAAATGTAAGTAGTTACTTTTGAGAGCAATCTCTTTGCCAGCATTGTTTCAAAACAATTGTTGAAGTTTGCCTCATATGACCCTCTCACCAGAACAATATTCTGATCAGTCCCAGTGCCCTCAGACTCCCTGTTAAATCCTTCTTCTGCAGTTCGTTCATTTATTATACTAAACTCTTGTTGCCTTGAAGCAGCCCAAGTGATGCAGATAGTACAGTGTGAGGTCCTTAAATTGCTAGAGGGCAGCACAGTGGTTAGCACTGCTGCCTCACAGCACCAGGGACCTGGGTTCAATTCCACCCTCAGATCATTGTCTGTGTGGAATTTGCACATTCTCCCCATGTCCACGTGGGTTTGCCTAGGTGCTCTAGTTTCCTCCCACAGATAGGATGATTGGCCATGCTAAATTGACCCTAGCGTCAGGAGATTAGCAAAGTAAATGTGTGGGATTACGGGAATCAGGCCTGAGTGGATTGTTGTTGGTGCAGGTTTGATAGGCTAAATGGTCTCCCTCTGCATGTAGGGATTCTATGATTATAATAGTCCTGCACAATTGTGAATTTAATAGCAACAATCATTTTACCTCAGTACGGAAGAGCATAAACAAGCAATCACCAATTTTTCATACTAACACATGAGAAGAGTTCCTGTTGAATAATGTGTTGTTTGGAATTGACCACATTTAAATAGGAAATAAAATTGGGGCACATCATAGTCAGCTGTCAGGATCTTCTATCAGACAAGATAGAAGGTGTGGGACTTTACAGCAGTAGAAATTCCTCTCTATGATTTTTTTTAGTGCATTAGTTAGAGGATTGGTTCAAATTTCTGGGAACATTATTGGTAACTCACATGCCAGCACTTATCCTTTTGGCTCAGATATGAATTATAGTCATGGCCAGATTTCTCCAACCTCGCTTGCAGCTAAGATTCTCCAGTCTAACTGCAGCGAGTGAAGATTGGCTAAGTGCCAAATTCTCTGCTCTCACTGGCAGCGGTAGTGGAGTGTATGAGACTGGATGTGGCTGAGTTTCCTGGTCTCTGTCACAGCACCTTCAGGAAAGGAGGAGAGAAAATTAGTAAGTTAACAAAATGAAATTCTGACGTTTAATGAATGACCTTTGTTAAAATTGTGTCCGCAGAAATTTCATACAAAGACTTGATATTGCAAGGATTTTCAATTCACTAATGGCATTCTGTATGGTTTAGTTCCAGCCTAGACTCCAGGAAAACCACCCACTCACCAGCAGTAGGCCTTAGGACAAACCAGTAGGACAAACCAGGTACATTATCTACCTTTGACTGGGCCAGAATTTATAATTTGTGATGAAACTTCAGAATAATTCAGATTTTTGAGGGTTTGAAAATCAAATCTTCTAAATTGAAATCTGAAACCTCAGGTGAGAATGTGGAAGTTATTGAGAGAGTGCAGAGGAGATTTACAAGGATGTTGCCTGGATTGGGAGGCATGTCTTATGAAAATAGGTTGAGGGAGCTAGGTTTCTTCTCCCTGGAGAGACGAAGGTTGAGAGGCAACCTAATAGAGGTTTATAAAATGTTGAGAAGCATAGATAGGGTGGATTCTTGGAAGCTATTTCCCAGAGCTGAAGTGATTACTACGAGAGGACACAGGTTTAAGGTACTGGGGAGCAAGTACAGAGGAGATAGAACATAGAACATTACAGCACAGAACAGGCCCTTCGGCCTTCGATGTTGCGCCGACCAATATAAAAAGCAATGCCCCTCCAAACTAAACCATTCCCTTCTCTTCCATATACTTATCAACTAACCTCTTAAACGCCACCAAACTTGGCGCATCTACAACTGCTGCAGGCAGGGCATTCCACTCCCGAACCACCCTTTGGGTAAAGAACCTACCTCTGATATCCGTCCTATAACTATCACCCCTTAATTTAAAGCTGTGTCCCCTCGTGCTAGCTTTTTCCATCCTAGGAAAAAGGCTATCACTGTCCACCCTATCTAAACCTCTAATCATCTTATATGTTTCGATCAGGTCCCCTCTTAGCCGCTCCTTTCTAACGAAAACAACCTCAAATCCCTCAGCCTCTCTTCATAAGACCTGCCCTCCATACCAGGCAACATCCTGGTAAACCTCCTCTGTACCCTCTCCAATGCCTCCACATCTTTCGTATAATGTGGGGACCAGAACTGCACACAATACTCCAAGTGCGGCCGCACTAGAGTTTTGTACAGTTGCAACATGACGTTGCGGCTCCGAAATTCAATCCCTCTACCAATAAAAGCCAAGACTCCATATGCCTTCCTAACAACCTTCTCGACCTGACTGCCTACTTTCAGGGATCTATGCACATACACACCAAGATCCCTCTGTTCATCTAGACTACTAAGAATCCTACCATTTGCCCTATACTCTACACATTTATTATTTCTGCCATAGTGCATTACCTCACACTTTTCCACATTAAACTCCATTTGCCACCTCTCGGCCCAGCTCTGCAACTTGTCCAAGTCTCTCTGCAAACTATAACACCCCTCTTCACTATCTACCACTCCACCGACTTTAGTGTCATCTGCAAATTTACTAATCCATCCTTCAACACCCTCATCCAGATCATTTATAAAAATTACAAACAGCAGGGGCCCCAAAACAGACCCCTGAGGTACACCACTTGTCACCGAACTCCAAGATGAATATCTCCCATCAACCACCACCCTCTGTCTTCTATCTGCTAGCCAATTCCTAACCCAATTAGCTAAATCACCCTCTATCCCATACATCTGCATTTTCTGCAGAAGTCTTCCATGGGCCACCTTATCAAACGCCTTACTAAAGTCCATATATACCACATCAACCGCCTTACCCCCATCCACCTCCTTAGTCACTTTTTCAAAAAACTCAATGAGGTTAGTAAGGCACGACCTACCCTTCACAAAACCATGCTGACTATCTCCAATCAATTCATTACTCTCTAAATAACTATAAATCCTATCCCTAATTATTCTCTCCAATACTTTGCCCACAACAGAAGTAAGACTCACTGGCCTATAATTCCCTGGAAGGTCTCTCTTCCCCTTCTTGAACAACGGGACCATATTCGCTATCCTCCAGTCCTCCGGAACCACACCCGTAACCAACGACGACCTGAAGATCAGAGCCAGAGGCTCTGCAATCTCCTCTCTTGCTTCCCAGAGAATCCTAGGGTAAATCCCGTCCGGCCCAGGGGACTTATCCAACTTCAAACCCTCGAGAATATCTAGCACATCCTCCCTATCTACTTCGATACCTTCCAGCTTGCTACCCTGTACCACAGTGTTCTCCATAACTACACTGGACTGCAGATGTTAGGAGTAACTACATAACTACAGATGTTAGGAGTAAGTTTTTCACTCAGAGGGTGATGGGTGAGTGGAATCAGCTGCTGTTGGTGATGATAGAGGCGAACTCGCCGGGGTCTTTTAAAAGACTGCTGGATGAGTACTTGGGATATAATGGGATTGGGAGTTACAGATAGTTCTATGGTCTGGTAGGTAGGGATGTGATCGGCATAACTTGGGGCCGAAGGGCCTGTTTGTGCTGTAGTGTTCTATGTTCTATATTCTAAGTTAAGCAGTTCCGGAATATGAAAGCCTTTGTCATCGGGAAGATTTTCACAAGGGTGAGAGGATGCAGGTAAGGGGTGAAATACAGGAAAAGTGCAAGTACGTTGGGAGGTCAGCTCCAATCGGCTAACTTGCACTTTTCACTCTAGCAGCAACACCCTTGGGAGAGGCAGGTTGTTAATTTTAAACATTAATTGTACAATTAGAATAATCTTGGCATAGATTTTGCATGTTAACCTTGTCTCAATTAGTTTCCTGGGCTTCCTGGAACTCACCAGTGGGAGGAAATAGTGGCACAGAGGTGATGTGACAAGACTTGTCATTCTGTGACTTGGGCTAATGCCTCGGGGCATGGGTTCAAATCTCAGGTTGGCAACTGGTGAAATTTGAATTAAATTTTAGGCGGCACGGTGGCACAGTGGTTATCACTGCTGCCTCACAGCATCAGGGATTTGGGTTCAATCTGGCTTGGATCAGAGTGCAGAGTCTGCACATTCTCCCTAAGTCTGCATGGGTTTCCTCCGGGTGCTCCGATTTCCTCCCACAGTCCAAAGATGTACAGATTGGGTTGATTGGCCATGCTAAATTGACCCTTGGACTGGAATTTTACTGGCACATTTGCCCCGATTCATGGGGCTGGCGAAGCCTGGAGAACAGCATTCTTCATTGCCCTCGGGTGGGGTTATATGAAACTCAGGCAGATGTGCCGGTAAAATTCTGCCTTTAGTGTCAGGGGGATTCACAAAGTAAATACGGGGAGTGGAGGTGGGTGGTTTATGGGGATAAGGGCTTGGTTGGAATAGTTGTTGGTGCAAGTTCGATGGGCTGAATGGCTTCCTTCTACACTGTGAGATTCTATTATTCTATGAATCTATGACAACACAGGTGCAATTGGAGGAACTGAAGCCATGTCAGGGAAATATGTCAAGAACAATTCAATACTTATAGCTGCTTTCCTGCATAACATAGAAACATTACAGCACAGTACAGGCCCTCCTGCCCTCAATGTTGTGCTGAGTTCTGTCCAAACCCAAGATCAAGCTATCCCATTCCCGATCACTCTGGTGTGCTCCATGTGCCTATCCAATAACCGCTTGATAGTTCCTAAAGTGTCCGACTCCACTATCAAAGCAGGCAGTTTATTCCACACCGCAATCGCTCTCTGAGTGAAGAACCTACCTCGGACATCCCTCCTATATCTCCCACTATGAACATTATAGTTATGTGTACTTGTGAAAAAAGGTTTATTCGCAAATATTTATTTGGGGAGATTGTGGAATCGTGGTAATATCATTGGAATAGTAATTCAAAGGCCCAGACAAATGGTTTGGGGGTGTGGGTTCAAATCCTGCCACAGCAGCTAATGAAATTTAAATTCAATTAATAAATCTGGAATATAAACTTATTCTCAGTAATGACCATGAAAGTATCATTGATTGTCATAAAAACCTATCTGGTTCACTGATGTCCATTAGGAAAGGAAATCTGCTATCTTTCCCTAGCCTGGCCTACATGTGACACCAGATCCACACCAATGTGGAATCTTAATTAACCTCTGGAATGATCCAGCAAGCCACTCTTTTCAAAAGCAATTAAGGATGGACAACAAATGTGGACATTACTGGCCTTGACAGTAATGTCCACATCTCATGAAAATAGAATAAAAAGACTGTATTATTGTACACATTCTGGGAGTGCCATCTACACTTTGGGAATTCTATGAATAAATCCGTACTTTAGAGCTCTGAGTGCCATTTATGCTCTTGTTAATTTTGACCTCAGATGAGAACTAAAATGACAAGCAACAGTACCAGTATTTACAGGCAGGAGATCAGCTTCCTCACTGTGTCTGAACTCAAGTGTCTCAGGAGGCTCAGTTCACATCAGTTGCTGGTAGCCATGCACAGTTTGCTAGAACAAGATACGTTACCAACTAAGAACATAAAAATGTAAGAACTAGGAGTAGGAACAGGCAATTCAACCCCTCAAGCCAGCTCCACAATTTAATGGAATAAGGACTGATCTCATCTTGGTCTCAACTTTGTTTTCCATAATTCTTCAACCCATTATTAATTAAAAATTAACACCTCCTTACGTTTCCTGGCATCCACTCCACTCTGAGGTAGTGAATTCCATAGATTTTCAAACCTATGAGAGGAACAATTTTTCTTCATTTCTGTTAGCAGTAGCAGACAAAATCACCACCCTCCTTCAGTTCCTTCACTTCCAGATCTTTCCAGGGCATTGGCAGAATCTTACAATCACGGCCCACAAATCATAATTGACTTGTTTGCCAAGATGGACAATTCACTCAAGGAACAAAGAACAAAGAAAACTATAGCACAGAAACAGGCCCTTTGACCCTTCAAGCCTGCACCGGCCATGCTGCCCAATATAAATAAAGCACCTCACCTTCCTGAGACCATATCCCTCTATTCCCATCCTATTCATGTATTTGTTAAGGCGCCCTTAAAAGCCACTATTGTATCCACTTCCACTACCTTTCCCTGTAGTGAGTTCTCGGCACCCACCACTCTCTGTGTAAAAAATCTGCCTCTTATATCTCCTTTAAACCTTGTTCTTCGCACCTTAAACCTGTGCTCCCTAGTAATTGAGTCTTCCACCCAGGGAAAAAGCTTCTGACTATTCACGCTGTCCATCCCTCTCATAACCTTGTAGACTTCTACCAAGTCACCCCTTAACCTCCGTCGTGCCAGTGAGAACAAACCAGGTTTCTCCAACCTCTCCTCATAGCTAATACTCTCCATAGCAGGCAACATCCTGGTAAATCTTTTCTGTATCCTCTCCAAAGCCTCTACATTTTTCTGGCAGTGTAGTGACCAGAATTGAACACTACATTCCATGTGTCATCTAACTATAAAGCTGAAATATGACTTGCCAATTTTTAAATTCACTGCTCTGGCTAATGAAGGCAAGCATGCTGTATGCCTTCTTGACTACCAATTACACTTGCGTTGCCACCTTCAGTGACTTGTGTATGTGTACACCCAGATCCATTTTGCCTGTCAATTATCTTAATGATTCTGCCATTTACAGTATATTTCCTATACATAAGATCTTCCAAAATGCATTACCCCACACTTTTCTGGGTTAAACTCCATCTGCCTTCTCTCCACTCAAGTCTCCAACCGATTTATATTCTGCTGTTTCCTCTGATGGTCCTCGTCGTTATCCGCAAATCCACCAACCTTTATGTGGTCGCAAAACTTACTAATCAAACCAGTTATATATTTTCCTCCAAATTATTTATATATACTACAAACAGCAAAGGTCCTAGCACTAATCTTTGAGGAATGCCTCTTGTCACACCCTCCATTCAGAAATGCACCCTTCCACTGTTGCCCTCTGTCTTCTTTGACCAAACTGGTTTCGTATCCACCTTGCCAGTTCATCTCTGATCTCATGCGACTTTACCTTCTGCACCAGTCTGCTATGAAGGACCTTGTCAAAGGTCTAACTGAAGTCCACACAGGCAGCATCCACGCCCTACCCTCATCAATCATCTTTCTCATTTCCTTGAAAAGTTCGATCAAGCTAATGAGATACGACCTCCCCTTCCGTCATGATGACGCCACTTAGAATAAGAGTGTGAGTGGTTTCGGCTGGCTTCCCACGGGGACAGGGCATCAATGACTGCACGCATGTGACAGTTAAGGCACCCGTAGATCACGCATGAATCATCAACTGCTAGGACTTGTGTTGCATCAGTGTCCAGCTGGGGTGCAACTTTACAAAGATCTTTCTGCTGGTGCATACAAGATTCCTGGCAGTGTCTTGGTGCTTGCATTCTGCAACAGTTCATTCTCCCTGCCCTTTTCACACAGCAAAGCAGAGTTACTGGCTGGCTGCTCAGGGACAAGCATTTGGTTGATGGCATCTCTCAGGAACCCGAAGAATGAGACCAAGGAAAGATACAATGAGTGCCACATGAACAGGTGTGTCATTAAACAAGCCATCAACATGTTGCAGATACCCAGCAAATGGCTGGACAGATGTGGAGGCATAAACCAGCTAAGGCCTCCAGAATGGACATGGTGTGTAGTGCTCTGCATAGTATTGCATAGTGAGGTTCAGACCTACAGGAGGAATAAGGCACAAGATATAAAGCATAGCATATCTTTGGACTATTCTGAAATGGATGGAGAAGATGAGGAGAAGAGTGAGGTTGAGGAGGAGGTGGAAGATGATGCAGATTTTGCTGTCTTGTTTGTCAGGGTTTGTATTCTTATTGTGAGGCCCACTTAAATCCTAAGTATCTAATAACCAAATGGACAAGCTACTTTCATCTTGCCCATGCCAGGCCATTTTCACAAGCAGCCTTTCAAACAATCAAGCCTCTCTTTCACTCCCATGCATTTCTCAGCATGAATTCATAGTGGTGCGAATGACCATCCTAAACCACAGCATGTAGGTACTGAATATTACTCCATCATTATAACTGTCTTTTTTCAGTCAACTAATCACTAGAACTTTCCTTTACTCAATTCATTTCTGCTCACCCAGGCTCTGCACATATAACAAAACCACAAAATCGATTAAGTGCCAAAAATAGCAACTGGCTGTTCAACTCCTCCCCTTACCAACTTCCCAGCATAAAATGATTATAAATAAAAATAAGAATTATGAAAATAATCCCATTGAATTTTGCACTAGAGTTAACCCACACCATTGCTATGAAACTACCACCAACTAAATGTGGGCAATTACACACGGAATTTAGGAAGTTTCTGTCTAAATTGTTCTGCTCCTCTTGAAGTTTTGTTACACCAGGAACTTACCCAGAAACACATAGAATGCTCTAAAGTTGTTGCACTCACCAGAAGAAAGTTAAAGTTTGTCCTTTACAGTGTAAGTAACAATATTTTTAGTGATATAAAAAGCCTTGATTACCACCAAACAATCTTTCTGGCACTAAAAAATATTTGTTACAAGTATAGAGTTGAATTTCTTCAGGTTTTAATTGCTGCCAATTTAAAGGGATAAAAGTTTTTTTTCTTCCCCTCTCTTTGTGTGTAAAAAATCACATTTCTTTTTAGCTAAAGAATGATCATCAGCAGTTCATGACTAAATTCATAAGTACTACATCATGAAACTTGTAGACATTCTGTAGTCTCCACTGCTTCAAAGAACAAATTTGTAACCTTCCTTTTGATGCATCGCGCAATATTGTACTCTGGAATATGGAGCTACAGCTTAGTATCTGTAGGCTTTTAGCCCATTAGTGCAGAGAAAATTTGTGAAGCCAAAACTTTTTTTAATCTACTCTCTTATTTTAGCTGTGAGGATACAGATCTGAGGGAAGAAATGAATCAATTTTGCTAGAGGTCCTTTGACTTTTTATTTACTTTCAACTAAACCTTTGCCATACTTACACTTTTCTCTTGCAACCAATTATAAATGCTACAGTCTTTATTTCTCTCTGATTTGGAATAATGCAGCATTAAGGTCTGACTGAAATGACCATGCCAAATGAAGAAAAAAGTGGGAATTGGAAATAAATGCAGAGAATGGCACGGTGGCTAGTACTGCTGCTCACAGGGCCAGTGACCTGGGTCGATTCCTAGTCTGGATCACTGTCTGTGTGGAGTTTGCACATTCTCCCTGTGTCTGTGTGGATTTCCTTTGAGTGCTCTGATTTCCTTCCACAGTCCAAAGATGTGCAGGTTAGGTGCATTGGCCATGCTAAATTGCCCCTTAGTATCAGGGGACGAGCTAGGATAAATGCATGGGAATAGGATCTGGATGAGATTGTTGTCAGTGTAGACTCGATGGGCTGAATAGCCTCCTTCTATAGAATTCTCTGATTCCATGAAATTATGGAACTACATCTAATCATTAATGCATGAAAGAAAAAGAAAGGTTAATATTTTGAGGTGATCAGTAATAAGTTTGTATTTGTACAGCCTACTCCTGCTCCATGACATGTATTTTAATAAGGTACCAAATCATAGCTACTCATGTATAAAATTATGAATAAATTGATGAAGTAATAATTTCATCATGGTTAGAATTAAAGAGGACCAAGATGAGACACTAGGCCCAATTTTACCATTGCGCCGGGAACTTTTACGGGCACGAAAACTGGGTAAAGTCGGGCATGAGACAATTAGCACGATCCATGCTCACGTCCGCGCAGATGAAATGACTGTGATCTGAACCGTGCCCAAAATGGGCGTGACATCAATTGAAAAGTATTTGCATGCTTTCTAACTCAGATCGATGGTGGGGGGGTTGGAGGTGGGCCAGATCATTCTCTGGTGGGGGGAGGGAAACCCGATCATTCTCTGGTTGAGGGGAGAAGGGGGAGGGAGGCTAAATGGTTCTCTGGTGAGAGGGTGGAGGAGGAGGAGGGAGGTGGGTCAGATGTAGCTCTGGGCGGGGCTGTGATGTGGAGATGCTGGTGTTGGACTGGGGTAGGCACTGTAAAAAGTCTCACAACACCAGGTTACAGTCCAATAGGTTTATTTGGTAGCATGAGCTTTTGAAGTACTGCCCCTTCCTCAGGTGGGTGCCACCAAATAAACCTGTTGGACTTTAACCTGGTGTTGTGAGACTTCTTACTGTCTCTGGTGGCAGGGGGTGGTGGGAGGAGCAGGATGAAGGAGGCCTGATCATTCCTGGGTAGAGGAGAGTGTTGGGGGAAAGAAGCCTCTCCCCAGATGGTTCTCTGATGGGGGGATGAAGAGGTGGAAGAAGGTGGGCCAGGTAATTCTCTGGTGAAAAGTGGTGGGGGGAGGGGAGCAGGGGGTGTTCACTGTCATTATGTGGGCAGAGGGTTGTGATCGATCTGGGTAGCAGGGGGTGAATAAGGGTGACAGTTATGTTGTGAGGGTGGGGTATGTTTTTTGGCACCATTGCTCCAGGGCCGCTTTACCTGCCTTTTGTGGCGTGGGATCAATTTGTCAGAAGCCCATTTTTCAAATTTTTTTCCCATTGCGTGTGCACAGTTCAAAGCTGCAATCAGAGTTGCAGCAATAAGCCGTGCCCACAGCACAATTCAAACTCGCAATTTTTTTTCAGGCGGAGTGCGTATAGGAACACCTGAGAGCAGATTCCCAAGTCAGATATGAACGGCCTCCAGATTCAGCACTTAGAATGAAAATGGTAAAATCAGGTCTGATGTTTTGTTATATATTTTGAGAAAATGTTGATGCTGTAACTACCCAGAAGGTGAAACTCCACGATGGAGAAACAATTTTGTAAACTTTTCCCTTAGAAGTGATTTGTGCAGATCATAAGGTAAAAAATGTTTGATTAATATTCATTACATTTTGATGACTGTAGGCTAATGTACTGCAGGAAATTCATCTTTTCCCTCTTCCTTCTGAGACCTTTAGCAATGCAATTTCTTTTCAACTAACCTCCAACTAACCTCCAAAGATGTGTGAATTAGATGGATTGGCCATGGTAAATTGCCCCTTAGTGTCAGGGGGACTAACTAGGCTAAATGTATGGGGTTGTGGGGATTGGACCTGAGTGGGATTGTGATCAGTGCAGACTCGATGAACTGAATGGTCTCCTTCTGTACTGTAGGGATTCTTTGATTCTATGATAATCTAAACAAGACCATATTAAGGAATATAGTGGATAGCATTTCACTCTATTGGCTCACAGAGCTTACACTGTAAGACATCATCAGGGGCATACAAATATCTGAATCATTTTAGGAGGCTAAATGCTCGCTTTATTTGATTACTTACAAATTCTGTGAATCTACAAAGCCTCAGCCACGTCTGCTACATACAACCCATCTGTCTCGAAAAACGAAGCTTTTCATTCTGTTTTCTGTTTTGAACAACTGAGAAATGCTCTTTTGAGGTATGTGTATTTTCAGTGATCATAGAGGTTTACAGCATGGAAACAGGCTCTTTGGCCCAACTTGCCAGTGCAGCCCTTCTTTTAAACACCTTAATTGAATCCCTTAAAAACAGGCAATCACTTGCATAATTTTCTGTTGGGGATTGTATGCTACCTGCATTTTTAGAAAGCTGGAACACTTTTTTGACAAAATGGAGCTGATTGTCTATAATTAAATGATGCTATGACTGTAAGAAATGATCAACTGCACCTTGGGATTGCCATATGTTTGTTAAAACTGGATCGCTTGCTATTACTGCATGGTATTTTTGAACCTACTGTTTGTTGCTATTGGTTCCAGGTTATGTTGCCTCAAACATTGCTTCTTGCTAAGGTCTGGGTCGATGTCATATCCTGACTTCTCTTATTACATCAGCATGTAACGTTTCTGAGTTCACCATGCATAGCTTAGGGCCTCTTAGGCATATATTCCTACTTCTTCTAAAACATATAGCACTGTGAGATTTGACTATTGCACACATACTGGAGAATTCATGAACATTTTCTTCTTTTAGACAATTTCTAACAACTAAATATTACTGCGCTAAACACTGATATCACTAGGTACCCTAGTGGTAATGGTAGTAGAGATCATGAGTTCGGTCGCACTGTAGTTAATACCCACACCACAAATTGTGGTATCAACAATTGACAGAGCTGGATTAGTTCAAAAGCCTCCGACCTGCGGGTAAATGTTCTTCAAGGGGGCTTTCGTGATACACGACAGCGCAGAGTCGCTGAGCAGAGACTGATAGCCAAGCTCCGCACACATGAGGACGGTCTTAACAGGGATCTTGGCTTCATGACACACTATCTGTAACCCCCGTAACTTGCCTGGGTTAGCAAAAAACCTCACTTACTGTGCTGTCTGGAGAAAATACACAATTCTCTAACCAATGCTCAGGATTCCCTTCACACACATTGTTAGCCACTTTAACACTTGAATAGCAGGTTAGATGTAAGGATTCGCATTCTAATCAGCAATCTCTGACTGTCTGTGCTGATGTGTGCTATTGCAGACCAGAACACTGCATTTGCCTGAGGAAGACACGGAGTGTTGAAAGCTTGCAATTTTACTATCAAATAAATCGGTTGGATTAAAAATTGGTGTTGCTAAATTCTTACTGAGTTCTTAGTTCAAAAGAACATAACTTCCAGACTAAAGCAGCAGGAAGAGACAATGAATAGAGAAAAAATGGAACAGAATGCAAAACAGTGAGAGGATATTGAGAGAGACTGTAAAACAGTGAAATTGTAAATCAGCTCCAAAGAAAATTCATTTGGACTCTAAATGTTAATTCTGTTTCTCCCTCCACAGATGCTGCCAGAACTGCTGACTTTATTCAGCATTTTCTGTTTTTCTCATGTTAGAAGGGTTAGAGTGAGAGTGACTGTAAAACAGCAGGGTGCGGATTTGGGGGGAGCAGAGAAAGAGATTGTAATACCGTGGGGTGGGCACAGGGTGTGTGAAAGGGTTGGGGGGCCCATTTTATCTCCCAAATGGACTTCCTCTGAGAAATATCAGTGACACAGTTGATTGGTTCATGAGCAGTTTCCTTGTTTATCTTTCGAAGCTCAGATAACTTATTTGTAACTGTAAACTTTTACTAATAATAGTAAAGCTTGTTATTAGTAGTGGTGGTTTATTAATTAAAATAAATTAAGAAATAAATAAACACATAATAAAGGTGACAGGGCAGGTGGTGTTTTGCAATATGTGGATGTTTTTGAATGCCAGTGTGAGCAAAGGGAAGAATGTCAGTAATAAGCATCTATAGCTTGAGATGCTTTGGTTAATATCACCTATTAAAGAACTTCCATTTGAATTTTCTTCAAATCTTGGACAGCTTTAAAAAAATCCACCTCCATGGTTTCAATTTCACTTTCTGAGATTCCTTTCCTCTGGATCTCCACATACACTCAAGATTCACCTTTCAAGCACAGTTTCAGATCTTCGGCCATGCCAGACAGAATACCACAGCTCCAAAAGGGTACCTTTTGTTCTTATGGTCCATATAGAGTTATCAAACTTCAGCTGCTTTCTTAGATCTTCAGGACATCTCTCCCACCAACTTCATTTCAGGTCAACCCTTTGCAGTTCTTGCTCCTTAATTCAGAGCCTGTTGTTCTCTTTTTCTCAACTTTACTTAGCTAGATCTGTTTCTGACCTCTGACCTTGTCCTTTATCTGGGACCTTCTTCTGGGACCTGTTTCTGCCCAGTCTCTGGTTTGGAATTATGTTCTTTGTTTGGGACCTTCTCCCTGTCCCTACCCTGTGTCCTGCTCCATGGGACATTTCCTCTCGAATGGAGCTCCTCTTCAGGTCACCTGACCTGCAGTTATGCACTGTTTCACTTTCTTTTTCTTATTCTTTTCTGCACATATGCCGGTTCCCGAATTGAAGATGTGAAAATTCTCAAACTGAGTATGTGTGTCTCTTGTCTGGCTGGCAATGTGGAGAAATCCTGAGGACTGATGGGAACTGTACTTCCCGAACCATGATTCTGATTTAAACTTAAGGTAAGGTTTTTTTTATCCTTATTGCCTCATCACAGTGTTAGTGAGTAGATAAAGCAAGCGTTTAGAAACACAAATGAATATTGCTGTTTATTGCATGGGACGTGTAATATAAAAGCCAGCAAGTTTTCCTGCCATTATACAGGGTTTCAATGAGCCCACATCTGGAATACTGTATATGTTTTTGATCACCAAGGAGTAGGAGTAAGCCATTTGGTCACTTGAGCCTGCACCATCATTTAATAAGATCATAGCTGATCTGAACATAATAACTGCATCCTGCATACCCCCAATAACCTACCACCCAATTGCTTACCAAGAATCTTTGTACTTCTGCCTTAAAAATATTCAAAGACTTCGCTTCCACCAGGAAAAGAGTTCTAAAAACACATGATATGGAGTGTTTCAGTATCTAAGGAGTTGTGAATGTTACTGAATATTGTGCAATCATCAGTTAATATCCTACTTCTTACCTTAGATAAAGCAGCTGAAGATGGTTGGGTCTAGGACACTACTCCTGAGGAACTCCTGCAGTGATGTCCTGTAACTGAGATGATTGACCTCCAACAACCACAACATCTTTTTTTGTGGCAGGTGTGACTCCAAGCAATGGAGTGTTTTCCCCTGATTTCCAGTTACTCCACTTTTGTTAGGTCTCCTCAAGACCACATTTAGTCACCTAATATCTTGATGTCAGGGGGAATCACTTTCACTTCACCTCTGGCATTCAGTTCTTTTGTCCTTGTTTGGACCAAGGCTGTAATGAGTTCTGGAGCTGATAGTCCTGGCAGAACCCAAGATATTGCTGAGTAAGTACTGCTTGATAACACTGTCAACGACATCTTCCATCACATTGCTAATGATCGAGAGTAGACTGATGACGGGGGTGGGGGGGGCGGGTGGTGGTGTGTGTGTGTGCAGGGGGTAGTTGGCCGGGTTGGATTTGTCCTGCCACCCGGCATTATCCACAGATGTCAGGACACCGTTGCTATGGTGACTGCTTTGACTGCCAACAAGCTGGCTGTATCCTCTTAATTAATTGCAAGTATGTTAGTTGAGAGCAACCTTGCTATGAAACAGGTGGCTGTTCAAGGTGACTGGAAGAGCAATGTGAGCTTTATATTTTAATCTGGAAGTGTACACAGAACATTTGGAAAGAAACCAATTTAAGCAGGTCAGTCAGTATTATTCATCGATCTATTAACATTTTTGCAAGTAATGTTTTCTTAATTTTGGGTCAAATGCTGTGAGATGACATAAAGTAACAGCATATGTTAAGTAGCATAATACAACGCTCATGCTGATAGATTGGAAATTTCTGACGCAGAACTCACCTGGATACTTTTATTGGCTCTAAAGTTGCCAAGTTGTTCATAAACCTTTCAAGCATTTAATAGGCCATCTGGAAAAACAGACACATACTATTTGCATAATTTCTCTTATCCCCAGCACTTCTTTTCTCAAAAGCAAATGTTAATCAGATTATTTCCTTACGTAGCTGCAAGCCTAATTTTAACAAATGAGAGTTCAGATTGCAGGACTTTGTTTTCTGTCAATTATAGTAACAGTTAACCAAAGCTCTTCTCTTGATTTCAAATCAAGCAAAAGACAATGGGAGCGTGCTTCATGGTACAATTTAACTGTGGAAATTAGGAAATTGTGTTATTGCAAAGTATTACAAAGTGTTTACCGCAAAGAAGCACATCCAACACGTCTAAGCTGCTACAAAGACAGAACGTGTTAGAAAAATGCAACAGGTTTGCCAGCACCTGTGAAGATGGAAACTGAGTTAACATTTCAGAACTGAGTTGCTTATCTTATTTCCTCTAAAGCAGTGGTTTTCAAACTTTTTTTCCTGGCAACCACTTTTACAAAATGGCCAACCTTTATGACCCACTGATCTGAGAGCCGCAGTACTGCTGCTGCAGTCACAATCTAAATGGGATTTATGTACATTTAAAAATGCACCTTCCTACCTTTTCTGCTCATAACATAGAACATAGAACATTACAGCGCAGAACAGGCCCTTCGGCCCTCGATGTTGCGCCGACCAATTAAGAAAAAGCAATGACCCTCTAACCTAAACCATTCCCTTTTCATCCATAAACCTATCCACGGACCTCTTAAACGCATCTACAACTGCAGCAGGCAGGGCATTCCATACCCTTACCACCCTCTGGGTAAACAACCTACCTCTGACATCCGTCCTATAACTACCATAACATCCATGTAACTTGAATTGCATCAGGTAAGCTTTTCCTCCTTGTGCCAGTTATGTTATAGTCTGAGTTGACAGGTCCTTGTTATCATTGCTATAAAGAGGACATTCCACTTTTCTTTTGAACAGGATGAGAGAACACCTTGCTATGTTTTGATTAGGATCACAGAACATTCTGCATACTTTTTAGATCAAGATTCCCTCTGACCCACTCACAGGTCACAACCCCCACTTTGAAAAATCCTGCTCTAAAGACACTTATGCTATTTGACTTGATAACTCCATATGGTTGCAAGTACCACATTCTTGTCACTCACTGGGCAAAAAAGATCATTCAGGATTCCTCGTTGGATTAACTATTTCTTTAAATTATTTTATTTAGATTTTATCTTATGTATAATTATGACCCCTGTTTACCAACAAACTTCTCATCCATTCACAGGAATTGCTGTGGATGTGGAGTCACATGTAGGCCAAAGAAGGCAGATTTCTTTCCCTAAAGGATATTAGTAAACCACATGGGTTTTTATGACAGTGGTTTCATGAACCATCATTGGAGTTTCAATTCCAGATTTTTATTGAATTTAAATTTCATCATCTGCTGTCATGGGATTCGAATCCAGGTCTCTAGAGCATTAGCCTGGGTCTCTGGATTACTTGTCCAATGACAATATCACTATGCCACCACATCCCCTCAAGACAAATCCTCTCCATGCATACTATATCAAGCTGTTTATGATTTTAAAGACCTCTATCAAGTAACCCATCAGACCTTTCTGGAGAAAAGAGCCCCAACATGTTCAATCTTTGAATACTTATTTTATTTTTAAGCTTTGTTCCCTTTAATAATCTGCCCTATGTGGCTCCTCCAAGAGAGATGTCCTGTTCCAAGCCTTCCATCTCCACCCTCAGAAGATTGTCTTAATATGTCCATTTCTGCCTTATCCAATAAATTAATAGGCTTGAGAGTCTTATGTCAGCAAGATTTGACCTCTAAATAATCTTATATTGGCATAGCAATCAGAATATGCATCAGTATACGCAGAAACAGATGCAGACATGGACACAAATGTAGATGCATATGTAGACTTAGATATACATTGTCAATCTATTGAGCCTAATTCAAGCTGCCCACAGGCCACTCCACAACATTAACTCTTATAACTTTGCTTTAACACATCAACAATTGAACACAGGAAATAATTTAACAAGAATGTCAAAATGATAGAAAGCAGTTTTGTCTAATTCTGTAGTTCAGACATTAGGTCTCATCTCTTATCTGGGAGGTTTCTCTCTTCAGTTCTATTTCCATTCCATTGTATCTTTTCAATACATTATCGTATTCAATTTAATTTTATATTATCAACTTTTCAGTGAGCTTTCTATTTTGTTTTATCTAACTGTGGTTCTGTTCATTATATTAGTTCTTTGTTCTCTCTCAGCACTAGGCTATCATAACAGCATAGTCTTTCGAAAACACCCAGCCACCACTCGGAGTGCTGGACCTCCTGGTTGTACCTAGGAAAATGAAATAAAAGGAATATGTAAAGGCATGTTATAGATGAAGCAGCCCACTTGATTGCTACTCTATCTATAGCATTACACTTCCACTCCCTCCAGCACTGAAAAATGTAGCTACAGAGTCAGCCATATAATAGTGGCTTAACAGTAGTATCACTCATCCAATGTCACAGTTACAGCTGATATTCCTACTGAACATATCAGATCTCAGAATGGAACCCAGCTGGATAGATCTTAACTGTTATTTTATTTCACCAAGAGTCCACCCCTATCATAGTTTTTCTCTTTTTGGTTTTCCTGTGCCCTGAATTGTCACATGCATTCTTTGGCTCATAATGTGACCAGCATTTGGAGGAAATTGATGAGAAGTCATCAATAGATGTTGTTTTTAGGTGACAACTGCCTTTTGATTTCAGAATATTTGGAGTATCTGACCACAGTTTGCCTGGATAGCAGCTACTGAACAGAGTCCCGCAGTAGAATTTTATGAGAATGATTCAGAGTGCCCTCTTAACATGAAAATGGGAGAGTTGCAGATTTTTTTCTGGAATATGTTTTCATGTCCAATCTTGTGCACATTGTGCAAGGAAGAAATGGTCTAGACCATTTCTAGCTGCTGCAGGCAGTGAACTGGGCTTAATTCATCAGCCAGCTGGCAGAGAGAGCTATTGCGAATGTGCAGACCCCTGATTCTGCATATACACAATAGCAACAAGAGAGGGAGAAGTTGCACATGTGCAGCCCTCTGATTTTGCACAAGAAACCTCTGGCACTCAAATCAACCGCATCCCCCCATTGATCATAGAGTGGCAGCAGGCACCCCTTCCCCCCGGTGATTTTGATGCAGAATGGACTCCCCCTTCTTCCCTCCTTCCACTAATCAGCTGCAGAATGGCAGCAGAACCCCCCAACTTTCTCCCACAATGATCATCTCCAGAGTGACAGCAGAAGCCCTCCCTTGCCATTTGGACTATCCTTTCAGGCCCTCCCCCCATAGTCCCTGCCTCTATAATCCCCACCCTCCATTGATCCCATCACATAAGTTAGCACCCGGCATTGTCCAATCAACATTGATGAGGTGCCAGGCTGGCACTACCAGGTAGCGCTCCTTTGCCTTCAGCCTCCCTAAGGATGCCTCAATAGCCTCCAGATCTTTCAGCAAAAGCAACATGACTGTTTCCTGTTCATGGGGAGCAGATGCTTTTCTTGCTAGAGAAAACCCTCTCCCAGTGAGGTCTAGTAGAGAATTTCAAAATACTCCAGAATATAAAAAAAAGACTATGAGAACTGAATGGATTAACTATGGATAAGAATCACAGATTGCCTTAAAATATTATAGATGTACAGTTTGCATAGTTACACATGTAATCACAGCTAGAGGATTTAAACATGTATTTCAGATTTAAATGTATTTCAGATTTAATTTTCTGAACACCTTGACCAAAATAAAGCTACCCCAAGGCATAATGGGATGAGAGTTAAGAAGAAACATATTCTTTTAGAACAATGCAATCACAGAGTACAATTTTTATCAGTATAAGTCAGGGAAAGTGCAGATTCCCACACACACAAATCGATAGATTTATTCATTTTTATTGATAAATGTGGCTCATCAGAACAATGGTAACAAGAACTTTTGAACCCTATGATTTGCATAATAGAAGTAGCTAAAAGACAGGGGGAAGTTACCTTTGAACTCTATAATTAGCGTAATAGGAGTTGCTAGGATACCAGAGGGTAGGAGATTCCAGATTCTATAGACCAATGAACTCCCATCTTGTCAGAGGGCTGGATGTAGTTGGTCAAGGTATATGACATATATTAACAATAATTGACTTGTACTAATGATGGTTGGTTCGTATCGAGTGGGGATGAACCAATGTTTAGGAAAAGCTACTTGGGAAATATAGAATTATGTTGACAAATATTTTAGAAATAGCAGTCAGGCTCCCAGCTGTTTCTTTCTCCTAGTATGCGTTGATCAATAAAGAATGTCTTTCACTGGGATGCTGTCTTTGCTAGTTCTTATATTAGCTAACATTTTGGCAGTGCTTGGTCTCTGAAAGAAACTCCGCTACAAGGCCATAAAGATAAGCAAAAGCCCGGATGATTGAGTGTCAGGCTCACTAATCACATGGTAATAAACATTATAATACATTTACATAATTTATTCAGACTCTTGCCCATTTTTAGCAACAGGCTGACCGTGCCAGAAATCAAGCTCTCGTAAGAGCGCAAGAGCTGAGAAATCAGGTTTCTCGGCACCCATGCGATTTTACCAGCTTACTCCACACATTGATGGGTGAACTGATAAAATTCTGGCCACAGAGTCAGAATTTGACTCTGTGTCAAATAAGAATAAAGCACTTATCAAACATAAAAGGATGAATTATAATGCACTACTCCTTCAGCCCACTTTACCTTTATAAATATATACAGATTTGTAAGGATAACAGAAGTTAAAAATTCTATCTTACAGTTTAAAATTCGAAGTAAATACACAATCCATATAAAGCAATTCGCAAACTGTGGTCAAACTATGGGTCAAGCTTGAATGCATATGAGAATTCAGGACAGAGTAAAACCTGAAAGAGAGTTTGAAATGCTGGGGGTGGATCTTTGATGAAGACATCCAAGATACTGTTATTAGGGGGAGGATTCCAAGGTCCATTCTTCTAGCGTAGTAATTGGAAACCCATGATTGGAAGTTACAGTTTCTATGAGACCAATTGGTTTGAGTCACACACTAACTTAACTTGGAAATACACTGGCATTGCTTAATTGGAAAGGGTCAAAATCCTGGAACTCCGATCCTAACAGCACATTTGAACTGTAGTGATCCAAGAAGGTGGCTTACCAACAGCTTTGTAGGGGCAATTAAGGATATGCTGCAATGAACAAATTATACAAAAGTGAGCTTGAGGTTATAAATTTAAGTTGTCTGCAAAGAACAAATATACAACATTATATAGAAACATAACTTTATTGTGATTTGGCAGACAAAATATTTAAGTAGGTTAAGGTCCTGTTTCATAATTATGCATTTTATAAATCAAACATAACAGGCACATTTCTGTCAGTCTAATTGAATTAATGTAGTTCACAAACTTCATCTGTGAAGCAAAACTTATATCACCATTTCAATCTGATGCCAGCCAGTCCTCATTAATGTTCGTTTTCTTTACTAAAATTATCTAACATATTTACCGAAAGTGCATTTACAATTTATAATGTGTCAAATTTATGCTTGGTATTAGCCATATAATGATAAAAGCTTAAAATTTAAATTTATTTATTAAATATCCTCAGTCATTTTCAGTTTCTATATGCAACAATTCCTGTTCATCTATTAAGTAAATAATAACTGCAACATTTAATTATAGAAAATTATAATAGAAGCTTGTGGCCCTGATAGCCGCCAGTCAGCTTCCAAAAAGGTTCTGGAACAGAAACCTGAGCTCACTAGTGTGATCCCCCATTTTTCCTTGCTTGGTTTCTTGGGTTATGTGACTTCCACTCTATAGATGGATCCTTAAAAGGACAATCACCATAATATAATATATTATTGATTGTACAGTTATACTTTTACATTACCCACCACAATTGTTTAGTAGAAAGCTATAGGCAATATATCCATATTTCCTTGACATTTTTTCTCCGCAAAGCAGATGTTAATTTAGTTTTCCAGAAAATCAGCAATCTCCCAGAAAAGGCAGAAAATGGAATGCAGCCTGGGCATTCCGCACTTTGAGGGAACGGCATCAGAAAAGTCTCATTACTACCTTTTATAGCAGCTAGTGATAGGTAACAAATCTGACTATCTGAGTGTTACCCAGTTCCTATAAACAAAGCAGTATTAATAAAATGATTGGAGCAGAAATCAGAAGTTTTGGAAGAATGTTTTGATCTTTAAAGGGAGATTTTACATTCATGCACCTAAGGAAAGCGAAACATATTCAAGCCACATGCCCCATTTACTCCCTGTCCAATTTTCAGCTCCATTGAATTCAAGGGAGAGTAGAATTGAACCAGAGCAAGAGCTGTTGTTGACAGATGTGTTAAAATCAGGTGACTCATTCATTACTATTTACAACAGCATGTGATGTTTTCTTATTTGCTCATGGGATGTGGGCATCACTGGCAGCATTCGAGTTTAACGTCTATCCCACTTACTGTCTTCCTAAGTGCCCTTGAGAAGATGTTGATGGACCGTTTTTGGGAGTTGCAAGTAATATAATTTGTGCATTAATATAATGTATGCTGTACAAGGAATGAAGATTAATGTCTGGTCCTTCACGCTAGCTGGAAGCAGTTCCTACAATCTGGGTTTATTTCCATACCAGATGGTGCAAATTACATTGCAAAGCTACATGAGAAAGTTTTTTCTTGTGACAAATCTGTTTAATATGTTGCTGCTTCATTTGCTCCTTATGCATTGTGAACTCTGCGTTCCTTGTGGATCTATTTTCTGCTAAGTACTGGGGGGATAGCACTTGTGGGATGTGATTGCATAGTCTACTGAGAGCTGCAGGAGATGTAGAAAGTCTGCTATTTGTATCTGCAACTGACTGTAACAGATCTTAATCAGTACCTGAGATCTTTTCCAGTGGAATTGCTGTGAACTCATTGATTTCACAGGAGTGCCCATTGCCTCTTGTGCGGAGATATATTAAGGCACAAAACTGCTGCTGACATCTGTGCTAATTGGCAATTCCCATGCTGATCCATGCATGCCCACTCCTGAAGGGCATTCAACATTTCCTTTGATCCATCACACATTAGGACAGTGAGCACTCTTAAAGCCTTGGCTTGCTTCGTCAAATTGAGTTAAAAGTCTACTTAAATATCAGGATGTATCCAATTTTCAATCAGCATGATTTTAAAAACAAGAGAGGTGTCTATAAGGTTGATTAGATGATGCAGAGAAGAACTGTTGTGTAAGATTAAAAAAATGACCAGAGACCAGATTGTAATTCAAATGAATAACTCTGCGTATTGTTACATAGCATCAAAAAACAATAGATTTGATGAAGCAGTTAAAGAAAAATGATTCAGCAGGGAATAGAGAACAATGGCTTTGAGGTGGACAACTTTATACTGAAAGCATATTTGAGTGTTTGGATTTAATGGTTTCTTCTCCATCCTAATTTATTTTTTAAAACACTGACAGTGAATATTAAAAGTTCTTTGGAGTAAAAACATTTTTGTCGCATGTGTGAACTTGGTCCTTAAAATTATCAGTAATTTGTATGTCTGTTATGAACTTGGGATTATTGAATGTTGGCTACTGGTTACAACACAACCCAATCCTTTTTCAGTGTTTCACCCCATTCTGCTGAATTAATTTCCATAGCACTGAACATTCTCTTGTACCTCATCAAGTTAACCATTCTTGTTGTCTAGGCATACATAAGGCTGACTGTTTGCAGTTACTGTACTTTTGTCAGCCTTAGAGACTAATCTGGTCCAAGACAGTCAGGACTTTCCTTTTTCGATGTTGGGACCACACACACCCCACCCCCACCTCCCCACCCTACCCCTCAACAATTGCAAAGGGCAGCCTGTGGCAGCCAGGTGGAGAATGTATAACAGGCTATCTGAAGGACAAACTCTGCTGGCCTGCCACCAGGAGGCCACCTTCAGGTGCCTAGCCTTGCCCCTAACATCTTGGGTGTCACAGAATGTTTGAGGGCAGTGAGAGGGCTGCAGACTGACTGGAAAATTCCAGTTAGCCTCTAATAATTTGCCTTAATTGGCCATTAAACTACTTCAGTTGGCTACTGGCTGCCTGCAAGGGAGTAGCCCTTCTGATTCCCATTCTGCCTTTAGAAAAATGGCCCAGAATTGGGATGGTTCTGACAAACAGGCATGCCAGCAGTCAGCACCAATTTTTGTGTCTGTCTGTCTTGGTACTCGCGCCCCCCCATGTGAGAGCGGAAATCCTGTCTCGGGTGTCTGTACCTTCCAGCAGTATTCAATGGATGGGAATCATGGCCTGAAAACCTGGATATTTCATTCCCAGAGCCCCAGAGAGGTGAGGCTGATCATAATGCCCCTGACACTACTTGGTGTAACTTGCCCCATAGGTTTGGCAGAAATGTGCTTAAACGATTGAAAATGAGACCAGGCATGACTTTTCACAGCACTTCCAAACTATCCCAAAAAAATATTGCCATAAGGTGCTATGCGGCTGCTATTCCCAAGTTATATCCTTGGTTTGATGGAATGTGCCTTACATGACATGACAAATTAATGCCAGTGTAATTAATGGAAGGAAAATCAGTCCTCCTCCTTACACAATCTCTCCTCTTGTGTTCTGCCAAGGCAATACTTTATGTCAGAATGGTACAGACAAAATCCAATCCTGTATCTGTGTAAAAATTGGTCTCACATGTTTGACCAATCTATTAGAGTTTTTTGAGGAGGTCACCAAGAAAGTGGATGAAGGGAAAGTGGTGGATGTTGTCTACCTGGATTTCAGCAAGGCCTTTGACAAGGTCACACACGGTAAGACTCTGAAGAGTGCAGGTGAATGGAAGGATCTGGGAACACAGGTACACAATTCCCTAAAAGTGATGACACAGGTGGATAGAGTGCTTTTGGTACATTGGCCTTTATAAATCAGAATGTTGAGTATAAAAGTTGGAGTTTTATGGTAAGGTTATACAAGGCATTGGTGAGGCCAAATTTAGAGTATTGTGTACAGTTTTGGGCACCTAATTACAGGAAGGATATAAATAAGGTTGAAAGATGGCTGAAAAGGTTCACGCGGATGTTGCCAGGACTTGAAAAGCTGAGTTACAGAGAGAGATTGAATAGGTTAGGACTTTATTCCCTGGAGCATAGAAGAATGAGGAGAGATTTGATAGAGGTGTATAAGATTTTGATGGGTATAGATAGAATGAATGCAAACAGACTTTTTCCATTGAGGCTAGGGGAGAACAAAACCAGAGGGCATGGATTAAGGTGAAAGGAGAAAAGTTTAAAGGGAATATTAGGAGGGAGCTTCTTCACGCAGAGAGCGGTGGAGGTGTGGAATGAGCTGCCAGATAAAGTGGTAAATGCAGGGTCACTTTTAACATTTAAGAAAAACTTGGACTGGTTTATGGATGAGAGCAGTGTGAAGGAATATGATCCAAGTGCAGGTCAGTGGAACTAGGCAAAAAATGGTTTGGCTTAGACAAGAGGGTCAAAAGGCTTGTTTCTGAACTGTAATTTTCTATGGTTCTATATGAGTTACTAATCAAAGGGTAGGATTTAACGGCTCCTCTACCTGGCTCTATTTTCCAGTCCTGCCAAATTCAATGGAGTTTTACATTTTTACTGCATTTTTTGGCCCTGCTTTTGGGAGCTGTAAAATTCTGCCCAAAGAATTTATTCCATTATTTCATGGGAAACCAGCATTAATTTTGTGACTAACCTCTGGAGCTTGAGCCATGTAGTCCAGTTGAGGAATATTTAATATTTTATAACACATCATTACATTTTCTATGATTTGGAAATTCTTTTCAGAAATAGTGAGCATTTGTTGCAATTACGGAAATGTATGGAGTAACTGGTGCGTTTATAACTCTTTGACGTGCTGTTTTAATTAACAACTAGCAGAAAAAGATTTTAAATTGGGATAAATTTCCTTCCTCTGCGAAACCTGTAATTTGCTGCTCTGATAGATAGTTGTGCTTAATAAAAATTATTTCTACTTTCTGCAGCTTGCATGAATGTTGACTGAATCATCTGTCAGCTGTGCAGAGATGTCAAATGCAAAGTGCTCTGAGTATTCATCATTATTCACAAATGCAAAAAAACATAATTGGAATGCTAATGCAAAACTTATGAATTTGGTTCTTTCTACCAAAATGCATAATTTTATTAAACATGTTACCGGTGATTTATCTGTTCTAATATTTGTGGGAGGAAAATATATTCATTTCCAGAGTACATTCTCCCATATATCTTGTTCAATTTTGAAAAGATTATGCAGCGATGTAACTTAGTAAGGGGTCAGAGAGTTAAGAGCACTGTTGTATTTTTATTAAAGTGCTTTCAGAAAAAGTTGCTCAAAAGTTAATACATTATAAAACTCTATCACTTTGTTTCCTGTGTGATTCTTCAAATCCATTATTGCAAGTTGTCAAAGCCTTTGTTGGATCTGTCCCGAGGTGGGATAAAACATGTCCACAGTTGGTGATGGAGCAGCATAGGATGCTGGTTGTAATGTTTGATCCTGAGTATGTCCATGTCTTGCTGTTGAGTGGCTGGTTTGGCGATAATTCTCCCAATTTGGCCAAGTGCCTCCAGGTGTTAGTAAGAGGATTTGAATGGGCTGAGTTTACATTCTTTTTGGGCAGAATTCTCCCTGGGAAAATCCTAAAGGAGATTCGCCTTGGTGCTGAATGTACTATGGTTCTTCTTCTGTGATTTTCCAGCTCTGTGTTGCCCCAGTGCAATCTATGCATGAGTGCGTGGTACTGGAGAATTGTGGCTATTCTGTCCAAAGTGTCCAACCATGTCCAAAATTGTTCCCTAAGTTGATGTTTGGCAAGCTATCCAGTTTAATTTTTTCTATATTTGTGCAGGTTGGATACAACTGAATGGCTTACTAGGACATCACGATTACTAGGACATTCCAGAGGGCTGTTAAGCGTCAACCACATTATTGTCTAGCAACAGGTCAGAAACTCTTTGTTTTAACATTGCGTGTTTTGCCCTGGCTCTTAAACTTCCGTTTCTGGGTTTTCTGACAAATAATAGAGTGCAGGTACGATAACAATTCGCATCTGTTGGTGAAAGGATTTCTAGTTGAAGGGATTGAGGAAGGAATGGGAATGGTTGGATTATACATTGCTTCCTGAGGCTTCAGCAAACAAAGAAATGGAAAGAAGATGTGAAGAGACTGTCCTCCAAATCTCTGATTCTTCCCTGGATGTCCTATGTGGGGACTGGAGCTCTGAAATAATGTGCTATTTCCCAAGAATGTGAAGAAGCAAGCAGAGGTGGACGAAAGTGATGAAGGAAGGGAGCAATGGGGAGTGTTCCCTCCAAACTAGACAAAATGCCCCAAGAAGTTTAATATCATATAACAAGGGCAAAAAAAATGACTTACATAACATTGTAATGGACCTGACCTCTCCAGAATTCTCATGCATAGAACTCCTCATGTTCCCAAACATGATTCCTCTCTGATCAGGCACACCTTCACACTCTCATCTGGACAGACAATGTCCAGGCTTACCCTCATCTTACAGATATGGTGCACCCATGCCTCATAAGCCAATCTCCACCACCCTTTGGGGCAGAGAATTCCAGAGAGTCACCACCCTCTGCGAGAAGAGATTTCTACACATCTCTATTTTAAATCATCGGCCATTTATCTTGTAGCAATGTTCCTTTATTCAAGATTTTCCCACTAGTGATAATACCTCACCCTCTACCCTGTCAAACCCCCTCAGATGTTTGAATGTGTGTCCTTGCCTCAAATCTAGTCACTGTGTTCTTCGTGCACCATGCATTTTTCACAATCATAGATAGATCTTTGTTTTCTTTCCTTTCAGGAGGAGAGAGCACAGAACTCCAGGAAGAAGCTGAGAATTTTGCACTTAGTGAGCATGGCAAAGTTTTGATTTGATTTGATTTATAGTTGTCACATGTATTAGTGTACAGTGAAAAATATTATTTCTAGTGCACTACACAGACAATGCATAATATACATAGGGAAGGAAATGAGAGTGCAGAATGTAGTGTTACAGTCATAGCTAGGATATGGAGAAAGATCAACTTAATGCGAAGTAGATCCATTCGAGAGTCTGATGGCAGCAAGGAAAAAGCTATTTTTGAAAGTGTGCCCATCTGATTGACTGGAAGAGGTCTTTTTGCGGGAGGCGGCAGATATCGACAACTACTTGGTGCTGACATATGTTGAAACACTTGATCCTCTGGCTATAGACTTGTGTTGGGGTTATCACCATCTTTGAGTTGTGTCTTTGTACACATTTCCTCAGTC
This sequence comes from Sphyrna mokarran, assembly GCA_024679065.1. Lineage (NCBI taxonomy): Eukaryota > Metazoa > Chordata > Chondrichthyes > Carcharhiniformes > Carcharhinidae > Sphyrna > Sphyrna mokarran. The sequence continues at coordinate 102,376,328 of JAGIQG010000001.1, read as the reverse complement.
AAATGGAGTGGCATGTAACTGCTGGCAATGCTGTTTGTGTTGTTGATGCCGTTCCTCTTATTTCTGATCAAGCCACAGTGAAGGGTGAGTACAGAGAATAAGCAAAATAATTTCCAAACTTGGAGTCTGTGTTCCTTAGAGTTTAGAGGAGTGATGGATGACCTCATTCAAACATATAAGATCCTGAGAAGGCTTGACATGATAAATGGTAAGATATTTTCATTAGTGGGAAAGTCTGGAAAGAGGGGACATTGCTACAAAATAAATGGCTGATGATTTAAAACTGAGGTGTGTAGAAATTTCTTCTTGCAAAGGGTGATGACTCTCTGAAATTCTCTGCCCCAAAGGGTGGTGGAGGCTGCATCATTAGAATTATTTAAAGCGGAGGTGGAATTGAGGAGTGGAAGGCTATGGGGAAATGGCACAGAAAAGGAGTTGAGGCCGGCATGGATCAGTAACAATTGTATTGAACGTTGGAGCAGACTTGAAGGGCTTGGTAGCCTACTCCTGCTTCTATTTCTTGTGTTCTTGCGTTCGTATGTAAACAGTTGGAAATCTGGTCCCATGAGCAGGAGTCTAAATAGGGCAGTAGCTCTGCATTTTCACTGTTCTAAGGTTTCCTAGCTTGACAGTTTTGTTGAATAATTGCTTCCCACTTCACGCTTGCTTTGTTGACCCCAGTGAGTTTCATAAACCTTAGAAAATACTTAAGTTGGCTGTTAAAGCCAGAATCCCTCATTAACTTCACAATTAATTTAATATTGATGTATACCTATACCAAGAATTCCTGCTCCAAATATTCTCAGATGAACCCAGAATTGGGTAGCATTAAGTCAAATTTCCAAAACACAGGCATTGTTTGAGGCTTTAAACCAACCCCCAACTGTAGCTGAACCTATCCCTTGACAGTTAAAACTACCCTATGAATTTAACTACTAGCATGGCAGTTTGAGAATCTGAATATAATTCTACATCAATATGGATCAATAAAGCTGGCTTCAAATAAAGTGTTGAATTGTCATAAAAAATCTGACTGGTCCATTAAGTCCTTTAGAAATGGAAATTTGCTGTCTTTATCTGGTCTAGTCCGTTAACATCTCAATATGGTCGAGTTTAAACTGTCCTCTGAAATAGCTCACAAGTTACAATGATTGATAAAGATGGCTCACTTCCACCTTTACAAAGCAACTCGTGATGGCCAATAAACATTGCCTTTACATTTGTGCCCACGTCCTGAATGTGACTTTAAAAATATTCTATACTTATCATAGACTCATAAAATCCCTACAATGCATTAAGAGGCCATTTGGCCATGCACTGACCCATACCCAGGCTTACCCTGTAACCTCAAGTATTTACCCTGCTAGCCCCCTAATCTATATATCTTGGTTCACTAAGTGGCAATTTATCTTGGCCAATCCATCTAACCTGCACATCTTTGGACTGTGGAAGGAAACTGAAGGAAACTCACGCAGACACAGGAAGAACTTGCAGATTCCACACAGAAAGTCACCCAAGGCCAGAACTGATCCCAGTTCTCTGGCACTGTGATGCTGCAGTGCTAACTGTCCACTATTCTCTAAAATATCAATATTAAATATTAGAAAATTATATAGTCTGCAATAAAATGTGTTAATATATTCTGTAAATGTTCAATAACTTTTGTTGAGTCATCAGCAGATTGTCAAGTAACAGAATGTACTATTGCTAATAGAAGCTGCATGCCTGTTGTATTCAAATGCTGTATTTTCAGATTCACATCTCAGTTTGAACTCATGGCTTCAAACTGAGTCATTATGCTAACCTAAATACATTCAGCAATATTTTGCTTATCTTTCCAACATTCTAAGACAACATTAAAAAAAAACACTTGACAAAGTAACTTTACAGAAGTTTCTTGTTATCAACACAAAGCAATGTTGGAATACTGATGATGTTTTGTACGGTCTACAGCACAGTCTCTCAGTGGGATATTTCACAAGGGTTCTTTCATCTGGTTTCAACATAATACAAAGAAAAAGCTAAACATTTTTTTGAAAAATAAAAACAGAAAATGTTGGAAATACTCAGCAGGTCAGTTATTTTCCGTCCAACATCCACAGGCTATCTAAAGAGCCTGCTGTGAGTGTATATTGGAAATGAATTACTCTCCTACAACTCGAAAAGTGAATCATCTCTATAGTAACATTGCCTGTAAGTTTGAGAAAGGGTCTGGATAAAGTACACTCATGTTAGAATACCAAGAAAACAGTTAGGCCACAGGACCAAAAACTTGAAGACAAAATAAACCTGACAAATTTACAATAAAAAATGATTTAACATAGTGATATAGCAGCAGGAGAGGCAATGGCACTGTGGGTATTGTTATTGGACTAGTAATCCAGAGACCCAGAACAAGATCTGAGGACTTTTTTGGTGAAATCTGAATTAAAAATACCTGGAATTAAGAATCTATTAATGACATGAAACCATTGTCAATCGTCGGGAAAACCCATCTGGATTCACTAATGTCCTTCAGGAAAGTTAATCTATCTTCCTTACCTGGTCTACATGTGACCTCAGATCCACAGTAAATGTGCTTGATTCACACAGGTGTCTGAATTGGAGGGTAGTTAGGGATGGGCAATAAATGCTGGCTCAGCCAGCGTGCTCAAGTCTCCTAAAATAAATAAAAACAAACAGGCCATTTAGCTCCTTGAGAATCTTCTGCACTTTAGTGAGATCAAGGCATGCGACTCAACTCCACATCCTCACTTTTTCCCCATCCAACCTTTATCATTTTTGGTCAACAACAATCAATATCAGGTTTAAAATGTGACAATTGATCAATTCCAAATGTGAACCACCCTGTGTATGTAAAGATGCTTCCTAATTTCATTTCTGACAAATCTGTTAGATTGTGTCCCTAAGATATTTATAGGATCAAGAGAAACCCATAGTGGAAATACTGGGCTGGATTATTGGTGGTGCTGTAGGTCTTGGTGGCAGTGCCAAAAGCAGATGATGCTTATGTACAGGTTTTCAGCAACTGGCCAAATGTAATCTCATGGCATCCAGCCAATTAACCTGTCTCTGCTCTACTCAGAGACTTGGGTAGAGCAGGGACAGGAATGGATGTTGCAGGTTCCGGGGTACAAATGCTTTAGTCGGAGTAGAGAAGGGGTAGAAGGGGGGGAGGAGTGGCGTTACTGGTCAAAGACTGTATCACGGTGATCGAAAAGAAGTTTGATGAGGACTTGTCTGTCGAGGTAGTATGGGCTGAGATTAGAAACAGGAGAGGAGAGGTCACCCTGTTGGGAGTCTTTTACAGACCTCCTAATAGTTCTAGAGAGGTTGAGGAAAGGATTGCAAAGTCAATTCTGATTAGGAGTGAAAGTAGTAGGGTAATTGTGATGGGGGACTTTAACTTTGCTAATATTGATTGGAATAGCTATAGCTCTAGCTCGTTAGAGGGGTCAGTTTTCGTACAGAGTGTGCAGGAAGGTTTTTTGACTCAGTATGTGGATAGGCCAACTAGAGGTGAGGATACATTGGATTTGGTGCTGGGCAATGAGCCAGACCAGGTGTTAGGCTTGGAAGTTAGTGAACATTTTGGTGATAGTGACCACAATTCGGTTACGTTCACCTTAGTGATGGACAGGGATAGGCATGAAGCTGGGGGCAGTAGTTATAGCTGGGGAAGGGTAATTATGAGGCCATCAGGAGAGAATTAGGGTGCATAGATTGGACTAGGAAACTACAGGGACTGGGAACATATGGAATGTGGTGCTTATTCAAGGAGCAGCTGCTGCGAGTCCTTGATAAGTATGTCCCTGTCAGGCAGGGAGGAAATGGACGAGTAAGAGAGCCTTGGTGTACGAAAAAAGTTGATTTGCTGGTTAAGAAGAAAAGGGAGGCTTATGTTAGGATGAGGCTTGAAGGCTCAGATAGTGCAATGGATAGCTATAGATTAGCCAGGAAGGAGGTAAAAAGTGAATTGAGGAGGGCTAAGAGGGGACACGAGAAGATGTTGGCTGATAGGATTAAGGAGAATCCTAAAGCTTTCTTTCGATATGTTAAGAATAGAAGATTGGTTAGGGCAAGATTAGGGCCAGTCATAGACAGCAGTGGGAAGTTGTGCGTGGAGCCTGAAAAGATTGGTGAGGCACTGAATAAATATTTCTCTTCGGTATTCACGCAGAGTGCTGGAAATGTAGCTATGGAGAACACTGAGGTACAGGGTTGCAAATTGGGAAGTATTGTAGTAGATAGGGAGGATGTGCTAGAAATTCTCGAGGGTTCGAAGTTGGATAAGTCCCCTGGGCCGGACGGGATTTACCCTAGGATTCTCTGGGAGGCAAGAGAGGAGATTGCAGAGCCTCTGGCTCTGATCTTCAGGTCCTCGTTGGTTACGGGTGTGGTTCCGGAGGAATGGAGGATGGCGAATGTGGTCCCATTGTTTAAGAAGGGGAAGAGAGACCTTCCTGGGAATTATAGGCCAGTGAGTCTTACTTCTGTGGTGGGCAAGGTATTGGAGAGAATTATTAGGGATAGGATTTATAGTTATTTGGAGAGAAATGAATTGATTGGGGATAGTCAGCATGGTTGCGTGAAGGGTAGGTCATGCCTTACTAACCTCATTGAGTTTTTTGAGAAAGTGACCAGAGAGGTGGATGGGGTTAAGGCGGTTGATGTAGTATATATGGACTTTAGTAAGGCTTTTGATAAGGTGGCCCATGGAAGACTTCTACAGAAACTGCAGATGTGTGGAATAGAGGGTGATTTAGCAAATTGGATTAGAAATTGGCTGGCAGATAGAAGACAGAGGGTGGTGGTTGATGGGAGATATTCATCGTGGAGTTCGGTGACGAGTGGTGTGCCTCAGGGGTCTGTTTGGGGCCCCTGCTGTTTGTAATTTTTATAAATGATCTGGATGAGGGTATTGAGGGATGGATCAGTAAATTTGCAGATGATACTAAAGTTGGTGGTGTGGTATATAGTGAAGAGGGGTGTTTTAGTTTACAGAGTGACTTGGACAAGTTGCAGAGCTGGGCCGAGAGGTGGCAAATGGAGTTTAATGTGGAAAAGTGTGAGGTAATGCACTTTGGCAGGAACAATAATGTGTAGAGTATAGGGCTAATGGTAGGGCTCTTAATAGTGTTGAGGAACAGAAGGATCTTGGTGTATGTGTCAATAGATCCCTGAAAGTAGGCAGTCAAGTGGATAAAGTTGTTAAGAAGGCATATGGAGTCTTAGCTTTTATTGGTAGGGGATTGAATTTAGGAGCCGCAGCATCATGTTGCAACTGTACAAAACTCTAGTGCGCCGCACTTGGAGTATTGTGTGCAGTTCTGGTCCCCACATTATAAGAAAGATGTGGAGGCATTGGAGAGGGTACAGAGGAGGTTTACTAGGATGTTGCCTGGTATGGAGGGCAGGTCCTATGAAGAGAGGTTGACGGATTTGAGGTTGTTTTCGTTAGAAAGGAGGCGGCTAAGGGGGGATCTTATTGAACCATATAAGATAATTAGAGGTTTGGATAGGGTGGACAGTGATAGCCTTTTTCCTAGGATGGAAAAAGCTAGCACGAGGGGACACAACTTTAAATTAAGGGGTATGAGTTATAGGACGGATATCAGAGGTAGGTTTTTTACTCAAAGAGTGATTAGGGAGTGGAATGCCCTGCCTGCAGCTGGTGTAGATGCGCCAAGTTGGGTGGCGTTTAAGAGGTTAGTTGATAAGTATATGGATGAGAAGGGAATGGTTTAGTTAGGAGGGGCATTGCTTTTTATTTTGGTCGGCACAACATCGAAGGCCGAAGGGCCTGTTCTGTGCTGTATTGTTCTATGTTCTATGTTCTATGTTCTATGTTAACCCACATGGGCCGCCCAGTGGAACCAAAGAGGTGGGAAGCAAGACAGTGAAGTCAGAGTCAGGTGTCAGTGCAGCAGGTGCTGGTGCCATATTTGAAAGTTATGAGCCCGCTTCCCCATTGTCAGAGGAGGCATTGCAATTGACATGTCTTCATTGTTCAATGCCTTCTATCTTTACAGCACTAGGTTATGCAGAGTACAGGGGACCACAAGGATATGCGAGATCCTCACTTGGAAATACTAAGGGGTTCCATTGGATCAATCAAAACAGTTGAATCACATCATCAGTAGCCTGCTCGATAGTCGTTCACACTGATTTGTGGCAGGTGTTGACCTCTCCATGGGTCACTCAGAAACACGAGCAGTGTGTCTTTAGTGCATAGCTCTTATCTTCCAGTATCCATCCCTTTAGGTGCATGGTGGGAAAAGCTGTGGTACCTGGAATTGCCAAAATGTGGTTTGCATCGTGGTTGCTCCGTGGGAATCTTGTATATTCCAAAATTGGGTCAAGGGGGGAGACAGGATGTCAGGACAGGCATGCTGTTCAGGGAGGTGTTGGGAAATCAGTGTGAGTGATTGAAGGATTAATTCTCCCTAACTCTCAGGAATTAGACTAGGTTTTAATCTGTCTGACATTTCTGACTAACGATTCACATAAGTATATTAGAACTGACAGAAATCTCTGACTCTGACTCTGAGTTGGAGACCTTTTTGGAGGGCCCAGGAGAGTATGGAAGTTACCCATCAGAAGTTCAAACTCCCCAGGAAATTCCCAGGAAGTCATAGCTTTGGGAATACAGAGGTCCTCTAATGAACCTTGAAGGGTTCAACTATCTTAGTTGATAGTTGATAGTCTTCAACTATCTGCAAGCCCGATGACCTGGATCTACATGTTCATCTGGCAGGGGAAAGGGGACAGAATAGAGGAAAAGTGTGAACTAGATATAAGGAATTCATCACTCAGTGACAGAACCCCAACGAATGGCTCCAAATGTGTTCTCTCAACAAAACAAGTTTGGTTAATCTCATGAGTATCTGTACTCCACTGCCATGCTCCACTGCAGAGATAAAAAAAACAGCACTTTAGGGAGCTTGACAGAATTCCAAAGTCTGAATACCTTTACCTATTGAGACATTTCAACATGACAATGCAACCATGAGTCTTGCCTTCCTGCTCAGACTTCATAGACTGGGAAAGATAAATGAGAACAGATAGAGACTAACTGATCTTTGCTGCTACTGACAGCTCAGTCTAATCAATACCTTTTTTTAGAGCAAACAGTGCCGCAGGGTGTTCTGGAAACAGCCAAGATTAGGACATTGACACCAGCTAAATCTGATCATCATGAAGCATTTCCTTCCGAACAGCTTGTTTGAAGCACACAGCTACCACAGTGCTGACTGTAATACAGATAACTCCTGGTGTGCACCAGCTTAGCATTCAAACTTTGAAGTTTTTCAAAATGCCATGCTTAGATCAACATCAGTTATACTGCCTAAGGAGATAAAAAACAATAGTTTCTTGATTCCATTTTAATAGGTATTCCCATTGTTATGGAGGATGCATAATTGTAATTTGAATTTTATGTGTGTTCCTCCTATACAGATCATCTTTATTGACCAGGGTTTGCTTCAGAAATGTAAAGGGGCTTTTCTGCATTTCCTTGGAATTTGATTTCTGTGGTTACATGAGACATTAACACCTCTTTAGAGATAACAAGATTGTTGTGCTCTGAAGGCTAGAAATCCCTTCTGTGTGAATCGTAGCCAAACATGACTTCAGTCAGTATAAAGTCTTTGTCCAGTATATGTATTTTTCAAAATCATTTTCTCAAGTACTCAGGAGAATATAAATATGTATGTTTTCTTCTGTGTTTTTTAGGCATGACACAGTAAAACTGCAACACTATTGGGATATTAGTTAATTGAATGATTAATTGTAAGACTCAGTAAAGTGATCAGTTTCATCAAGGAAGACTGAGTTTAGGCTCTAAACTTTAGGGAACTCATTTGCTTGCTCTGCAGTTGAAGAAATAGTTTTACAGTGCAGTTTTTGGGTGTCCCCAGTAAAGATATGAGTTGGGCGAGAAGCAACAAATAAATGGTTAAGAATTCAGTGGAAGAAAATTGTTTGAAACTGTGCCAGTGTCAAGTGAAAAACCTTTGTGTCGAGCTAATTATAACTCTTCACTGGTTATGTGTTAGCAAAGATATTGCTTGGGTAAAGGAATCGTGTGAATTTGAATTGTCTTTGTGTGTTTGTATTGAGATCTTTCCAATATTTGTATTTGTTGTAATATAATTCATTTTTATTGTTTTTAATAAATAATTTGATATGATTTATTATTGTCACATGTATTAGTATACAGTGAAAAATATTGTTTTTTGCATACTGTGCAGATAAAGCTTACCATACATAGAAAAGGAAACAAAAGACTGTAAAATGCAGTGTTGGCTTTTGTTAGGGGGTAGAGAAAAATGAACTTAATGCGGGTTAGATCCATTCAAAAGTTTGACAGCAGGGAAGAAGCTGTTCTTGAGTTAGTTGGTACCTGACTTTTGTATCTTTTTCCTGATGGAAGAATTTGGAAGAGAGTATGTCCAAGATGTATGGGGTGCAGTGCTGAAAAATCCAGTTGAAGATGTTGTGGAGAATCCTGATCACCATCTACAATTCCACACTCTCAAGATGTGGGAGGGAAGAACGGAAAAATGCTGACTGTTTCAAGGCTAAAATCACTGTGATGGAACTTGTCTTTGGAGCCAAGTGGCTCACTCTCATTAATTGTAAGAGAGACCTGAACAGTAAGACTGGAATCACTAAGAACCTCTTAAAGCAATTCTTTGCCAGAATATCCGGATGCAGGGAGTGCCGGGGCATGTATGAAGAGATCAAAAAGACAAAAGGCCCATTAGCAAAGAAAATCACTCCATTGAAAACAAAGGCAAGGGAATCCATTGTAGTTAAGCTAACCTCACCACGATGACTTCCAACTTCATTTCTAGCATACCACCCTTCAAATATTTATATATATATTTTTCCATCAAAGTGGCTGGAGCTCCAGTATCTATTTAATGTGGAACACAGTGCCATTTATCAACAATTCAATTATGAAGGGGGTTAATGTAAACACACTTAAATTATTCAACTGTACTGCCATGGGCCTATCTTCAGATTCACTCTGTAAGTCGCTCTTTATATGATACAATTGAGCCAGAGTTGTTTTCTTTTTGCTCAGCACCCATCAGTTCTTCCTCTCACTGTACTCTTCAGGTTGCATTTTAAAAACACTACACTTTTAGATCTCCACACTTCTTGAAGGTGCTCTTCCGCTGCACCAGTAACACTCTACCATTCTTTGAATCAACTTACCTGATCTTCTGTTCCTTTGTCCCTGCTCTTGTTCCGATTTATGCCAATGTAGTGTAGTGAGGTAAGACTCAAACATTGGTCCGTGAACAATATTCCTCTCGTTGCTGCTGGCATTTTTAGAAGGTGTCTACTTAAACACCAGAACTGACAGAAAACTGTTCAAACTGAGATTTGAGACAAAGGTGTACTAAGTTGTAGAGTTGTGCTGTGCTGATGCTGCCACACCAACATTCCATATCAAGGAACACTTTCAGTGGTAAATAAACAGACTCTCTCATACCTGTAAAAAGTTTGGTTTGACCATCAGAAGCAGGAAGACAAATGTGATCATCCAGGAGACTACCATACTGCCACTTATTAAAATTAACACCGTGACGCTGGAGATGGTTGATAACATCACGTCTAGAGGCTTCGCTATCACCTAATGCTGAAGCAATGCATGCATCACAAAAGCTGCCAGAGAACAGCAAACTTCAGATCTTCTGACCCTGTGTCTTCAACACTGTTCTCCAAGTGCTAAGACCTGGACAGCGGTTGCCAGATAGGAGAAAAGGCTGAATAGTTTCCACCTTTGCTGTCTCAGATGTATTCTTGCCATGTGTTGACAGGACAAGTTCACCAACTCAGAGGTCTTAGACAATGCTAATTCCATCAAGGTACGTCATACAGTCATTGTTAAGCCAAAGATTTCTGTGCTGGTTTGGCCACATTCATCGGATGGATGACAACCATATGCTTAAAGACCTTCTTCTATGCTGAACTAGTCATTGGGTCACAATCTCAAGGTGTCGTATCTCTGCTACAAGAACACCTGCAAACATGTTATGAAGATGGTAGATTTTGACACTTATAACTTTGAGACAGTCACTGACTTGAAGGGCATTGAAAGAAGTGAGCAGAAATGAAAAGCTCAGCTGATTGAAAAGAGGGCTCTAAGAAAACAGGCCAGTGGATCTTGCACCTTCTCAACCCATTCTCTTTGTCAGAGAGTCCCATGGCAGATCAGGACTCCTGAATCACACCAGGTAATCCTTGATACCAAGTTGATCCACTACAGTGGAAACCATTGTCTTGCTAGATGTGGCAAGCTGCCAGCACTCAGTTCCTGCTCTTTGTAATTGTTGGACTGGGCTTCATTGCTCACTTTTTTTAAACCTTTGCTGTTTTTACTTGGTTTAACTGATTGTGGTTCACTTTGTAAGTTCACAGTAGCACTTCATATTTTATTTTCCCTGACCTTCAAAAGGTCATTGGCAAAATATGTTAGCAGCTTTGGATCTTGACGATTTCTGTAAAAGTTTGAATTTCCTGAAATACTGTCATGTAGGATCTGGACATGTCCACTCTTGTATGAGATTCTTACTCGATTGTTATTCAGTTCTCTATTATCTTACATTCCACTTCATTAAGTCAGAGCTCTTATTCAGAAAGTTCTTTTGATTAGTCTAAGTATAAGCTCCTTTCCTGCATGATTTATAACGATCATCAAACCCCTATATTTGTTGGATGCTAAAACCAGATTTCTCATTCATTATCCAAATGCCTGTTTATTATGTAACCCTCTCTGATTCAGGTCGTACCAAGAACCTTTATGATCAACTAACTATGGACTTCTGAAAAAGACAGTTTGGAAAGCAGTTTATGCACCCTTCTTCCAGTTCAAATTTGGTTATACAGCTAACTTAGTTCCAGAGGATTAACATGAAGCTAGGCTTCAGTTGAGAAGCAGATTCACCGTCTGGAGGATTATTTCCTTGATCCTGAGCAGCAAACCAATCTCCAGTGCTGAGCATCTAGTTCTCTTTCAGTCTCTATAATTGTGTGCTGCTCACCATCTTAGGGATATCAAGTTCAATATCAAATGAAAGTTATTCACTTGCATCTCACAAAATCAATGCCTGAGATAAATTGCATGAAGGCTTCATAAAGTTTCTCACCCTCACATTGGTTTTATCCAAATGTATTATGCTATAAATGTTCACAATTGCAAGAAGGACCCAGATTAATCAGTGACAGGTTTTGTTGATGGTGATTGTTAAAGTGATAATCTGGGATGTTTATAGACACAGTGCCATCTCCCAATTTCTCCTACATGTTAATTTATTTATTTATTGGAACTACAGCGTTTTGTCCAAGGAACAATTCTCTATTATCTGAAGGCAATTATTATTCCTTACTAAATATGCAGATTACCTCCAAGACTTTTACAAGCTCTTTGCAATTGGATTGTACTTTCAATTTTCACAATATGAACATTTAAATGCTGTAGAAGTATAAACAAATGGAATTTATTTATAAAAAGGGAAACTGGCTTGACTTCCAGTACTTCTGGATCAAAGATCTGCCAAGCACCAATAGGTTGAATACACCAAAAATCATTTGTAAATTTTGATATCCATTCTCCAATTCTGTGCTTAATACAAGCAAAAAATAGATCACTGTTTCCAAAGCATTCACACACATCTTCAAAACAGGCAAACTTGGGCTTTTTGATTCCTTTATTCCGAAGTGGCTATTGGCAGTTCTGAGGTATAGATGTTTCAGTAACAGTAGGGAAGGGAGTAAAAGAAGTGCAGGAGCAGCATTGTTAATCAAGCATAGTTTAATAGCTGTTGAAAGGCATTTCAAGGGAGATCTGCCTACTGAGGTAATATGGGCTGATGTTAGAAACATTGTTAGGATTCTTCTGTAGGCCCCCAGTTAGTAGAGATGTGGAGTAGGAAATAGCAAAACAGATTATAGAAAGGTGTGGCTGTCACAGGATAGTTATCACGGGTAACTTTAACTTTTCAAATATTGATTGGAACTTTATCAGCAAATAGTTCAGATGGGATACTTTTTGTGCAGTGTGTGCAGGAGGGTTTACTGACACAATATGTGGATAAATCGACAAGAGTGGGGCCACATTGGACATGGTACTGTGTAATGAACCGAGCCAAGTGTTAGATTTGTTGTGGGAGAGCACTTTGAAGATAGTGACCACAATTCGATGTCCTTCATTATTGCACTGGAGAGGGATAGGGTCACAAGGCAGGGCTATTTAGATTTAGGTAATTATGATGTGATTAAGCAAGAATTAGAGAGCATAAGATGGGAACAGAAACTGTCAGATATGGGCATAAACGAAAAGTAGAGCTTGTTCAAGGAACAAATTCTCTGTGTCCTTGATAGGTATGTCCCTGCAGGGCAGGGAGAAAATAGCTGAATGGTTCATAAAGGAGGTTGAATGTCTTGTCAAGAGAAAAAAGGAAACGTATGTAAGGATGAGAAAACAAGGTTCAGTTGGCTCGCTTGAGGGTTACAAGGTAGCTAGGAATGAGTTTAAAAAAGACTTAGGAGAGTTAGGAGGGGGCATAAGAAGTCCTTGGCGAGTTGGATAAAGGAAAACCCCAAGGCTTTTTTACTCTTATGAGAGAAATAAAAGAATGACCAGAGTGAGGTTAGGGCCAGTCAAGGATAGTAGTGAGAACTTCTGCATGAGTCAGAAGAAATAGATGTGGTGTTGAATGAATACTTTTCTTCAGTGTTCATTAAGAAAAGGTGCCATGTTTTTGAGGATGAGAGTATGACACAGGCTGATAGGATGGAAGAGATAGATGTTCTGAAGAAAGATATATTAACAATTTTGAAAAACCTGAGGGTTGATAAATTCCCTGGGCCAGATGGGATACATCCTAGGATACTTTGGGAGGCAAGGGATGAGATTGCAGAGCCTTTAGCTATTTGTGATTTTTATCAATGACTTGGAAAAGGGGGCTGAAGGATAGGTTAGTAAATTTGCTGATGACGTCAAGATTGGTGGAGTAATGGATGAGGTGGAGGGCTCTTTTAGGCAGCAAAGAGACATTGATAAGATGCAGAACTGAGCAGAAAAGCAGCAGATGGAGTTTAACCCTGATAAATGCGAGGTGATTAATTTAGTAGGACAAACTTGAATGCAGATTACAGGGTCAATGGCAGGGTTCTGAGGAATGTGAAGGAACAAAGAGATCTTGGGGTTCATAACCACAGATCTTTGAAGATTGCCATTCAAGTGGATAGAGCCATGAAGAAGGCTTCTGTGTGTTAGCGTTTATTAACAGGAGGTTTGAGTTTAAGAGTCGTGCATTATGCTGCAACTATACAGGACATTGGTGAGACCACATTTGGAATATTGTGTTCAGTTCTGATCACCTTACTATAAGAAGAACGTGGAAGCATTGGAGTGAATGCAGAGGAGATTTACCTGTCTGGTTCGGAGGATAGGTCTTGTGAGGAAAGGTTGAGGGAGCTAGGGCTTTTCTCTATACAGTGGAGGGGGATGAGCGGTGACTCAATAGAGGTTTATGAGATGATGAGAGGTTAGATAGAGTAGACGTGCAGAAACTATTTCCTCGAATCAATGTAGCTGTCACTAGGGGGCATAACTATAAGGTTCATGGTGGGAGATATAGGACGGACGTCTGAGGTAGTTTCTTCACTCAGAGAGTGGTTGGGGTGTGGAATGGAATGGCTGTTGTGATAGTGGAGTCGGACGCTTTAGGAACTTTCAAGCAGTTATTGGATAGGTACATGGAATACACAAGAATGATAGGAAGTGGGATAGCTTGATCTTGGGTTCAGACATAGTTCGACACAACATTGAGGGCCGAAGGGCTTGTACTGTGCTGTAACGTTCAATGTTTCTATGTTTTTAATTGATGGAAGCATCCACCTCAATTTTCAGTTTTAGGATGTCATCTGAAGTCCTCTGAATGAGGAAGCTGTTTTATATTTGTTGATCAAGCACTCCTAAGATTTTCATCTATCTCTTGTCAAGGAAGTCTGGCTCCCAAAGATTTAGTTCAAAGATCTTGTCAGTTTTGTCGAAGAAAATCCTTGTCTTAGTAATATTGTGTCACACACATTCACATTTCCTTGGGCTGGTTTGAGGATAGTTTGAAATCATCTTCCCTGTTGTTTTCTGTCAACCAAGAGCAGGATATGTAGTGTCACTCCTGACGCCAGAATAACCCAGTAAGGAAGGAAAAAGTTCATGTATAATAAAAAGTCAAAACAAATCTTTACAGAGCATACATATAATTTTCTTCTATAAAGGAAGAATACTTTCCTTCCCCATTAGGGTCACTCAGTTACAGCTTTTTTTTCTCAAACAATACAGTAATTTCCTTCTGTCATTTTAATTAAAGATATTACTTATTCATAGTTCCAGAGGGCTGAAGGTGAAAAATTATTAATAATGTATTAAAAATCTGTCTGTATGATAAAACCCTGTTAAGTTTATATCTTCCTATGTCCTTATTTAGAAATTGCCTACATGAATTTATCAAAATGTAATTACATCCATCCAGCCAGTGGAGGTGCTGTTCCGGCATTACTAGCAGAGGATGTTATCACTACATTATAACTTTATGCGAGTCGTGTCTATCATACGTGTAGACATAAGCATGTATAATTGAATAAAGCAGATGATGAAATGATAGAATAACAAAAATAAGGAGGGCATGCGGTCTATATTAACGATTCGCAACAGTCAGTAAAAGTGATGCACTGCCACCTGTTGGCAACTATCAAAATTGGCCCATGGCTTTAAAAGACCAATTTCTCCTTCCCTCTAACTCTACCTTATCTGCAGTTTGCATTTGGCCTTGACTTCCTGTGAGTGAACAACTCCATATGGATCCACCGGTGTCACTTAAAATGAATTATTTACAGCAACAACATCCATTTTATATAGTATCTCTAATGTGGTGAAACACCCCATGGAGCTTCACTGAAGTCCTATTGTCAAAATGCGGGACGGAGCCACATAAAGAGCTATAAGGATGGACGACACCAACTTGACCAAAGTGTTTTTAAAGAGTGCCTGAAGAAAGAAAGAAAAGCCAATCCATCACGCAGACCAGCCTTCCATTCATTGACTCTGTCTACACCTCCCACTGCCTCAGCAAAGCAGCCAGCATAATTGAGGACACCACACACCCCAGACATTCTCTCCTCCACCTTCTTGCACCGGGTATTAGATACAAAAGTTGAGGTCACGTACCAACCGATTCAAGAACAGTTTCTTCCCTGCTGCTTTCAGACTTTTGAATGGTCTTACCTTGCATTAAATTGATCTTTCCCTACATCCTAGCCATGACTATAACACTACGTTCTTCACTCTCTCGTTTCCTTCTCTATGAACGGTACTTTTTTCTGTATATTGCAAAACAATACTTTTCACTGTATGTTAATATATATTACAATAATAAATCAAATCAGAGTGGTTTAGGGAGGGAATTCCAGAGCTAAGGGCCCAGACAAGAAAAGGCATGCCCACCAACGTATGGGCAAAAAAATAATTAGGGAAAAGCAAAGGGGCAGAAAAGGGGGAGCAGAGATCACTATAAAGTTGTCATTATCAGGGATAGTACTTTTTATATGGAATCTTTTTATTGTGGCCTAAATGTAGTTTCACATACAAATAATTTCAAAAAATTAAAATGTTACTGTATATTGTAATATTCTATGCATCTATTAGAAATGTATAATCCTCAGCTAACAGATCTTCCGTCACCTTGTTTCAATCCATATGCGGCGTTATAATTTTAATGTTTAATTAGAAATGACCCTTGAGAAAATATGAAATGGATATTTCTTTTGACAAGGCACCAGCTGTATGAATTGCAGTTGATTCCACATTGAGCTTTTCCTCAGGGCACCCATGTCTTCTGATCCCCTGCAACACCTGTGCTCTGCAAATGGCTGGGTATTTCTTTAACTGAAATGAATACTGGCCAGATGGTGGATGGCAGAAGTACATCATTCATAATGTATTCTCATGGCCTGGACAGAGCACTGTGAAGGAATCCTGAATGTCATAGCACATCTTGGGAATATATTATTGCTTTTCCTTTTGGCAGCAATAATGCCACATTGACAGCAGGCCAAATGGTTCGGTGATCTCAGGGACTAAAACAGAGCAACTCCAACTCTTCAGGTGGCCTTGAGGACATTCAACATCATCTGTGTCTCCTTCTGTAATCGCGCAATGACAGCTAAATTGATTGGAGTTGGCAATAAAAATAAAACTGTGAGAAAGAGTCAGTGGCTTTTTTTTTGCAAAATCAATCCATTTATTGAATTTCTGAAGCACAAAATAGACTATGCATTTGATTTTATTTCATAAAGAAGCTGTTCTTTTTACCTCATACACTTTGTGGTATATTTACTGAGTTTGTGCTGTGACAATGTAATTTGTTGAAACCACCAGTGTTTGCTCTCATTTTGCACTCAGCACCGTTTGCACAAAACAGTTGGGGTTGCACTGTGGCCCAGTGGTTAGCACTGCTGCCTCACAGCACCAGAGACCTGAGTTTGATTCCCAACTTGGATCACTGTCTGTATGAAGTTTGCACATTCTCCCTGTGTCTGCGTGGGTTTCCTCCCACAGTCCAAAGCAGGTTAGGTGAATTGATCATGCTAAATTTCCTCTTATTGTCCTGGGATGTATAGATTAGAGGGATTGGCAGGATAAATATGTGGGGTGATGGGAATAGGACCTGGTTGGGATTGTTATGGGTGCAGATTCAATGGACCAAATGGTCTCCTTCTGCACTGTCGGATTCTCGGATTCTATGTCCTGACTAAACACTGCATTGTACTGAAGTACTGGCTCCTCCTTCTCGGCACACTGTTCCTATAAAGATCAGTGAAACATGCATTAAAATGAAGCAATCTCACTTGTAACAAATACTCGATTTCCATTGCTTGCAATGACATACAGGCTTCTTGTTAATTAAGCTAGATGTCATCAGCTCAGGGATAACTCAGACCTGCAGATTCAAATGTCCATTGTTACGGGTAGGGGAGAGGTGGTAAAATGCCTACCCCCTTTTCCCATCTCTCGATTGCTGGAAGACAGACATGTTTTAAAAAGAAATGATGTTTTAACCCCTCGAGTGCCTTAGCTTGCCAGAACAGACGAACCACTGCCTTTCATGTGGGTTTTAAACAAGAATAAGTACAGGATTTTTCTGGTCCTTCCTGCTGGTGGGCTCTTCCAGTCCTGTTGAGGTGACCCTGTGGCGCAGCAGGCAAGCCACACAAAATATTATAGACATTGGTGGGACTGGAAGATCCCAATAGTTGTCAATGATGAGCAATCTCGACCATGGGAAAACTTGCTACGGGGAGAATGGAGGAGAGGGGGTGGTGGAGGGGTTGGAGGTAAAAACTCCCACCCTCGATGTTTATTACTCAACGCCTGAAATATCTTCACAACATCACATACAAACATGCTTAGCTGTAAAAGTTCAAAAATTCACCATCACATTTGCTTCTCTTGAGATGAGGTTGCTGGCCTGTGATTCCCTCTGGTTCCATCGAAGAAATAGCAATTGGAAGCTGATTAAGACAGATTCACAGTGGCTCACCGCTTGCAGTCATAGGTTTCTCTGGCTACATTGTAATCAAAGTACATTCAAACTTCTAAAGTAAAAATCTGGTTTTGTTCTTAAATCAAATTCTCCTCTGCCTATGGCTGGGTCTTAGCCAGGGTTCACTCTTTTGATCAGGAACCTTCTTCTTTCTAACTGACTCTGTTTTATTAAATGTCCCTTGTCACATGTCCTGTAATTACAGCATCTGGTTCTCATCGTCCTGACAAGGGGCTGGGATTTAATGCTGCCATTTGCAGCAGGAAGCAATGGGGCGGGGGGCGGGGGGCTGGGGGAGGAGGTGGGGGGTGGGGGGGTGATCAAGGTGCCTATTTGAGAACGTATTAGAGCTGGCGTCTGGGCTGCTTTCTTCCACCCTTCGCGAAGGTGGTTCTGGATGCCGCCTACAAGAGAAGGGAGATGTCATTATTATATGGAAACAGCATAAAATCCCTACACTGCAGAAGGAGGCTATTCGGCCCATCAAGTCAACATCAACTCTCTGACAGAGCATGTCACCCAGGCTTTATCCCCCTAGCCCCATGTATTTACCCCATTAATTCCCCTAACTTGCAAATCTTGGAATGCTAAGAGACAATTTAACATGGCTAATCCACCTAACCTGCACATCTTTGGATTCTGGGGGGAAGCCGGAGCACCCAGAGGAAACTCACGCAGACACAGGGAGAACATCATAGACAGTTACCCAATTGAACCTAGGTCCCTGGAGCAGTGAGGCAGCAGTGCTGATGGTGGAGACTAACTACATGACTGAATAATGTCTATACCAGGTAGTGGTAGCAAAACCAGGCCATCCCCTCAGCTGTTTTGAGATTCCACTCCAAGTTTTCAATGGTGTGTGGCATGGTGTCATACACTGTGTCAGAAGCAGAAAAAACAATGGTAATCACTCCTGCAAAGATTTGCAAATAATGCTGTCAGTTTGATTATTGAAGCAAGCCAAGTTAACAAAGCCACTGTTGAAAAGGAAGCATGACAACATCTCAGATAAACTGCAGGACCCTGGAATGAAACCAACTGCTTAACTGCCAAAGTCAGTGCTATTGGAACCACGAATCTCAAATGGCTGCTTATATATCACCATCCACCGCTCACAGACAAGCCAAAGACTGAATTGTACATTTATTTTTCTTATTTTTGGATTCATTTCTTATTTCTACTCCACAGACGCTGTCAGATCTACTGAGATTTTGTAATATTTTTTGTTCCTGTTTCGTATTCCAACACCTGTGGTAATTTGCTTTTATCAAAATTTGCCAGTTTGCCTTCCACTCTTATATAAGGAAGGTCACTGAGCTTCTGTATTCCAAAACAAAATTGGACATGTTCTATTTTGTGATGCAGAGGGAAGCTGACAGAATGAATGCCTGGCTTTGTGAGGACATTGGGTGCCACTGACCTTGCTGTTTGGGTGTACCATATCAATCTGAGCGATGGCAGGAATGCAAGGGATTCCACTTCCTCAGCATCCAGCTTAGTCCATATAACCACATGCAGTGAATCGTGCAGGCCATTGCCTGCTATCTTGGCAGCAGTCATTCTGCAGCATGCTGCTGTATCTGTATTTGAGCCAGCATAGCAAGGCAGAGGCTGGCTATTTGGTAACAAGTGCTATATGCTGATGATATGGCTCATGATTCCAGTGCACAGCCCATTAAATGAGCCAGCAGTAAATGTTTTCATGCTGCTTGCATTAGAAGCAAAAGTGGGATTAATTGTGATCCCTGTGCCCAGGCCTTCATCTCTCTAAACAGTCACAGAGTCATACAGTACAGAAGAAGCCCTTCAGCCCATCAAATTGCAATGGCAAAACTACATTAAATCCGCACTAAACCCACTTTCGAACACTTGGCCCATAGTCTTGAACATTATGACATTTCAAGTGTTCATCCCAGGCAGTTCATTTCAGATTCCAACCACCCTCTGGGTGAAAACTTGATGCAAATGCACATATTCTCAATAATAAGAGTAAAGGGATAAGGTATTGACATCAAAAAATCATTAATTTATACATAAAATGCAATGGGAGTCAGACAAACAAAATAAACGATAGCAGAACATAGTCTGCATTTTAATACTTTAATTAGAGTGAAAATGGACTTCTACACCTTGGTGGTGTCCCAATTGAAAAAAATGAAACTATCTTTGACAAATAAATGAGTCATCCCTCACTTGCTGAGATTTTATTTAATCCTTATTGGTGATACAGTCTTCTGCTCAGACTTATGCCTATTGTGCATCAACAATAACATTTGTACTTAAAACAATGTGCACTGATTCAAACAAAGTAAAAATAAAGCTGTTTCACCAGTTCTGTTGGTCCTTTTCATTAACTAGGACACAGAATATTTTAATTCTTTGAGTATAAGCTCCCAAAAATGCACAGAGTTCTAATGACCTGATTTTCTGGATCGATAAGTTGAGTCACACTATTTGAGCTAATTTAGCTTGTCCTTTAAAAAAATGATACCACTGTGCAAAAGAGGAATAAAACCAATGCTTAAACATCTCCTTCCAGTATGCAGAATCCCTCATTAATGGGCCCAGAATTAAAGTAAATAAAAGTTTGAACAACTAAGATACATTTTTGATTGAATGTAAATAAGCTGGAGGTCTGGCTTATTATCCAATATCCCATTTCCTCCCACAGTCTTAAAATGAGCTGGTTAGGTTGAGTAGCCAGTGTCAGAGGATTAGCAGGATAAATGTGTGGGGTTACAAGGATGGAGCCCGGGTGGGATTGTGGTTGGTGCAGAGTCAATGGGCTCTATGATCGAGCAGCACTGGTACTTGAGTTTACATAATTTACTAGGATTGATGATGGAAAGTCTTTGCTACTGGTTCTGCATGTAATATTTTGGAAATGAAAGGAAGAAAGATGTGTTACATTGTCAAAAGTAATATTCATTAATAAACTAAAATCCCATGGCACCACTATCTAAAGGAAAAGTGTTTGAAAAACAGAAATTTAGAAAGCGATGATAAAAATATAGAAGACTGGGTCTACTTGGTAAACACTTTCAAACTGTCTGCAGAGGTGCAATGGAGTGAAGAGCTTCTTCCTCAACAAGTAGCACAGCTAGAGTAAGCTTGGCTACTGCAGGACAGTTTTCTCCTGAACACATGGCTAATGACTGCCATTGACTTGTCTGGCTATATTTCTGTCCACTGCTGTGGGCTAGTTTCACTAGGCATCCATTAGCTATGTGAAGAAAAGAAGAGCTTTTTCCTGGTCTTTAGTTGCTACAGGAGGATTTCAGTTGAGAATTGGGGTGGACTGCCACTGCTCAGTGCCATTCTCTTTGCTGGCTCGGTAATGCACTGTCCAAAGAGTACCTTTGAGATTGACCCTCTTTTGAATTGTAAGTTGCCTTTCCGCATTTTCTACCACTCAGTTGTTTGATTAAAGTTAGCAGCTCTGTGCTCAATGCAATTGCGCTCTGACCACCAATACCAATTGGGAGACAAACAGAAATTGTTCGCTTTGTGTTTACATTTGATTCACAAATGAACTTGAATTGTTTCAATATATCACAATTCCTTTCATCCAATGGGTGAAATAAGATATATATTTTTAACAAGATATAGTCATGTGAGCCCTTCAAAATGCTGTTTTATTTATTCTGTCTTACTGTGTAAAGCAGCATTTGTGCCACTGAATAAATACTAAAACACTAACGTTATTTGATTAGACTTCTGCTATGTATTTGAATTGCCATGGCAGAATTCCAAAGGACTGTTAGAATGCAGATGGCCTTCTGTGTCACAACACAGATGCTGTGACCATTTTGCACACAGTGAACAACTCTTTCACCAATTCTCTGGATACTCGCGGTTTCTCATGATTGTGAATGTCTTTGTTTAAACCAATAACTCTCCTTGGAAGATATTTCATACTTTATTGTGTGCCTATCATATCAAATATATATAAATATAAAATATATTTGCCAGTAGTCAAGCGCCACAACTCTTAATTTTTTTGTGGGCACAATTCACAAAAGGAGGAATTAAAAGAAACACTGTAATAAAAACATGTTAATGTTTTGAAGTTCAATATCAATTCACTTTTGTATATATGTAATAGAATTTCCATAGTAATTGTAAAATTGATAAATATATATAGGTGAATGCAACTAACTTCAATGAGTAAATGTTAAATTAATAAGACTTTGGTGCCCTCTAAAGGCAAATGGTTAAAATGTTTTGCAAGTAAGTCATCACATTTTCTCAAATTTAGGATGACACTCTAATTTTATGTTTTGGCTGATATTTCAGCGAATTTCTTTTAAATTGCATCATTACCAGACACTGAAGCAAAGACACAGAGAAGGTAATTCACTTTTAAATGAGCATCTCCAGTTCTTAAAAGCAAAGGGCACAAATTCTAGACCCACAATTTCAAAGCAGTTAAATTCTGTGCATCATTGGCAATGAACTGACTGTTATACTTCAGTACTTTATTTATGATCGATGCAAATATCCTCCATAGATAGATGTGGATATCTTGTAAAGCAAAAGCAATCTTATGCTTGACAAACATGAGATGGCACATCAAAGAGTGAATAACTCAACCTCCGACTGAAGGACATATCCAGAAATGTACATGGTGTCCTCCAGATCTCCTAATCTTGCAGAAACACCATGCTGACAGGCCATATAACATTTATATAAATGTCTTGGCCATAGGTGGCAGCTTAGGAAATGTGGCTGACTGTGAGAGAGAATGCAGGAGGACCTGGACTAGTTAGTGCACCGAGCAGATAGACAACTGATGACCAAATATAAAGTAGTAAGGCTTGGGATTAAGGACAGTGAGGTGAATATACCATAAGTGATGAGACCCCCCCAAAGCGAAGGAAGAGACAGATCTAGAGATGAAGATATATAGATCTTTAAAGTGCAGTCAAGAAATGCCACAATAAAGCATGTGGATTTTGGGTTTTGCACAAGACAGCACAAAAGACAAATCAAGGAAACAATGTTAAATGAGTGGGAAACATCAATTAGGCCACAGCTGGAGTATCACATGCAGCTCTGGGCACTTATAATAGCTAGTTTGATGGATGTTGGTGGCTTGGATCACCATTATCTTTTCAAGGGCAATGAAGGATCAGCAATAAATGCCAGCAATACCCATGCCCATGAATAAATAAAAGAAAAGGTGTATCTTGAAATTCAAAAATATTTCACAATGTGCCACATGAAATAAACCGCCCACATAAGACCGGGAGCTGCGGATTAGTAAGCACATTTTGGCTTGTAGAAGGAATGAAATGCAATCTCCTACAGGGAAGGTTATTATTAATGAAATCACACAGGAGTCATTGCTCTTCATTATCTTTATCAATCATCTTGATGAAGGTACTGTCTGAAACTGAACTGAAATTGTCGGAAATAAAAAACATAAATTGCTGATAAACTCAGCAGGCCTGGCAGCATCTGTGGAGAAAGAAAAAATATTTTGAGTCCATATGACTCTTCCACAGAACTGTCTGCATCTTCATGGATGACACAAAGATATATTTGGGTGTAAGTACCTTAGATGAAAAATATTTAAGTATTAGGCAGATCTGGAAGAGATAGGAGAATGAGCCTGCATCTGAGAGATATCCTTTAATATTGACAAATAAAGCAGGGAGCAGCTGATTAGGGAATTACAAAACATTCGTCTTTTAGGGTTGTGTGTAAAAAGACTACTGAACAGAAGGAGGGCTGGATTTTCTAGTGCATGAGTCATTGAAGGTCCATGATCAGCATTAAAAGGTTATTATAAATTATTAGTGTCACAAGTAACTTACGCTAACACTGCAATGAAATTACTGTGAAAATCTCCTGATGGCCACATTCTGGTGTCTGTTTGGGACAATGAGGGAGAATTTAGTATGGCCAATGCGCCTAACTAACATGTTTTTCAGAATGTGGGAGGAAACCAGAGCACCAGAGGAAATCCACACAGACATGAAGAGAATGTGCAAACTCCGCACAGACAGTGACCCAAGCCGGGAGTGGAACATGGGTCCCTGGCACTGTGAAGCAGCAGTGCTAACATTGTGTCATCGTGCATGTTAGAATGGATTGCCCAGTCTATTAAATGCAAAACCCATATTATGTCTCTCTACAAGTCTCCTCGAACCCAGATTCTGATGAAAGATCATCAACCTGAAACATTGGCCGATGTCATATACTTCGCAACCACTGATAGCGAGAACAGAGAATTTGGTGCTCAGCCAAATCTCCATTCACTGATGTGGAGCTGGAGAATCCCAGCCGGGGCAGATTGGAGAATTCCAGCCATTATCTTTGTTTCTCTCTCTCTACAGTGGTTGCCTGATCTGCTGAGTATTTCCAGCATTTTCTGTTCATGCAATATCATAGAAATAGGTCAAACACTATAGGTGTTATTTTCTTTTGCAGACAATGATTGGCCCATGGATTATGTTAGAGCATATATAGTGATGTAATTACCACAAGCAGCCAAAATGAAAATGATTGATCTTTTGAATGTGGTTTCAGAAACATGTATACGGATGCAGGAATTCTTCGCAATGTTTGAGCCAAAGCAATATGCCCTGAAACACTTTGTGATTGGAAGTTGCAGAGACCATATGCCCAGTAGTTCATGTACAGCCTGCAGAGTGCCTTTCTGCACTTGGCCATCTTCATGGTGAAGCTTGCGTTGTGTGAGCTGCTCTTATTGGAAGTGGCTGAGAGATCACTGTGGCTGGGTGGAGACCATGGGATCATGACTGGAGAAGAAAGTAGGAATGGAATCTGGGAAGGAGAGCAGGGCTACAGCCTGGGGGTGTCAGAGTAAGACTTTAGCCAAGAGGTCAGATTGGTGTCCAATTTAAGGCAGAGGCTGAGAGCTGTTCTACGTCCTGGGATTGAGTGAGACGAAGGGTTGGTGGGGGTGTGGAAGCACTGATGGGGCGGAATGATATTTGGGGCATTGGGTGGGAGCGGGTCTGGAAGGAAGGGGGTTGGAGTTCTCCCCGATCTGAACAAGATGGAGAAATCTCAGTGGAGAGAGATGGAGAAGTTGGAGGGATGAGTGAGTGAGTGAAAGCTGAATGGGGAGAAGAGGGGTATGGTGAGTGGAAGCTGAAGGGGATGGGATGGAGGGCATGGATAAATGAACAGGGCCTGAGTGGGTATCGAGGGGAGGGCATGCATGAGTGAGTAGGGTATGAATGGAGAGGTTAGATGTGAATGAGTGAGTGAGTGAGCAAGAAGCGAGGATGAAGTTGAACATTTGGGGAAGACCTAATGATTGTTTTTAACCCCTTTTGATTGCTTTTGAATTGTTTTTGCTGCCTAGTGATTATCTTTATTGCCTTGTAATTGCTTTTGATATTAATGATTGCTTTTGCTGCCAAGTGATTACTTTTAATTGCATCTGTGTCAAAAGATGACAATGAACACCGATTACTGATTAAAAACTCAGCGCTAATCATACGTTTTGATGTCAAATGATCTCACAATCATTTTAAGTACATTTGAGCAAAATTATATCAACATTTTCTGAAATAACAACAGAAAATACTGGATAAACTCAGTGGGTCTGGCAGTCTCTGTGGTGAGAAGCAGTTAATATTTCAGGTCTAATGATCTTTCTAAAATACTATAAAAAGGGAGAAATGTACAGGGTTATACATTTGGAACGGGGACAGAGGAGATGGGGCATAGTGGAAGAATAGAGATAGGTTGGGGCAAAGGAGATGTTGATAAATTTGTCATGGACATAAGACAAAAGACGGTATTAATGGTACTATTAATTTTCTGCTTCCCGAATACATTGACCTCGAGCTCTGGTGAAGGTCATCCTAACTTGAAATGTTGGCTGTATTCTCTCCACAGATGCTGTCAGACCTGCTGAGATTTTTCAGGATTTTCTGTTATTGTTTCAGATTCCAGCATCTGCAATATTTTGCCTTGGACCTCGATCTTCTGTTCAGCAGCAATACAGGGTACATTAACAGTACATACAAAGTATTCTCCAATGCCATGCTACCATTTTCAGCTGTATCTCCCATTGCCAGAGTGGCCAGAAATGGATCAGCACGGACTCTGCAAAGTAGAAGGTTCAGGGGAGGAATGGATATGCTCTTTTTATGACAGGAGATGCTGTAATTTAAAAGTTTCAATTAGGAACAAAGGAGCAGAAATAAGCCATTCACTTCCTCAAGCTTAATGCACCATCAAATAAGGTCACAGCTGATCTAATTCATTACTTTCTCATTACCTTACATATCTCTTGACCCTTATCAGTCAGAAATCTATCTCACTCACCTTGAATATATTCAATGATCCAGCCTCCACTACTTTCTGGTAAGGGAGTTCTGTAGACTAAGTGTTCTCTGAGAGAACAGATTACTCAATATCTCCTTTCTAAATAATAAACTGCTCCCTCGTTCTAGTCTCTCCCAAAGGAAACATTTTCCTAGCATTCATCCTATCAGTGCCCTCAGCATCTTATTCTTCTAAACTCCAATGGTTATATGTCTAATCTGTTTAATCTTTTTTCTTATAAGGTAAGCCCTTCATCTCAAGGATGAGTTGAGTGAAATTGTTTAATATAGACAAATGCGAGGTGATGCATTTTGGTAGATTGAACCAGGGCAGGACTTACTCTGTTAATGGTAGAGCATTGAGGAGAGTTACAGAACAAAGAGATTGAGGGGTACATGTTCATAGCTCCTTGTAAGTGGAGTCACGGATGGGCAGAGTGGTGAAGAAGGCATTTGGCATGCTTGATTTCATCGGTCATTGAATACAGGAGTTGGAATATCTTGTTGAAGTTGTACAAGACATTGGTAAGACCATGCTTAGAATACTTTGTGAATTCTGGACATCCTGTTATAGAAAGGATATTATTAAACTAGAAAGAGTGCAGAAAATATTTACTAGCATGTTACCTGGACTTGATGGATTGAGTTATAAGGAGAGCCTGTATAGACTGGAACTCTTTTTTCTAGAGCATAGAAGGCTGAGGGGTAATCTTATAGAGGTCTATAAAATAACGAGGGGCACAGATCAGCCAGATAGTCAATATCTTTTCCCAAAGGTAGAAGAATATAAAACTAGAGGCATAGGTTTAAGGTGAGAGAGGAGAGATACAGAAGTGTCCAGAGGGGCAATTTTTTCACACAGAGGGTGGTGAGTGTCTGGAAGAAGCTGCCAGTGATGGTAATAGAGGCAGGTACAATTTTGTCTTTTAAAAAGCATTTAGATAGTTAATTGGGTAAGATAGGTATAGAGGGATATAGGCCAAATGTGGGCAATTGGGACTAGCTTATAGGTTTGAACAAAAAGGGCAGCATGGATAAGTTGGGCCGAAGGGCCTGTTTTCATGCTGTAAATCTCTATGACTCTGTGACTCTATGACTTGCTGAACTGCTTAGAAAGCAGTTATATCATTTTTCAAATAAGGGGACCAAAACTATACACAGTCCTGCCGACATGGTTTCACCAAGGCCCTGTACATCTTCAGTGATTCTCTCCTTTCATATTCCATTTCCCTTGTCGGGAAAGGCAGTCACACTTTTAATTTATAACTGGGGGTTAATGAATGGTTCAGTGAGTGAGTGGGTCTGGTGCGTGACTGGATGAGATGAATTAATGGTTAAGTGGATGAGAGGGTGAGGTGGGTAAATGGGTAAATGGGTAAATGAGTAAGGTGGGAGAATGAGTAAGGTGGGTGAGTGCGTAGTTGGGTTGGGGTAGTTGGTTCTGATTGCAGAGGTGTTTTGGATATAGTCCGGACTAGATAGGTTGGGGGCGTAGTTAGGTTGGGTTGGAGGGAGTTTGAGTGGTCAGGGGTATAGACAGAAGGTTAGGGAAGTAAGATAATACTCAGTTAAGCTATGTTGGTGAAACATTAGATTAGACCAGGTATTAAATTGTCTTACATTCTAAACTTTCAGGATAAGTATGCAGGTAAGTCTCACATATCTGACCCAAATCTTTGCCCTAAGATTAGGGTCAAAATTATTCGTGTAGGGTTTCAAGTGATGGGAACTGGCCTACTGGAAATTAAACATGTGGGAAATTTGGGACATTGATTCCTTATTGGGGGAGATTTTCTTCCTCCAACAAAGAATTAATGTGTTCAGGAAAGGAGAGGTGGAGTCAAAATTAGTGAGGAAAGAAATGTGCATGAAAATGAACTTGACAGAAAGAATGTGAAGGAAGTGATGTACAACTTTTAAATTAGGCGATGCACTTCTTACTTTCTCCCAGTTCTGATCAGGATTGGCACAGTCGTAGAATTGCTTTTAATTTTAAAGGAAAAATGAAAGCAAGAAAGCAAGGATGGCGTGATGGTTAGCACTGCTGCCTCAGTGCCAGCAACCCGGGTTCAATTCCAGCTCCAAGCGAATATCTGTGTGGAGTCTGCGTCTTCTTCCCATGTCTGCGTGGGTTTCCTCCAAGTGCTCTGGTTTCTTCCCACAGTCCAAAGATGTGCGAGTTAATTGGCCATGCTCTATTGCCTCTTCGTTCAGGGGATTAGCAGGGTATATATATGGGGTTGTGGGATGGGGATTGGGTAGTATTGAAAACTCGATGATCCAAATGATAAATTAGATAATCATGATGCCAGTCTCATGAAAGATATGCTGAGTGCGCTGGGAATTTTCAGAGCAAGCAATTACTAATTGCCAAGAGCAGCAGAGATTGCAAGATCATTTAAAAACTTGCTATAATGTTGAATTTTCAGTGGCATACATCAAAGCTAGTCACAATCTTTCAGACATAATCAGTGATTAGCACTCGAAGTGAGAGACACTTGGGCGATTTGTGAAAGCCATAGGTTGATTAAGAACTGTGCTAGGAATAAATGTTTCAAGGATATTTCACACAGGATTGGGGATAGAGAGTTAATTACACCATGTGATACAATCAGCTCCTTTAATCAATTCAGGGTCCCCCAAAGCAGTAAGTCACACATTGCGGTTGGAGAATATCAGCTCCAGTAAACAATCACACTAAGGAAAAAAATGCAAGTTTTGTATCAAGAGACTGAACCTTTTTTCAATGCACATGAAATAAATACTGACTAGATGACTGTTCTGAGTTCAATGTTTTGTTAGCAGATTCCATTAGGATGGAATATTCCTAACAGTGCTAGCTTCTTTCAAGTATACCTCCAATGGACAGTATAAGTTCCAGGCAAAAGATAAAACCAACTTGGTACATCATCTATTCCTTATTGAAATACAATACGTCTCAAAGATGTGCAAGTTTAGGTGCATTGACCATGCTAAATTCTCCCTCAGTGTACCCAAACAGACATCAGAGTGTGGCAGCAAGGGATTTTTGCAGTAACTTCATTGCAGTATAAGCCTTGTTGTGAATCTAATAAATTAAAAAAAATCTAAAAATCACAAGTTATGAAGATAAGTTGCAATATAATTATGATCATGCATTCAAGTCTTCCTCTTTGGGTTGTCAAACCTCCTGTTTGGGCAGCAGTCTACCAGATTGGACCATTTATTTCCAAACTGGGAGAAATGGTCCTTCCTTACACATTTCACACTGGCACAACATGCTGGTGATTATGGTTTACAATTAAAGCACATTACTGGCTTTCCCCTGCTATGTGAAATGTATCACTTCTTGTTGCAATGGTGACAGCAATCAGGATCAATGGAAAGCATAGAAACTCTGTAAATCCTGAGAAAAAAATACAAATGGGAGGGAGGGGAGGCCTCCCTCCCATTTGTATTTAATTATTAATAATTAATTATTAATTAATATTAATATATTAATATTGTAATATTACAATATAATATTACTGTATTAATACAATACAATAATTGTATTAATTATTTTAACATTTGCTGTTTATTGTAAGAAATCACAATATTGATTGAGAATCTCAATTAAAAATTACTTATATTGATGTTTACAGTAGAGTTTCTTTGGTGTTTTGATCATTGCATTTGATATAATAGAAGTATAATGGGAGATGTTTTTATTTAAATATTGATTCAACTTAACTCCTTTTTTTTATTCTCTGATTAATAAATTTTATTTGCTTCACAGTGAAGTAAGAAGTCAGGCATTTTATTCTGAGCTTGTTGATGATGAGATACCCAGCTAAAATCATAGAATCATTCCCTACAGTGTAGAAGGAGGCCATCCGGTCCATTGAAATGAGCTGAAATGACTTGAGTCAGATGGAGTGAATCAACTCATCTTCATAGATATTGAACGTAGTCATTGCATGACGCAAAAATTGTTAGACATACGCTGATCTTAAGGCAGTCAACAAAATTATTCCAAACAGTATGCACTTCCAATGATTCAGCACAATCAGCATAATTTCATTACTCCACCATCTTCATGAAGATTGATATGTAATCTTCAGATACAAGTAGAGGAGCATGACACTGCGCAGCTTTTGTTATGTTTCAATACTGCAGAATGCCCTCTGGACTAAATTCAGCACCAGAAAGTTGTTTTGTCAGTTTTGTAAGAAGTTGAGGTATTGTCCATGGAATGGACCAAGCAGAACATAATCAACAGTTAGCAATAGTGCTCGCTTGACTCATGGAACACATTTTGACAATAAGGGCAAATTCACATTTGCGATATCAAAGATTGACTTCCTAGAGAACAGAATGGCAGCAGCTTGAGTAAAACCAACACACGGCAACATCAAAGCTATTCATAAATGTGAAAGTGAAAGAGGTAGCATCGTTCCTCAGTATTACCATCTTTTATCACAGATTTATTTATAGGTACGCTGAGATTGCGGAGCCATTTTGAAAGCTACTACACAAAGGTGCACAATGGGACTGGACAGCAAACAGCATCTAACAGGTTTAAAAGTAAAGATCGCACCTCTGTCAATCCTTGCACAGTTCAACCCATGTATGCTACTTACTGGGATATAAAACTTAGTCACCTACTGAACTAAATGTACAAACTAAGGTAGTGACAAATGCTTCAGAATGTGCAATAGGAACTGTATTCTCGCGGTAAATTGAAAGAAGTGAATGACTGACTGCATACATGTCATGATCATTGTTGGAAAATGAATGTAAATGCTTAATTAGAAGCTGGAAAGTATTAGTCTGTAATTCTATGGTAGTTCACTTTCTGCACTGATCATCAATTCTTGACCACATTGTCAGGATCTGATCATCGATTTCCACGCATATACAGATGGTCAGAGTGTCTTCATCTTTGAGGTCAGGTATCTCACACATTCATGCTACCAGAGAGCTGACATGCTTAGACATACTGCTATTGCAGATAGTGTTAGTGATTGCAAAGAGACTTGTGTGATTGCTGTAATTTTGCATGTGACTGCCAATCTTGTTATGTGACAGGGGTTGAAGGCAGAATTGGTGACAGACAATGTATTGGAGAAAGTAAGCGAGTGCTTAAAAAAAAAGCCTTGTCGAACAGAAAGTACATTTCCTGTTCTACAGACTATACAATGAATTTGTATTGTTTGATGACAACTGTATCACACATACAATTTGAACAGTTATTCCAAATGCACAACAGCATTGGGCCTTGCTTCTGAAGGACTTCTGTTATTGTTTAAATGAAAAATATGATCCTATGAAACATAGTGACCAACAATAAATTACCACTCAGAAACTGCCTAGCTTTTACACTAAATGAAAATTCTGTGAAATAGTGTCTCACATCTCTACCACTGAGCTGAAGGTCAACTAAACCATAGCTCCATGTAATATTTGTTAGACAAATGCAAGCAGCCCCAGCAATCAGCATATTTTTCCTGTTGTTCATGATCTACATAACAAATAGTGAGAAATCGCTACAGATAATTCCATCACCACCACTTTGATTATTGGCATTTTAGACAGGTTGCTTACAAAATGGTGTTTGTCTATCACAATAATGGACTGTAGTTGTTTCTGGTCTGTTCACAGAACTCCTAGGAAGCAATGGAATTCACCATCATCTGACAATACAACTAGCAAGCAAATGATAGCACTAAAAGATTCAGCCAGGTGCTAAAGATCAGCCTGAGAGCAAGCATGAGGGACAGGAATGTATTTGAACAATCCATTCATATCGTATGTCACACATATTTTTTCACCCCATGCTCTCTGACTAGAAGAAGACTGGATAAACTTGTTACTGGTCATAGCTTCCACATGCCACTGACCATTGTTAGGTTAGTACTGTGAGAATGTTAGAGCAAAAGCAGATCAAATCGCAAAGTGACAAGATAAAGCAGAAGCGTATTTTGACAAGTGTTAAATGTTAAAAGGAACCACCATTTAAAGTTGGAGATTGCATTTGGATCAGATGGTCAAATCATAATCACATCTCTTTCAGCATGAGAGCAGATTAAATGGTTGCTCAGTATAAACTGTGTTACAAATACATTGCGGATCAGAATGTTTTGAAGACAGCAATTAGGAAGATCCATTTCTTTTTCTGATGATGTTGATCATAAAGGATCGCAACCTCAAATTTGTAAGTCTTTGTGCCATCATCATCAATTTTTGTGTCTCAAAGGCGATTCCTATGTTTAGAGAAAACAGACACTCTGGACTCTAAGTAATGATTTAATATGCATATTTTTATCATTTGTGATGGTTTAATTTCAAAAAAAGTCCTTTGGTTAAAAGGGGGAGAGATTTCTGTTTCATAGTTTTGTGTACAATTGTGTGCCTGTCAAATACTCACTGTACGCTGTCAGCTAGTGTAGTTCGTGAAACTGAAACCAAGCAGAAAGATGAGGTTACAGACGTTTTGAGATATTTGAGTAAAAGCTCATGTTCATACAGAGAATTAGTGAGTGTGGTCTCTGTGTATCTCCGAGGCACAAAACACAATAGCAAGCACAATAAATAATGGTTCACTGTTATGTTCCTGGCAGCTGTGCACAAATATGCTGCAAACCAATCCTTCTTCCCATTCTGATCTCCTCCAGCCTGTTAACAAACTCATCAACAAACATAGAACATAGAACATTACAGCACAGAACAGGCCCTTCGGCCTTCAATGTTGTGCCGACCAATATAAAAAGCAATGCCCCTCCAAACTAAACCATTCCCTTCTCTTCCATATACTTATCAACTAACTCTTAAACGCCACCAAACTTGGCGCATCTACAACTGCTGCAGGCAGGGCATTCCACTCCCGAACCACCCTTTGGGTAAAGAACCTGCCTCTGATATCCGTCCTATAACTATCACCCTTAATTTAAAGCTGTGTCCCCTCGTGCTAGCTTTCTCCATCCTAGGAAAAAGGCTAGCACTGTCCACCCTATCTAAACCTCTAATCATCTTATATGCTTCAATAAGATCCCCTCTTAGCCGCCTCCTTTCTAACGAAAACAACCTCAAATCCTTCAACCTCTCTTCATAGGACCTGCCCTCCATACCCGGCAACATCCTGGGAAACCTCCTCTGTACCCTCTCCAATGCCTCCACATCTTTCTTATAATGCGGGGACCAGAACTGCACACAATACTCCAAGTGCGGCCGCACTAGAGTTTTGTACAGTTGCAACGTGACGTTGCGGCTCCGAAATTCAATCCCCCTACCAATAAAAGCTAAGACTCCGTATGCCTTCTTAACAACCTTATCGACTTGAACGCCTACTTTCAGGGATCTATGCACATACACACCAAGATCCCTCTGTTCATCAACACTATTAAGAATCCTACCATTAGCCCTATACTCTACACATTTATTATTTCTGCCAAAGTGCATTACCTCACACTTTTCCACATTAAACTCCATTTGCCACCTCTCGGCCAGCTCTGCAACTTGTCCAAGTCACTCTGTAAACTATAACACCCCTCTTCACTATCTACCACTCCACCGACTTTAGTGTCATCTGCAAATTTACTAATCAATCCTTCAATACCCTCATCCAGATCATTTATAAAAATTACAAACAGCAGGGGCCCCAAAAACAGACCCCTGAGGTACACCACTTGTCACCGAACTCCAAGATGAATATCTCCCATCAACCACCACCCTCTGTCTTCTATCTGCTAGCCAATTCCTAACCCAATTAGCTAAATCACCTCTATCCCATACATCTGCATTTTCTGCAGAAGTCTTCCATGGGACACCTTATCAAACGCCTTACTAAAGTCCATATATACCACATCAACCGCCTTACCCCCATCCACCTCTTTAGTCACTTTTTCAAAAAACTCAATGAGGTTAGTAAGGCACGACCTACCCTTCACAAAACCAGCAAGTTATTTGGAGGCTTGCGAATTTCCAGCTCCCTCCCTCACTGACGCCATGGGCAACTGAAGTTCCAGCCTGGTGTATAGATTAGCCATGATCTAATGGTTTGATGGAACTGATTTGGTAAATGAATGCTCTATTCCTGTTACAATAAGAATATTTTTATTACCCCTCTCCACTGATTGTGCACTGTATGACATTAAGAAGTTTATGATAGTTAATTAAAAAAAACAATTAAAAAGCTGTATTTGCTTGATTCAACAGATATGCCAGTGCTAGCACACTATGCAGGAACATCGATTCTTTATTGAACGGAAAGTCACAGAGAGAAATCAGGAAGTAAAAATTGCACTTTCAGACTACATAGTGAATTTTAAACCAACGGCATAATGACAATTTCGAATAGACACAGAAATGCTAAAATCATTCAGTTAACAGCTGTGGAGATAGGTGACTATTGCATTTTCAGATGTGGGCTCTTCAAAACTGGACGAATTAGAACATAGAACATAGAACATTACAGCACAGAACAGGCCCTTCGGCCTTCGATGTTGCGCCGACCAATATAAAAAGCAATGACCCTCCAAACTAAACCATTCCCTTCTCTTCCATATACTTATCAACTAACCTCTTAAACGCCACCAAACTTGGCGCATCTACAACTGCTGCAGGCAGGGCATTCCACTCCCGAACCACTCTTTGGGTAAAGAACCTACCTCTGATATCCGTCCTATAACTATCACCCCTTAATTTAAAGCTGTGTCCCCTCGTGCTAGCTTTCTCCATCCTAGGAAAAAGGCTATCACTGTCCACCCTATCTAAACCTCTAATCATCTTATATGTTTCGATTAGGTCCCCTCTTAGCCGCCTCCTTTCTAACGAAAACAACCTCAAATCCCTCAGCCTCTCTTCATAAGACCTGCCCTCCATACCAGGCAACATCCTGGTAAACCTCCTCTGTACCCTCTCCAATGCCTCCACATCTTTCTTATAATGTGGGGACCAGAACTGCACACAATACTCCAAGTGCGGCCGCACTAGAGTTTTGTACAGTTGCAACATGACGTTGCGGCTCCGAAATTCAATCCCCCTACCAATAAAAGCTAAGACTCCATATGCCTTCTTAACAACCTTCTCAACTTGACTGCCTACTTTCAGGGATGAAAGCAGGGATGAAAGAATTGTCGTCCTTTAGATAAATTCTACACAAGAGGGAGCTGATGGATTAACAGCTTTCACAACACACACCCTGACTTACTCTGGCAAAAGCTGGCAATTAGAACTCTTCCTTCTGCCTTCAATTCTGTAGGCCATAACTTCTGAACTCTAGAGTATCGTAATTAGGGGGGACCTAACCAAAGATGTTCTACGGAATTCTCTTCGGACAGTCGTTGTAAAGTCAGCACGGCAATTCCCCAGAAGTGAAAACATCCCTCTAGTCAATTGCCCAATTCTGGAAACCATTTCGTACACTGCTAGCAGGTTTGAGTTGATTCAATTCTACAGAGACAAATGTAGCTCAGCTGGTAAGCTGTTCTCTGTGGGAACTGTCCAAAAGATTTCAGCTCCCAATGGGCAATTCCCTTGTGCCCAGAATCTACCGATAAGTCTCCAACTCTGACTTTGGGAGCGTTCAGATTCACTTATGTGGGTCATAGAATCATAGAACCCCTACAATGCAGAAGGAGGCCATTCAGCCCATCGAGCCTGCACTGACAACAATCTCACCCGACCCTACCCCTAATCCCATGAATTTACCCTGCTAATCCTCCTGACACTAAGGGGTAATTTAGTATGGCCAACCTAATCCGTACATCTTTGAAATGTGGGTGGAAAACAGAGCAGCCAGAGGAAACCCACACAGACACGAGGAAAATGTCAAACACAGACAGTGACCCAACCCAAAATTCAACTGGGGTCTCTGGCGCTGTGTGGCAGCAATGCTAACCACTGTGCCACCGTGTCGTCCTATAGGATAGTTACTTAGAAATGTTAGACAGAAAAAGACCTTGTGTAACACCTGGTGAACCATGTGGCTGAAGACCACTTCCCCCATTTCCCCCTCCATCACCACCCACGATTCACTACTGATCCTCCACAACTCTCCCTGACCCTGTCAATCTCCCCACTTTCCAATTCCTCGACCTTCAGAATTCCCTGACTCACCAAATTTCTTGACCACCTCCCCCCTCCCCCACCCTGAGTGTTCCAACATGCTAAGTCAACTGACTCTAAAATTCCCTTGGCCCTCTGATTCCCCTTGACCTTTCAACTCCCATAACTCACCCCTGGCCCTCTGACTAACCCTGCCCCCCTCTCCTATCAAACCTGGTTGGCAAGCTGTAACTAGTGGGTTACTATTGAATTTGGTCCTCAGGCCCCAAATATTTACAATTATATTAATGATAAGGATAGAATGTGTTATAGCCAAATTTACAGATAACACTAAAATAGATGGGAAAACAAGTTGCACTGCAATGAGGAAATAAGAAATTTGCAACTGTATATTAATAGGTTAGGTGGTTGGCCAGAATTGGCAGGTAAAGGGATGGATAAGTGTCATATTATTCATTTCAGTTGGGAAAAAAAGGTAATTTATTATCTAAATGGTGAGAAACTTCAGAGTGTTTCAAAGCAAAGGGATCTGGGTGTCCACCTGCATGAATTGCAAAAAATGTAGATCTGAGTTGATTCAGTTCCACAGAGGCAAATGTAGCTCAAGTGGTAAACTGTTTTCTGTTGGATACCTTTTCCTGCAGGTAGTATGTAAGTACAGCAGGAAATAAGGAAGGCAAATGGAATCTTCCTCCGATCCCCAGACCCTTCAATTCATCCTGACACTCTAAGTTCCCCTGGTGGTCATTGGTGGTCATGTGGTTCTAGCTGTTGCGCTCCTGCGCCATATTGGTGGGGTTCTTCACAATATCCTCAGCCAATGTTTAGGAAATATCTTTTCGTCTTCTACAAGTTAGGCCTTAAATCTGGAATGAAAAGATCCACAACGCTGGACTGCTGCAGTATAAAAACATCATGAAAGCACTAGAAAACTGGCACACATCTACACAAATCTCTTCTTGTGGTTGCATAAGTGATACATTAGTGGGACGGAATTCCTTTTATAAAAATTCTTAGTGGATCTGGTAGCGTTTGGATTGTCTGTGCTGTCAATGGCAGCCAAAGAGGCTACTGGGGATATTTGTTCATTCTGGCTATTTTCACTGCGGGGAAAGTTTTCATAAATTGGTGCCCTGGTAAATAAATCATTCATGGCCTAACATATATATTTATGGACAACTAATCCTTGCGATGTTTCCAGTGGTACACCAGAGGGAGGTAGAGGCAAGGAAATTGAGGGGCAGTGATGCCTTTCACAGTGAAGAGCAGCCTTCTTGCCTTCAATCAACCACACAAACTCAAACAGACCATTGTCTGCAGCAAACTACCCAGCCTTCAGGAGAACAGTGACCACGACAGCACACAACCCTGCCACAGCAACGTCTGCAAGACATGCTGGATCAACATGGATGCCATCATCTCACATGAGAATACAATCCATCAGGTACTCGGTACATTGCCTTGCAACTCAGCTAACTTTGTCTACCTGCACAAAGGTAATTAGCGAGACCATGCAGATGCTACAACAACTAATGAATGAACACTGCTCGACAATCACCCAGCAGGGTCAGGGAACACTTCGGCAGTCACGGGCATTCAGCCTCTGATCTTCAGTAAGCGTACTCCAAGGCAGCCTTCATGACACATGAGAACACAGAATCTCTGAGCAAAAATTGATAGCCAAGTTCCACACTCGAGGACCAGGATCTTTGGTTCATGTCACAACTTGCCTGGGCTTGCAAAATCTCACTAACTGTCCTGGCTGGAGACAATTCACATTTCTTTACCCTATACTTAACCTGCTTTCCACTCACATTGTCTGTACCTGATTACTTGTAAAGACTCGCATTCCAACCATTATCTTGTAAGTTGAATTTGTATTCGTACATACCCTGTTTGTGAATAGAACTCTTCATTCATCTGAAGAATGAGCGACACTCCGAAAGCTTCTGCTACCAAAGTGCTACCAGATAACCTGTTGGACTTTAATCTGGTGTTGTGAGACTTCTTACTGTGCTTACCCCAGTCCAACGCTGGCATCTCCACATCATGACAGATTATAGAATCAGAGAGGGGTAAGTTCATACAAAGATCAAAAGCAAAGATGAAAATTTTATATTTGAGATGTTGCTTAACTAGGAGTCAAATAGGTGAACAGAACTTTCTGCAAGTTAGGCCGTAAGTAGCAGAGTTTTCAATGGCTTCAGGCTTATAGAGGATAGGCTGGGAAGGAGTATGTTAGAATAATTAAGTCAAGAGGTAACAGTGACATGGATCAGCAGAGCCAGACAATGTTAGGAAAGTGGAAATAGTTGGCCTTAGTGATGGTGCAGATATGAGATCAATAGATCATCGGAGACCAAGTTGCTGAATGTATTTAAAATGGAAATAGATTTCTTGTCTCTAAAAGTATCCAGGGGAAGAGCATTGGAGTATAGCATTGAGATAGAGGGTCAGCCATGATCAAACTGTATGGCAGAACAGGATTGAAGGCCAAATGACCCACTCTTGCTCCCATTGTTTCTATGTTTCTATATCAGAATCATATTTGATATCTAGATTATGAACTGGTTCAGACAGATTTCAGGGAGAGATGGAGTCGATGGTTAGAAATTGGAGTTTCTGATAGGAACTAAAGGCAATGGCTTCAATCTTTTCAATATCTGATTGGAGGAAAGTTCTTCTTATCTGGTACCAAATATTTGACAAGCAGTCTGATAGTTAAGAGTCGGTGATGGGGTCGGGAGAGCTAGTGGTGAGGTAGAGGAGGTATTTATCAGTGTACATGTGGAAACTGATCACAAGGCCAGAAGAAAAAGAGCGTAGGTCGTGCCTTACTAACCTCATTGAGTTTTTTGAAAAAGTGACTAAAGAGGTGGATGGGGGTAAGGCGGTTGATGTGGTATATATGGACTTTAGTAAGGCGTTTGATAAGGTGGCCCATGGAAGACTTCTGCAGAAAATGCAGATGTATGGGATAGAGGGTGATTTAGCTAATTGGGTTAGGAATTGGCTAGCAGATAGAAGACAGAGGGTGGTGGTTGATGGGAGATATTCATCGTGGAGTTCGGTGACAAGTGGTGTACCTCAGGGGTCTGTTTTGGGGCCCCTGCTGTTTGTAATTTTTATAAATGATCTGGATGAGGGTATTGAAGGATGGATTAGTAAATTTGCAGATGACACTAAAGTCGGTGGAGTGGTAGATAGTGAAGAGGGGTGTTATAGTTTGCAGAGGGACTTGGACAAGTTGCAGAGCTGGGCCGAGAGGTGGCAAATGGAGTTTAATGTGGAAAAGTGTGAGGTAATGCACTATGGCAGAAATAATAAATGTGTAGAGTATAGGGCAAATGGTAGGATTCTTAGTAGTCTAGATGAACAGAGGGATCTTGGTGTGTATGTGCATAGATCCCTGAAAGTAGGCAGTCAAGTCGAGAAGGTTGTTAAGAAGGCATATGGAGTCTTAGCTTTTATTGGTAGGGGGATTGAATTTCGGAGCCGCAACGTCATGTTGCAACTGTACAAAACTCTAGTGCGGCCGCACTTGGAGTATTGTGTGCAGTTCTGGTCCCCACATTATAAGAAAGATGTGGAGGCATTGGAGAGGGTACAGAGGAGGTTTACCAGGATGTTGCCTGGTATGGAGGGCAGGTCTTATGAGGAGAGGCTGAGG
This sequence comes from Sphyrna mokarran, assembly GCA_024679065.1. NCBI lineage: Eukaryota > Metazoa > Chordata > Chondrichthyes > Carcharhiniformes > Carcharhinidae > Sphyrna > Sphyrna mokarran. The sequence goes on along the minus strand of JAGIQG010000001.1, from coordinate 102,336,699 downwards.
GATTTGAGGTTGTTTTCGTTAGAAAGGAGGAGGCTAAGAGGGGACCTGATCGAAACATATAAGATGATTAGAGGTTTAGATAGGGTGGACAGTGATAGCCTTTTTCCTAGGATGGAAAAAGCTAGCACGAGGGGACACAGCTTTAAATTAAGGGGTGATAGTTATAGGACGGATATCAGAGGTAGGTTCTTTACCCAAGGGTGGTTCGGGAGTGGAATGCCCTGCCTGCAGCAGTTGTAGATGCGCCAAGTTTGGTGGCGTTTAAGAGGTTAGTTGATAAGTATATGGAAGAGAAGGGAATGGTTTAGTTTGGAGGGGCATTGCTTTTTATATTGGTCGGCGCAACATCGAAGGCCGAAGGGCCTGTTCTGTGCTGTAATGTTCTATGTTCTATGTTCTATGTTCCATGTAAGTAGCTCATTTGGTCCATCAAGCCTGCTGTGCCATTCAACAAGATCACAACTGATCTGATATGACAATCCTCAACTCCACTTTCCAGCCTGATCCCCATACCCCTTGATTCCCTTACTGATTGAAAATCTGTCTATCTCAGGTTTGACTATTCTTAATGACCCAGCCTCTACAGCCCTCTGCGGTAACAAATTCCACTGATTCATTATTTTGTGAGAAAAAAAAATTCCCTCTTCTCTATCTTAAATGGGCAGCCCCTTTCTCTGAGATTATGCACTCTGTCCTATTCTTCCACTCATCATCTACCCTGCCAATCCCCCTAAGAATCCTATATGTCTCAATAAGGTCATCTCTCTTCTAAACCCTAATGATTACAAGACCAACCTACTTAGCCTCTCCTCATAAACAAATCCCTCTATATCTGGATCAACCGAATGAACATTCTCTGGACTGGCTCCAAGCCGGCAGATCTTTTCTTAGATAAGGAAATCAGATTTGTTGACAATATTCCAGATATGGTCTAACTAGTGCCTTTAAAGATTTAGCAAAACTTCCTTATTTTTATTATCCATTCCCTTTGAAATAAAGGCCAAAATTCCATTGCCTTCCCTTTTATATGCTGAACTTTCATTCTAGCTTTTTTGTGATTGATGCATAAGGATCCCCAAAATCCCCCTGTTTTGCAGCTTTCTGCAGTCTTTCTCCATTTAAATAATATTCAGCTCCTTTGTTTTTCCTACCAAAGTGATAACTTCACATTTTCCTACATTATGCTACAGCTGTTATGTTTTTGCCCACTCACTTAACTTGTCTATATCCCTCTGAAGACTCTTAGGGCCTAATTTTACCACTTGTGCCTGTTTTCAGGCCTGAAAACGTGGTAAAGTCGGGTGTAAGGCAGGTAGCGTGATTCATGCCCGCCTCTGCAAAAGCCCTTTACAAAAGCCTGAAAATAACCATGATTGGGATCGCGCCTGATAACATTTGAATCCATTTACATTGACTTAATGGGCTGCATGCCCAACTTTACTGGTAATTCCCCCTTTGCCATCATGTTTGTCCACCCAGAATCAGTGTGAAATAGACATACTTCATGTAAGTCTAATTCGGGCACTCCGGTTAGTGAGGAAGTAAGTGCCCAACGTCCAATGGCTTTCTGCTTGATATCGGTGTGCGGAGGGAAGGGGGGTTCTGCTACCACTCTCTCTGAGATCAGTGGAGGGGAAGGGTGGTCCCATGCCTCTCTGCCTGAGATCAGTGGGGGGGGGGGGTGGTGCTGAGATCAGTTGGGGGGGGGGGGGGCTACAAATTCATCTGGGTGGCAGAGGGTGAGGGGAATAAGTAATGTTATGGGGCTGGGGCAATCTCTGTGGAGGCCAGGAGGTGGCATTATCTAGCCCAGGAGTGATGTGGTAGAGGAGCAGCATTCCATCTTTTTTTCTGCACACATGCTGTTGGAGGCATTGATCAGAGGCCCCACCCACAGGCCTGAGCATGATTCAAAATCACTGGTATTTTTGCAGATAGAGTGTGTATGGGGGCACCCGAGAACGGGTCCAAAATTTGGATCTGAAATACTCCAAGTCTGCTTGGAGTTAACTTAGAATTAAAATGGTAAAATAATTCACAAACTGAGCAAAAGTACAATCATTTCCCTTTTAAAATAATCGTGACCCCATCATTGTTCCCAACTTGCTGCCAGTACTCTTCTTTGAGTGGATAGAAATACAGCCTCTTTTCATTTACAGGCTTCAAGTTTAATTAAGTGTAAAATTTGAGACGTTAAGCAGCTTCTAAAAAGTGAAAAGAGACTCTTCCATATAATCCTCTCCGCAGCTTTATTTCTAAAAAAAAGGAGCAATGTCCAACTTTCCAAGAAATCTTTATCAGACTCAATGAAATGTTAGTAAGCTTCATATTCATTGATACAACACTCCTGGGAGCATAATGGTGCAATTTTTTTTATTCGTTCTTGGGATATTGCTTATCCCTGAGGGCATTTAAGAGTCAACCATGTTACTGTGGATTTGGAGTTGCATGTAGACCAGACCAAATCAGGTATAAATGGCCAATTTATTAAGATATTAGTGAAGATGGGTTTTTATGATAAGTGACTGTGGTTTGGTGGTCATCATTAGACATTTAATTCCAGATTTTTATTGAATTCAAACTTCACCATCTGCCATGGTGCATTTGAACCTAGATCCCTAGAATATTACTCTGGGTTACAGAATCAGTAACAGTACCACTATGCCATTGCCCCCCATGAATATACTTTCTGCCTTGCCACGAGGGCAGATTATTTAAATATTCTTTCCAAACACTGACATGGCTAATGTTTTCTTTATATTTTTCAATAATTTGTGAAATTTAAATATTTAACTTGCAGCAGGGAAATGTTCTTCCTTTTGTTTTGTCCTGGATTGTTCCACATTCCCTCTTGTGGTATAAAACTCAGAAACATCACCTTAGGGAGGCAGCACCACATTGGAGGTTACAAGTCTGGAATGTAATAAACTCAAGTGTGTGCAGATTGAAGTCACTTCGTATTTTGTACATTTCCAGAAATGCAGAAAATTCATTTAAGCACATTCCATGATACAGTATTGACTGTTCATGATAAAGCTTGACGGGATTAAAATCCCTCTGTTATCTAAGCTAAAATATATGTGCAGTTATAAATGGTGGCACAGTGGCACTGCTGTCTCACAACACCAAGGACCCAGGTTCAATTCCAGTCTTGGGTGACTGTGGTATTTGCACGCTCTTTATGTCTGCATAGGTTTCTTCAGAGTGCTCCTTAGTGCCCCAGGATTCAGTGGGGTAAATATGTAGGGTTATAGGATTAGGGTATGGGTGGGATGCTCTGATTGTAAGTGCAGATTTGATGGATTGAATGGCTTACTTCTGCACTGTAGGGATTCGATGTTACAATCTTTTAAATGCTGGAACTATTCAAGTCAGAGAGGAGAAGATAACTCTCGTACTCTCAGTTTCGATATTGCCCCTGACCTTACAATTAGCAGCAAGGCTGGTGCTCACTGCTCACCGCTATGAAAACTATGGCCTCATCTTTTTGTGTTGGAGTTTTAGGGAGATCCTATCCTGGCTGAAGTATATGGCCATCACCGAAGGCAGCCACAATGGCCAGTGAGAAGATGCAGAAGTGCCGGCTGCAACACAAACAATGTCCCATTCGGTCCAGCAGGCGTGCAGGGTTATGATGATGTTTTTTTTAAAGTCCTTAAGAGTTTTAAAAACTATTTTTAATTGTTCAAAGTTTTTAAATTACTTTTTTGAGTTTGTATAACTTTTAGTTTGATAGGAGTAAATATGTAAAAAACTTGGTGAAATAAAAAAGCACAAATATTTGGCAACAAATCTCTTTAGTGTATTGTTTCTTTTATTATTTGTTTATCTAATGGATTAGAAGTGGTTGCAGATGTTTCCAAACGCATTAAGATTCTGTGCATTGATTTTTTTTTTAATTACAGAAGAGAAAGTGGAGAAAATTGTTTGCAATTGAGGTGCTGGTGATTTGGGCTGTAAGGGCTGGGAGGGAGTGATGGCTTAGGGATGTAAGGTGGAGGTTGTAGGGTTTGAAGGTGAGATATTGAGTGAAGGGTAAGAGGGTGCATGGGAGCTGCAAAGAGTGCAGGGCATGGTTTGAGGATGGTTCTTAGGATGGGTGGCATGTTAAGGTGATGAGTGGAGTGTTAATTATTCAGCAGGATTACTTTTACACACACTTTTACATACAGTCCCAATACAGAATCACTAATGTCCTTTGGGGAAGGAAACATGCCGTCCTTACCTGGTTGGGCCTACATGTGACTCCAGAGCCACAGCAATGTGGTTGACTCTCAACTGCCCTCCATGGGCAACTAGGCATATGCAATAAATGCTGGCCAGCCAGTGATGCCCATGTCCCATAAATGAATAAAAAAAGATTCTGCTATTAATCACTTTTAATGTCTGTTGATTAACAGAAAGAATATTCAGGAGTAAATTTCTGGGCAAGTTCAGAACATGCTGACCATATTCTACAATTATGGGATCAGGGTCAGAAAGCATCCACTCTGTATTCTGTACAATGTACTTCTCTACACATCCAAAATTGTAATTCCTGGGTAAGTTCTGTGCAACTCCGTGCTTCTGGACTTCCTCTGGATCCTTACATGCAACATCGTTGAATGTTTCAAATCTTTCTGCAAATGTAATTGGAATACCTGGGCCAATAATCCTTAAATTTGGGTTTCCACATTCCAAAACTATGATTATTATTCTCACTGACAAGCTGTCATAGCTCTGGGTCATTTTGAATCATTAATAAGTTATTGATCAAAGAAAAAAATACAATTTTAATCTATGGTGAAATCTATGATTTATTGATGAGGAAAAAAATATACATTTAAAACTTACTTACAGTCCTCAGTACCCACTTGGAACATTAAGGGAGCCCTCCAGGTCACAGCACAGAGGAATACTTCGTGAACAGGACAAAGACATTCCCCATGCCTCCTGATAACATGTCCTAAGAGGGCACTGGTGACCATGGAGTTCCATTGGATTGTCCATGATTACATTTGGCAAAGTACCGCAGAGGTTTGCTGTTGCCTTCTGCAGTATGGCTGATGAAGAAACTTTCCCGCTCTTACCACAAGCCATCAGATGTAATGAAGAATTTCCAGGCTGATATCTGTTTGCCCATCAATATCTGAAAGTATTTTCCATAGCAATCAAGTCCTGAAGTGAGGGATCAACCACTAGTCCAGAGGTATAGGGACACTGCCACAAGATTGGCTGGCAAAAATGTAAACCAAATAAGAAATAAAAAAGAAAACATTGGAGCAAGGTTGTGCCAAACATGACAAGAATATCAGCATTTGGCAATTGGCTACTCAGCAAACAAATATTGAATGGTTCTGTAAAGTTTTAGGTCCCTCACTTATAAATGCTAGAGGCCCAAGAACTGTTGGGAGTAGACAGCCCTGATGCTTGATAAAATGGCCTGATCCAGTATCAGGTAAGATGTCTCCCAGGAATGCTTGGAGAACAGGATATGGAGCCTGCTCTTTGGTAATCTATTGGAATGGGGCTCCAAGCCTTTCTTAATGAATCAAATCAGTGTGTTTAGTATTAGACAGAATTGAAAAAACTCAACCCATAAACTATCAACTATTGTGGATACGCCAGCATTCCATGGAAGTCTTGTCTTATTCAAAACATTTTTATACATCAGTAAAGTTGGTTGTCATTATCTTTAAATGCTATTTAAGTACATAAAGCACTTTGACAATTCATTTATAATTTGCTCAATGCTCAATAAAAATATACATTTAAACAAATTTGATGGAATTAAGATCAACACAGACCTTGAAAGTGGTTTGACCTAGATTGGAACCCAATCCTTACACACGCTTAACAGGCATTCATCTACAGAAATACACATTACAAACTTACGTCTTTTAACCTAACAACCACAGTTTCAACCTTCAAAATAGTGATGTCACGATGTCACCCAGTCTTACCAGCTGATCTGATGATCTGTTTATGAACACACAAATCCATTCAACATAATTTTGTGTCGGTCATCAAAAGATATGTTCAGCTGCAAGAGGGGCTTAAAAGCAGCTTTATTTAAAATTTCAGACACCCAGTTAATAGGTAAGGTATTTTTGAACAAGTTCTGCTGTTCAAGATCGCTGGAACTACTTTGTAGTATTTTTGGGAGTAATGTGATAGGTTCATAGATTTGGCAAAGAGAGTTGCTGCATCATTGAGAGAGCAGAGAATTTGTTATGTTCATACAAAGATGGCAATAGGTACATGAGCTGAAGTTGCAGCGCCCCTGAGTCTGCAATAAACAGGGTTAAGCTTTTTCCTAGGATGGACTCGAATAGCACGAGGGGTCATGGGCTTAGGGTGAGGGGGGTAAGGTATAATTTGGATGCTAGAGGGAGTTTTTTCACACAGAGGGTGGTGGGGGTATGGAATGCGCTGCCAAGTAAAGTGGTGGAGGCAGGTACTCTGGAGTTATTTAAGAAATACTTAGATGGGCACATGAACAGAATGGGAATGGAGGGGTATAGAAAACTGATTTAAACTAGGGATCATGAGCCTTGGGAGCTCCTAGGAAGTGTGTAAATAGATGATGATATTGATGTACTTGTTTTTATCCTACAGGTGCTTTGGTCCACCTTGTTGTCTAACAAGGGGCAAACACACGATGGGTCGTGAGAGGACTGCTCTTGGATTTTTTTCGAGAGTATCCTAATGCTTCACGTCGTTAGTGTACGCTTGACCTGGACCATTTGATGGGCAACATGACAGCTCAGTGACTATCGCTGTGCTGTGCAGATACATGGATTTGGGCCTGTGTCTGTGGGAGTTTGCGCATTCTCCCTGTGCTTGCGTGGGTTTTCTCCGGGTGCTCCGGTTTCCTCCCACATCCCAAAGATGTGCTCTTAGGCTAATTGGCAAAACAAATTCTCCCTAAATTGTCTCAAATTTGGTTTTTAATCCATAGACCTATAAACATAGTGTAGAGATGCAGCGTTGGACTGGGGTAAACTCAGTAAGAGATCTGACAACACCAATTTTAAATCCAACTGATTTATTTGATAGTAAACCTGCTAGCTTTCGGCTTTTGTGCCTTTGTCAGGCGAATGAAGGCACAAAGGCCGAAAGCTAGCAGGTTCACTATCAAATAAATCGGTTGAATTTAAAATTGGTGTTGTCAGATCTCTATAAACATAAACAGGGATCATGGGTAGAGGCGGGAACATCGGGGTGGCGGCGCGGGCTCATTGGGCTGAACGGCCTGTTTCCCGTGCTGTTTTGTTCTTTGTTCTTTGTTCTATACTGGCGGTGGTGGGGGGGCGAAGGGAGGTGCAGGATGGCAAGGAAGGATAGGCTATGGTCAGCTATTAGGCTAGTCAATGCAATGCAACAACACAGAGTGCATCCTCATCATTTTCCTAAATTCCACACTGTTGATGTTCTTGTCTAGGTCTCTGTAATCAAAGTCATCTGCAACTTCATCCTCCAGTGAGTTGACACATAAACTATCCTTTCTTAATCTGGTAGCAGCCCATTTATGTCTGGTCACTGACAACATGCATATCTTGACCCTTTATTGGCCTCCAACATATCTGAGTTGGCTGCTATGAGTGTCAGATCAAATAATGGGGTGAGTATGTAATAAATTAGTGCAACCCTGTGGCCCTCTCTCTCTCTCTCTCTCTCTCTAGTGTGTTACAACTTGTGTATGAAAGTGGAAAAGCAGAAAGGAGAAGCTTAGGATGAGAGAAAGGCAGCTGTAGCAGAAAACGAGAGGTCCTTGGTCCCACCATCAGCAGCTTGTTAATCATGTTGGATGGAAGGATGAGGGAGAGCTGGGTGCTGGGATGGGCTAAAAAGTAGGAAGGTAACATCCTCCACAATATTCTCAGTGATGCTGGCTGTTTTGAGCGCTGGCACAGCCGACCTCATGATTCTGAGCACCAGCTCCAATGAGGGGTCAGGAAATATAGTCCTCTTTGTCTCCCTGTAATTCTGCTGTGCTGATTCCTGTCTGAGGTATATGGAGGCTTTGAGAAATGGGTGTGTGGTTGCTGGATGAGTGATGGAGATGTGATATATATATATATTATAGGATTATTGAATGCCTACAGTACAGAAAAAAGTCATTCAGCCCATTGAGTCTGTACCAAAATAGCATTTCACCCAGGCCCAGCTTCCATCCTATTCCATGTATTTACCCCATTAATCCCCCTAACCTGCACATCTTGGGACACTAAAGGACAATTTAGCGTGGCCACTGCACCTAACCTGCACACCTTTGGATTGTGGAAGGTAATCACAGTAAGAAGTCTCAGAACACCAGGTTAAAGTAACCTGGAGGTAACCAGAGCACTCAGAGGAAAACCACACAGACATGGGGAGAACTCCACACCCAAGGCCCAAATTGAATCCTAATCCCTGGCACTGTGGAGCAGCAGAGTAATCACTGTGTCACCGTGCTATCTCGAGGAACATGAAAAAATAGTGGGAAGGAGCTATCATATGACCGCACACCTGATTTTACAAGTGCCCAATATGTTGGAAGATTTGCTGTATATTAACTCATTCAAGAATGTAGCCACTCTTGAATTTCTTGTAATTTCTTGTGACTCCCATGTATTGTGACCTACATGATGCAGGCATGCACAATTTTAATTTAATTTGATTTGATTTGATTTGATTTAATATTGACAAATGTATAACCATACAGTGAAAATTATTGGTTCTTGTGTGCTATACAGACAAAGCATACTGTTCATAAAGAAGGAAACAAAATAGTGCAGAATGTAGCATCACAGTCATAGCTAGGATGTAGAGAAAGATTAACCTAATGCGATGTAAATCCATTCAGAAGTCTGACGGCAGCAGGGAAGAAGCTGTTCTTGAGTCGGTTGGCATGTGACCCTAGACTTTTGTATCTTTTTCCTGAAGGAAGAAGGTTGAAGATAGAATGTCTGGGGGGATTTGCTTCTTTGGCATGGGGTCTTCTGCACGTACTAATGAAGTCATAATTTCATCATATGAAAAGTTAAGGTGAACTCCTGCACTGAGGCAAAGTCTCAGGCAAGGGTCAAGAGCTTCAAGTTTTTAGATGCCTAGATCGCCAACACCTGTCCTAGACATCCCCTCTCCCCCCCACCGTCTGATGCTGACATAATAATTAAGAAAGCCACCAATGCCTCTCCTTTCTCAGAAGACTAAGGAAATTTAGCATGTCAGCTACAATTCTCACCAATTTTTACAGATACACTACAGAAAGCATTCTTTCTGGTTGTACCATAGCTTGGTATGGCTCCTGCTCTGCTCAAGATCACAAGGAGCTACAAAAGGTCATGAATGTAGCACAATCCATCACGCAAACCAGCCTCTCATCCATTGACTCTGTCTACACTTCCTGCTGCCTCGGCAAAACAGCCAGCATAATTAGGGACCCAACATAAATAAATACATGACACTAGCCCTCCCTAGACTGCCGAAATTATCATACACTTAGGTGTAAATAAATACATGACATTATGCCTTCCTACTTTGTCCCTGTTGATGTTCTCCTTTATACTTCCTGAAGTCGATGATAATCACCTTCGTTTTGTTGACCTTGAGGGAGAGAATTAACCAGATTCTCTATCTCATTTCTGTACTCTGTCTCGTCATTGTTTGAAATCCAACCCACTACATGGTGCCATCAACAATTCTGAAAATCAAATTGGAGGGGAATTAGGCCACACAGTCATACGCATGTACAGAGTATAGTAGGGGGCTGAGAACACAGTCTTGTTGTGTTGAGGATGATTGTGGAGGTGTTGTTGTCTATCCTTGCTGATTGTGGTCTGTGAATTAGGAAGTTCAGGATCCAGTTGCAGAGGGAGATGTGAGGCCCAAGCCATGGAGTTTGGAGATGAGTTTCATGGAATAATAATGTTGAAGGCTGAGCTGTAGTCAATAAATAGGAGTCTGACATAGGTGTCCTTGTTATCCAGGGGTTCCATGGTTGAGGGAAATGGTAGAGGGAGGGGCAGGGAAATGGTGTCTGCTGTAGACCTGTTGTGGCAGTAGCAAATTGAAGCAGATCCAGGTAGTCAGGGAGGCTGGAATTGATTTGTGCCATGTCCAGCCTTTTAAAACACTTCATAATGATGGATGTTGCTTATTTAGCTGCTTGGTTTTCCTTAGGTACTGGGATGATTGTCGTTTTCTTGAAGCAGATAGGGACCTCAGATTATTGTAAAGAGAATATCCCTGCCAGTTAATCCTTGCAGGATCTGAATGCTCATTCAGGTACCCCATCCGGGCCAGTCACCTTACATGGTTTGACCTTCAAGAAGGTGCTCTGACATCGACAGTGGTGACCCAAGGTTCATCCAAGTTCTCTAGGGTGGAGGGCATGTTCTCGCTGACCTCTTGCCCAAAATGGGCATAGAATACATTGAATTCATCGGGGAAGGGTGCGTTGGAGCCGGCAATTTTACATGCATTCATCTTGTAGCCTGTAGTGTTGTAGACCTTGCCATAGTCAACAGGGTTCAGTATGACTAGTATGACAGTACTAGCTTAGTCTAGTACTGTCTTTTGGCATCTTTGATGGTTTCCTTAGATTGTATCTGGCTTTCTTGTATAAGTCAGTGTCACCTGACTTGAACGCTTCAGACCTGGACTTCAGCAAGTAGTGGCTATTCCTGCTCATCCATGGTTTCTGGTTGGAGAACAGACAGATTTGTGTCTTTGGCACACAGTTTTCTACACACCTACTAATGAAGTCATGGTTTCATCAGATGAAAACTTAAGGTGAACTCCTGCACTGAGGCAAAGTTTCATTGTTGTGGGGCTCTGTTGCATTCAGTTGAAACTGCCATCTTGAGAGGGTATCACATACCTAAGGGCATAATGATTTCAGGAGTCTAGGGAGGGATAGTGTCACATATTTATTTATATAAAATGCAACCTGAATCCCTGCTGAGTCCTGGTACTCAGTTCCAGATTGCTGCCATTACATCGCAACAGATGTTAGTCCCTCAAGACAGTGCATTCAATCAAAATGGCAAGAACAGTGGAAACCATATTGCATTAACATTGCAAGGAACATTTTGACGACAGATGGAAACATTATGGCCGGGTGATTTAGCAAAATGAAAACGTGATTTATGTCTTTTTTGGACTAAAAATACATGCTTTACAAATGAAAACTTGAAAATCAGCCGCAATATGTCAGTTTTTTGTGTGTATTTTGTAGTAGTGGGATCTTGGCAATATTGCTGATATATATTTACAATTGCCATATTTTTGTGGTTAGGAAAGTACACACAGGACAATTTTTGGGCAGTGATGCTATGGGTATGATGCATAATGTGTTTTGCAGATGCAAAACAGCCATTTCAGAAACAAACATAACAAACAGTTCATATACTCAACACACTAGGGATATAAGAGGTGCTGTTATCAGGACCATAGGTGCTCATGGTACATGTTAATACTATTTAAAAAGTTCATTTTGACATGTAACTGACTGTCCATCCTCATTAATGGAGCTTTTGGTGAAGTTGGGGGCAGCACAATGGCACAGTTGTTAGCACTGCTGCCTTACAACTCCATGGGCACTGTCTTTGTGGAGTTTGCACATTTTCCCCATGTCTATGTGGGTTTCCTCTGTATGCTTCGGTTTCCTCCCACAATCCGAAAGATGTGCGCTTTAGGTTGATTGGCCATGCTAAATTGTTCCTTAGTCCCAGCAGAGTAAATACGTAGGGTTATGGGATAGGATCTGAGTGAGATTATTATTTGTGCAGGCGATTCTATGATTACGCGATTCCAAGTTAGGCTTTCCCAGCTCATGGTTCACAAGCAAATCATGGCAATAACAGTTCGGAAGGAATCTACAGGAACCTGAATTAAAGTGTGTGTCCACGCCACACAGTCAATTGCTGGTTTATCTTTAGACATTTTTGGGGATATTTTCTGCATTCGACAACTGAATTCAAAATTTTCTGAATGTTTTATTTTCCTTGATTGCTTTTCTGTGCCATGAAACCAGTTTGATTCCGGTCTTGGCTGCTCCAGTCAGTCTGTGATGTGGATTGTAGATGAAGGGGAGGACTCAATGAGAATGATGATAGCAGGAAGCCCTGAGGAGAGGGAGGAAGAGTCCAGGAAGCAATACCCACTGTGAATCTTCAGGCATTTATGCAATATCCCTATTTCATTCAGCAGTATTCATTTCCCCAACGAGCCTGTCATGGTGGACTGCTTCCAGCCTCCAATAATGAAATCAGCAACATCCATGCATTTAATAAGAACATAAGAACTAGGAGTAGGAATTGGCCATCTAGCCCCTCGAGCCTGCTGTGCCTTTCAATTAGATCATGGCTGATCTTTTTGTGGACTTAGTTCCACTCACCCGTCCACTCACCCCTTAATTCCTTTACTGTTCAAAAATCTATCAATCTTTGCCTTAAAAACATTCGATGAGATCGCCCCAACTGTTTCACTGGGGAGGGAATTCCACAAATTCACAATCCTTTGGGTGAAGAAGTTCCTCCTCAACTCAGTCCTAAATTTGCTCCCCCTTATTTTGAGGCCGTGCCATCTATTCTAATTTTACCTGCCAATGGAAACGACCTTCCTGCTTCTAACTGATCTATTCCCTTCATAATTTTATACGTTTCTATAAGATCGCCCCTCACTCTTCTAAATTTCAGTGTGTATAGTTTCAGTCTATTCAGTCTCTCCTCATAAGCCAACTCTCTCAACTCCAGAATCAACCTAGTGAATCTCCTCCAGAGCCAGTATATCCTTTCTCAACTAAGGAGACCAAAACTGTACATAGTACTCCAGATGAGGCCTCACCAGCATCTTATACAGCTGCAACATAACCTCCCAGTTTTTAAACTTCATCCCTCTAGCAATGAAGGATAAAATTCCATTTACCTCTTTAATTACCTGCTGCACCCACAAACCAACTTTTTGTGATTCTTGCACATGGACACCCAGGTCCCTCTCAACAGCAGCATGATGCAGTTTTTTTTACCATTTAAATAGTAGTCCATTTTGCTGTTATTGCTACCAAAATGGATGACCTCACATTTATCAACACAGTGCTCTATCTGCCAAACCCTTGCCCATTCACATAAACTATCGACATCCCTCTGAAGACTTTCAGTGTCCTCTGCACATTTTGCTCTACCGCTCATCTATGAGTTTTGACACCGTACATTTGGTCCCCATTCCAGATCATTTATATAAATTGTAAACAATTGCGATCCCAACACTGATCCCTGAAGTACACCACTGGTCACTGATCGCCAACCACAAAAACACCTATTTACCTCTTTGCTTTCTGTTAGTTAACCAATCCTCTATCCATGCTAATACATTACCCATAACACCTTCCACCTTTTATCATATGCAGCAGCCTTTTGTGCAGCATCTTCTGGAAATCCAGATGCAACACAATCACCAGTTCCCCATTGTCCACCACGCTCATAATGTCCTCAAAGAATTTTAGTAAATTAGTTAAATCTGACTTGCTTTTCAAGAACCCACACATCTTCCCAATGGGACAATTTCTATCCAGATGTCTTGCTATTTCTTCCTTGATGATAGATTCACAAACATTTCCCATGACAGAAGTTAAACTAACCAGCCTATATTTATCCGCCTTTTGTCTACCTCCTTTTTTAGACAGTCATATTTGCTGTTTTTTCAACTGGCTGGAAGCACCCCAGAGTCCAACGAAGTTTGGTAAATTGCCAGTAGTGCATTTGCTTTTTCTCCTGCCATCTCTTATAGTACCCTGGGATGCATTCCATCAGGGCCAGGGAACTTGTCTACCTTTAGCCCCATTAACTTGCCTAACACTACCTCTTCAGTGATAATGATCATTTTTAGGTTCTCATCTGCCATAGCCTTCTTGTCATCAATTTTTGACATATTATTTGTGTCTTCCACTGTGAAGACTGACACAAAATGCCTGTTCAATGCCTCGGCCATTTCCTGATTTCCCTTTATTAAATCCCTCTTCTCATCCTCGAAAGGACCAATGTTTACCTTAGCCACTTTTTTCATTTTATATATTTGTAGAAATATTTGCTATCTGCTTTTATATTCTGAGCTAGTTTACTCTTATAATCCATCTTACTTTTCTCTGAAGCTTTTTCCATGGCTTTCCGCTGACATTTGAAGATTTCCCAATCCTCTAGTTTCCCACTAATCTTTGCCACTTTGTATGTACTTCCTTTCAATTTAAATCCCTTCTTTATTTTTTTTTAGATATCAATGGCTGATTATCTCTTTTCCTACATTCCTTTCTTCTCACTGGTATAACTTTTGTTGACCATCGTGAAAAATCACTTTGCAAGTTCTTCACTGTTCCTCAATTGTCCCACTATAAAGTTTTTGCTCCCAGTCTACTTTGGCTGCATCACTGAGCAGCTCTGCTCCAAGAAGAATACTTGCATCTCTTAGCCCATGGGTGAAGTGTAGCAGGATGAGAAAGGACTAGACTGTAGTCTTCAAATTGCAAAATACCATAGTCTGAAGCTGCAGACATGAACTGGAATTTTCCAGCCTTCCTACCCCAGCAGCGGGTTGTCCAGTGGTGGAAGCAGCTCACTATTGGCTGTCGGCAGGATCTTCTCCTCGTGTCAAAAGTAATGGTCATTTGCTTACTGGCCATAGCACTGGGAAACCTGTCAGGGGGAGTCACTTTCCTCCATCCTCCCTACAGTTCTCTACCCCCTAATCTCATTTTCATCCTTTAAGACAGTCCTTTAAATCTCCTTCAGACGAATCTTTTGGTCATTTCACTTAATATTCTCTAGCAGGGCTTGGTGTCATGTAGTGTTTTAGAATTCCCCTGTGGAGTATTTCAGAACTTACTATTACATTAAAAACGTGATATAAATTTGTTGTTGTCACAGCTGAGTGGAGGGGGTAGGTTGCAAGCAATTATTTTCCTAAGTGTAATCAAGTAATTAGCTTAGAAACCAAAAAAACTAAGTTCATGGAGGAAATTTAACATTGATTAAATAAATGTGACAAGCGGACGTCTGGTTTGCAATACTGACCAATCAGACTGCAGCATGTGGAGGTTTATAGAAAGCATCTTGATAGCATACAACTTACATCTGCCTTTAGGATGAAATACTCCAGTACCTCCACCCCCACACTGTCGCTCCCACACCCCGCAGTGGGTTTGGTGCTGTAAGGGAGTGGAGAGACGGACCGGCACGGTGTCACAGTGCTAGTACTGCTGCCTTACAGCTCCAGGCTTCTGGGTTTGATTCACGGGTCATTGTCTGTGTGGAGTTTACACTCCTCGTGTCTGTGTGGGCTTCCTCCGGGTGCTCCGGTTTCCTCTCACAGACTGAAAGATGTGAGGGTTAGATTGATTGGCCATGCTAAATTGCCCCTTGGTATCCAGGGGTGAGTTAGTTAGAGGGATTAGTGGGGTAAATATATAGGATTACAGGGGTAAGTGGAATTGTTGTCAGTGCAGACTCGATGGGCTGAATGGCCTCCTACTACGCTCTACAGTTTCTATGATTTCTATGATTTCAAGAATCCTCCGAGAATCAAAAAAATCAAAAACTCACCAGAGTTAAAACAGATTGCGCCCCTCAAGAAGAAATTAGATGTAGCTCTTAGA
Source organism: Sphyrna mokarran (assembly GCA_024679065.1). NCBI lineage: Eukaryota > Metazoa > Chordata > Chondrichthyes > Carcharhiniformes > Carcharhinidae > Sphyrna > Sphyrna mokarran. Next base: position 102,321,086 of record JAGIQG010000001.1, on the reverse strand, counting down.
GCTAAAGGGACCAAGGGTTAGGAGGGATGGCAGGATCAGGATATTGAATTTGATGACCAGCCATTATCAAAATGAATGGCAGAGTACATTCGATGGCCAAATGGCCTACTCTTGCTTTTATTTTCAATGTTTCTAAGTTTTCCAACCATGTGTTAATAGCCAGCTGGTTTTCTCGCTCATAGTGGCGTGAATGAAATTTCATCTCGTGAATGTTCATTAAAATAGTTGCTCGCCACCTCCAAGTTCAGCTTTCAGGCACATTCTTGAATGTTGCTGCAGCCCTTGTCAGGGGTGATTTTATCCCTTAAGTTCACAGACTGAGGATCACCATTGACAGAATCTTACACTAAATCCAACAGATTTGTTGAGAATTTAATTTGTTCGATTTAATTTGGCAAAATGAACAGGTGTTAGTGAAATTAACAAGAGTCATACCCGCCTGATTTTGGCATAACAAACACTGCTCTGAACTCATAGTCCATTAACCAATATCCACACAACTCTTTTCAATATGAATGCCAGATTTTGACCCAGTACTGTGCAGAAGCAGAAATATATTTCAAATTCAGGATGGCATGTTACTTGGAGGGGATCTTGCAGGTGGTGGTGTTTTGATGTGCTCGCTGCTTTTGTTCTTGTAGAAGTCACAGATTTAGAAGATGTTGCTGAAGGAGTCTCAGCGTTTTGCTGGAGTACATCTCATGGAAAGTACACACTGCAAACTACATGCTGCAAGACGTGAGTGTTTAAAATGGTGGATGCGGATGGTCCGCACTGACACATTAGAAACATCTGAATTTCCACCAAATCTCATCTGCCAGCATTTGGCCCTTAGCCCTGAATGTTATGATGTGCCAAGTGCTCATCCAGATATTTTTTAAAGGATGGGAGGTGACCTACTCTGCGATCCTCCCAGGCAGCGCATTCCAGACCATCACCAACTTCTGGGTAAAAATGTTTTTCTTCACATTCCCCCTAAACCTCCTGCCCCTCAGCTTGAACCTATGTCCCCTCATGACTGACTCTTCAATGAAAAGGAACCAATGCTCTTTATTGACTCTCTTCATGCCCCTCATAATCTTGTACACCTTAAGCAGGTCGCCCCTTAGTCTTCTCTGCTTCAACGAAAACAACCCAAGCCTATCCGACCTCTCTTCATAACTTAAATGTTCCATCCCAGGCAGCATCCTGGTAAATCTCCTCTGCAACCCCGCCTGAGCAATCACATTTTTTTTTAACAGGACAGAAAAGCTAGGATTGGACTTCCATTATTTAAGGACAAATAAACTTCTATTTGTCTATTTATTATTTGTTGTTAATTGCTGTGCTTTAAACCCTTAATAAGTATAGCATTACATGAATCCTGTCTTTAATAGCCTTAGCAGGCAGGTTCCTGCTGAACTCAATACATACCATGCCACTTTTCCATGATCATCCCAAATGACACAATTCTTGTTCAGTTTACTGCCAGGAGTGACAATCTTGTGCTTTACACATCTCTTGCCCAGGTAAAGTTCTGTTTCATCATGACATTAAACACTTCAATCTTCAGGAGAGCAGTGTGCTCTCTTTAGGTTCAAAGACCTTGTTTATAACCAGTAAACACAGCTTTACATCATAATCTTCCAAGAATTGTGAGAGCACTCATGGCAGCTGGGTCGCTTGCCCTGACAACAAGAGGGGGAGGAATAAAGGAATTTCAGAATGATAGTTTCCAATTACTGTTCTGGGAAAGATATTTTTATACTCCATTTTCATTTTTTTCTCTAACCACCACCATCTTCCAGAAAATCTATTCAGAGAGATATCACAGATTTCCTCATCATCTTGGGACATATTAGGTTTGAGTACTCCTTTGTCTGAGGGTGAAACCAGGATAGTGCTAGCCAAACAAAACAGGACAGCTTTCACAGCTGAAGGGCTAGAACCCTCCCTAGCCAGTCTAACTATTAATCATGTAGCCTTATTGACATTTGGCTTCCTAGCTACATTAATAGCTAGGAAGTAGCTATTAATGTAGCTGCAAGTAACCTTTTTGCTAGAATTAGGTGCAATGCCAAGGGGCAAAATTGTGCTTTGCAACTTTGGAAATGAATTGTAATGCATGAGGTTACTGATATCTTTCTGCGGCCAAAAGCTGAATTGGCTTTATTACGCAGTGCTCTTTTATTAGTTTTTCGCATGGCCATGGAAGATTGAGTTTGGAGAGCTCTCAACCCTCTCCAGATATATCTGGAATATGTGGAAAATACTTCATTGATGCGTCACCAAAGAATTTTCAGTATTGAAGATTCAACCTTTTTTAGCCATGACTACAAATACCAAATCTCAGATTTTGTGCATCATTGTAAATCTAAAATTCTTCAAAGATTGAAAGGTAGAACTTGCATTTATTATACATATTGGCAAAATGGTTAGCAGTGCTGCCACAGGCCAGGGACCTGGGTTCAATTACAGCCTTGCATGACTGTGTGGAGTTTACATGTTTCATTGTGTCTATGTGGGTTTCCTCCGGGTGCTCCAGTTTCCTCCCACAGGCCAAAGATGTGCAGATTGGGTGAGTTAGCCATGAGAAATGCGCAAGGTCACAGGAGAAGGGCAAAGAGTATCATTTGCAAACTTATTGATCAATCTTCCTACATTAAAGTATAAATCGTTCATATAAACGACAAATATCTCAATACTGATTCCTGTGGGACCCTACAGGACATGGGCTTCCAATCAGAAAAACATCCCTTAACCATTGCTTCTGTTTCCTGTTGCTCAGCCAATTCTGGATCCAGTTTGCCACATTTCCCTGGATCTCATGGGCTCTTACCTTTGCTATCAGTCTTCCATGTGGGATCTTATCAAAAGGTGAAATCTAATTAGACTACATCAAACTGGACATGATCTTTTTGATGTTTGTGGCACCTTGCTGTGTATAAATTAACTGCCATGTTTTCTTATATTACAACAGTTATACTTGAAAATATAATCACCTCTGTAGTGTTTAGGATAGACACAGGTTGTGCGAAGTGCTATCCAAATGCAAGTTTTGTCTTCTCGACGTAAATCCACTACCACTGGGAATGAGTAGATATCACAAGTAAATCAAAGGGCATTCATTGGAGCCATGACCAGATTTGGACAAACTTTTTAATGAGAACTTCTCGTGGTGCTCGTCTCCAAAGCAGCTACGTGAAAGGGTTCATGTCTGTTATCTAAATATTATTTTATCTTGTTGCCAATGATTTGTTAAAAACAAATAATAAGTTGTGATTTAATACAGCTCTTTGAAGAGTGACTGATTGACGACAGTTTCTGAAAGCTCTGCAAATGCTTCCATGCTAAGATAGACTTTGGAGACAGTTGCACTCGCTCATTGCCAGTTAATGGAAATGAATCATCTGGTTTAATACCAGCTCATCTCTCTGGAATGAATTCTTTGATTGATCTTTGACTTCAAGCAATGAAACCAGTTATGGAGCACTTTGAAAGCAAATCCCACTTTTATTGTAAAATTGCCATTGTAAAAAAAAAACCGTACTATTTAAGAGCTAATTTTCCCACATTCAAGAATAACATTTGCTTTAACTGTCAAATTTTAATGTACAACTAACAGTGGGCAATGCTGTCTTTTGAAACTTGGAAGGTGGAGGCTGAATATCTATGTCCTTACTGAAGCATGTTAAGAAAGCCTTGGACAGCGCTTGTATGAAAGTTCCATTTATTAGTGAGAAAGAAATGACAGTTATACCCAGAACATCTTCACAATAGAATGATTTTCCGGTTCCCACTGATAAAGCTAACAGTGTTTGGATCCTCCTCACCAATTGGAATATCTACTCTCCGCAATCTTTTGCTCCTACGCTTGGGTGGAATTCTCCAATCTCATTCCACCAGTGCTACCAGTGAGAAAAAAGAATTTGGTGCTCAGCTAAAACTCTGTTCATTGCAGCTGCATCAGGGAATATTTATACTGTACCTCTCTGACCTCTGGTTATGGCTTCCAATGATGTCAAACCATTTATTTTGGCCATTGCACTCAGCATTGGCACTTCCAGTGTCCACTAATGCCACTTGCCTTACATATAATATTGAAGGCTGTGCAATTTCTGGGAACATGCATAAGGTCACATTACCCACTTTGCTATCTTTTGCACACTGTAATAAAGAGTTCCCCAATGTTTATGTTATGAGGCCTACTTTGTGGTTCTTCTTACGTCTTCGCTAAAGACATTCATGACAGGTGTCTATTGTGATCAAAGACATCATTCCCATATAAGGGCTGGCAAGGCCAATGTGAAGCCTTATCCAGGGGTTGCTGAAGGTATTTAGTTTGCTGCGGGCACAAGGGTCTACTGCATTTGGCAATGCCTTTATCTTAGCTAGAATTCCATTATGCAACAGTTTAATTACTTCATTCAAATTTTATTAAAAACATGAATTTCAGAAAGCCTTACTGGGGCATAGTATATGGAGAGATGACTGCTTTTTTAGATTTAGATTTCTAAACTGGACCTGCAAACTTAGAAGATGAACAAAGACTTCATTGGATGTAAGAAGCTTTGAGACTTGCTAAGTTGTGAAAAGATCTATATAAGTGCAAATTTCTCTTTTTCTCTTTCCTGACATTGATTTCCTAGTTCTCTAATGAAGGATGATTAGTAGGGTGATCTGGCAGGAGACCTATTCCTGTATGCTGCAAGTTGTCATCCACAGAGAGGGGCGTGGTAGCCAAGAAAAGCAAAAGAAGAAAAATGTTGACATGTTAATATATAAATTTGTATATTAGAAGAATCCAGGAAGATTCATGAACAGAAAAGACTTCTTTTCAATAAATGTGCAGTTGCTGTGTGACCATCAGCTGAATATCATGCGTGTCTGCTCCAGACATCTTGGCAACGTGCATGACAGCTTCATATTGAGGAGTTCTGATGTCTTGGAGGTCTGTGAGGAGGAGGCCAGGGTGCAGAGGTGTCTCAGGGGGACATGGGGGGCCTGCTTTGGACTTGGTGTTGATCCCTGTGTGGAGGCCTGATACTGATGCGGAGACCCAATATGATAAGTCTCAGTTTGCCACTTGATCAATAGTGGAGTGGTGCCAAGGGCTCCTCAAAATGTAGTTCAGGTGCCCTTCAATATAGCCTCTGATATCATCCCACATTGGGTGGTGTGCTATGCTCTACACAACCTGGCACAGCAGCAAGGAGACCTTTGGGAGGAGGATGTGGAGGCCGACCAGCCAGGTATTGCTGGGGAGGAGGCTGCCGAGCAGGAGGAGAGGGAGGAAAATAGAGGAGGAGGAGGAGGAGGATGACGAGCAACACCAGCCAGGCACTGGATGGCTGACGGCAGCAAGAGTCACACAAGGGACACCCAGATCATCACCTGTTTTGATCACTTGTGTTGTTGCATGTGGGTTCCATTGCTGCCCCCTTCACTCCACTGCTTGGAGTTGTACAATTTCCTGCAACACTGTAATGACAGAGTGGTGGACCTGTGTTAGCGAGATTCTGTGGCAGGCAGGAGGGTGATGACGGTTTGCTAAGCAGGTGATGATGCCCTGGATGCTACCTGAGCTCCACATGCATGCTGCCACCTGGGCCCATGTCTGAGTGGTGGATGAGAGAGCAGGGCCTCAGGGCGGGTGGGTTGGTGGAGGGAGGGAATCTCCCGTGGATCCTGGGGTTACCATGGCAGATGCTGTAAATGGCTGCTAGTGCATACCACCCACTGTAGCCCTGGTTTTCTCAGTAGCAGTTCATTGAGGGCCCTCCCTCACTAATATCAATATGCAGAGTCCCTTCGGTGACTGTTGGGTTAAGTATATCCCTTTTAGAGGCTAATCAGAGGCAAGTTAATCACAGGTATGGGGTGAAATAACATTTATTGTTGCCGATAATGTTGTTTTCAAAATGCGTGAGAATATAAAAACGTATGAACGTGAGACTTTAAAGTGCCTAAATATTTTATATATCCAGTGTTGCCCTTCACTTGTGTTAGCTGAGTGTGGCTACAACTTCTTAACCTTATGTGGCCTACACTATGCCTCATTGACTCCCCAGAATGTACATCGGAGGTGGGGGTGGCTAGCTGCCTACTGTGCATGGTGGCCTGTGATGCTCTTGGCAAGCATCCTCTGGAGGGCCTGGATCTTGAGGGCCCTGGCCGGCTTCCAAGGGTCAGGCACATATTCATGGCACCATCATTATCCCACTGCCATGAGATGCCCCAGTGTGAGGAAGGGAGGAGTCAGAAGGTGCAACCACAGCCAAAGTGTCCTGGCTAGAAATCCCCAGCATGGGGTCGAGCCTTTCCTCCTCCCTGGGGGGTTCCTGCGGGCCGTGGATGACTCCATGGGACAGGCGTGCTTCTGCAGTGAGCTCTAGAAACTCTGGCATCACCTGGCCCTGCCAATCTTGGAGGACCACCTGCATTCTTGCCATGGTGGTCAAGCTCTCTAAGTCGTGGGCCACTTGTCAATTGTAGCAACAAATGCCCTCTGAAACTGGACCCTGCTCTACAGTCTCTCAGCCATGACTCTCTAACTGGACCACGTTCTCAAGAGGGGCTGCTGTAGCCCCCTATGTCTCAGTGCTATCCCGCTGGGTCCTCTGCTAGCTCTAGAACTTCTCAGCCATCGGCCATAGAACGTCGAGAAGCCTGTTCAGTCCCTCAGCTGTGGCCTGCTGTGACTCGACCATTGCTTGGAGCCTGCCACACATGGTGAGGATCCCCTGCTCCTGACTTTCTACCGCAAATACCACCCTTGCAGTGTTGGCCTGGGAACCACACAAGACAGGGAATAGCTGGTCACCCGAAAGCTCTGGAACTCCTCCCAACAACCTCACAGTCAGTCCAGTGTGGCTGTCAGCCCTTCCTGCATTCCCTGGCTCTGTTGCTGCATCTCCAACAGCTGAGGAGAAGTGATCTCAGAGGCCAACATGTAGCCTGGGGCCAGCTGAGTCCTCACCACCGGCAGGCCCCTGCGTGTGCCAGAGGCCTCGCACATCCCCTCCTCCACCCGATGTGCATCAGCAGATGTGTCGTGCTCACCAGGGAGTGACACAGATGCCTCGCCACTAACTTGACCCATCAATGTGAGAGTCTCTGTGATGGTAAATTACGAGTGGAAACTGACACAATTCTGGCCTCGGAAGTCTCTTCATCAGTATCCTCCGAGGAGTCTTCCCAGCTGTCAGGGACAGGATGGGTGGGAGTAGCGGTGAGGGCCTCGACCTCAGATGGCGTGGGTGCACCCAGGTCCCTTCCTGCAACACAGGATAATAGATTAACTGCAAGGGAGGGAGAGGAATCTGGATTGTGTGCTACTTATTTGAGATTTCTCCAACAAGTGGGGGATTGGCAGGTGCTCACATTTATGCTCCAGCCTGACCATGCTGTCACTAATAGTCCGCATGCCCTCCTCTCCCGCAGCCTCCACGTCCACTCTTCAAAGAGGGTGAGGATCTGGATCTTGGGCACACCACCCCCTGTTTTCACCATCTCCCAGTGATTATGGTATTCTTCCCCTGTAAAACCCGATGGCACAAGTCCTGGAGGGTTTTGGGGTGGTCCTCAGAGGGCAAAGGTTGTGGTACCCTTGGGAAGTGATTGGGGGGTCAGGGATTGAAAGCATTCAGCGTGCTGGGGTGGGGGAATTGTGGGGGGAATCATTTTGGGGGAAGATGCTAAATGAGGTTAAACGCTCACCCTTGCTGGCTGAATCAAGTCATTCAGTTTTTTGCAGCACTGTTTCTCGGTTCGCCTGGCTAGTGCCCTGGCACTAACGCATGCTGCTACCACCTTCGAAGCTGCATTTTCATCCCTTCACCTGGGACAATGTCTTGCTGGGAGAAAGAGGGTGCATTGCCTCCATTGCCTGCAGCAACTTGGCCAGGTCAGCATTTGAAAAGCGGGGAGCTATCTTCCTGGAGGCCATTTCTTCCTGCACTGCTTGCCTGTTTGCCCATATAAGCTGGAGCTGCCTCTTGTTAGGTCAAATCAGTTGCAGGCAGTTTGAGTGAGTCACATGCCTGTTCAAGCATTTCAGCAAATTTAATGCAGTTTACCTTGTTACCATGGAAGAGAAACCAAGTCAACATTTATGGATATGCTAATGGGGCATTGGCAAGTGAGTGGGGGGGGGGGGAGTGGGCAGGCAGTGACAATGTGCCTCAGTGATGATCAGGGGCAGGGTCATGTCTGTCTGCCATAGGGACCATGGGAGATGATGAGGGGGCCATTCGCAGGGGGTTGAATTTGGGGCGCACAGATCTAGAAGGGGTCAGGGAGACTAAGGGGGTAGGTAACGTTGGGGGCCTCTTATGTTCGTATTGCAGGAGGAGATGGCTGTATCTGGCCTGGGGTGTGGGGGGGGGTGGGTTCTGTCAGCACAGATGGCTTTTTTCAGGTTTTCCTGCGCATGCACAGCTTATGGTTCCAATCTGAGCATTTAGCTGTCTGGTGAATTAGACTCCTCTCACTGCCTCTAGCAGCTAGAAACAGTCTAGCCCATATTTTCAAAGACTAAGTGCATGAAATTTCACCCAAAGCTCAGACCAGTAACTCTCCTGTTTTCTTGCTAGCTGTTTACTTAGAAAAAATCTGGTAAAATTCCACCCTATATATATTTTTGTTTGGAGAAATCACAGGTTGTTGGGGATATGTGCCAGTACTCTCTATTACTGAATGTAATTTGTAACTTATTTTAAAATCATTCAATAATCTTCTCTCATTTCATGTTCTTAAGGAGCCAATCTTTGTTAAATTCTGCTAAGCACTCTTCTCCCCTCCTTTACTCTCCCTCACCCATTCTCCTTAAGTTGTGATAGATCAGGGGAGAGTAAATCACAAAAGAAGTGGCCAGTGAGAGGAGTGGTAAGAAGCAGCTTCTCTATGTCACATAGAGGAATACAAAAAAGATTCTAAATCTGAAAGAATGCTGTCAGAGAAGTGACGGAGCCCTTTGAGCTATAGTTAAGTAACTAATTTATATAACAACAAAATCAAGTGTGTAATTGATTATATAATTACATTTAGTATTTCAGTAATTAATCAAATCCATGGGGATAAAATTATAATGACTGAGCTAGAGGGTACTAATATTAAAGTATTCTGAACTTCTCATTAAATTTAACTCAGATATAGTTCATGAGTTTAGGAAATGATAAAATAGATGAGCAGATAAGAAAAAAGCAGAGTGAAAGAAGTAGAATATGAAAACATGAGAGAAATGAACATGAGTAGGCCATTCAGCCCCTTGAGCCTGCTCCACTCACTGATAAAATCACGGCTGACATGATTGTGGCTTTAACTCCACTTTCCTGTCTGTGGCCCAAAATCCATGACTCTTATCAATCAAAAACACACCTAACTCAACCTCAAGCTTCCACTGCTTGCTGGAGCAGGGAATTTCAAAGACAAACAACCTTCCAGGAAAAGAAATTCCTCTTTATTTCCATCATAATGAGAAATTCCTCATTTTCAAACTCTGCTTCCTAGTTCTAGATTCTCCCAAAAGAAGAAACCTCTTCTTCCTAAAGGCAATGTTAAGGGAGTGCTGCACTATCTTTCAGCTGGGATGTTAAACCAAGATCCCATTCATCCTCTCACATGGACATAATAGATCCCTCTCTGCTGTTTGAAAATCAGTGAGGGGAAGCTCTCCCAGCAACCAGACCACAATTTACTACTCATCCAATATCGTTGAAGCAAACTATTTTCATCATATTTCTGTTCGAGGAAACTTGCTATACCCAAATTGGCCACCATCTTTCCAACACTTTGGCTGATATTTTATGACCTTGCTCAGTCGAGGGTGGTAAAATCCTGCCTGACACCAACAGAAAATTCCGTTTTGTAAGTCAACTCTGTCCTTTGGCTCCATCAACGGTGAGAGTATCTAATTGAACTTGTCTGACACTATGAGCGTGTTTGAGTGTCGGGATCATCTGTGTGCCCCAAGCTAAATTGTGTCTGAGTCCTACCTACCTGCCAGCCTGCATAATCTTCCTGGAGTTGACAAATTAACAAGCCTCCTTGAGGAGCTCAATCCGATTAGTGTTGGCAGGGAGGTTTCACAAGTGGCAAGGCCACTTGGAATGTCCAAAGCAGTGTGTGGACAGCAGTGTCACCTGAAGATGTGAGCCCTATCAGTGTGGATGTCAGGCAATGAGAGTGCCTCAAGATGGAGACACACTCTGAAAAGGTTAAAATAAATGAGTCACAGCAGGATGGTGACCTCTCCACGGGATGGCCTGTAGCTGCAGCTGTGGCTCTGAGGATGAAAATCAAAGGAGGCTTTGCTGGCTACCAAAGGCACATATCATCTGGAGGCCACCTCCAGTCATCTTCCAGGTTTGGAGCACTAAGCTGCCCACAATTGGTCACTTAATTGCCACTAAATAATTAGAAAATGATAGCAGGTGAATATCTCCTATTAGTATGAACCCATCTCCGATAAGAAAACTTGGCAGTGAGAATGTGCCAACTCATTTACCAGACCTGCAACTCTCAAAGATTCAGATCCCTCCAACCTTGAAAATCATTTTTGCACGGCTGACAAGATTCCACACAAAAGCTTCAGCAGAGGTAGTTCTATTCCTAGTGAAATAGTTTCAATTAATGATGTAACACTACCTTGCTATTGAAAAGAGCTGCTTGTCTGTAAATTGGCAATGTATAAAATAATGTACTAACACTTTTAAAAATTGAATGCTTATACTTATGGTAGGACTACTAGGCTTTGTTACTGGACTGGTAAGCTAAAGGAGGTGACTTGATATCCAGTTTGAAAGTCTGAGGCCGCAACTTAGCAATATTTATATTATTGGGATTTTCCCATCCTGCCACTGTGAATGGCGGTTTGGTTGACTGCCAACTTCTCCACTTCACTGCAGCAGAGCACAGCATGAACAGCAGGTAAGATTACGCACTAAGAATTTGAATTTTAGGAAACAAAATTGGATTATTAAATGTTTTGATCGGTATGAAAGTGACCACAAATCCCTGAATGGACCCATTAGCTCATTAATGCTCCTTAGGGAAGGAAACTTGCCGTGTAACTCCCACAGCTCCATACCAATGTGGTTGACTCCAGACAGTCTCCTGAAGTTGCCTCTTGGATGAAGAAGAAGATCCACCAATACCAGCTCCGAGCAAACAAAGAAGGGAAGTAAATGCTGGCCCTTTCATATCATGAAAATGAATTTAACAACAACACTGTCATAGAATACTTAGATTGCAGAAGGAGGTTATTTGGCCCATTGATTCTGCACCAACCACAATCCCACCCAGGTCCTAACCTTGCAAATTCCCCTGACACTAAGGTGCAATTTAGCACGGCCGGTCAACTTAGCTAGCACATCTTTGGACTGTGGAAAGATACCAGAGCATCCAGAGGAAACCCACACAGACACAAGGAGAATGTGCAAACTCCACATTGGAATTGAACCTAGGTCCTTGGTGCTGTGAGGTAGCAGTGCTAACCACTGTGCCACTATGGTGCCCAAATTAACTGTTTGACTTCACTTTGGTAACTCAAAGGTGCCAGCAGTTTGACTCCATCTAATCAACAGCGAGAATAGCTGTAACTATTCCCTAAATAAATGGGCTTTAGCTCAGGAAAGTGGGGAGGATATTGAATAATTTGATAACTGGGTTAGGTTTTGTCAGTTATGTCATTTACAGAATGCTTAATTTATTTAAAGATTTCCAGCTCTTTCATCACTTTCGTAGAAATTATTCTGAACACAACAGCACAGAAATGCAGTCTGTTTTATATAATGAGTGCATATGTTTTCTGAATTCTGACATGTTGTTTTACATCCACATGACAACATACCCTATAAAATTATTGTTGGAACATGAGATTATATTTTTTAGAATGAATAAAATATTTCCAGAAATTGAACAGAATATTTCACCAATGATTCATTTTAATTTGTTTGATTAGGCAAAAACAAAAACCTTTATGTCATAAAAGATTCCAGATTGATGCATGGGCTACATTGTAGCACATTTGTTCTGAATTAGAAATCTTGGGAACATGGAGAGAATAAAGAAGAACGTAGGAAATAGGAGCAGGAGTAGACCATATGGTCCCTTGAGCCTGCTCCAACATTGAATCCGGTCACTGCTTCAATTCCAGTTTCCTGCTTGCTCCCCATACCCCTTGATTCCCTGAGGGACCAAAGTCTCTAGCCTTGAATAAACTCAAGGGCGGCATGGTGGCACACTGGTTAGCACTGCTGCCTCAGGGATCTGGGTTGAATTCTGGCCTCGAGTGACTGTCTGTGTGGAGTTTGACATTCTTCTTGTGTCTGCGTGGGTTTCCCCTGGGTGCTCTGTTTCCTCCCAATGTCCAATTAATTGGCTTAATTGGCCATGCTAAATTCTCCTTTCGTGTCAGGGTGACTAGCATGGCTTACGGACATAGGGCTTGTGTGGGATTGTTGTCAGTGCATACTCAATGGGCTGAATGGCCCCCTTCTGGGCTATACATATTCTATTCTATTCTATTCTATTCAATGATAGAGTATCCACAACTCTTTGGTTTAGACAATTCCAAAGATACATAATCCTCTGTGTGAAAATATTTTGCCTCACCTCCATCTCAATCCTAAATAATCAATTTTTTCTATTGAGTCTGTGGCTCTGTGTTCTAGATTCCCAGCCAGTGGAAACAACCCTTCAGTATCGTCCCTGTCACTTGAATATTTCACTGAGATTACAGGGGAGATTTTTCCCGTGGCAGATGGAGGGGATGGAGGTGGGAAGCGGGGAGGGGGGCAGACGAAGCAAAAGTCTGTTGACCTTGAGCAGGACTTTCTGGTTTTGGGGTGATGTAGCTGGGAAGTCCCACTCTACATCTCATTCTTGTAAACTCCAATTTGTGCTCGATGTATCCAATTTACTCAGCCTATCTTCATTGGGCAACTCTTGCATTCCAAGAAGCAACCTAGTAAATTTTCATTGTATCATCGCCAATGCAAATACACATAGAGGCCAAAATTGTTTATAGTACTTCAGGTGTGGTCTCTGTGTTCAAGATCTCCTTATAATTGAACTCCGTTCCATTAAGGATCAATAGGTAATTTTCCTTTTAACTTGCTTGTTAGACCGGTACGCTGACTTCCTGTATTTCTTGTAGAAGTGCATGCAAGTACAAGCCTGCAACATCAAAATTGAGAAATTTCACTGAAAAAAAGAGATATGCTGTTGAATAGTTTTGTCTTGCATGCATCAAGACAGGTTCACTTCTAACATGGAGCTTCTAACATACGTACATCATACCTCATTCTAACTTGGAACAATATCACTGTTTTCTCATCGTTATCAGTTCAAAATTTTTTAATTCCATTCCCTAAGGCACTGTAGGTGCTCCTACAACACATTGACTACAGCAGTTCAAGAAGACTACATACTACTACCTTCTCAAAGGCATTTAGTGACGGACAATAAATGTTGGCCTAGTCAATGATGTCCACCTCTCATGAACAAATATTTTAAAAGTGAGGTGCACTGCGAACCCAATTGATAGTCTGAAATTGGCTCAGTGTAATTCTTGACAGTATCAGGATTGTTTAGCAAGTGCAGTCCAATTGCAGAATCACGTCCAATATTGGATACTTGTTTTAAATTTTGTAAGCACGGGCTATTTATGTCACTGTTTGGCACTGAGAAAAGGCCGATGGCCAGAGCCATTTGCCCACAATGTAAGCTTGATGCATAAAAGGATAATGGGATGATAGCTACCCTGATCAGGTCATTGCTCACTGTATGTTGTGCAAATTCATGAATGTGTTTAAGGCTGTCACCTTTGGTCCTGAAATATGCCCAGTCTATCTGAGATTACTCTGGAAATGATGTAGAGATGCCGGCGTTGGACTGGGGTAAACACAGTAAGAAATCTGACAATACCAGGTTTAAATCCAACCGATTTATTTGATAGATTTACTATCAAATAAATCGGTTGGATTTAAATCCGGTGTTGTCAGACTTCTTACTGTGATTACTCTGAAAAGGCAAAGTGTCTAAGAGATTTGAGCAACAGTTGAAGCTAGTTGTTTCATGCTGAAACTATGCAATAGAAACATGAGTGGTATTTACCACTAAGAGGTTGTTGCCATCAGGCCAAAAGATGTTTTGCCTATCACACAAATAAGTAATGTTCTATCTGTATTTTAATGTTAGTATGTTGCCAGGGATGTAAGTCGTACACCCCAATGACCAGGGGATTGTATCAAACAGCATAACCCTTTGGTTGTTCACAATAGATAAAAGACTGACTGTATCCAACCAGCCCATAGAATCATAGAATTCCTGAAGTGCAGAACAGACTATTCCATCCATCGAGTCAGTACTGACTCTCTGATAGAGTATCTTACCCAAGCCCAGTCCCCTGCCTCATCCCTGTCAGAATAATTCTTGACAGTATCAAGATTATTTAGCAAGTGCAATCCAATTGCAGAATCACATCCAATATTGGATACTTGTTTTGAATTTTGTAAGCACAGGCTGTTTATGTCATTGTTTGGCACTGAGAAAAGGCCGATGGCCTGAGCTATTTGCCCACAGTGAAAGCTTGATGCATAAAGGAATAACCATGGCTAATCCATCTAATCTGCAAATTTCTGGACCATGGGAGGAAGCCTGGAGCATCTGAAGGAAACCCACATGGACATGGGATAATGTGCAAACTCTGCACAGGCCAGTTATCCAAGCCAGCAATTGAATCTCTCCCCTCAAGCTGTGAGGTAGCAGTGCTAACCACTGTGCCATTGTGCCACCCCTTGCTTGTGAAGCTCAAAACATTGGGTGGGAATTTATGGCTATGCTTGTCCTGAAACTGTAAAATCCCACCTGAGGTCAATGGACTTTTCCATTAAACAGTCCTCATCCACTCCAATTCCCTTGGTGGGTGGGATGGTAAATTTCCAGTGTGTCTAACATTAGATAGATGTGATTCCGCAATTAGACAACACTTGATAGACAAGATTGCTGAGAAACATGCCACAGGGGAACACTGAAAATTCCATTGATAGACTGAGGACCCAGCATTGATCCTTGCAGTACTAGTTATGGCTTATCAACTTGAAAATGCCCCATTTTTCTTGGTTCCCTGCTTCGTCTCCATTGAGCAATCCTCCACCAATGCTCAGATATTATCCCAACTTTAGGAAGCCTTATTTTGCAAATGAAATTTTACTGTGGTCTCTTATTGAATGCCTTTTGGAAATGCAAATATACCACATCTACAGGTTCCCCTTTTTCTATCCTAGTTGTTATATCCTCAAAAAACTTTAAAACATTTCTCAAATACAATTTCTCTTCCATAAAATCAAGGTGATTTTTAATACTATGATTTTCTAAGTAACTGTTAAGATTTCCTTTATATGTTCCAGTATTTCTGTGACAACTGACGTCAGGCTAACTGACCTGAAACTCACTATTTTCTCTTCTCCTCTTTCTTTAATAATGATGTTACATTTGCTAACTCCCAAATTCACTGGAAATTCCCTCTAATATAAGGAAATTTAGTAAGTTAAAACAAATGCTGTCCACTATCACTGCAGCTACATCTTTTAAAACTCTAGGATGTAAGCCTGTGATAATATAAATATATGCTGGAAAATCTTAACAGGTCTGACAGCATCTACACAGAGTGAATAGAGCTGATGTTTCTAGTCTGGGTGACCCTTTGTCAACAGGTATGGGGATATGTTGGCTTTTAGTCCCTTAAGTTTCTTTAACACATTTTCTCTGCTGATATGAATTAATTAATAAGAAGATTATTTGCACAATCATGTGGGAATGTTTAGTGCCTCAACTATACTCAAGGTTACAGTTAATGATATCTTATTTCCCAAACAATTGTAGACAATTGAACATCTGCGGTTAGAGTATAAGAAATCAGTATGTTCTTGGCAATCAAAGTTTCCTGCTTTATTTAATGATTTATAGTAAGTTTTTACCCTTGGGATAATTATTAGTGCACAAAAAGCAAGAAATGTTAGCTCTCACTGCTGTCTAGTTTCATTCTGAAGCTTTGAAAAAGTATTCTATCCGTTGCCTCCAATGTTCAGTACGTTTATCCAGTGAGTTATGCAGAGCCTAATTCAGGGAAGCAGAGAGTAGATCTGAGTGAGAAAGCTAAGGTAGGACTAATGGGTGGCAGTAAGAGAATGAGAACTACGTAGGAGAGTGACAGAGGTAAAATAAAGTGAAATGTTTGAAAACGAAGGAAACAGACAAAAAGGAGACGAGGAAGAGCCTTGTGTGGGATTTGGTGATTAAGGGCCATGCTGCATCGTGGTATTTTAATAGTAGAGTGATGGAGAATATAGCCAGGCAGAGGAGCCTCACAAAGGAACAAGATGTCACGCTTATGATCCAAGTTTCATTGCCAAAACCAGAAAATCAGTTCTGCAGTCATTTCTAATAAACTTATGAATGATAGGGGTACTCTTCATCAATGAAGAGGCATTCTGGAGAGAAATGGGGAGAAGTTTGCAATTATTGATGAGCTGACAAGGTAGCCGTGGTGATTAGAGTGTGGGGTACAGGAAAAAGGCTGGTGAGATTTGCCTGCCAGCCAATTGATTCTTTGCACTTTCAAACTTTGTCACGTTTGTTTGAGCCCTGAGTTGCTGCAGTGCGCATTGGTGGTGTTATACACAGCTGTCACTGCGTATAATGGTGGTGGTTAATGTGCTGATGGGATGCTAATGAAGCAGGCTGTATTGTTCTAGATGGCATGAAGCTTCTTGCATGTTGATGGAGTTATGCTCATTTCGCCAAATAGTGGATATTCCCTCACAACCCTAAATTGTGCCTTGTGGGTAGAGTTTGTGGAGCCAGAAGGTGAGTTACCCCCCATAGAATTCCTGGTTTCTGGTCTACTCTTAGAGCCACAGTGTTTATATGGCTAGTCAAGTTGGGATTTTGGACAATGACGCTCCCCAGGATGTTGATAGTGCGGAATTCAGCTTTGGTAATGTCATTCAATATTAGAGAGAGATGGTTAGATTCCCTCTTGTTAGATGTGATATTGTGGTACAAATATTACTTGCTATTTATTAGTTCAAACTTGAATGTTGTCCAGCTTTTGCTGTATGTGGGTATAGAATCTTCCAGTATCTGAGGAGTTACAACTAGAACTGAACCATTATCATCATTCACTTCTGACTTTATGAAGGAGAATTGGTCATTGTTAAAGCAACTGAAGAGATTCTCTCTGGCGGGAAAAATATCTGCCATGAATGGAGAACAGTCATGTTGACCTCACAGGTGGAACTGAAGGCATTAAAGCCCCCGGGGAGGCTGGGTGCAAGGAGGGGGTGCCCTTGGGTAGTGCCAGACCGGTAGTGCCACTCTGGCACCAAGGCAATGCTGGCCTGGCACCTGGTCAATGACCCACTGGGCATGTTGGCACCATCTACTGGGAAGTGCCAGGGGACAGAGACAATGGAAGGTGTGCTGGGAGAGGACCAATGGGGATATGCTAGGGCAGGGCCAATTGGAGTCATGCAGGGATGGGATCAATTGGGGATTGGGGACTGTGGAAGCAGGCCAGTGGGGGCGCAAGCTAGGAGGAGATGGGGAGGCCCACTGCCAATCAGTGGGGAAGAAAGAGGGAGGGGGACTCACTGTCACTCTGCCTGTGATCAATGAGGGAGGGAATGAAGGCCACAATCGGTCTGGGTGTTGGAGGGGGGTGCAGGGGATGCATCTCGGGCTGCGTACCCCTGCGCTCTTGGAGGGGGGATTGCTAGCTGAGGTTGCCTGCAGTAGCAGGGACCTAACAGCCCTCTCTCTATCTGTCGGACTACTGCCCAAGGCCACTCTCTCCTTGCACTCGGCCTCCCCGGGAGGCCTTAATAGCCTTCAGTTCCACCTGCGAGGCCAACATTACTGCTCCCCATTTATGGGGAGCAGGTGTTTTCCTCACTGGAGAGAACCTCTTCAGTTGCTTTAAGAATGACCATCCCTCCTTCAGAAAGTCAGAAGTGAATGCTGATGATGGTTCAGTTCCATTTGCAACTCTTCAGATATTGGAAGAGTCTATACCCGCACACACAACAAAAGCTGGACAACGTTGAGGTTTGAATTAATAAATGGCAAGTGATACTTGTGCCACATACATGTGCATCTGTGATGCCTCCCTCCACGGGCAGTCTGGTGAGTTAAGCCCCACCCACAGCCTCTCTAGCTAGAAACTGACTAGCCCATCTTTTCAAAGACGGAATGCATTAGATTGGGCATGAAAACCTGCCTGAGAAACGAATCTGGTACTCTTTCATTTTCAGACTAGTTGGACACTTAGAAGAAATCTCGTAAAATTCCGACAATGTAGTTTGTGTCCAGTGGTAAGTACTCATGCCCTTCTATGTGTTTTAATATTGAGGCTATAATACTCTACAAGACTGGAGAAACTTGTGGAAGAGCAACATAAAGCCCAAAGCAACTTGAGATTTTTGCATTGAGCTGTGCATGTGCACACTCTGAAAGTTGCTGTCGATTTACTTTCTTATAACAGTAAGAATGATAATCTCATTGTTACCTGCACCACAAAAGTAGGCCAATATCTCATTGTTCTGAAGTGGATCTTCAAATCTTAAATTTCTGTTTTCTACAGATGCTGTATGACCTGCCATTTTTTCCCTTGTTCTCAGATTTCCAGCAAGTGCAGTATTTTGTTTTTACTATTTTTATTGTCAATAATCTATTAGTGTCTCAAACATCTAATCATAGATTTACTTACCCATAACAATTAATGTGCAAAGGAAAGAAAAGATCAAAATCTCTCAAATTTAAAAATGTAGGCTGGAATTTTCCAGCCATTCCCACTGGTGGGATCCTCTGGTCCAGCCAATGGTGAACGCCTGCCACAATTTTCCCGGTGACGAGGGGTGTGTACAACAGTAAATCTCGTTGACCACGATGGGACCAGATGATCCTGCTGCCAGTTAATGGCAGGCTGCTTTTGTCGCTGCAAAACCCACTGGAAGTGGTGCAGAAAAGCCCGCTCAGAATCTAACTTTTACTCTTTATATGAAATTATGTTTTGGAACATCAGTATTTATAAAGAATGACTGTGTGATAACCCCCACAAGGTCCATGGGGAATAACTGATTGATCTCCATGTAGGGCTTATTGAGTAAGAGCTTCCCCGGTAATAGGCAATGAAACTCATTACCTGAGCCTTTTATAAGGCAGGCCCAGGACTGGGCCTACTGAACAGCGGTCCCAGGCAAGGACTAATGTATGTACACCTAGTAGTGGTTCTACTTTCTAAGCAATGTTCCTTTTCAGTTGAGCTTCATGAGTCATTACAGACTGATCCTGTACTTTACTGCAATGATTACATTCCAAGGTACATTTGGTGGGGTTTCCCGCCT
Organism: Sphyrna mokarran; assembly: GCA_024679065.1. Taxonomy (NCBI): domain Eukaryota; kingdom Metazoa; phylum Chordata; class Chondrichthyes; order Carcharhiniformes; family Carcharhinidae; genus Sphyrna; species Sphyrna mokarran. The sequence continues at coordinate 102,301,698 of JAGIQG010000001.1, read as the reverse complement.
GAGGCCAACGGACCTTCGCACGGTCTGCCCCCCTGCCCCTATGAGTCCTGTGGCAGGCAGGATGGGAAAATTCCCCCCATTGACCTCATTGAAATATGCAGATGAATGGATTAGGGAGATGATCTTATCTATGTGTTAGCTGCAATAATATCATGAACCAGCTCATAAAGAGCGTGTTTATTACTTATTTATTTATTAGTCACATGATTCTCCTCATCGCCACAATCCAGTATCTATTCGGATCAATACACCTAATCAGCATGTCTTTCAGAACATGGGAGGAAATTGGAGATCCAGAGGAAACCCACGCAGACAGTGACCCAAGCTAGGGATCGAACTTGTGTCTCTGGTGCTGCGAAGTAGGAGCACTGGCCACTGTGCCACAGTTGCATTTTCATGATGTTGATGCACCTGGCCCAAAATGGAAATCTTATCCCATTAATTTGATGGTAAAACAATTATTAACAATCTGGTAGCCATCAGAAAGAGGGATTTTTTTTGGTGAATCTTTATCACTTCCCTATAAATATGTTCTCTTCATCTTTGGCTTGAATTTCTGTTACAAAACTGCTTATCTGAAATTAGGTCTCCATGTTTGCATGGAATACTGCCAAATGTTCTTGAGGACTTGGCAATGAAACCACAATAATAAATCATCTGAATAATTCTAATAAGTAAAACCATGATCCAGAAAGTAAGACAGATCTAAACATAATAAATATTTATGGAAATCGCACAGGTACTCAAATACTAGACAGCTGCTTGACAAATTGCACTTATATTGAGGAATATTTCAATATGAGAAGAAATATTTCAAGTTTAGGAATAAAAGGGTGCTTAGAGGAAAAATCGGACCTCTTAGGCACAGAGGAAGGGAACTGTGCTTAGAGCCCGAGGGAGTGGCGGAGATCCTGAATGAATACTTTGCGTCGGTATTCACGAAGGAGAGGGGCTTGTTGACAGCTCCTGTCTCTGAGGTAGCTGTGGACCAGTTGAGGGAATTATCCATACCGAGGGAGGAAGTGTTAGAGCTTCTAGGGAGCATTAAAACTGATAAATCTCCTGGGCCTGAAGGCATTTATCCCAGACTGCTTAGGGAGGTGCGAGGTAAAATTGCTGGGCCTCTGATGCAAATCTTTGTCTCTTCCGTGGACACAGGTGAGGTCCCAGAGGACTGGAGAATAGCTAATGTTGTAGCATTTTTAAAAAGGGTAGTAGGGATAACCCTGGAAATTATAGGCCGGTGAGTTTGACGTCAGTGGTAGGGAAGCTGTTGGAGGGGATTCTTAGAGATAGGATGTATAGGCACTTAGAGCATTGTGATCTGATTAGGGATACGCAGCATGGCTTTGTTAAGGGCAGGTTGTGCCTTACAAATCTGGTAGAATTTTTTGAGGAGGTGACGAAATCAGTAGACGAAGGGCGAGCTGTTGATGTTGTCTATTTGGATTTTAGTAAGGCGTTTGACAAAGTCCCTCATGGAAGGTTAGTCAGGAAGGTCAAGGCAAATGGGATACAAGGACAGGTAGCTAGATGGATAAGTAACTGGCTTGGTAATAGGAGACAGAGAGTGATAGTGGAAGGGTGTTGCTCTAGCTGGAGGTTGGTCACTGGTGGTGTGCCGCAGGGCTCGGTACTGGGACCTCTTCTATTTGTAATATATACAAATAACTTGGAAGAGGGAGTAAGTGGAATGATCAGCAAGTTTGCAGACGATACAAAGATGGCTGGACTTGCGGATAGTGAGGAGCATTGTCAGGTGATACAGCAGGACATAGGTAGGCTGGTAGCTTGGGCAGACAGATGGCAGATGGAATTCAATCCTGATAAATGTGAGGTGATGCATTTCAGGAGAAAGAATGTAGGGGGAGGTATATGATAAAGGGTAGACCTATTAAGAGTATAGAAACGCAGAGGGACCTGGGGGTGCAGGTGAACAAGTCTCTGAAGGTGGAAGAGCAAGTGGAGAAGGTTGTGAAGAAAGCATATAGTATGTTAGCCTTTATAGGAAGGGTTATAGAGTACAAGAGCTGGCCTTTAATGTTGCAGTTGTATAAAACGTTGGTTAGACCTCATTTGGAATACTGCATCCAGTTCTGGTCGCCTTACTACCGGAAGGATGTGGAGACTCTGGAGAGAGTGCAGAGGAGGTTTACCATGATGCTGCCTGGTATGGAAGATCTGAGTTACGAGGAGAGGTTAGGCAAATTGGGACTGTTTTCCTTAGAAAGACGTAGACTTAGAGGAGATCTGATAGAGGTGTACAAGAGTATGAGGGGTATAGATAGAGTAAACAGGGTTAAGCTTTTTCCTAGGATGGACTCGAATAGCACGAGGAGTCACGGGCTTAGGGTGAGGGGGGTAAAGTATAATTTGGATGCTAGAGGGAGTTTTTTCACACAGAGGGTGGTGGGGTATGGAATGCGCTACCAAGTAAAGTGGTGGAGGCAGGTACTCTGGAGATATTTAAGAAATACTTAGATGGGCACATGAACAGAATGGGAATGGAGGGGTATAGAAAACTGATTTAAATAGGGATCATGAGCCTTGGGAGTCCCTGGGAAGTGTGTAAATAGATGATGATATTGATGTACTTGTTTTTATCCTACAGGTGCTTTGGTCCACCTTGTTGTCTAACGAGGGACATACACACGATGGGTCGTGAGAGGGCTGCTCTTGGATCTTTTTCGAGAGTATCCTAGTGCTTCACGTCGTTAGTGTACGCTTGACCTGGACCATTTGATGGGCAACACGACAGCTCAGTGACTATCGCTGTGCTGTGCAGATACATGGATTTGGGCCTGTGGCTGTGGGAGTTTGCACATTCTCCCCGTGCTTGCGTGGGTTTTCTCCGGGTGCTCCGGTTTCCTCCCACATCCCAAAGATGTGCTCTTAGGCTAATTGGCAAAATAAATTCTTCCTAAATTGTCTCAAATTTGGTTTTTAATCCATAGATCTATAAACATGGACAGGGATCGCGGGTAGAGGTGGGAACATCAGGGTGGCGGCGTGGGCTTGTTGGGCTTACGGGCCTGTTTCCTGTGCTGTTTTGTTCTTTGTTCTTTGTTCTTTAGTCTTTGGTCTTCTGTTAAGATACTTAACACAGCGTTCCAGCTGCTAACATTGAATAATTTTTGTTTTTAATGACAAAATTAATGAAAAATGTTTAGACTAAATGCTATTTCAGAAAATTAAATATTTTGATTCTGTGTAGATTTTAGCTTTCAGAGTAATCTTTGGATATAAAACCACTGTGGTCGCTATGTAGTCCAGAACTGACTCTTTTTTCACTTTTAAATGAATAAATGATATTTCTTAAATATCATTCAGAGATGAAAGCATTCACAATGCTCCATGACTCAAAGAATTATTCCATTTTTGAGGCTGCAATAGCCCCCAGTATTTATCTTGGGGCAAGACATATTGAAACAAAAAGCTAAAGAGCTGTGAGCCTCATATTGATTTAATTCCATGTGGTCTGTAATATCTATGTAAATTATAAACAGTCGCAAGAAAGTTTGGAGTCAATAGAAATAAAATCCAGAGAAAACAATAACAAAATGCTGAATCTATTCTGCCTGTTTACATTATCACCTAAAGTCAAATTTATTCCCTAATAATTTGCATTTTTCAAAGTAAAGACCAGAGCTCTCATTTTTCAAATGGTTAAATATAATTGGAATTTTACAGTTTTGCCCTTATTGGTTGGAAGAAAGATTAGAAGATAATGTAAGATACTATATCAACATATTTTTCCCCCTAAAGATAATAAATGAAAGAAATGGAGCCTAAAGCAGTGCAGCCACAACTTCATAACAAGCCAAGATAGTCAAGGAAATAGAAATCTGTTGACTGATGGTGAGATCATGTGTTCTGTAGGCTGAATGGATGTGCCCTGGAAGCAGTTCAGAGAAAGTTTATTAAACTAACACCAAGATTGGGTGAGTTGTCTTAGAAGTGGCACAGTGGTCAGCATTGCTGCCTCAGAGCTCCAAAGACCTGGGTCTGATTGCAACTTGGGTCATTGTGCAAGCTCCACCTAGGCATTCTCCCCGTGTCTACATGGGTTTCCTCTGGGTGCTCCGGGTTTCCTCCCACAGTCCAAAAGGTGTGCATGTTAGGTGCACTGGACCTGCAAAATTGCCCCTTAGTTTTAAGGGATGTGTTGTTTAGAGAAATTAACAGGGTAAATATGTGGGGTTATGAGAATAGGGCCTGGGTGGGATTGTTGTCAGTGCAGGCTCGATGGGCTGAATGGCCTCCTTCTGCACTATAGAGTTTCTATGATTTCTATGAGGAACAGGCTAGACTTGTATCCACTGGAGTTCAGAAGAATAAGAGGTACGACTTGATTGAAACATATAGGATCCTGAGGAATTGTGACGCGGTGGATGATGAGAGGGTATTTCCTGTTGTGGCATAATCCAAAAATAGAGATCCTTCATAAAATGCCGAGAGGCAAAGCCAGACCCAAGCCGTGCCTTACAGCCGCTCAAATCTCAAGACTGATATGAAATTGATGGCAGCATTGTTGAATGGAAGAATATATAAGACAACTCTGTCAAGCAAGATATTCCCTCTGAGTGATATCTCCTTGGAAAACCTGGAACTGAAGAGGGTCACTTTTTAAAAATAAGCGATCACTTATTTATGACAATGGTGAGAAGACTTATTTTCTCTCAGCAAGTCTTTGGAGTTTTCTTCCTCCCTCAAAAGATGGTAGAAGCAGAGTCTTTGGATATTTTTATAGTAGAGCTAGATAGATTCTTGATAAGCAAGAGGGTGAAAGGTTATCAGGGTAGGCAGGAATGTGGAATTCAGGTTACAGTCAGATCAATCATGATTTTATTGAACAGTGTAGCAGGTTGAAGGGCCTACTCCTGCTTTTAATTTGCATGCTGATATGTTCACATGGATTTTTACTTACCTGACATGCTGAGAGCAAAGCTAAAGGAGAGCATCTGAAAGCTGCAGGGAACCTGGAAAAGCAGGGAACTATCAGACATGGGAGAGGAAAAAGTACATTTTTGGGTGTTATATGATGTCAGAGGGTTGATTGCAGGGTGAAAATCCTGCTTAGAAGAGAGAGCTTAATGAGAGTGGAATCAGTGGGGAGATAATCCCAAGATTTAAAATAAGTGGAATCAGAAGTCTGAGGAAAGGGGGAGGGAAAGAATCGAGCATTTGGGGAAGGAGTTGAGGCAAAGTTATGGAGGAATTAGAGGATTGCAAACAGAATCAGAAGCTTTGAGAGGGGGGCACTGGATACCTGAGTAAGGTTGTTATAATTACTGGACCAGCGCCTCCAATGTAGCATCAAAGAATCCAGGAGTCCTGTCAGGATCTCTTAAAATCATTTGCCTTCTGTCTGCAGCCAGAGAATACATCCTCTTTAAGAGGTGTTTTCTATCTTCTGGTATTCGCAGCGACATCCAATTTCCTATCCCCTCAAATAACCTTAGAGCCAATAAATAGCCTGGATAATGCAATCTGCACACTGGAATCATTTTGATGAGGTCTTAGCACAAAGTTAATGTTGGGCCTGAGACCACTTGGACAGGCTACACCCCATACACTCTATGCCTGTGTTAAGGCACATTTGAATCTCTGGACCAATAAGTCTGCTGGCATGTTAAACTTAAATGTGTCCAATTGCAGTGCCAAGAAAGCACTATAAAGTTATACATAATAATTCTTCAGACAACATTATATTCCACTGCTGTAGGTGGATTAAATCAATATGATTGCTTGGTTTATTTTACTAACTAGTAACACACCAGCATAACGAAGAAGGAGATAATTAAAAAATATCATTTTCAATAAAAGTCAGTTTTATGTGAACATTTGAGATCTTGAATTTCCTTTTATTCTTAACAAATTAGCATTCAAGTTACTGATAAAGATAATTGCTTCAGGCAAGTTGGTCACACAGGGAAACGCTGAGAGCTTGTCTCATGTTTTACGATGAGCACGTGAAGCAATAACTAAAGTTGACCAGTGCAGAAGTCTTCCCGATTGATAGTTGATGCATGTTTTCATAGAAATGAAAACACAGAATTTCAGAATTCAAAGAACAAAACAAAGAACAAAGAACAACACAGCACGGGAAACAGGCCCTTCAGTCCAACAAGCCTGCACTGCCATTTTAACACTGTGAGTGAGTGTCCTCTTCTACCTATGATCTCTATCTACGCCTACTGGGGAAAATTGAGGGAAGACTAATTTAGGGACAATTTGTTAACACCAATTCCTCAAAGCTTCTCCTACTCCAGCACTAAAATTATGGCTGAGGTCTCCTTTACACGTAAGTGCAGTTTGTGCCAGAAGTATAGTAACCAGGCAAGAACGTTTCCAAAGACTTCGCCTTTGGTTGAGTTTAGCAAGTTAGGTGACGGGGTGGGGGGGTGGTTGAAGTCTTAAAAATCCAATTCTAGACTCAAACCACTGCCAATCTGCCCATTTCTGGCTTTAAATGAGGTAGGAGAGTAATGAAGTGGTTTGGTCCAATCAATATGATGATGAGGAGATGTTCTTCATTCCCTTTCAACTTTATAATTTTAATCCGAACCCAACAGCTACATCCAGACAAGGGTCCATTGGATGCAGAAGGTGAGTGCCTTTCCACCAATTCCTGAATCCACTGTTCCTACCTCAGGAACCCATGAAATTGGACTCCCTGCCACATTCTTTCCCATGAGGACTCCAATCTCTTCCTCCCAGGTATCTGGCTTCACTCTGCCACTCTCAAAATTTCCAACTTCTACAACCTTTCAAGGCCCCGGACCACCTCCCAGAGATCTGCAACCAGCTCACTAGCTTCCAGGACCCCTCAGGCAGGCCACCAAATATTCACAATTTATATTCCCTTGATTTACATTATTCTCTTACCACTGCATTATTCTACTTCCTCCCCTCCAGAGGAGACAATTGGTGCATTATTACATAAAATTACATACACAGTACAATACTGGAGTAGGCTATTTTACTTCAATAGTCCATGCTGGTATTCATGCTCCAATCACGTGTCCTGTTCCATCTGCCTCATCTCTGCATATCTTTCAACTCGTTTTTTCTCCTATGGAGTCATCCAGTTTCCCTTTGAAAGCATCTATGATATTTGCCTCAAACATTTTCTATGATAGCATGTCTACAATCACTACAATCACTCATTAAGTTAAGAAAATACATATCCATATTTTCCTATCAGATTTAGTAGTGGTGAACTTGTATTTGTACTGACTCACAAATGGAAGCATTCTGGGCAGGCTTTTCCACGCAGCCCACCACATGTTTCATCATGGCCTGCCATTGGCCAGTGGCGGGATCTTTTGGTCGCACTAGTGTCAATAGGTTTTCCTGTTGAATGCACCCCTCAATACATGAAGGCCACAGTGTGGATGAGCCATCGGCCTGACCAGAAAATTCCACTGGCATGAAGGATGAGAAAGCTCCATCCGTTCTCTTAGACATTTATCCATACGTAATTTGAAGACATCTATCAGGTCTCCTCTAAATCTATTCTTTTCTAAATAAAAGAAATCGTAATCTGTTTAATCCTGATTGCTGTAATTGCTCAGTTTTCGTTTCATTGTCACCAATTTTATTACACCTTCTCCAACATTTCTATGTCCTTTTAGCAGTATGGAGGCCAGACATGTGCACAACTCTCTGAGTGCAGCCTGGGCAGAGTCCTGTACAAGTTTAACATACCTTCACTATTTTGAATTCAATACCTCTGGGACCAACTCCCAGTGCTTTATTAATATTTTTAATTGCTTTGCTGACCTGCAATGCTGTTTTTAATTATTTATTCCGATCCGTCCCTTGATTCATTTGGTCCAATTCGATTCAAATGCTCCCTGAGACTCACTGTGAGCATGACCTCCTGTGTAGTTGTCTCCTCGATCTCTTTTACATTCTTGGTTGCTCATCCAGCAGCCTAGCAAACCCTCCATGACTGCAGTCAAGTTGTCCTTTAAATAAGCCAAATTCAGTACAGGATCGGCAGCAATTTGATCAGTTGTCAGAAAACAATTAGAGGACAACAACAACTTCTATTAACATGGCGCATTTTATATATTGAAATATCTGAAGGTACTTCACAGAAACACCAGCAAACAAACATTGATGCCAAGGATGCCAGAATTATAGTGCCTCACCCAGTCGAGGTCCATAAGATCCCACCCGAGGCCAACAGAGAATGCTGTTCTATGAGCCTTGTCTCCCTTGATTCTGGGGCAGATGTGCTGATAAAATTCCGGCAAAGGAGATGTTGCTATAGGTAATCAAACATTTGGTCAAAGAGAGAGATTTTAAGCATTGTCTTGAAGTAGGAGAGAGAGAGATGGAGAAGTTTGGGAGGAAATTTCAGAACTTGGGGCTTTAGCAGCTGAAAACATTGTTTTTAGAACAAACAAAAGCCAGAGGTCCATAGGTAGATAGAGAATAAGATGAAGCATGCAAATGAGAAATGTCAGATTGATAATATAAGTGAGAATCAGGCTGAAATTTCAAAGGGGAAGAGAAAAAGGAAATAAAAGCAGCAAAGAGAGAGCATGAGAAGAGGTTGGCAGCTAAAATGAAAGGGGATCTAAAGATCTTCTATTGCAGACAGATCGTAAAATTACATATAAAAGGGATGCTCCAATCATTTTAGGGATTAAAAAGAGGATATATACATGAAGGCAGAAGAAATGGCCGAGGTACTAAATTTTGCATCTATTTGTACCAAGGAAGACGATCCAGCAAATTCATAATGAAAGAGAAGTTAGTTGAGATAACGGATGTGCTAAATGTAATAGAGGAGGTATTAGAAAGGTTGACTGCACTTAAAATGAGTGGGCTGAATGCACTCTTGGGTGCTGTGGGAAGTAAGGATGGGAATTGCAGCAGCAGTGGCCACAATCATCCAACCCTCCATACAACTGAGTGGTGCCAGAGAACAGAAAATTTGCAAATGCTACACCCTTGTTCAAAAACTGATGGAAGAATAAGCCCAGCGACTATAGAACAGTCAGATTAACTTCGGTGGTGGGAAAGTTTTCAGTAATGATAACCAAGGAAAACATTCACAGCTAATTGAACAACTGTAGATTTAATTAAGGGAAAAGAGCAGATTTTTTTGCAAAGACAAATCCTCTTTAATTCATTTGATTGAGTTAACTATGATATTGATGAGCATATTCTGGTTGATGTAGTGTACATGGACTTCCAAAATACATTTGATAAAGTGCCACATATTAGGCTTGCCAGCAAAGTTCATCAAAATTCATGTGTTTCTAACATTGTAATGAAATGTAAGATGCTCACGATGGTGTGAAATGTGAGAAGCACACAAAATAAAAAGGGCAGTGGGAGTATTGGTACGAAAATGGTTGAGTAGTTGTAAATGGCTGATTTTCATACTGGAGAAAGATATACATTTGGGATTTCGCAGAGGCGGATGCTGCTACTTCATCCAATGTGTATTAATGAGCTAGACTTGCATATATAAGGCAGAATTTGAACATATGAAAATGACACAAGTCTTGGAAGCATTGTGAACTGTGAGGAGGATAGTGACAAACTTCAAGACAATACAACCAGGCTGATGGAAGATAAAATTCAATGCAGAGAGTTTGAAATGATATATTTTGGTAGGGAGAAAGAGCAGAAGTAATAGAAAATAAAGAACACAATTCTAAAGTGGGTGTAGGAACAAAGATCTGGAGGAATACGTGCACAAATTGTTGCATGTGGCAAGGTAGGTGGAGAAAGTGATGAAAAAGGCACACAGAATCTTGAACTTTCTAATTAGGGATATAAGTTACAAAAGCAAAAAAGTTATGAAGAATCTTTTTGCAACACTGTTTCAGTATCAACTGGAGCAGTGCATCCAATTCTGAACAGTATACTTTAGGGAGGATGTAAAGGCTTTTAAGTGAGTGCAGAAAAGATTTACGAGAAAAGTTCCAGGAAAGAGGAACTTCAGTTATATGGCTAGATTGGAGAAGCTGGGGTTTTTGGAGAAGAGAAATCTGGGTGGAGATTTGATGAGGTGTGCAAAATCATGAGGTGTCTGGACAGGGTAGATAGAAAGAAACAATGCCCATGGGCAGAAGGCTGGAGAACCAGAGGGCTTTGATTTAAATTTGATTTTAAATGAATTGTGTTGCATGAGGTAGTGCTAGGAACTTGGGTTCAACTCCGGCCTTGGATGAATGTGCAGATCTGCACGTTCTCCTGGTGTCTATGTGGGTTTTCCCCGGGTGCTCCAGTTTCCTCCCATACTCCAAAGATGTGCAGGTTAAGTGGATAGACCATGTTAAACTGCACCTTAGTGTCCCAAAATGTGTAGCTTAGGGGGATTAGCAAGGTAAATATTTGGTGTTGCAGGGAAGGGGTCTGGGTGGGAGTGCCCCTGAGTGTCAAGGGGATTACGTGGGGTTACAAAAATACAGTGTGGGTGGGATTGTTGTCAGTGCAACTTGCTGAGCTAACTGGCCTCCTTCTAAACTGCGGGGATTTAATGATTCTAAGACAAATAGACCAGAGGCGACCTGAGGAATTCTTTTCATACAGCAATTGGCTAGTAACTGGAATGCACTGCCTGACAGTGTGGTGGAGACAAATTCAATTATAGCTTTCAAAGGGCAATAACATAGGCACCTGAAGAGGAGAAAAAAACTGCAGGCTATTGAGAAAGGATAGGAGGGTTGGAATGAGCTGAGTTGCTCAAGCAATGGTTTGACACTGACATGACTGGCCAAAAAGCCTCCTTCTGTGCTATTAACATTGTGTAGGATGTCACATAGCTCAATTGGCAGCTCTTCTGCCTGACACAGAAGGCTCTACTTTCAAGTCCCACTCCATGACTTGAAGATGGAAGATGTGGCTGATTGGATTGTTAATCAGCTATCTATCCTTCCAATACTGTGGACTGCTCTCCTAGAGGAGTGGCACTGAGTCCTTCCCTGTGGCTCAGAAGAAAAGGGGGGGAGAGCAGGAGAGCAATACTTATTGGGGACTCTTTAGTTAGAGAGACAGATAGGAGGTCCTGTGGCAGCAAAAGAGATTCATGGATGATATGTTGCATCGTGGGTGCCAGGGTGCGTAATGTCTCGAGTCGTGTTTTCAGGATCCTTAAGAGAGAAGGGAAACAGTCACAAGTCATGGTACATATTAGTACCAACAACACAGGTAAGAAAAGAGATGGAGATTTAAAACAGGAATTTAGGGAACATGAGTGGAAGCTGAGAGCCAGGACAAAACATGTCGTCATCTCTGGTTTGTTGCTGGTGCCACATGCTAGCAAGTTGAGGAACAGAAAGAGAGTGTAGATTAACACATGGATGCAGGTACAGTGTAGGAGAGGGGATTTCGGTAACATGGACAATTGGTTTACACTGAACCAGAGAGGCACCAATATCCTGAGAGGGAAATTTGCTACGGCTATTCAGGGGGAGTTTAAACTAATTTGTCAGGGGGATGGGAAAATGAGCTGTAGTCCAAAAACCAGCATTGAGTGTAGTGAGATACTGAGGAGGGTATCAAGGTCATCAAGGTTGTGAGAGTGTATTGGCAGACGGGATGGTGGATTGAAATGTATCTACTTCAATGCAAGGAGCATCTGGAATAAGGTAGGTGAACTTGCAGCGTGGATTGGTACTTGGAACTAAGATGTTCTGGCCGTTATGGAGACATAGTTAGAACAAGGACAGGAATGTTTGTTTGCAGTTCTGGGGTATAAATGTTCTAGTAAGAGTAGGGAAGGTGGTAAAAGTGGTGGAGGAAGAGCATTGTTAATCAAGGATAGTTTAACGGCTGCTGAAAGACATTTTGAGGGGGATCTTTTTAGTACAAGCAGCTGCCCACCAGAAATCTGCACAATGCTGATTATCATATGGAAATTAACATTTCCATATGATTAACGAACCCAGGATGGTAGCCTCTGGGCTCTCTAGCATCATACCCCCCCACGCCACATGGGAGCGGAGGGGTGGTGAATGATGCTAGGGGCTGCAGAGGCTACCAGTAGAGTTTACAACTGCTCCTCACTCACCGGGCAAAGGCTACTGAGGTCACTCACAGGAGCTTGGGGCCAAGGGGGTTCGTGGTTGGCCACTGGGGGTTTGGGGGGATGGATCAGGGCTAGCCTGTGGGGTAGATTATGACTGGCCAGTGGTAGGCCAGCAATCAGGGGCTTGGTCGGGAAGGCCAGCAATGGGGGGGTTCTGGGGAAGGAAATGGGAAAGGCCAGAGATCAGAGGCCAGTGACAGAGAGGCAATGGTTATGTACTGATCTCCACACTGATGGGTCGACACATACACAATGGTCTGTTCAGCGTTGTGCTGCTGGCCTTTCAAGTGAGATGAGATCCCACCCCCCACTTTTCAGCATGTATCAATCTGAGGCGCTCTGTATTGCAGAGTGTCGGATATTCATTCTGGTAAGTATGTCTTAAAAATGGGAGGGAAATTCTCCATTTTCTCATCTGTTGGGCACTTAGCTTTGCTCAGATCTTTATTTAAACATTTTTGTCAATATTCTTACTTTGGGTGGGATACTTAAAGCTACCCATTAAGAGTATAGAAACACAGGGGGTGCAGGTGAACAAGTCTCTGAAGGTGGCAGAGCAGGTGGAGAAGGTTGTGAAGAAAGCATATGGTATGTTAGCCTTTATAGGAAGTGGTATAGAGTACAAGAGCTGGCCTTTAATGTTGCAGTTGTATAAAACGCTAGTTAGACCTCATTTGGAATATTGCGTCCAGTTCTGGTTGCCCTACTACCGGAAGGACGTGGAGACTCTGGAGAGAGTGCAGAGGAGGTTTACCAGGATGCTGCCTGGTATGGAAGGTCAGAGTTACGAGGAGAGGTTAGGCAAATTGGGACTGTTTTCCTTAGAAAGACGTAGACTTAGAGGAGATATAATAGAGTGTACAAGATTATGAGGGGTATAGATAGAGTAAACAGGGTTAAGCTTTTTCCTAGGATGGACTCGAATAACACGAGGGGTCATGGGCTTAGGGCGGGGGGGTAAGGTATAATTTGGATGCAAGAGGGAGTTTTTCCTCACACAGAGGGTGGTGGGGGTATGAAATGTACTGCCAAGTAAAGTGGTGGAAGCAGGCACTCTGGAGTTATTTACACTTAGTTATAAACACTTAGATGGCACATGAAGAGAATGGAATGGAGGGGTAGAGAAAACTGATTTAAAATAGGGATCATGAGCCTCGGGAGTCCCTGGGAAATGTGTAAATAGATGGTGATATTGATGTACTTGTTTTTATCCTACAGGTACTTTGGTCCGCCTTGTTGTCTTAAAAGGGGCATACACGCAATGGGCAGAACAAATTCTCCCTAAATTGTCTCAAATTTGGCTTTTAATCCATAGAACTATAAACACAGACAGGGATCACGGGTAGAGGTGGGAACATCGGGGTGGCGGTGTGGGCTCGTTGGGCCAAAGGGCCTGTTTCCCGTGCTGTTTTGTTCTTTGTTCTTTATTCTAATGGAGGAACCCAATCCAATATGGCAGTGGCAATCTGACAATGTAGATATGCTCATGTCTCTCTTGTTATGTGACTTGCCTGTTAACGTCTGATGATGCTGTGCTGATGAATTTCTAGGGCACTGCTTCTAACAGCATAAACCTTTCCTGTGGAACATCTACAAATTTTTGTAGATTTATTCATTAAAACAAAAAAAACTACTGGTACTTATTTTTATTCTTGCAACCAAACAAAACACCATGACGTAGAAGGTTTGCGTTCAGTTGTGTTTTGGAGTTTGATTCCTTTCGAGTGCCTTATAACATGTGGGCTGCAATGACTTTGCTGTGAACTTATTTGTCTTTGATAGATAAATGCAGCAGATTCTGCTACAACTTGCTGGGGTAATATCTCTGTATATTTGCAATCCTGATTTTACAAGTCAGTGGAGTTCATGTGTGGGAACTTACGATGTGGCAGAATTTACTATACGGTAGGCTTGCTTAACCTATTGCATTTGCACACAAATATTTTTGGCATTTTATGAAAGAATAACGAGACCGCTGTTAGACAATCTGCAAAGTTATTTCTTTATATTGACTTTTATATTTGCTACATGTAAATTTAATAATGTCTATAGTAACTCTTTGTTATTCTAGCATTACATGAACTATTGCAGGCAATCTTAATGTCGTCTGACATTACATGCTATTCTTTGATGAAATAATCCAGCCCATTATTATGTTATTCTTAAACTATGCAACCAACTAATGTGCCAAAAATGGTAGTGGAAATGTTTTTACTTTGAGGCAGGGAGAGGGTGGAGAGAATGGAGGGGGAAGGAAAAAGGATGGTATGGGCTGTAGCTGTCGTGAGTAAAGCAAACAGTCACTCTCCCTTTAGCTCTTTTCTATCCATGTGTGGTGGAGGTAACAAGCGTATTTGGAAATGTTTAAAGAAACACTAGAAATGACCTTTACTCTGAAGCAAAACATAAGTTTGTGAAGGATCTTCTGAGCTCTGGGTTCCATTGCAGTTGAAGGGCTGCATGAAGGTGGTAAGTGATTTTAAGAGATCTGGTAAATGAAATTAAAAAACACTTGTAATATAAAATCTTTAAAGAATGTTGCTAGGTTTCAATTTTAATCTTTGGTTTTCAAGAACAAACCATAAAACAGGTCCAGCTGCAACTTCTCAATGGTTGCACAGACCACAGCTGGACCGATGTTTTCCTGTTTTCAGAATAACTTAAGCATTTATGACAGACTTGAAGCAATTGTCAGCACATATAAGTGCTGGACTTTTAACAGTTCTGATAATTACTAAAAGTTTGTCTGCAATAAAATGTGCTTTAGGTGGAAAGAAACAAGACAAAGTTGTGTTGTTCTGAGTTAGAAACTGGAGACTCCTTGCATTACCAATTTAAAATTTTAACCCTGCTGTTCACTGGAAAGGAACAAGTAGAATAATCTTAAATCTGAATTAAATGTCACTTCTAAAGTTAATGTTTGACAGTTAAAATAGTGCTGCAAATGAGATATTTTATGACCTCTTTGGAAACACAGGCTAGTTGGAGAAAAAAAATCAAAGCTCAGAGATTCCAAAAAGAACAGATGCAAAAAATAGTTATGGATCTTTTGCAGTTGTAACATGAGCCATTATTTATTTGTTACACTGGATAATGTCCTTGGAACATTCAATGAGAACACAAGTAGCAGCCGCAATATAAATTATGGGTGACATGGTGGCATGGCGATTAGTACTGCTACCTCATAGCTCCAGGGACCTGGGTTAGATTCCCAGTTTGGGTCACTGTCTGCGTGGAGTTTGCATATTCTGCTTGAATCTACGTGGTTTCCTCCGGGTGCTCCGGTTTTCTCCCACAGTCCAAAGATACACGGGGTAGATGCATTAGCCATGCTAAATTGCCCCTTAATGTCCCCGGAGGTTAGGTTAGAGGGATTAGGGAGATAAATAGATGGGGTAGGGTCTAGGTGGAATTGTTGGCAGTGCAGACTTGATGGACTGAATGGCCTCCTTCTGCATAATAGGGATTCTATGAAATCATTTGACTATTGCTAGATTTTTGTCACCTTTTCTAGCAAGGTTCTTGCACCAAAAATATGACCAGCACAAAACATCTTGCTGAATTTGATGTAAGAGTTAATATTGCTGAAGGGACTGCATAGTTGATAAAATGTGAGTTATTTTCAGATTCTGGCTGACTTGGATTTAGCTATTTTTTTCACACATCCTCTGTGCAATTGCTTCAGGTGATGACCCTTCAATGTTAAAACTATTTTTAAAAGACCCCCACTCACTTCCAAAAGAATGAGATGGATTTTTATTTACTGGACACCCAGGATATCTGGGGCATGAGAGATGGAGGGAGATGGGCAGGGCGGGTAGTGCTGTGGGTCAGTGAGATTGGTGGAAGTTGAAATTTGGGATTCCACCAATTCTGGAATCCAAAATCTGGATTCAGCCAGAGTAATTTAATAGATATGACTTCAGTCAAGCAGGCCACAGTTCAGTGGAGGCCTCTGTACAGGGCAGGTCCTCCCTCAGATGGGAGAAGGGGAACAGTGGAGCTGACAATATGTGTCATAGAGTTGTTCAGATATGGGAGGTTCTGGTGGGAAGGGTCCCTTCCAGAATGAGTGGGTGATCTGGGGGCTGGGCAATCCCACAGGAGCAAGGGTGCTTAATCCTAAGGGTCAGTACTAGGGGTAATGGGTGACAGCCCTTAGGGCAGGATGGAAAAACAAAAACCAAAGTGAGAATAGTCAGAGGTCTGAGAGTGGTGGGGATGGGGATAATGTCTGAGACATGGGTCAAAATAGTGCAGCATGAGATCGGGGCACACTAGTGAAGTGGTGCCAAGCTCTCTGCAGCTGGCACACTGACATGTTTAGGCCGCATTCCCCCTCAGTATCGGCACACAACTCACCACTGTCCAAAAATGTGACTCAGTATCTTAAGATTGTGATGAGGAGCGTGACTGAGAGACCTATGCGATTTACCCCATTTTCCTTGTCATTATGACATTTGGAAGTTTTTGTGGAAAATTCCATCCCACGTATTTTTCAATGTTTTGTCATGTGCCTGTGAGGGTTCTTCATTTCTCCCTTTGAGGCTAATACATGGAGAAGAGTGTCTTAAAAAGATGACCTAACCTCTTAAAAAAAAAACCTCTAATAGTAAAGTACCAGCTTAAGGAATGCCTTGAACAATTGTTGAAGGAATGAAATGGCGACAATTGGACAAGGCATGTTAATGGGCACAGTCATCATGATGCAAGATTAACCTGCATCTGTTGAAATGAGTGATGATGGGAAGTAACTGAATGTTAAACACAACATTACAATTGCATTCCCAACAGGGAGCCCAGCTTTGTGCAAGGTGAGCATTAAATAAAGCTGGCATGCACTTCTTAAAAGTAGATCAGACCTCTTAAATGGATTGTTCATTCTGTATGGAAATGACTGGAAAGATTTATAGAGAAAGAATAACCAGGAGAAATAGAACTTAGAACATTACAGCACAGTGCAGGCCCTTTGGCCTTCGATGTTGCGCTGACTAATGTAACCAATTTTATGACCCTTTATGCTAAACTATTCCAGTGCTATCCATATGCCTATCCACTGCCCATTTGAACGCCCTTAAACTTGACGAGTCCACAACTGCTGCAGGCAGGGCATTCCACACCCTTACTACCCTCTGAGTAAAGAGCCCACCTCTAGCATCTGTCCTATGACTACCACCCCTTAATTTAAAGCTATGTCCCCTCGTTTATCCAACTCCATCCGAGGAAAAAAGCTCTCACTATCCACCCTATCTAACCCGAGAGAGCTTCCAGATTCTCCGATACAGCTCTCCCTGATTAATTTTTAAGAACATAAGAACAAGGAGCAGGAGTAGGCCATTTGAACCTTCGAGCCTGCTCCACCATTCAATAAGATCATGGCTGATCTTATTGTGGACTCAGCTCCACTTACCCATTTACTTTTTGATCAGAAGATTGAGAGGGGTTCACATTCTGTTGTGGGTCACAGCTCCATCAGGTGCCGCAAAAACTTTGGGATCAACTAGCCGCAGAGAAGTGTGACCCTGGGGATCTGGATGCAATTCCAGAAGAATTTCAAGGACCTGACTCAAGTGGTCAAGGTCAGTGAATACATCTTCAAATCCCCACATCCCAGTACCTGCATCAACAACTTTAATGCGAAGCCCAATGCATATCACTGATGCATCAATAATCTTTTGCAGCCAGGGCTCATTACTAACATTTGTACAGTCCATTTCACCCTGATGCACTCACCATTGCTTCAACCCTCAGTTTCTATAGACAAGCATATTACTTAAATACATTGAAACATACATAGACACTCTTGCTTGCAAGACAGGTTTGCAATGAAGCAGCAGGGGATAGACATGGCTGGACCTCATCACTTTCTTGGAGGAGGTGCTGCTGAACATTATTATTGCAGCAATCCCTAAAATCATAATAAATAAGCGTCACTGAAACTTTCGATATTTTTCCTGTATTACATAACTTCTCTAATACTACCACCCTCATTCCAAAATCTGATATGAGGTACAAACTGTAGATGCTGTAGCTTCAACACCTCTTGCTTTGCAGAGCTCTTAGCATCAGGGTTTCAGTGACTGTCTCAGGAGGAAGAAAAAGAGACATTGACACATTGTAGTTCCACACTGCCTAAAAATCCATTTCTCCTCATAAATTCCTCCAGTCACAGTTGCTCCTCATTGCTACATCTTTCTATCCCTCTGTTATAGAAAATCACGATGTAGAGATGCCGGTGTTGGATTGGGGTAAACACAGTAAGAAGTCTCATCACACCAGGTTAGAGTCCAGCCAGTTTATTTGATAGTAATCTCACAGGCATCTCCACTCACATTGTCTGCATCTTTAAGACTTGAATATCTGGTTCATTGAAAAGACTTGCATTCTAATCAATATTCTGTAAACTGTGTGTGACTTTATATGCCCTTCTCTGATCAGAAACTTCCACACACCTGACGAAGAAACGCCGTTTCCAAAAGCTTGTAAGATGACTATCAAATAAATTGGTTGGACTCTAACCTGGTGTTGTGAGACCTCTTACATAGAAAATCATAGCACCCATTTTTCAAAATGCTGTAATAAAGAACAGGACAAAAAAAAGTCATTCCATTCTATGGCAATTCTAACCATCAATATGTAATGGCCAACTAATCACCTTTGTGTTTTCCCTTAGTACCTCTCTTGATAGTGCTTTTGTCTGGCCTTGAATTCTTCTGCAGTCGTCTTCCAGTGCTTGTAGAATCATTGGTAAAAGACTCCTGGTTTTTCGGGTGAGAGGTGGGGATAGCTGAAAATCGTCTTGGAGGATGCTTTTGGCTCCTTGAAGAACCAGCTTTGAAGTGTCTGGGGAGGAGCAGTCTGGTTTGACAGGCAGCAGCTGGGGTAAGAATGGAATGGCAGTAGTGGGAGCACAAATGTTATTATCCTACGAGAAGGCAGCAGGTTTATGTACTACAGTATCATGGGTCCAGCAACTCCACAATCTTAGTAATCTGCTGAGGCACAGATTGGAGTGAGAGTCTTCAAACCCTATAAGCGCTGGCAACAACATTACAGGTGCATTAAAAACAATTTTCCAAATCTCTGTGAATTCAGAAATTATCCTTATAGATCAAAAAATTACAAACGTCATTCCATCATTTACGAAGGATGGGAAGGAGAAACCTCAGTGACTGATCTGTTCAACACCAGTTCTGGCGAAGTTGCTGAATCTAGAATAGAAGGTATTAAATGAGAAATTCCAGCTCCATTCATCAGTTTCAATCAGTGAAATTGGGTAAAGGTACAATTGCAGGTAGTTATATTGCACACTCTAATGACACTTTGGCTTTGCTCCTCATGACAAATTTAAGCCTGTGGTACTCACTTCCATATTCTAATGAGGGTATAATGACTGCTTAAGGACACTGATTTGAAATTACTCATAACCACCTGGATCTTGCAATGACCCGACACAGAACTTACTCAAACTGGTGAGCTACATAGGGATAGCTGACTGCTGTCCACAGGCTGCCTGACTTAATAAGACCTGAGCAGCAATTCAATGAAATCTTATTGCCAACTTCTATGTGCCAATCTAGGACCTAAATGAGTGCTGTGCAATCAGTGTTGCCTGAAATGAGAGGTCTAAATATTGAAATAGTCCTTTGGTTTCATTAACAGACTGAACGCAAATTGGCTGCACTGGTCATACCTCCACTGACAGCTCAACATGAGCTAAGGTGTCAATTCACCGGTCTTGCTAACAGTTAATAAGTGTTGGGGGTGAAGGAGTTAATTGGTTCTGGCTATGGGGCACAGAGTAAATCCTGACTCCTGGATGTAGAAAAGCACGTCCGTATCTGTAAAATCCATCTTCCTTGTTTTCCACACTCACATTTCACAAGTTTCTGGCTTGTGCATCCAGATTATGGATGAGTTTTTTCCTATGAGACTGAAAAACCTATTTCCTGCTTATTAAGGTCCTAAGTGATGATTGTCAAACTTAACCTTTTGTGGGGTTGAACTCTTCCTTGCTGGAGAACTCCATGCTGCTGCTAACCAAGAAGCTGCCATATTCCTGCAGGCTTGAAAGTATACAGATGAAAAATTAATTGTCAAATATTTCTTGTTGTAAATTTGGATGAGTTGTCTACTGCCTCTGTCAATGGGTTCAGAAATTAATTGGCTCTGAGCTGGAATTAACAATATTCTCATTATTAAACATTAGTCAAAGTTCACTTGGACTATGTTCTTACATCAAAAGCCAAAAATATAGGTTCCTTGACTAGGTTACATGACATGATTACCTTCTTTGCTGCAATAAATTTATTTCCAATTGGCCCATGAACAATTAATTCCAGTCAGTTATTCTTTTAGAAACTAAAATAAATCAAAATCAATTCCTGAACTGAGAGACAATTGTTGACTCCCACTGGGGTGTCTGTGGCAGTATGCAGTTACACCAAGATTCTAACCTCTTTACATTGCCCCTTTAAATACCAGAAGGAATTAATGACCTTAACAGCAGCAATAAAGGGAAACACAGAATTTGATCAAGCCAGAAAGAACTGATATTCCCTGATTGGAGTGACTAGGTGCTCACCTTGAATTGGGACAGAGACCGAGTGGTATAGTGGTTAGCACTGCTGTTTCACAGCACCAGAGACCCGGGTTTAATCCCAGCTTGGATCCCCAATTGTTGGTTCTCCCTGTGTCAACATGGTTTTTTTCCAGGTGCTCCAGTTTCCTCCCACGGTCTGAAAGATGTACTAGTTAGGTGCATTGGCTATGCTAAATTTACCCTCATTGTACTTGAACAGGCAGCGGACAGTGATGAATAAGGGATTTTCACAGTAACTTCCTTGCAGTGTTAATATAAGCCTACTTTTAACACTGATAAATAAACTTTGAAAATATTTGATGTACTTTTGCAGGCTCTATCATTTAAATGATCTATCCCCAGGGTGTGAAGCAGAATTTCCTCATCGGGCTAAGACTGGATCTGCCCCATTTCACTTGCACAAGTAGAGCAAGGACTCCAAAGCCTATTGTGATGTTAGTGTAGCTTTAAGAATTTTTTAAAAATTATGTTCTCTTTAGTTGTCATTGTGTCAGTGTTGTGTACGATGAGTCCTTTTATTGCTACTTAAGTGGTTTCAAAGGTGTTTAATTATTTTTACTTCAGGAATTAGTTTTATGGCCCTCCATTATCAGACGTAAAAACTAACAAGCCATGTCAAATGACAGGAACTCTTTCATTTTCAGTTCTGTGCTACCGATTTTAGTTTTAGAAGGACATCAGGCTGGAAAAAAGTCTCTCTCTCTCTCTCTCTCTCTCTCTTTCTCCCTCTCTCTCCCCTGCTTTTTAGATTTGGGAGGTTCTGCTATCTTAGCTGAAAGACTTACTGAAAATCCGCAATTGGGAGTTTGGTCAGAAGTCTCCCTGATCTAAAAAGCTGTTCTGACTTCAAACAGTTCTCAGTGTTTCAAGAGGATTGCAGCATTCATCCAGAGTTTCAGTATTCCATGAGCATTAGTCTTTTCTGTGCTAAACCTGTGAAAAGGGTTTTGTCTAAAAGAAGTTTTATTTTGATTAGAACAACTTCGATATATTTGATGAGGGCTATACATTATTGTGGGTTTTTTTTGTTTGCAGTTGATAACAGTTATTGCTAATTTTCTTTCCATACATGTTAACTATATTCTTAAATAAAATTTGTGTGATAAAAGCTCCCTAGTGGGTCATCTGAATCATACCTGAGGTGAATCACATCATGCTTATCTGAGCCAAATTCAACGTGTAAAACTTAGAATCAGGGTAAGCTTCATAAAACACTGTGAAGTTCTGACCTGAAACGAAACACTGTATGATTCCTCTGGCAACGATTCAAAATTATTAGCCTGAATACATTCAAAAAGCTTTGGAAGTAGTGCTCAGCATGCTGAACATTGTGATTTATGACTATAGCACTGTCTACTCTTAAGGCCATGGGAAGCTGGTCAAAGAACAGAGCCATTATAAATAGAAAATACTTAAAAATATTTTCACTCAAATTTGAACAAAGTGCCAACAAATTTCCATGCCATTTTCTTCCAATTTGGGAATCTGTGTAAAAGGGAACTTGGGCAATGAATTTTGTACAGCCAAGTTAATGAGAACAATTAGATATGATGGGTATTGCAGTGTGGAGCCAATGAATGCACTATAGCAAAGATTTGGCATTTCAGGCATTATACATTTAACTTACTTATAATCCTTAATAGGACAAGTCAAACTTCTGGGCTTGAATATTCTTCTCCAATCAGCCTGGGGACTCTATGTTTTTGGTTCAAAAGAAAGAAAATAAGGTGGAGATCCTTGAATTGGACCTCGGCCACCCCTGCTTGGGATTCCTGCAGGTGCCTGCATTTGTATTTGGCAAAAACAGACTTAAAATGACAAAGGATGAGCCTCCTATCCCAATATCCTTTTGGACTACTATTATTCACTGTTCCTGTCCCTCTCAGATTGGTAGGACAGGCAACAAAGACTAAAATGGTTAGATAGGTTTATATAGATTTATAATCCCTCAGCAAGATAGGGGTGCGTTTGGATTTGGCACTCAAGGTAGCCCCAATTCATCCAGCCATGTGGAGCACTCTTCATGATATCAATGGTATAAAGGTTCCTCATTATTTCAAGGTTATGCAGCATACTTCACAGAACCATTAATCTGGCTGGCTAGTCACAGCAGTGCCCAAAATGTACTCCTGAATGTTTCAGACAGCACAGATGTTGCTGAACGTACCAACTGTCTACTGTGTCTGACTTCCTGAGAGAAGTCATGCTTCATGTCTAGAGATGACACACTTTATTGTTTAATAGGCAGTCTGGGACCTAACAGTCTGACTGGAGTAAGAGCAGCATGGAGGCATCAATGACTTCCACTCTGTTTCTTTTTATTAATGGATTGACTGTGAGTGACACTGGCAATGCAAGTATTTATTGTTCATCCTTAATGTCCCTTCAGAAAGTAATGATCTTTTAGAACTACTGCAGTCCATTTAGTGTAGGTACACCCATAGCGTTCCTTCAATGTTGCTGAGTCAAAATCCTGAAACACGCTTCCTATTAGCAGAGATATTGTCCATGATTCTCCTATCTCCATGCACTAATTTTTTAGCGCAGCAGGCCAGGAGATTTTCATGTTAGCTGATTTGTGGGATTTATGTGAGCGTTCATGTCTCACTTGCACTTCCCAGATTGAGATTTCCGGCGGTGTCTGCTCCATGCCGGAAATTGATGGGAAGGTGCAAAGACTGTTTACATTGTCATTTTAATATGATTTAATATGGCTGAAGTCTCTAGGGTCACTAGTATCTCCACCCCATCAGAGTGTTTCATTCTAGTGGGGATTAGCATAGCTCCCCACTTTTGGGGAGCTAGAGACCCAAGTCAGCTGGTGTGAAAGGGCCCCCCAAACGCTTAGGCAGCAGAAGGTTCGCTGTTCCTCCGGTACTGCCCAATGGGTAAGGTGCCAATGCCCAGGAGGCACCTTAGCACTGCAATCGAGCATGGGGCAGTATCAAGGGAGGAGGGTATATGGAGAGATGGGGTCTATGGGTTGGGTCAGATGAGAGCAGGATCAGGGAGCCGATTGGTGGGGATGGGGGGGCTTATGGCCATTCTACTTAAAAATTGGGGAGTGGAGAAAGGCCAGTTGTTGGGGCAGTGTGGGGGAAGGGTGTCAGCTGGTGAGAGCAGTCACCTGCTGGGGGGTGGCGTTGGGACTGCAGGGTGGGAACTGCATTGGTGGGAGGGTGGAGATCACAGTGGGCTAGGCGAGGGCTGTTGGGGCTTGGCCTGGGAATGGTCAGGGGGCCATTGGTCAGGCTATGTGGGGGGGGTGGTCAGGAAGTTGTCGTTGCAGGGATCATGGGGCTGGCCAGCAATCGAGATGGCCAGCAATGAGGAGGTCATCAGCACAGGGCCATTGCACATTTGCCAACCTTGGCACTCAGAGCACAATCATAAAGTTAAAGTTTATTTATTAGTCACAAGTAAGCTCACATTAACACTGCAATGAAGTTACTGCAAAATTCCCCTAGGGGAATGTATGCATTGATAGATGCATGGAAATATAACTGGGATTTTCCACTTTGCCCAATGTAATATTTAAGGATGAGTCTTGACCCATTACTGACCCAAGCAAATTTTCTAGAGTGAACCTGACGAGCTACATTGGCAAACTCTTAACTAATGGGTGAGAAGAGAAATACTGTAGCAGATATCAGGCAGCTATAGTGGCAACACTTAGCCCTCACAATAGGTGACAATTTTTTAAAATGAACTTCTTCAGAAGCGGACCTCTAATCATATGGATAGCAGGTTTGAACAGGTGCCCAGATCTCAAGACTGGAACAGATTTTAAGATTTTTGCATGTTAGGGGCCTAACATCTTTCTGAGGCTGTACCTGTAAGACAAGTATTCCCAGAAGCAACTGGTTGCACTCAGCAAAACCAGACCTTGGAATTAACTGTGATCAAAAAGTTGATTTTTTTAAAGTATCATAGCAGAAAATGGATCTAAATGCATCAGAAATGGTGCTGTAGTGGTAATGTCACTGGACAAGTAATCAAGAAGCCAAAGCTTAGGGAACATGGGTTCAAATCTCAAAATAGAAGTTGGTGGACTTCAATGAACGAATCTGGGATTGAAAATTAGTCTCACTAATGATGACTGCATGAAATATTCATGGATTGTTGTAAAAACCCATTGGTTCCCTAACAACTTTTAGGGAAGGCAATTTGCCACCCTTACTTGTTGTGGCCTATATATGACTCCAGACCCAGAACAATGTAGTTGGCTTTAACTACATGATGTAATAGTCTAGCAAGCCATATATTTCAAAGATAGTTAGGAATGACCCAGCAAATCCCACTTATGAAAGAATAAAAAGAAGGAATGCCCCCCCACCCACACAAGCCATTCATTAAAAATGGTATGACACAGTTTCCCCCTCCCCCTACTCATTTGACACTACACCTCAACCCAGAAACTGATCCCTGTCTCAGCTTCTGATTCTTCCCTCATAATTCCTAACTTTCAATCCATCCCTGCAGTCTCTCTTTTTTCAGCACCTATCCACCAATTTCCCTCCCCCTCCAACAACCCAACCCAGCATCCTGTAGGCAGTGAGTTATTGTCGAATACAAAAATGGTCAAGCAAGAAAAGGACACAAATATGGCCTAATGGGAAATATGGTTAACTTAAAAAAAGAAGTTTTTAAACTTCAGGCTGAGTATGTGGACTGCTCTGTTTACCTGTGATAAACGGCTTCGGTTGAACGATGAATGATAAAGTTAGCAGGATGCGGGACCTTGTTGTTTTCAAGGCAGAAGCTGTAACAACACATCCATGCTAATGAAGTTATTGATCAAAAGGCAGAAACCAAATACAAATAGAACCAGACTTCTGTTTTTAAGTGTTAAGCAATCTTAAGACACTGCCCTAAAGTCAGGCAGCTGTAATAAACCAATTTGGATGGTATGCTGATAGTTAAAGCATCTGCACAGAACTGGATATGTTTGAGCCAGACTCAAGGAATAAATATTGGAGTTTTGAAGAAAGAAAGAGAAGAACCACAGGAGAAGAAGAAGAGGAACCTAAAGCTTGAAGTTTGATGAAGCCTGATCCTTCTCCATGGCTGACTAGCATGAGTGGATTGAGACATCTTACAGGTCCATTAGTTAAATCCATAGTTTAATCCATTAGATTAAAGATGATTAGAGGTTTATATAGAGTGGACAGTGATAGCCTTTTTCCTAGGATGGAGAAAGCTAGCACGAGGGGACATAGCTTTAAATTAAGGGGTGGTAGTTATAGGACGGATGTCAGAGGTAGGTTCTTTACCCAGAGGTTGGTAAGGGTATGGAATGCCCTGCCTGCATCAGTTGTAGGTGCACCAAGTTTGGTGGCGTTTAAGAGGTTAGTAGATAAGTTTATGGACGAAAAGGGAAGGTTTAGGTTAGAGGGTCATTGCTTTTTCCTAATTGGTCGGCGCAACATCGAAGGCCGAAGGGCCTGTTCTGCGCTGTAATGTTCTATGTTCTATGTTCTAAATATAAATGGTTAAAATATTTCTTGTATGCTTATTATAGTAGGTTTATAGAGGAATAGAAGCATTAATATGTGATACAATGTACGAGAGTCAGTCTTGTAACAGTCGTAAGTATTTAAAGTTTTGTTACATTTTCCAAATAAAGACGCAATTTGATTTAAAGTTGAAGGTTTTGTGTCTATCAACCAACTGAAGCAAGAGTTTTTGTTAACAATCCTATTTCCCAGTCCTTCCCTGAAGATTGCTGTGATGAAAGATTTTGGATTACTCATCATTGGTTGCCTGTTTGCATCACACTAACTTTATTGAATGAAGAGCTGAAGCCAGGGGCAACTTCAGTTAACACTCAGACACAAGGGATGTATCCTGTGCATTGGGCATACCAATAGTTATTAATGTTTTATTGTATCTTACTTGAAGTGTCCAAGCAGAACTTAAACCATGTTGGATACATTATTGAACTGACCTCGTCCTGTCACTGCTAATTTTAATGTTCTTCAAAGTTGGGAGGAGGGCAACTTCAAGCTGCCTAATAGGTTGGGAGCAATTTCAGTAATGAAGAGAACATTTAACAAAACATTGTGAAAGAGAAAGTTTTCCTTTAGTCTTTAGGAAGCAGCAAAACCTGTATTTTTGACATCTCCATATAGCATCAAAGGAATAGAAATAGACTCCAGTACATGAATGTAATCTATTTCCTTTTTATAATACTACTGGATTATTTTCAGCATCCTCATTATCTCCATTGTCTGAAGAGAAACAGATTTGCTTGCGTGGAACAATGACTAATTTTTAAAACTCATCTGAACTTACTTAAGTTGCACAATATTTCACAGTTTGTGGAACACATTTTGACAGATATTGTCAGTAACCATCAAAGTTCATCTTAAAGCTGGAGTCTGGATTAAAAGCTCTAAACGAAAAGTCTGTTTATTACTGCTATCTCAGGGGGAGATTGTTTCTGTGTTAGTATCAGCTTATCTGCAGCTGTTCATTGATCATATAAATCTTCAGTTCTAGTCTGTAAAGTCCACAAATAAAGTGTTAAGATGTCTGAAAATGCATGGTGTTCATTTCAGGAGAAAAATGTTCCCTTGCCAAGTTAAGTGCTGCCAAAAGGGATCAATCTGAATTATTGTTCCTGTCCATTTCTAGAATGAAAAGGTAAACAAGTTCCAGTAAAAATGAATTTTCATGGACTTGTAAATGCTTGTAAATATATTTGTACTCATTTAATCAATTATTGGAGATCATAAAAAAGTAGCTTACAGAATGCTTTAGCTGATAACTCCATTACGTACATTATTGCATTTGTTTGAGAAGTTGCCAAAAATGCCCCAATTTAGTATCTCGGTACAATCAGAAACCAATTAAGTGGCCAAGTAACTTTCAATCCAGGAGGAACTGAAGTCCTCGATTTGTGTAAACTGGTTCTCAGTGGTGGGAGAAAGTTTGAAATAGCAGATGGAAAAATTGGAATGAACAACACTTGAGAATTAGAGGTGGAGCTCCTTTGTGAATAAAGTCCAGAAACACAGGGAAATGTTTTCAGATGAAGAAAACATATCCCTGGAGCCTGACAATTTAGGCCAAACTGAACAAACAGTTCAAAAGGTAGCAGCAAAAGAAAGAACTTGCGTCTAAGAAGTGTCCTTCATAACCTTAGGATGTTCTGAAGCATTCCACTCCCAATGAAGTACTTTTGAACTGTAGTCAATGTCAGAATACTTCTAATGAACTAAGTCTGGCACCAAAAACAGAGGAGGGACCCAACAGCTGCAGTAGGGCTGATTTTTTTGGGTTTAGTATTCAAATAACATGGAAAAAATAGCCAGCATGCACAGGAAAAAGTGGTTTACTGATCCATTTTATTTTGACACCTGAATAGAGCTGCTCCTGAATGGTCTTAAAGATGGATGTACTGCTGAAGACAGGACAGTAATGGAAATTAGATTACAATAAAGTCAGATGTCTTCATACTAAAATTTCCTTTGACAGTTCAGTTTATGTGCAGACTAATGTTTCCACAAAAACTGGTGCTATCGATTCCAGTGCTGCCACTTAGGCAGCAGGGAGATTATTTTCCCCAGATATTTTAACTACAAAAGAGCCTTTAAGGTAACTAAGGTGGGAGATGGCATCTTGAATTGCAACATTAATTTTGTTCATCTTTAACACAATCTGCTTCAATAAAGGAGCCAAAGAACATGCATGGAACAGTTACCTGGAGGATTGTTAAGGGTCCAACTGACAATCAAATTATCTGGTTGCATTCATTAGATCAGAGTACCATAAGATATAGAAGCAGAATTAGGTCATTCGGCCCATCAAGTCTGTTCTGTCATTCAATTAAATTTCTCAATTCTATTCTCCCACCTTTTCCCCATCAGCATCAATCCCCTTACCAATCAAGATCCTATCTATTTCTATTTTAAATAATGAAATCCATGGATTCATCACGCTTTGGTTGAAGAAATTCTTCCTCATCTCAATTCTAAAAGGTTGTCCTTTTATCCTGAGGTTGTGCCCTTGGATCCTTGTCTCTCCTACTTATGGAAACATCTTCCCCATGTCCACTCTATCCAGGTTTCTCAGTATTCTGTAAGTTTCAATGAGATTCCCCTTCATTCTTCTAAACTCCATTGAGTACAGACTTAGAGTCCTCAAATTCTCCTCATACATCAAGTTGTAATGAAGTTGTAAAGCATTTTGATGGCTTGTTCTTCAATTAATGACCATTCCTAACAGTTTTCATCTGAATAGAAGTATAGAAGTTATTGCTGAAGATTTTGAGCCATACTTCAAACTGTGATCAGAATTTATTATTTGCTTTCTGTTAGAGGTTCAAAGGAGAATTTTTCAGATACTTTAAGATACTTTGTTAAAACTTCAACTTTGTTCTAACAACATTTATTCTGGAAATAGCTGAAGATATTGCCTAAAAGAATGAACACTGTCCTGAACTATCTTATAGAGTATCTTATAGGTGGTTGCAGGAAAAAGGGAATGCTATTGGGCATTTTGATGAGGGTTCCTTTTAGTCTGAAGAAAGGATGGGAAAGGAGCATGAGGCCAGACAGCAGATAGAGGATCATCAGATGTTGTACAGGTGAGGGGGAGGAGTGCAAGGAAAGCTTCTTTCCCTCTCCTCAGGTACACGCCATCCCTGCCACTCCGGACCTTCTCCAATGGGACCTATTGTGCTACTGCTGAGAAGTGGTGAGCCCTCGCCTACACTCACTGCGCGAGTTCCTTTGGAATCAGTTAAATAGTCAAGATCTTTTTCCTAAAGGTAGGGGAGTCTAAAACTGGAGTGCATAGGTTTAAAGTAAAGTTTAAAGGAGAGATACAAAAATGTCCAGAGGGGAACTTTGTTCAAGTAGAGGGTGGTAAGTGTCTGGAAACCAGCTGCCAAAGGTAGTATTGGAAGTGGATACAATCTTGTCTTTTAAAAAGCATTTAGACAGTTACATAGGTAAGATGGGTATGGGGAGACATGGGTTAAGTATGGCAATTGGGACTACCTTAGCAGTTAAAAAATTGTGGCATGGGCAATTTGGACCAAAGGGCTTGCTTCTATGCTGTAAACTTCTTTGACTCTATGAATGTTTCATTGGTGTATTAGCTAGCACACTCTGTACTGCAGTGAAAATGGGTAAGTGGAGAACTACATGTTCTGTTCCATGAAAATTGCTTCCTATCCATGATGACTGTTAAAATTACAGCTAGGTGTTTCAGCGCCTTCAGGGAAATTCATATTAATTAGCAGGCTAAAACCAGACATTCAAACAGGCATGCCTTAATGTCACAACATCTGCTTAGCATCTGTTTTTACCCTTTGACCAAAATAGCCCTAACCTTATCTATGGTGGTAATTTTAAACTGACAAAGTGGGTGAGTGTATGACCAGATTCGAGACTAAAAGAGCTGACATTTCTGGCGTGTCAGGAAGCTGGCAGCAAATTATTGACTTGCACTTTTTAGTTCTAATCTTGCTTTCACTAGCTGGGGCATTGCGTACACAGTGTTGCAGCTGTATAAAATCTTGGTTAGGCCGCATTTGGAATATTTTATGCAGTTCTGGTCACCACCCTAATTGAAAGATGTGGAAATTTTGGAGAGAATGCAAAGAAGGTTCATTGGGGTGTTGCCTGGTCTCAAGAGTGTTGACCATGAGGAGAGGTTGGATAAACTAGGATTGTTTTCTTTGAAAAGATGGAGGCTAAGGGGAGAGCTGATAGAGGTCTACAAAATTATGAGAGGCATAGACAGGGTGGATTGTCAGAGGCTTTTTCCAGACTGGAAGTGTAAATTACAAGGGGGAACAACTTTAAGATGAGAGGGGGGAAAGTTTAAGAGAACGTGTGGGGGGAATTTTTCATGTAGAAAGTGGTGGGTGCCTGGAACATGGCACCAGAGGAGGTGGTGGAAACAGTCACTTCAGCAACATTTAAGAGGCATCTGGATAATCCTGGATAGGTACATGAATAGGGGAGAAAATAGAGAAATACGATCCGAGTAAGAGCAATTTTTTTAGTTTAATTAGGACATCATGATCAGCAAGGGATTGGAGGGCCATAGGGCCTGTTCCTGTTCCTGTACTGTTCTTTGTTCTTTATTCTATCTTAAGTCAATCTGCAACATGCATGGGACAGTGTGTGGGCTGTGAGTTAAATATATTGACTGCTAATTATCAGCCTCTTTAACCCTGAATTTGGATTTTTAAGAGTGTGTGCCTGGGAATTCCCTGGCTTCCTGGAACATGCTGGTGAAATCAAGATGAGAGGACAGAGAGATTTGAGGAGTTGAAAAAATAACAGGCAAGAAATCATGTCATCACTGAGGTCTCAGACCTGTTTTATTCTGACAGAGTGCTTTCATTGCTTTGGATCCTGTACCATTTGATTGCCACTTCCGAACTCTCAATCTTCAGATCAGTATGAGACAGTTATACAACTCTCAAATCCAGGTTCTGTCTTGGTGTCAGGGCATTCACTTTGTTTCTCTCTTCACGGAGGCTGCCAGATCTGCTAAGTCTATCCAGCATTTTCTGTTTTTATTTTGCTCTGTCAGTGTTTTATTTGTATGCAGTTACAACTACAACTACAAAAAGAATAACATGCATTTCTGAGAACAAAATGTTACCCTTTGAAGATGCGGCTGACACAATCTAAGAGGAGGTTGGAAAGGTACAACAGATGGCACCTGACTGCCTGAGCTGTGGTAGAGCAATCAGGACTCTGAAGATGCAATTAGGTGCCTGAACAGACCTGGATCAGTAAGGGATCCTGGTAATCATGATCCTGGGTTTTGGAGCCTGCGAGAAGCTGACCATAGACTGCTCCAGCTACACCTATTGAGTAGCATTTGCCAGTTATTAGGACAGGAGACAGAACATGGAGTTCTAAAAGAAGGGTCAGAAGTGAAAGTGCTTTAGGCAGAGTTCCTACTGTCATGCCCCCTTCTCGATCTTCCAGCTCATGGTCCACCCACTCTTCCCCGTCTTCCAAAAGTTGTCAAGCAGTTTGCAACATTTCATTGAGGCACTGAATGACCATAGCAAGGTTTCTCTTCAGCTTGCTGAAAGTAGCAGATTGTCTAGTGGAGCAGAGTTTGTGATGTCCTGCACCCTCTTTTTAGTAATCTCACTCGCTCTTTCCATCTCCACCATTTATCTCACTTGTGATGTGAACTCAGTATGTGACGGCTTTCTCTTCAAGGCCCCACTGAAGTGTGTGTCTTTGAACTGTCACAAATCGTGTGACCTCCTCTGCAGAACCTTCATTCTGCTCCAGCACTACTTTGTGTGAGACATTGGAAGGACTTGCAGGAGATTGGAATGGTCACAGCAAGAATAAGCCATCACAATGCACATTAAGACTTTTCAATGACTACTCACATCAAGTTGACATGAGTGAATGCTGTCTATCATGTGACTGTGCGATATTTGATCCTGTCATCAGATGACTGGGACATTACTATCTCTATATTTCTGATGGTCAGACTTGTCAAAAATTGGCTTATCTCCAACACCTCCCCTTCTTCAGGTGTCAACATGGAAATGACTGCTGTGCCACCTCTGGTTCTCTGATCTTCCCTCCAGAAACCCATGGAAATCTTGGTCAGGGAAAATGAGGAAGTGATAGACAGAAGTTACCGGGAAGTGCTCACACCGGGGTCACGGGAGGCAGGCAAGTGGGTCATGATCAGGAAGGGGAAAGCTCGGGTGTTAGAGAGCACCCTGGTGAATGTGCCCCTTCACAATAATTAGTCCTGTTTGTGTACTGTTGGGTGGAGGAAGCAGCACTGGCCGTGTCTCTGGCACAGAATCTGGCCCTGTAGCTCAGAAGGTAAGGAAAGGCAGTTTTAATCAGGGACTCTGCAGTGAGGAGGTCGGATGGGCTATTTTGTGGAGGCAGATGGGAAACTAGGATGGTAGTTTGCCTCACTGATGCCGGATCCAGGATGTTTCTAGTTGCGCCCCAGAAATCCTGAAGTAGGAGGGAGAAAAGCCAGAGGTCGTGGTACATATTGGTACCACTGACATAGGTAGGAAAAGGGAAGGGGTCATGAAAAGCGAATTTAGGGAGTTAGGTAGACAGTTGAGAAGAAGGAATGCAAAGGTAGTAATCTCAGGACTGCTGCCTGTGCCAAGCTGAGAAACTGAGAGCAGGAATGAAAAAGGTGGAGGATAAATGCATGACTGAGGGATTGGAGCAGGAGGCAGGGATTCAGGTTCCTGGATCACTGGGACCTCTTTTGGGGCAGGTGTGACCTGTACAAAATGGATGGGTGGAACTTGAATCCCAGGGATACAAATATCCTGGTAGAAGGTTTGCTAAGGCTATTGGGGAGACTTTAAACAAGAATAGTTGGGGAGTGGGAATCAAAATGAAGTGACTGGGAGAGAGGAGGTTAGATTGCAAAAACAGAGAGATTTGTCAATAGTGTGAGACGGAGGATAGGTGGGTGATGGGGAATGCTCACCGAAGGTTTGAGATGTGTCTATTTTAATGCTAGGAGATTTGTGAACAAATTAGATGAGCTTACAATATGGATTACTGCTTGGAAATATGATGTGGTGGCTATTATTGAGACTTGGATGACACAGGGACAGGACTGGATACTTCAAGTGCTGGGTTTCAGATACTTCAGGACGGACAGGGAGGGAGGTAAAAGAATAGCGGGGAGTGACACTATTGATCAGGGATAGTGCCAGGGTTGTAGAGAAGGTGGATGCAGTGGAGGGATTGTCTACAGAGTCTCTGTGGGTGGAAGTTTAGAACAGGAAAGGGTCGATAACTTTGCTAGGTGTTTTCTATAGGCCGCCCAATAGTAACAGGGTTGTTGAGGAGCAGATAGGGAAACAGATCCTGGAGAGATGTAATAATAACGGAGTTGTCATGATGGGAGATTTTAATTTCCCAATTATCGATTGGAACCTCCCTGGGTAAGGGGTTTGGATGGCGAGGAGTTTGTTAGGTATGTTCAGGAAGGTTTCTTGACATAATATGTGGATAAGCCTACAAGAGGTGAGGCTGTACTTGATTTGGTATTGGGTAATGAACCTGGGCAGGTGTCAGATCTCTCAGTGGGAGAGCATTTTGGGGATAGTGATCATAATTCTATCTCCTTTACATTAGTATCAGAGAGAGATAGAATCAGGCATGTTAGGAAAGTGGTTATCTGGAGTAAGAGGAATTATGAAGCCATCAGGCAGGAAATTAGAGGTATAAATTGGAAGGAGGTTTTCTTGGGGAAATGTACAGAAATAATGTAGCAGATTTTCAAGGAATGTTCTGCATGACAACGTTCTGATGGGACAGGGAAATGTTAGTAGGTTAGAAGAACCGTGGTACGCAAAAATTGTAATGAATCTAGTCAAAAAGAAAAGTGTACAAAAGGTTTAGGGAACTAGGTAATATTTGAGATCTAGAGGAACATATGATTTGTAGGAAGGAACTTAAGAAGGCAATTGGGAGAGCCAGAAAGGGTCATGAGAAGGCCTTGGCAGGTAAGATTAAAGGAAATCCTAAGGCGTTCTACAAGTATATGAAGAGTAAAAGGGTGAGATGTGAAGGAATAAGACTTATTAAATGTGACAGTGGGAAAGTTTGTATAAAACCAGTAGAAATAGCAGATGTACTCAATGAATACCTTACTTCTGTATTTTCTACAGAGTAGAAAAGATCTTGGTGGTAATAGTGCAGGCTTGCAGTGGACTGAGAAGCTTGAGTATGTGGACATTAAGAAAGAGAATGTATTGGAGCTTTTGAAAAGCATCAAGTTAGATAAGTCACCTGGATCAGATGGGATGTACCCCAGGTTACTGTGGGAGGCAAGGGAAGAGATTGCAGAACCCCTGGCGCTGATCTTTGCATCATCGATGGAGGCTAGAGAGATTCCGGTGGATTGGAGGATTGCAGATGTTGTTCCTCTATTCAAGAAAGGGAGTAGAGATAGCCTAGGAAATTATTGACAGGTGAGTCTAACCTCAGTAGTTGGTAAATTGGTGGAGAGGATCTTGAGAGACAGGATTTATGAACATTTGAAGAATTTAGTATGATCAAAAATAGTTAGCATGGCTTTGTCAAAGGCAGGTCGTGCCTTATGAACTTGGTTGAGTCTTTTGAAGATGAGACTAAACACATCAACAAAGGAAGAGCGGTAGATGTGGTTTATATGGACTTCAGCAAGACGTTCGATAAGGTCTCCCTTGCAAGGCTTATTGAAAAAGTGAGGGGACATGGAATCTAAGGGACATTGCTTTGTGGATTCAGAACTGGCTTGCTCGCAAAAGGCAAAGAGTGGTTGCGTAGGTCTTTTTCTGCCTGGAGGTCGGTCACCAGTGGAGTGCCCCAGGGATTTGTTCTGGAACTCTTGCTGTTTATGATTTTTATAAATGACCTGGATGAGGAAATGGAGGGATGATTTGGTAAATTTGCCGATGACACGAAGGTTGGAGGTAGTGTGGATAATGTGGAAGAATGTCAGCGAGGCATAGATAGGATGCAAGACTGGGTGGAGAAGTGGCAGATGGACTTCAACTCGGATAAGTGTTTGGTGATTCATTTTGGCAGGTCAAATGGGATGAAGGAATATAATATTAAGGTTAAGACTCTTAGCAGTGTGGAAGATCAGAAGGATTTTGGGGTCCGGATTCACAGGACTCTCAAATCAGCTTCGCAGGTAGAGGACGTGGTTAAGAAAGCATGTGGTGTACTGGCCTTCATCAATCTAGGAACTGAGTTTAGAGTCGGGAGATAATGTTACAGCTTTATAAGATTCTGGTCAGACTCCACTTGGAGTACTGTGCTCAGTTCTAATCGCCTCATTTCAGGAAGGGTGTGGAAGCCATTGAAAGAGTACAGAAGAGATTTACCTGGATTGGGTGATATGCGTTATGAGGATAGGTTGAGAGAGCTTGGTCTTTTTTCTTTGGAGAGAAGAAGGATGAGAGGTGACCTGATAGAAGTGTATAAGCTGTTAAGAGGTATAGATCGGGTGGATTTTCAGAGGCTTTTTCCCAAGGCTGAAATGGCTGCCACAAGAGGACATAGGTTTAGAGTGCTGGGAGTAGGTACAGAGGAGATGTCAGGGGTAAGTTTTTCACTCAAAGGGTGGTGAGTGAGTGGAATCGGCTGCCGGCAGTGGTGGTGGAAATGGATTCAATAGGGTCTTTCAAGAGATTTCTGGATGAGTATATGGAACTTAGTAGGATTAAGGGTTATAGGTAAGCCTAGTAGGGAGAGATGTTCAATGCAACTTGTGGGCCAAAGGGCCTGTTTGTGCTGTAGCTTTTCTATGTTCTATGTTCTATCTTAATCTCCTGTAACCTCTTGAGGGAGCATTGAAAATGTGTCCCATACAGTTCTTCAAGGGCGTAGATTTTTAACAGCACATGCAAGTTTTACCTCTTACTCAGATTTCCCTGGTACTGTTTTAATATTTCTCGCCAATATCTTTAATTTTTGTAAACAACCTTAGGTTCAATATCTCCTCTGATATCTCTGTTAATGATGCCCTCTAAGATGTTTCATTGATTTTTCATTCAAAACCTTTGTTGTTCTCCAGAAGATCTTAACTCAAGATGTCCAAGGTTGAATTTTTCTCTACTATCCGATGAAGCTTTTCTTTAACTTCTCTCAAACTCTTGGACAGCATATAATTGAAAGCCTGTCATTTGATATGTAATTGTCCCTCTCCCATATTTAGTCTATAACCAATTTCTCAGATATATTGGGTTTGTCTTAGCAGAATTTGGCAGAGTGTTGGTTCTGGTAAGAAAAGAATGGAATGAATCCGGCCAATGGCTCCAGTTTAATTTCTGACTGGATCTCAAGCCTTCTTAACCATATGTTTCCAGTCCAGTGAGGAAGGAAGCATTTCAAGTTCTGGTCCTGAGCAATGAAGTGGGTTATCTGGATTAGTAGAGGAACATCTGGGAAACAGAGATTATTGTATTGAATGCTTTGGGTTAGCTATGAAAAAGGATAAGGAGCTATCTAGAAAAAAAATTCAATTGGTGAAAGAAGAAACATTGTTGGATTGATAGTTCAGGCTCTCTGATTTTTGCCAATTATTTCACAATGTTTGTTGGCAAAAGTTAAGTGGTTTGTGGTTTCTGAAATGTCAAAGGACATGGATGACAGACACTTCTATTAGCTTGAGCCACATCGTGATCATAGAAGAAATTTATTAATGGATTACATTTTATTAAAGCTTTTTTGGAATATATCTGCTACACACCACAATATTCATTAGCTTGAGAAAGTGTACAGTGGGTGAATGGGCTTGGAAGTGTCAGAGCTTGATATGGCTCATGAAGGAATATAAAGTATGAGTGCTTGATGTGATGTGGATGGTGAATAAGGAATGTTTGGAGGGCTGCAGAGCCTTTCTGTTTTATTTCACTGGGACAAAGTCCCATAGGACATTATTGTAGCTCGCCTCCAACCTTCATTCCCCTGCCCGTCCTGTGATGAAGATCCATGTTTGCAGGCATTTGCTCCTGAAGTGGATGGACCTAGCCAGGAGTTTTCCTCACTCCACCTACTTGCCTTTGAGGATAAAATCCAGGCTATATGATCCAAAACAAGTAGATGTAGAGACAATATGCTTCTTCAAAATGGACCACTTACAGTTTGCAGAGTTGTGCATCTTATTTTTTTCTCCTGGAACAGGTGGATATACAAAAGTAAAACATAAAAAAAAGCAATTAATTAATTAATCAGCTATGTAACGTTTATCAGGAATGACACATTATAGTGAAGTTAGGAGCGACACTGCATATTTCAAATTGGCTCACCTCTGAGTTTTCGTGCAGTTTGAGAATTTTTAGGGGTTTGTTTTGGAGTTTTGTGGGGCAGGCTAAATGGGTCAGAGGATATTTTCCTGTTTGTCACTGTTTGTATGTTTCATATGCTTTAAGATTATTAACTCTTATCTAAGTGGACAGCCTGAGACAGATAAAGACTCACAACGGTTGATGGTTTTTCATAATATCATGGCACGCTGCAGCAGGAAAGCATTAGGTGCTGGTTGATGCTTTTTCAACATGTCACCCTAGTCTAATCCCATTCTCCACAACATGGTCAAGGACAATCATGTCCAGTTGATTTACCCAAATTCATTCATGTTTGTCTTGATCATAAGATCAAATATGCCTTCTCTTAGCAGCCCTCCCAGTAATTTGGTAATCCTTTTATTAATATATCTTTTTAATGCAATTTACATTTTATTCCCTGCCTCAAACTCTGTCTCAATCTTTCTAAACCTCCTTTTGCTGGCTTTCCAACATTTGTCATATTTGGTCTAACTTGTATTTTTTTCAGCTATTTAATGCTTCTATTTTAGTCCAAATTTAATCTAATTTTCCTGTTCATTCACTGAAATCTGGCATTTGATGTATTGTTTTCCTGGATGGGAAAGGATTTATACCTTTTTAAATATTTTCTGTCGCTAACCAACAGTTCAATTTGCTAATCTTTCCTTCCAAATGATTTAGATAATTTTCCTTTTTATCTCATGAGACTGGTTTTTCTATTCCAATTGAGTACCTTGGTATTTAACTTTCCTTTTATTCTGGTTCCATTCCTTTGCTCGATGTAATTATATTCTGGTCACTAATTCCTGAGCGGTCTCCTTATTTTTAGATATCCCATTTACTTCTTATCCAGAAGAAAATCACATCGTGTTTTCCCTTCCTAAGAATAATAACATATTGACTGAGTACACAGTCCAGAAAAAAACTGATGAAAAACATTCCCTTTATATTGCAACATTTTTTCTATCTTGATTTTTTTTGGCATAGTAAAATATCCTGTAATTATAATTCTATTGTTAATATGTCACCTCACTAACTTGCTGTCTTATCATCTTCTATTTACTATCAGAAGCCCATGCTAATTACCTGACAGCTCAGTGATTGTCCCTACTCTCAAGAACAAGAGAGCAAAGATTTAAAGTAATTAGTAGAAATGGTAGAAAGACCTTATGAGGAGAAATGTTTTTATGCAGCGAATGGTTGGTGTTTAGAATGCGCTGTCTGACAGTGTGGTGGAGCATTCAAATTGGGAATTAAGCTTCTAACTGAAAAGAACATAAGAACATAAAAACTAAGAGCTGGAGTAGGCCTTCAAGCCTGCTCCGCCATCCAATAAAATCATGGCTCATCTTTTTGTGGACTCAGCTCCACTTACCCGTCCACCCACCTTAACCCTTAATTCCTTTGCTGTTCAAAGATTTATCAATCCTTGCCTTAAAAACATTCAATGAGATAGCCTCAACTGTTTCACTGGTTAGGGAATTCCACAGATTCACAACCCTTTGGGTGAAGAAATTCCTCCTCAACTCAGTCCTAAAGCTGCTTCCCCTTATTTTGAGGCCATGCTCCTAATTCTAGTTTCACCTGCCAGTGGAAACAACTCCTCTGCTTCTATCTTATCTACTCTCTTCATAATCTTATATGTTTCTATAAGAAATCCCCTTATACTTCTGAATTCCAATGATTATAGCCCCAGGCCAGTATATCCTTCCTCAAAAGAAAGAACATGTAGGATTATAGAGAGAAGGCAAAGAATGGTATTAGATGGGTTGTACATTCAGAGAGCTGGTGAAGATGCAATGGGCTGTTTGGTTTCCTCCTGCACCAGGGCAATTCTGTGAATTTTTCATCTTCATGATGTCAGCTGGCAACCTCTTTGAGCTAGATCACATATTGAACAGTGCTTGATAGTGATCATAAAGTTAAGCCTCAAACGGCGGAGAATGACCAATATGCACTTTGGCAGCCAATACAACTTGCCGGCAGAACTGGTTGAAATATTCCTAATGATTTGACCAATCTCTTGCCATTTTACAACTTATTCTGACATATCCCGGCAGCCTATCTGAGTTCTGTTAGCTAGGTCTGATTATCTGCAGGCTACTTACTGGAGCTGACTGTAGCTTAATTTAGAGTGCCCAATTCTTTAATTTCAAATATCCAATTTCATTTTGGGCTCAGCACCACAACACTCTTTGGACCAATTCTCTACTTGAATATTTTCGCGAAGGTTCTACTTTGTTTATTTTCTCTTATATTACGCTGATTATAGTGCACACCGTTGCTAGTAGATGCAGCTAATACTGTGCTGATTCTGTGCTACCATCATAATACCAGTCACTGCGGGGAGTCATTGACTGACTGCATCACCATGCACACAGAGTTCCATTCCCAAGCTGACAATTTTCAATGGTTGAGAGTGCAGAGGAGTTTCCAAGTTCTTAAAGCTGTTTAACTTTATGAAGTAACTGAAGACTCTGCACCCTCCCCCCCTCCCCAAGCCAATTCTATTCCGTACAGTGCCAAGACCAGGCACTGGTCTTGGGTATCTGGAGCCATTTAGCAAATTATTTTTCATTTTAAATATTTTCAGCTCTTGGAACCATTTGCGGATCCTGACCCAGCTCATGTCTGAGATACCCCCTAATCCTCACAGAGACTCATGCAATATGGATGCAAGAGGCCTGATGACAGGGCAAGCAAGACTGGCTAGCTGGCAGTCTCATAAAAAGAGGCGGTTGCTGCTGAGGCAGGAACATGAAGGTACCTGAAAACAGAGGCACTGTTCATAAACTCCAAAGGATTTCTTTTGCACAAGAATGCATCTGAGCTTAGTTGCATGAGGAGGCCATGCAGCTCCATGGCATAGGTACAGAAAGCAGCCTCTGAGATCCCTTTGACATCATATTATGTTGAACTTCTAACACATTGGGGCCTGTGCTCTTTCTGTATTTATTGCTGGACACAATTATTGACTAATTACCCTTTCTACATTTCTTGATCAGCTGTCCTTCACAGATGAGTGGGCAGCATGGAGTTCTCCTCTGTTAAAGTTCCTTTGAGTTGTGAGAGCATTGATGAACAGTACTGACATGTCTCCGACTGAACTTCCATGGATCCTACTAGTTCCAAAGCTGCCTCTGTGGGTTGGGATAATTCTGCTTCTTGCTTCAGGGTGGCATGGTGGCACAGTGGTTAGCATGTTGCCATGGACCCAAGTTCAATTTCAACCTCAGGTTACTGTCCGTGTGGAGTTTGCACATTCTCTCTGTGTCTGCATGGGTTTCCCCCAGGGTGCTCCTGTTTCCTTCTACAGCCCAAAGATGTGCAGGTTAGGTGGGTTGGCCATGCTAAATTTCCCTTTGGAGTCAGGAGGACTAGCTAGAGTAAATGCGTGGAATTATGGGGATGGGGCCTGGGTGGGATTGTGGTCAGTGCAGACTCAATGAGTTGAATGGCCTCTTTTGGTACTGTAGGATTCTATGATTTCAAAGTCATGCATCAATAGAAAAGGTTGAAGGGATGGAAATAACATTGTTGGACTAGGAAATGACAGATGTGATAAATTAATTCTTCATGTAAGTCTTCTTTAATAAAAACAGTAAGTAATTCCATGACCCATATGACTAGGTCTGGAATCTATAAGTTAGTCAATCATATGCTAATAAAAAACATAATACACAAAATATCGAAGGAGCAGAAAGGGCAGATTGAGTGCTTACTGTGGCTGCAAATTTGACTCCTTTCCCTAGCTCAACACGTGCCATTTTCGCAAAATGATTTCTGCGGCAGTCAAGCACACTTTCAGTATAAGTTGCATTGGAACACCATTTACGTCAGGGCATTAACTCAGATATAGAAGTATACACTGAAAATGTGCAGACTAGACAGATCATAACATCAATCTGCACAAATCTGACACCAAAGCTGCCATTTTGGAGCTCAGATTCACGTATTCTAATACTCAAAATTGAATATATGTTCAGTGGCAAGAAGGAAATCACAGCAGTAAAGGTGAAAAGGTGCCAGATTCTTCCAAGTTCCTTGACATTGAACAAAACTTTTCTGACAAGTCTGCCAATGCATTAAGAATTTCATTAGACCGCCTTTCTGCTGTATGCTGTCAAGTCAAAATCCTCAACTTCATTCACTGAGGCAGAACCTGTGTGTGATCTGGACCTCATGAGAGCTGCCATTTGTTTTTCCCCTTGCCCTCTGCCGATTCGTTTCCTATTATTTGCTGATCTCACCTCAGTGTTTCTTCTTCTTTGCTGTCTTCATGCACTTGCACCATCTGGTCAAGTTGCAGTTCTCCGTGAAAAGAGAAAGCAACAAGGGTAGTTTTATGGAGAGAAATGACGGAACCAAGTGATACATGCCAGCATTATCTACACTTGTAAATTAGAAGAGATGATGGGATGAGTGGAATATGAGAAGGGGCTTTAGATACAAGGATATTTCCATCTTGTCTGGATCGACTACGTTGAATCAGCAAGTGGCCTCAGCAATGAGTTTCTTGATGGGAGGGAGCACCACCTCCTGCAAGAGGGTAAAGAGCTGTAGCTGTGTCTGTCCCAATTACTTAGGTCCCACTACTTTTAATTTTGCGCATGTCATTCTGCAAGAAATAGAGAAGTATTGCTGAAAAAGAAACGTGTTGTTGACCAGTCAGGTTTGAGTGTAAACAAAAATTTGACAGTTCACTGGTCCTTGATGCATTCCCAATGACAGTACCTCTATAAATCAGAGTCCATTTGCCAACTGATAAGCATTCATTTTTCATGCAGTATAAATTGTTGCTCCCTTTGCAATTTATTTTCTTGCAAACTGACCTGATGAGTGCAAGATGAAAATCTTCAAAACTGTGTCTAACGTTTTCATCAATCCTCAATTTCTGTATGAGCAAACAACAATTAAAAGAAAGCTGTGCGTCAGTGAATGTGGGACAATCTCTATGGGTGATTTGAATTATTGACAGAATGTGCTAGTTATGTAATGTGAGTGGGAAACTAAATAATAATTGTTGATGAATAAAGTGAAGCAATGTAAGGTGTGAAGTGTGATTGATAGAGATTGTTAGCAAATGAATGATGGGAGTGTGGTATGTTGAACATGTGTGAGCTTCATGGTGCAAGAAGTGGGATATGACATTGGAGATGCCATATCACTGACCTTTACCACCTCTGTGAGGTCATTGAACTTTTTGCAGCATTGCATCCAGACCCATGGGGGCTAGAATTCTGATATTTCTCTTCATGGTTATTTGGTTTCACTGTCTTTGCAAACTTTGTCTAAAGGGCCTCTTATTCCTAGGGTAAAGTACATCTTTCTTCCTTTCCACCTTCTACACTCAGGTGTCCGGTGCAGCATCAGGAAATCTGTGATCTGACTGTCTCCCCTATTGTACCAGAATTCACTCTTCTCCATGAACAGACTCTTTTCCAAATTAAAATCATAGAATCCCCACAGTGCAGAAAGAGGCTATTCAGCCCATCAAGTCTGCACTGACCACAATATCACCCAGGGTCTATTACCAGTTCCAACAACACCTCCAGCCAGAATGTACCTCCGCATTAAGAGGTTTAGG
This sequence comes from Sphyrna mokarran, assembly GCA_024679065.1. Lineage (NCBI taxonomy): Eukaryota > Metazoa > Chordata > Chondrichthyes > Carcharhiniformes > Carcharhinidae > Sphyrna > Sphyrna mokarran. Next base: position 102,258,644 of record JAGIQG010000001.1, on the reverse strand, counting down.
CTTGCTGTAAGTAATGCAGACTGAATTTAATCAGTTCTAGCTTCAGACAACTTAGGCTCCCTGCTGTAAAAAGTGAGCAAACAGGCTGGTAAAATTGATGGAAAGCGGGAACAGAACTTTTGGTCATTATCATTGCCACCTTGAGTCTTTCTCCAAAATGAAAATACACATCCTCAATGTTTTTTGCTCAGAACCATAATGGTTTTAGCGTTGTGCAGGGAGGATAGTCACCATTTGCATCCAATTTTTAAAATTGATTATTAGAAACAAAGATGTTCAAGATCCAATGCAGTGTTCACAAGTGTGAAATGTGGAGTTTCTATCCATAGAGTGTGGAGGTGTTTACTTCATGCTCATGCTAGAGGAGTTTAAGGGAAATCAGGTCAGGGGTACATGGAAGATATAAGATGCACGCACCTCCAGGTCCAGTGTCTCAAACTGGCAATCTTGAGACTGAGTTATATTGTAATTTGGAACTTACTGGCTTGCAAATCGGAATCTTAATTAATATGGGACATGGGAAATCGAGTAATAAGTTCCTTTCTGTTAAAGATTGAAAAAAGATTCCCTAACAGTGAGGAAATATTATTTGAAAAAGATGTTGAGGAAATTAAGGTTGACTCGCAAGCTTCCGTCGGGTGGGATTGGATGGACCACTTGGGATGCAAAAAAGATCAGTGCACCAAACCATAGGTTAACATAGGTCATTCCTGTGAATTTTCTGAACCCCTAAGCAAGATTTTGGGACCAGAGATTTCAAGAATAATTATAATTAAATCTACTTTTTTTGATTAGAGTAAAATTAGAGGATTAGACTCAACCTGCATATAAAAATAAAAGTTCAGCTTTTGTTTTCTGAATCCTATTGAAGTCTGTTCTTTTGGATTGTAATTAATTCATAGATCAATCTCTTGTTAGTTGTCATCATTAGGCAGGAGCACAACTTCATGATTTGTATATGATTCATGTGAAAATATATAATGATCAACCTATAGTAAAGCATGCCATATATTAATTATTCTATTATTATTTTGTTATTATAGATCGCAAGATGTTTGTCTTACTTTACTTGGCAGCCTTTGTGTACTGTATATCTGGCCAAGCTCTTCTGAGCAAATTCAAGGGAGATCGAAGATACACTAGTAACATTTCCAAATTAATATGTAGTGTACCCGGTTTACCTGGACCCCCAGGGCCACCAGGAGCAAATGGTCCCCCTGGGCCTCATGGACGCATAGGCCTCCCAGGCAGAGATGGAAGAGATGGCAGATCGGGTGAAAAGGGCGAGAAAGGGACATCAGGTACAGTATTGATATTTATTTTTATGTCAGATAGCGTAGCAAACTACTTTTCCCAAAACAGCAAATGAGAAATAGTGCTAAATTACATTTGTAATATATCCATCACAGTACAGACATTTGATACCTTAACAAGGTGGTTAATGGAAGTTTGAAGGAATATTTGGTAAATTCTGCTGAAATATTTAGTTAAATCTGAAAGCAATTTACACACATGATTGTTTCCATGTATAAAACCTGTACATGAACTGTCACTTTTATAATGCATTAAAATAATACGCAGATTTATCAAGTAACAATAGCTTCAATCAGCGTAGTCATGAGACATCAAACTCACTTTGTATCAGTCAGTTTTTCATTTATCTGTATGCCATTGTCAGGTGTGACATTAACAGACATTTTTGATGTGCACAAAATACCAATCATAACTTACCACCTCAAATCTCTGGTTCTCTCCTTTGTTTCTCTATTGGTAGATTACTTCTCCAAAGTCTCTGCATAAGTTTTAACTTTACCCATCTGGATAAATTTGGATATGTGCCAGTTAAAATGTTCTGGATTACTATCTGCTGGAAAGTTCCACCGTTTCAGCCTATGACACTAGACAGACATTTACAATGCCTGCTTAAAGCCAGCAAAGGTGCTAAATCAAATACTAATAATAGAAAATACTGAAAATTACCCAGCAAGTCAGATGGCATTTGTGACGAGAAATGATTTAACACTGGATGTCGCTTATTGCCTTTCACACAATGAAGAGTCATCATCAAAGTTAATTCTGTTTCTCTTTCCAGAGATGCTGCCTAACCTGCTGAGTATTTCCAGCATTTCCAGTTTCATTTCAGATTTCCAGTATCTGCACTATTTGCCTTTTCCTTCACACGTTAATCAAGCCAATGATATCATTGATTCTTGACTGTGACTGTAACTTTGGCCCGATTTTTCTAATCCAGTTTTATTTCACTTTAACATGGATGTCCCTAATTTATACTTGCTTATTCAACTTACTGTGAAAATACCTCATGCTAACCAGTCTGCACTATAAAAATGGAACAGACCAATTTCTAAGCTATGTAAATATGCTCAACACAATGATCCTCTGGCAGGATCTGAAGTGGATGATGGAAACTCCGGATGCTGACCTATTTGACAACTTCCTGCCAGCCACCATCTACTATTCCTTCTGACGTCTGAAGTTATATCGGAACAGGAATAGGCATTCACCCTTCCAACCTGTTCAGTATCCAGCCAGTTTATGGCTGATCAGTATTCTAACTTTCATTTTGCAACCTTCATTCCACATTTCTTAACACCCTTGGCTCAGTTTTGAAATGTTCAATTAATCTAATCTTAACAGCTTTCTAAATTCCAGAAATCCAAGTTTTGTACGAAATTAGGTGCTTTCTGATATTTACACTGAGTAGCCTAAGTTATCATTTTAAGGATAGATGCCTTTGGCACTCGTGCACCAGAAAAAATAGATTGTCTCAACCTAATCCTTCAAAATCTTTAATTATTCCAAGCACCTCAGTTAGGAGAAATATAAACCAAATATAAGCCTGTGTAAATAGTCTTCATAGTTTAACTCTTTCAGCTTTGGTATCATTTTGGTGAATTTACATTATACCTCTTTAAGAGCAATGCTGTAGTGTCCCAATTAAAAGCAATAAATCATAGAATCCCTTCACTGCAGATGGAGTCCATTCAGCCCGTCATGCCTGTACTAAAAACAATCCCACCCAGGCCCTATCCCTGTAACTTCACATATTTACTTTGCCAATCCCACTGACACTAAGGGCCCAATTTTACCATTTTCATTCAAAGTGCTAAATCTAGGCGCAATTCAGATCTGACTTGGAAATCTGTTCCCAGGCGTTCCTATACACACTCAGCCTGAAAAAGAAATTGCAAGTCTGAATCGCACTGAGGGTCGGGCTTAGCACACCTGAATCAGAGCACACCTGAACTGCACACACGCAGTGAGAAAAAAAATTTGAAAAGCGTGCCCCTGTCACATTGCTCCCGGTCAGCAAGAAGTGGATAAAGTGGCCTGGGAGTGAAAACTGGGAGCAATGGCCCCCACAGACATTGCCCCAACCTCACAATATAACTATCTCCCTTATCTACCCATCTTTCTGTTACCCAGAATAATTGTGACCCCCTGCCCCCTTCCGCCCCACCGGAATGGCAGCGGTCCCGCTTCCCCGACCATCAGAGACCCATCTGGCCTCCCCCTCCCACCAGAGAGTGATTGGAACTTCCTTCCCCCTCCCCAACAACCAGACAATGATCTGGACTCCCTGCTCCCTCCCTCCCTGCTCTCCCTCCCCTCCACTCACCAGAAATACATCTGACCTGTCTCTTCCTCTCTTCCCATCCCTCACCAGAAAATGATCTGGCCTGCCTCCCCCTCCCCTCACCTCACTCCACACCACCCCCCCACCTAGCCCTCAACATCAATCTGAATTAGAGAGCTATTGGAAGCTCTGAACTTACCTCTTCAGAAGATGGAGCGCCCGAAATAGACCTTTGTCGAGCATGTTTGTTATGCACCGAATATGGATGTGCGATCACGATGGTAAAGTTGGGCGGGCAGTTCATTAAGTCAATTTAAATGCGTGTAAGTGATTTAAATCACCGTTGCACCCGTTTTGGGTGCGAATCGGATCGCAGCCATTTTTGGACCTTAGTAAAGTGGGCATCTGCATTATCACAGGGTTGGATTATGTTAATGGCCTCATGCCCAACTTTACCAAGTTTTCGTGCCTGAATGTATGACAGAAATTGGGCCCTAAGGGGCAATTTACCATAGCCAATCCACCTAACTGGCATATCTTTGGACTGTGGCAGAAACTAGAGCATCTAGAGGAAATCATGCAGACACGGGGAGAATGTGCACACTTCAAACAGTCATCCAATCAGCCTGCCATCCATTGTCTATCTATGCTTCCCGCTGTCTAGGCAAAGCAGCCGGCATAATTAAGGATCCCACACATCCCAGACATACTCTCTTCCACCTTTGTTCTTCGGGAACAAGACACAAAAGTCTGAGCTCACATACCTACTGACTCAAGAATAGCTTCTTCCCTGCTGCTGTCAGACTTTTGAATGGACTTACCTTGCATTAAGTTGATTTTTCTCTACACCCTAGCTGTAACTGTAATATTACATTCTACATTCTCTCGTTTCTTTATATGAATGGTATGTTTTGTCCATACAGCGCGCAAGAAACAATACTTTTTGCTGTATATTAATACATATGATAATAATAAATCAATTCAAATCAAGGCCAGAATTGAACCCAGGTCCCTGAGGTATGAGGCAGCAGTGCTAACCAGATAAATGCAGTCTAAGCAGAACCCTGTACGGTTGCAGAATAGATTCCACCTTTCTTGTAATCCTGTTTAAGATTTGTAATCTGTTGCTCTGTTTTTTTTTGTACATAATTATCAGCCAAAATATTGGTCTCTTGAAAGACCACAGGACAAACCATTTCAACACTTTCACTCATTTTAGTTAATGTAGTGTGGAGTGATTTTGTTGACTCCAGATGCTGCATTCAGTCAGAGATTCTGTAAGGGAATCCCACAAGCTGCATACAGCCAGGGCCAGCTGCTGACAAACATCATGATGCAGATGAATAAGTATGTTAAAGGTTAAGCATGTTTTTGTTTAAAAGGCAACAGCTGAATTAATGTCAACACACAAAACTTTACAAGCAAGATAATGTGCTAAAATGTCAATTAGTTCACTAAAATTGAACATTAAAGAGAACTGTTCAAATTGGTGCCAGTTGGTTCTATTCATGCTCTGACCAATAGATATCACTTACTCCCACATCGAATTACCACAATAAGAACATTATGGCTGGAATTTTACCAATTTCAGGGTGGGTGAGGCTCACAGAACGACATTCTCCATTTGCCTTGTGCGGGATCTTACGAGCCTCGGGCAGCGAGGCGATAAAATTCTGATATATGCGTCCCTATATTAATTATTTTCTTAAGTTTAAAAATAAGCCTAATTTTATGGCCATGTTTTTCTCAGTTGCTGCAGAGCTGGGGAAATATGGTTGGAAATGAATCATAGAATTCTGACTGTGGAGAAGGAGAGCACTTAGCCCATTGTGTCTACATGGGCTCTCCAGATGAACAACTCACGTAGTTTCGTTTCCTTGCTTTTTCCTGGTAATGCTCCACATTCTTTCTTTTCAAATAACAGGTTTCTCTTTTGAATACTTCAGTTAAACTTAACTCCATCACAATGTCAAGGACAGAATTCCAGATCTTTATCACTTGCTGCGTGAAAAGATTTTCTCTTCTACCTTATTTTTTTTTACCAATTACTTTAAATCTGTTTCCTCATTGATTCCAATCTTTTCACAGTTTACCCCTCAGTTTGCCCCATCTACTGTTGTCCAGAGCTCTCAGCATTCTTTTCTCTAAGGCAAACAGCTCCAACTTCTCCAATCTACCAACGTACCTTTCTCATGAATATTTTCTACACTTCCTCCAATGCAGTCACATCCTTCCAAAAGTGCAGAGTCCAGAATTGAATCCAGCTGAGGATGATGTAATGACTTACGCAAGTTCAGTATAATCTCTTTACTCCTGTACTTTATATTATTAATAAACACAGAATAATGTATGCTTTATTAACCAATCTCTCAACTCATCTTGCCACAATCAATGACTTGTCATTGCTCTTATTTAGTATTGTCTCCATGTTCTTTCTACCAAAATGAATCACTTCATATTCCTCTCATTGAAGTTCATCTGCCCATTCCACCAACTTATCTATGTTCTTCCTGAGGTCCTATACTATCCTCCTCACAGTTTACATTGCTTCTGAATTTTGTATCATCTGCAAATTTTGAAATTTTGTCCTGTACACTAAAGACAAGATTCTATTTCTAACTTTCTTCAACTCTGATGAAGACTCAAAATGTTGGCTCTCTTCTCTCTCAGTAAGAAGTCTCACAACACCAGGTTAAAGTCCAATAGGTTTATTTGTAACAAATTTCACTAGCTTTCGGAACACTTTTCTTCATCAGGTCGGTGGGAATTCTCCCACTGATGACTTTAGGTTCCATGATGCCTATTCGTCAATGGGTGGGAGAACTCCCACCCACCTGATGAAGGAACAGCCAGTTCCGAAAGCTAGTGGCATTTGCTACAAATAAGCCTGTTGAATTTTAACCTGATGTTGTGAGACTCCTTACTGTGTTTACCCCAGTCCAATGCCTGCTTCTCATCATCATCTTTTCTCTCTCCACAGACCTGCTGAAATTTTCCAGCATTTTCTGGTTTTGTTTCATTAAGCACTCGGCCAATTCTGTATTTGTGTTGCTACTGTCCCTTTTGTTCCATGAGTATATCTTTGCTCATAACTCTGTCATATGGAACAGTATTAAACACCTTTTGGAAGTCCGTGTACACCACATCAACAGCATTGCCCTCATCAATCTCTCTGTAGTTCTTCCTAAAACTCCATTACTTAAATCTGATTGCCCCTTAAGAAATCCAGGCTAGCTTTCCTTAATTAATCTGCATTTGTCCATTTAACTATTAGATTAGTCCCAAATTGTTGGAGGCAATTCTCCCATCGTGACCCACAAATTTTCTGGTGGGTTGGGTTGGGAGATACGCATGCTGATCATTTCACAAGATTCACACTTGCATTCCTGATGCATGCGTGTCTCCCAGAGCAGTCACCACACTGGCAACTGCCAGGAAGAGAGGTCAATGATTTAAATATTTTTTAATGCATTTTAAATCTATTTTAAGTGTAATTACTGCACCCAACAGGGAATTACAGGGAGAATCTGCTGGAGCCAAGTAGGGGACAACTGGGGCCCCACAGGGCATTGGGCGATGGGAGGGGTGGTGTCCCTAGTCATTGACAATGGGGCAAAGTGCCCATGGCCAGGGGCACCTTGGCATTGCCCATCAGGCAATAGGCAGTGCCAGAGAGTGATTTATTGTGGGTGGTGTCCAGGGTGATCGGTGGTAATAGGCAGCCCCCCACTGCCAATCTGCATGGGGATCAGTCTGGGCAGGAGGGAGACCAGCGACCAGAGCAGGCTGGGGTGGGGGTGGTGATTCACTAAGGGGGAAGTCTGGCCTCCCGTCGGGGGTTCTGCAGAGTGGGGGGAGCTTGCAAGAGGGAAGCTGCCTGCTGGGATGAGGGTGGTGGGCAGAAGGTCGCCACTAATGGGATGGACATCGGGACGGTCAGAGCTGTGATAGGTGCTCAAGTCTGGCCCAGGAAGTGCTATGGGGGCTGCGATTCGACCATGGGGAATGTTGGAGGGACAGCACTGCCAGGGTCCTAGCTGGCCAGCAAACGGGAAGGCTGACAGATCGGGACCACTGATCATGCGCAGAGTTCCAGAAGTATCAGCTTCTGGTGCGAATAGACCCCACCCCTTCCCCACCCTCCAGGTTTTTAATGATATTCAGAATTGTGACCTCTGCATTGCACAGAGTGCGGAGGTTTCAGTCTGAAGTTGCATGTGAAAACAGTCGTGATCTAGAACAGTTTTCTCGCCAATTCAGCACTTTTGGCAGAATCGCCCCCATTGATTCCAGAAGTTGCCTAATACTTATAAGTTAGAATCACTGGCCTGTAATTGGTGGGTTTATCCAACAACGATTTTTGAACACATTTCTCCAGTTCTCTGGCATTAAGACTGAAATAAAATAGCCAGTGCATTTGCAATTTTCACTTGTCCATTACTTTTCCAGCTTCTATGATATCTGCAGTGTCTAGCAACAGGATTTATGAATACATTCATTTTATGTGTGCTTGTTGGATCATTTATGACAATTATTGGTTAGATATTTCATCATTTAGGTGGATATCAATTATTTTATTTAGGGACTAACTTGTTGTAATTTCGAGCTAGGTTTTAGGAGTACACACTATCTAGATTAAGATTTGCACTGTTTTTTCATAATTAACAGAACAGCTCTAAGGTTTTTTTAAACTATTGGGATTGCTTCCATGAGTCTGTGGAGGATAATGAGACAGTGATTAATCCCTGCTGCTTAAGGCATTTTCTTGTGACTTGTATCATATGTTTTGGGTTCTGCTGTGTTTCGTCTAGTCTGAGTTGCTTTGATCACAGCCATGCCAAAAGCTCCATAAATATTTAATGTATTCAAAAAACACAATTTTGAGAATAGCTGCATTGCGGAGATCAGGACATAGACCCAGTGGGAAACAAGCCTGCCAAGGCTGGAGAAGCACATGTGAGGGAACATCCTATTGTTATGCCCTAGGCTATGCTGTTATGTAATTTGATGTTGCGCAGGGCTGGCACAGACCTGAATGTAAGACACAAGGAATATTTATGTGAGTGGTCAGCACTGAAACACTATCAAAGACAGACACAAGGACAATTCTCTCAGCCTGCTGTGCTGCTTTTTTTACTGTTACACTTCACTGGGGTTTGCTTTGGCTCTCCACACGTGGGGAGCTGGTGGCCTGATCTCACTGGAGTGATGGGGAGCCATTGAGGCCACCCAGAGGGTTGGGTACCATGACGGGAGGGAGGTGTGCCCCAAGGGACAAAGTGGCAATGCCCAGGGGGTATCTTGGCACTGTCCACCAAGCATCGGGCAGTGCCAAGGAAGAGGGCCGAATGGGGTGGCATATGGGGGGGGGGGTGGCTCCTGGGGGTAATTGGTGGGTTTGGAGGGTTCCACTGCCACTCTGCACTTTGGGATCTGTCGCAGAAGGAGGGACACCAGCGATCTGGACTGGATACTGGGGAGGCGGGGAGCTCAGTCTGCTAGGGGGGATTGTACGAGTGATTGGTGGGGATTTGGAAATCAGGACTGTGGGAGATTGGGAGGTGATTGAAATGAGCCTGGGGGGGAATGGGGGCAGGTTGAGGCTATCCAAGGGCTTGTACAGGGCAGTCTGTGATTGGTCAGCAATTGACCTGGTTAGCAATCAGGAAGCTAGCGCTGACAGACCGACGCATGCGCAGTGACCCGCTGAGCACTGTGCTTCTGGCCTCTTCCAGCATGATTAACATTAGGGCACTATATAGTGCACAGAGTGTTGGAGATTCATTTTGAAACTCCTGCTGAAAAATAATAAGATTTACTCCACTTTTTATGCAAAGTTGACACTTAGAATTTTGTGGAAGAATCATCTCGATTTGTAATGGCCAAGGGATGCTTTGTGATGCCTCTATTGGCCGGACTATATTGATGAAGGCAGTGTTTCTTTAATATTTATATTCAGCTCACATTTCACTGAACGTTCTTGGCTGTTCAAAATGAGTAATCTGGCAATCTGATTATATAGTATGTTCTCATATCATTTTTCAATTGGAAAATTGTGAAATCTACTACAACTACAACTAGAATTACACAGCTAATGAGTCAAGAACAATTTATTATATTAGAGTGCCTTTCTCTGGACTTACATGCAGGGCTTCATTGCAGGAATTCCTTTTCCCAATACTTTCTTAGAAAAGAAAGATTTTGATCTTTCTGCTTTGCATGTTTCTTTGATTACTGTTTTCCTTTGTTTAATTCAGCTGCCTTATTGTCAATGGAGTAAATGTGGCGGGGCGGGGGTAGGGGAGGGGGTGGGAGAGGAATAAATACGCATCATGGAACCTAAAGCCATCAGTAACTGTAATCAATCCTGATCCATTTAGTAAGAGTTCCACTGACTGAACCTCTGGAGAGGGTATTCCAATATTCGTTGGAGCAACTGTCCCAGTTCAAGGTGTCTGCTGTGTCTTTCAAAACATGAGCTGCATGAGGCCACAATCCTTACTCACAAGGCTTCAGAGACCATCTCAGGAGAAGGGAAATGGTAGGATGTAGAGTCAAGGTGCAGTAGAACAGAGCAGTCCAAAGACAACCCTAACTTTGTCCTCAGGTGTCATAATCTTCTTTTTCATTAGTGGAACATGGGCATCGCTGGCAGGCTAGCATTTATTGCCCATCCCTAATTGCCCAAGGGCAGTTCAGTGCACCTACATGCACTGAGGTCACATGTAGGCCAGGCCAGGGAAGGATGGCAGATTTCCTTTCCTAAAGGATATTAATCAACCAGATGTTTTTCTCCGACTATTGACAATGGTTTCATGGTCATCAGTAGATTCTTAATTTCAGATATTTTATACTGAATTCAAATTGCACCACCTGTCTGGCAGGATTCGAACCTGGCTCCCCATGACATTAGCTGAGTTTCTAGATTAATAGTTTGTGATTATACCTCTAAGCCATTGCTTCCACTATTGCTGAGTGTCTTTCACATTTCAGCAGGCATCTATGCAGATGAATCCAGGGGAAAGTGTTGGGAGGCACATCGGGCCTGATTTTACCATTTTCATTCTAAGTGTTGAAGCTGGGAGTAAGGCAGATCCAACTTGGAAATCTGCTTTCAGGTGCTCCCATATGTACTCAGCCTGAAAAGAAATCACGGGTCTCATTCATGCTGTGGACGGAGTTTAGTGTGGCCAAAATGATCGGAGCTCTGAACTGGGCATGCGCAGTTAGAGAAGAATTTGAAAAAGCACGCCCGTGCCAGATTGCACCCAAGCCGCAGAGAGTGGAGAAAGCAGCCTGAGAGAGATGGTCTTCACACGCATCACTGAACTCCTTATCCACCGCCCATTATCCACACACATCATTGCCTTCCTTATCCACCCCACCCACTACCCACAGACATCACTGTCCCTTTAGCAATGCCTCCTGCTACCCTGATCAATCGCCATCCCTGCCCCCTCCCCCCCAACTGATCACCCACAGAGTGGCAGTGGAACCCCAATGTCCCCCACCCTCCACCAGAGATCCATCTGACACCTCCCCCCCCCCCCCCCCCCCCCCACCCCCCCCCCCCCTCACCAACCACCACTAGTGAGCGATCGGGCCTCTCCCCCACCAGAGATACATATTACCCACCTCCCTCCTTCCCTCCCCCCAACAATGATCTGGCCTCACTCATCCACCTCCAGGTAGCAGATTAGCTGCAAAGACTCGCATTCGAATCAATATTCTGTAAACTGTGTGTCCCTTTATATGCCCTATTTGCAGTCAAAACTCTCCACCCACCTAATGAAAGAACAGCATTCTGAAAGCTAGCGGCGTTTACTACCAAACAAACCTGATGGACTTTAACCTGGTTAAAAGTTTTATTCATACCTATGAAGGAGCTTTCTTATTCCATATATGGAGGTAAGAGTCATATTAATCAAAGCGTCATTGAGGATTCCCCTGAAATACATAAAAGCTGTGAGAGTGAAAGTTTTTACACACAATACTAAAACATTAAATTCTGCACTGATGATCACGAGGGAATACATTGATGAGAAACAGGAAGTTGATTTATTTTTATTTTAGTTGCTGTTTGTTGTTATTGGAATTCAACACACAATGTTCAACAATAAATTGCAAGTTCTGAATATAAATTACTTAAAATTTACTATTGTAACTTTAATCATTGTGATTTATCCCAGGAATGAGGGGCAAAGTAGGACAAGGAGGAGTCCTGGGCAATAAAGGCGATAGAGGACCAATTGGTAAAGCAGGACTCAGAGGACAGAATGGCCTAAAAGGGAAAATGGGACCACCAGGAACTCCTGGACCTAAAGGAAACAAAGGACAAAAAGGAGAGCCCGGAACATCAGGTGTTTGTAAATGTGGGAGTTTAGTGCTTAAATCTGCCTTTTCTGTTGGCATAACTACCAGTTACCCAGCAGAGAAAACACCCATTATATTTAATAAAATCCTATTTAATGAAGGTGGCCATTACATCTCTACCTCTGGAAAGTTTATATGTGCCATTCCAGGGATTTATTACTTCTCTTATGACATTACACTGGCTAATAAACATGTTGCAATTGCGTTAGTGCACAATGGTGACTATCGTATAAAAACCTTTGATGCCAATACGGGAAATCATGATGTATCTTCAGGATCTACAGTCATGTACCTGCAGCCAGAAGATGAAGTGTGGCTGGAGATCTTTGATAATGAACAAAATGGTCTGTTTTCAGATCCGAACTGGACTGACAGCTTATTTTCTGGTTTTTTACTTTATCCTGATGCTGACTACCTGGATGCGTTAGCAGAAGATGAGCTATAATATGAAGAGGGCCAAATATTTTGGTTTGATTCAAAAGCCTTTCATAAAGATACCATATAATCTCTGATGGTAATTTGGATTTGTAGAAATTACGCTTTCTCTATGACTCCATCTTGGAATCAGTTCAGAATTTGATCATCTGATAGCCCCTGCTTCTGGAATCAGCTTAATCTGGTTTAATATACTGATTTAATTAGGAGGGATGTATCTGAGAGCAGTTGACATTTCACATCTCCAGCACAGGTGCATTGGATATGTGAGTGTGGGCTCCAGTGATGAACAACACAGATGTTTTCAGATGCATTACTAATGCCCTTGATGTGATGGTTCCAATTCAGAATCCAATCATTGTAGTGTCAGTGCAAACCGCGTTTTACACATCTTGACTGAATTTGTTTAAATGAAAAGTTATTTTTTGAAGAAAGTATACTTGACTCCACTAATGCATTTGGAGAAGCTGAAAGGATATTCTATCAGTGTGGTTGCAGTTAACTTAGCAAACTTGCTGATGATTGAAAAAGAAAACATTTCATTTCTAAAGTTATATCATCAGCTTCACTTCTTTGAGAAGATTACACAGTGAATTCTTTTCATTAATTGCTATTTTGTAATGAAATTGCATATTTTCTGGAATTCCTCAATAGTGTCACTTTTTATTCATATATAGTTGCATAACTAAATGTTTTATAAAAGCAAGACCATGGAAAAGTCAGCAACTGGGCTTTCTTTCATATATTGTTACCATATTTGCAGGACCATAAGATGCACAAAACCATGAGATGTATCAAAATTTTAAAATGTCAGTGCACACAAATATTTAATATTAATATATTCAACAATAATGCAACATGAACTTTAATGATGGGTATTAACATTTCAACTAGCAATGAGTAGGGTGGAAGGTCCAGATGGAGATGTAAAAATCCAAAGTGAAAAGTTGATACACAGAGATATTTGGGTAAAGTGGGACAGGAAGAGACAGAGAGTTTAACAGGAATGTTTCACCAAAAATCTTTAGCCAGCCTCTTCCAAATCCACAACCGCTTCCATCTAGGAGAACAAGGGCAGGAGATACATGGGAACACCACTGCTTTCAAGTTCCCCTCCAAGTCACTCGCCATCCTGACTTGGAAATATATCGCTGTTCCTTCGCAATCACTGTGTCAAAATCCTGGAATTCCCTCCCTAACAGCATTGTGGGTCAACCCACAGCATGTGGAGTGCAGCAGTTCAAGAAGGCAACTCACCATCACCTTTTCCAGGGCAACTAAAGATGCGCAATAAATGCTGGCCAGACAGCAATGCCCATGTCCCATGAATGAATAAAAAATGTTCTTCAAGAAATAAGGTGCAAGAGAAAGATTGGAATCAGAAAATAAATTAAAGTTTCTTTCCCTGAATCATCCTGAATAAAATAGATGAATAAGAAGTACAAATGCATTTATATCTAATCATCATTATGCAGACATGTTCACAAGATGGTCAAATAAACATTCCAAAGCACACATTTCAAAAATACAGACAGAGCAAAAACAGTGGAGGAGTAACACTGATGTTAAAGGATGGCAAAAGGACTTAGTGAGAAAAAATCTTGGCTCAGAAGATCAGGAAGTAGAATCAGCATGGATGAAAGTTAGGAATGGCAAGGGTTAGAAAACACTGCTGGGAATAGCTTAAAGACCCTTAACAGTCATCATACCATTGGATAGAGCATTAAACAAGAAATTATTGGAGATTATAACAAAGGGCGGCACAGTGGTTAGAACTGCTGGTTCACAGCTTCTGGGACCTGAGTTTAATTCCAGCCTTGGGCGACTATCTGTGCGGAATTTGTACATTCTCTCCATGCCTGCATGGGTTTCCTGCAGGTGCTCCGGTTTGTCCCCCCACAGTCCAAAGATGTGCAGGTTAGGTGGATTGATCATGGTAAATTCCCTCTTAGTATCTCAGGATGTGTAAGTTAGGGGAATAGCTGGGTAAATATATAGAGTTATGGAGCCTGTGTGGGATGCTCTGTCAGAGCAACGCTGCAGGAATGAATACACTGGTTATGAGATTCTAGAACTGTCCCATTGGATTGGAAGTTAGCACCTATCTCATTGCTATTTTTGAAAATGCACTAGTAAGGTAAATTAAGGTAAACCAGTGATTGTAATCTACTTGGATTTCCAGAAGACAGATAAGGTATCACATACATTATCAATGCACAAGATAAGAGCTCATGGAGTTCGGGGAAATATATTAGCATGGATAGAGGATTAATTAATGGACAGGAAGCAAAGAATAGAAATAAATAAAGCATTTTCAAGTTAGCAGGCTGTAACCAGAGAAAAGCTGTAAGTATTAATAGTGGTGTGCCAACTGTTTACAATCTTATTAACAATATGGATGAAGAGCCTGAGGATGTATCTAAGATTGCTGATGATACAATACTAGATGGAAAGATAAGCTGTGAGAAGGACACAAAGTGGTTGCAAAGAAATACAGACAAGTTAAGGCCGGAATGTTACAGCCATTCACACTGGCAGGATTTTCCCATCCCTCTATAGTGAATGGAGATTTGGCTGGGCATAAAATTCTCTGACTTCACTGCAATGACAGTGTGGCATGAATGGCCAATAAGATCTTGCCCTCGATGTGTGACAAGAAGATGACAAAATGATGTATAATGTGGGGAAGTATGAGGTTATTCACTTTTGTAATAAGAATAGAAACATGGATTTTTAAATTATCTATCAAACTTGTAAATGTTGATGTTCAAAGAAAATTGGGTGTACTCTCACAGAAAGTTAGCATAGGTATAACAAGCAATTAGCATGTTGGCCTTTATTGCAAGGGGATAGAAAAGCTCCATTGGATACCATGGATCATTAGCAGCAGGAGAATTGTATTCAACCAAAATATGTAACAGCACATTCCTCACATTACTATGATCATCAAGTCAAGGGACCAACCATGGTTCAATGTAGAGTGCAGGCGAGCATGCAAGAAGCAGTACCAGGCATACCTAAAAATGATCTGCCAATCACAGGCAGCGGATCAGATCAAAGTCCTGTCACATTCTATGTAGATTCTATGTGGATTCAATGTTAAGTAAATTGATTTGGAAAAACCAGGGCTGTTCCCCATGTCAGACAGAAGATTAAGAGGCTATTAGATATAGGTGCAGAAAATCATCAGGGGTTTGGACAGAGTAGATAGACAGAAACTGTTCCCTTTTGCGGAAGGATTTAGAACCAGAGGGCAGATTTAAGATGATTGGCAAAAGAAGTAATGGCAACACGGAGAAAAACTGTCTTTTATGCAGCAAGTGGTTGGGATCTAGAGTATACTGCCTGAGAGTGTGGTGGAGGCAGATTCAATATGGCTTTCAAATGAGAATTGTGCTCTTATCTACAAAGGACACACTTGCAGGGCTACAGTGAAAAGACAAAGGAATGGAACTAGGTTAATTACTCTTGCAGAGAACCAGCACAACATGTTGGACTGAATGGTCTCCTTCTACGTCATAACAGTCTGTGACTCTGGGATTCAAATGTTGCAAACAGAATAGTTTGGCCTCAGACTGTGGCCAGGGGAAGGGGTGGAATCGACAGCTAGAGAAGGGAGTTCTGGGGTAGGGACCAAAATCAATAGCTTCAGTCTCCCCATTCATTAACTGGAGGAATTTCCTGCTCATCCGTGACAGGATATCAGATAAGCAGTCAGATAATTTAGCAACAGTGGAAGAATTGCTGAGGTAGAACTAGGTGTCATCAGTGTATAGGTGAAAACTAACACTGCTTTCAGATGATGTCACTATTGGGCAGCATGTGCTGAGAAATAAGAGGGAACATCTTAGGGAACATCCAGCATAATGTCCCTTTCACTGTTGGTTCCCTTCCTTTTGAGTGTGAATTCCCATTGGACATGTGTGGAATTCTATTAGAGTTTGTTTATTTATTAATCACAAGTAGGCTCACATTCACACTGCAGTGAAGTTACTGTGAAAATCCCTTAGTCACACAGTCCAGCACCTGTACAATGCACCTAATCTGTACATTTTTCAGACTGTGGGAGGAAACCGGAGCATCCGGAGGAAATCTATGTAGACGTGGGGAGAAAGTGCAAACTCCACACAAACAGTGACCCAAGCCTACTCAGGCTTTTTAGAACATTGATCAGTCAGGATTTAAACTTCTTCTTTCAATGAAAATTGAAAAAATGGTTGTTTTTTTCCAACATTGAGCATACACTAAGAAAAATGCCTGAAATACAGAATTGAAACTTTAATCTTTGAGAATATTCCTATGAACATGTGCTGCGGCTGATGATATACAGATAGTTGCTCAGCAAGTAGCATAAATACAAAGGGGAATCTGCACTGCTGTCTCTACTGCTCCTCTTTCAGAACCTGCTACTAGATTTCCAGTGGAATACTCATGCTACAATGAACTTCCTTTGGCAAACACCTAGTGATGAGGCAATTTAGAGTTAAAGGATAAACCAATGTACAAGGAGGCAGGCAAGTCAGTAAGATAAAATTTACATCATCCAAAATAGAATAATCCATAATCTTTCATAGGAAAAGTTCAAGAGTGCTGACTTTGAAGCACAATATCCAACACTTGCTTCATATGGGCATTGAAAAATAGTAGCACATTTTAGGTGCTGAGATTACATTGTGTTGATAATATTTCATTAATATAGCAACTGCACAACTGGTATACAGGCCCTCTATGCCATCGGTGCTACTGCACGACATGCACAAGTCCGCCTCAGAGCTCAGTGTCAAATAATATGGATCACCTGGGTCCAGTGTATCTCTGCACCACTTGTCCTCAAGATCATTAGCCCTTTTAATACCAATATTTTAGTACGATCTGTAAAAGATTGAGCTCTGCAACATATACTTTAATGTTTCCCATTGATTTATTCACTTTTCTTTAGAATAAAGCAATGGAATATGTTCGTAACACAGCCCATTTTTCAACAGCAGGAATTGGAGCCACAAGTCTTAAGAATTGCTAGAAATTGATCCTCGAGCCTTATCTATATAGTCAAGGTGAACCATTGTTGCTGGTTGTGCCTCAATAAGTAGGCCACCCAAAAAGAATATCCACTTGTTAGTAACTCAGTTCCAGGTGCATCCAATAGATGGAAGGGGAAGTCGTGGAGCAATGAAGAGACTGAAGCCATTGATTTTGCAGCCAGGTGGGGCAGCTTCTCTGCTTTTTCTGGTTCCAAAGGAAGTTATTATTTACAACTATTTTCTTCAGTCACTGCCTAAAACAAGAATTTGGCAGTGGGCTTTATGCTTGCACAAATTGGGAATTGCTAAATTGGTGTGCTTTTGGCCTATTTTAAATTCCTTATTAACTCAAGCCATGAAATTGTACTGGGTGTTGGGCAAATAGCCCACTAAATGCTGCCAGACCACTCACATTGGGAAATCCATACATCTTAAATTCTAAAGCAAATCTACTTCCAAATTTTAGATCCTGGGGAATTGTCAAGCAAATGAGGAATTAAATCACCTACAAATGGAGCTTCTAGTACAATCTTTCCATATCCAAAAACTAAAATTGTTTGCTCAAATTATGCAGAAAACTGTTGGTAAAATAAGATGGTGAAAGAGAAGTTATAAATTGTATAAAGGACTACAACTTCCCTAATTTCGCTCTCTTCTTATTTCTTTTGATGAAACACATGGTAATAGAATAATATAGGATAAGAGGATTTAATATATTACTAAAGAATTACTGCAGACATTGAGTAATGATGAATAATGTCAACTTACTGGAAAACTGAGAAAAAGATGACTCTGAAAAATATACATTTAGTCAAACCTTTAATTGTCTTTAGCTTTCTAATACAATACAAACCAAACTAATTCTTACCATTTGATCAGGGCTGCTATGCTTTGAACATTTCTAATCCGTAAGTAACATCAAAATATTTGTTTTGATGTTACTTATGGATTAGAAAAATTGCCAACTTGGCTCAGATAATACTGATGAACTCTTTTTTGCACGATATACTGAAGCAATGATTGGCCAATAAATATTCTTCTTGCAAAATGCCGTTCTGTGAGAAGTAGCCTATCTTTAAAGAGTTTGAATGTACAGACAGTTAAAATATTATGTTTTTATACACAGAGATCCATTATATTTAAATCTAAAAAGACAAAATGTGAAAGGTCACATCCCTCAAAGTATATTCAAGTTTCTCTTCAATACACATATGCTTTCGTTTCTGATGATGTGATGTCTTTACTATCAAAATATATTCCACCGGAACATATAATTGAAAACATCAGCATGTGTTATAAACATTGAAGCATACCGGATGCATAGCTGTACAAATAAATTCCAGACAAAAGGAATTGCTAGTGAAATGTTCAAACAGTTATTAAAAAAACAATAAATATTTAATGACACTGTTCTTTTCTTAAAATTGCAGCTTTCATTGTAAAGAATGCCAAATGCCTTACAGCGTTCGGGATAGATTGTGTCTTGGCAAAATATAATAACCATCAACTATACAAACTGCTTGACTTTCAGTCCATTCAAAGAGCAGGCGATCCCCTCCCAAAGGTCATTGCCCAGGAAGAGTAGTCGAGTCAAGTTCTAATGTTTTGCTTCTAAGACAGATGTTGAGTGAATGCTATACAATAAGTCATAATGGCCAGGGTGTCAAAAATCATATTTCTAATGTGGATCAGACATGACTTTCCAAGTTGGATGTGATTAGCAATGAAGCACAGCTAATAAACAAGGCATCAATTTAAGCTCTCTTCTGGTTTCAGACAGACAGAAGGTAAGACAAGACTAAAAATTAGACTTGCAGGATGAAGTTTCAAACCTTGGGCAATTGAACTCTCAGATCACCAGAACACTATCACCAGAATTTTACCACTTCGCTTGCCTGAAGATCCCACTTGAGGCCAATAGAGAATACCATTTTGTGAGTCTCACCTGTGCCAATTCCAGGGAGGGTGTGCTAGGATGTCAATCAGCTAGCTATCTGACTGTTGGGCAGGACAAGAAACGTTCTCTGCCAAACTTTCCATGCTTCCCTCCTTCTCTGCTGTTCTGTTATTGCCATTTCCATCCCTTTATACTTGTCTCATGGGAATCTTATTTGGTCTTTCACTCTCTTCAGTTTGGTCATTTAATCAGTGCTGTCTTCCATCCTATTACTGATCTCCCTTTTTCATTTTCTTCTTTTCTCATGCGCTCTTTCAAATATTGACACTTAATTAAAAGTTGTTCATCTCTCCTGTTCTGGTGAAAGGTCACCAAACTAAATCATTGGGTTAAATTTTATCAGCCCTTTGGTGGCGGACTAGAAGGCGGAAGGCCTCTTAAAATGGAGGAGGAAGTTGTAGCGAGGGAAGTCTGACATCAAGCCATTTCTACTGGATATTTGTGATGTACCTGCCCACCATCAAATAGCAGGCGGCCAATAAAATCAATCATTTGGCCAATCAATTGATTTGATTCCTGATATCAGAAGTGGGGAAGCAATTGGAAAACATTCTGAATGACACGATTTGTTCATATTTGGAAGTGAATGGACTTGTTAGTGATAGCATGGTTTTGCACATGAAGATCCTGTCTCACCAATTTGATTGAGTTTTTTGAGGAGCTGACAAGAATGAATATCAAAGGAAAAGTGTTGGATGTTGTCTACATGGACTTTAGTAAAGCTTTTGACAAGGTTCCTTATGGCAGCAGGTACAAAATCTAAAATCCCGTGGGATCATGCTGGCTAGATGGACACAGAACTGGCTTAGAAGACAGAGTAGTGGTGGAAGGTGTTTTTCAGAATGGAGATCTGTCCTCATTTTCGCTCCTGCTGTGTGTTACTATCCTTCCAGCTGAGGTCAGTTAACTGACAACAGATCATGAATTAAGTCTTCCAAAATCCCGATCTGTGCAGCTCAACCAGATACTGCTTTAATTAACCAAGCCACAGAGCAGCTTTGAAACAGAATTTGAAAAAAAGTTTGAACGGGAAGAAGATTCTCAACCTTTGATATTTGTGGAGCCAGTTGGGTATGAGGGTAGATGTTTTGACATTGGGCTGTCAGTCAGAAATTTTGCCTGCTAGCAGCAATTTTGGAAAGTCAGCTACGTGTTACAGGAAACCATGTGCATGCTGATCTGAATTCAATTGGCATTGTTTAGGAGGCAAATTTCCCTGCTAGTATTAGAAATTTCCAAGATTTTTCTGTGCTTTTTTAGAAATATTAATGTAACAAAAACTTATATTTATACAACATTTTTAACATAACAAAGGATGCTGAGGTATTTTGAGAGGATAGTTATAAAAGAAAAAAAATGAGACCAAACTGCATAAGAGATAACACCAAAAGCATGGTTAAAAAAAGGGAAGTTTTAAGGAGGTGAAAGAGGTAGAAACGCAAAAAGATTTAGGGAGGGGTTTAATATTTTAAGTTTATTTATTAGTGTCACAAGTAAGCTCACATTAAAACTGCAATGAGGTTACTGTGAAAATCTCCTTGTCTCCACACTCCAGCACATGTTTGGGTACACTGAAGGCAAATTTAGCATGGCCAATGCACCTGACCAGTACATCTTTGAGATTGTGAGAGGAAAGCAAAGCACCTGGAGGAAATCTACGTAGACATGGGGAGAACGTGCAGACTCTGCATAGGTGGTGACCCAAGCTGGGAATCGAACCTGGATCCCTGGCGCCAAGAAGCAGCAATGCCAACCTATGTACCAATGTGCTGACAGTCTGAGATTCCAGAGCTTATGTTCTTGGCAGCTGAAGACATGGTCACCAAAGGTAGAATAATAAATATTGGCAAAGCTCATGAATTAGATAAGTGCAGGTGTTTTGGGGGTTGGAGGAGATCTTATGGGGCTGGAGGAGATAGTGGAAAATGGGAGGTGCAAAGCCATTTTAAAGGAAGGATGAGAATTTAAAAATCATATGTTATTTAATTGGGAACCAGTGTAGATCAGTGAGAACAAAACCGGTGACTGAATGGAACTTGGTGTGTATTAGAACACAGGCATGGTGTTTATGCATGGTGGAATGTGGAGGCTGACCAGGAGTGCATTGGAATAATCAAGTCTAGAGGCAAGAAAGGCATGGGTTGAAGGTTTCAGCAGCAATGGAGTTGTAACAAGTGTGCAATTGGACAATGTTGCGGAGATGGGTTTACACAGAAATAAAATATTCTAGATGTTGGAAATGCAAAATTAAAACAGAAGACGCGGAAAAAACTTACACACAGTGGAGAGAGAAACACAGTTAACATTTCAGCTCTGTGCCCTTCCTTGTGAACTGAACAATCACAACCTGAAATGTTGGACTGGGTTTTCGGATGAACTCCAATGCTATGCTCACGTCCGGGTCCTGAGTCCATCCATCCCATCAGCATGCTTACCAGCCCAACCTTCCAAGGGGCAACCTCCTGATTGGCTGCTTCTGCATTTGTTAGGAATTGTGAGTGACCAGTAGCCCAATCAAAGAGATGTAGTGATATTAAGCTGGCAGCCTCAGTGGGAGCAGAGTCCTGGGACTCTGCACAAACAAAATGTGAAATCTCATTGAATTTTTCTATTGGTTGTTTATTGAGTGTTCAGACTTCTCTCTAAGCCTTAATCACCTCCGTCAGAATTGTAACAAATGGGAGCTCTAACAGAATCACAAATTTACACACTGGAATGGGTACTCTGGAATATTTGCTAAGGATTTAGCTAACAAAACTTCACAGTGAATTTTACTACATGAGATGAACAGCTTTTTCATTGACAAAGTTGCTTTCTGGGGAAGCCAGATCTACTATCCCCAAGTAATTTGCAACAATCAACCAAGGTTAGGTCAATAGAAATAGCAGGAAAATTGAAGTTAGAGATAACATCAATTTCTTTTAGAGAAAATTTTACAGTTGTTCTCCCTCACAAAACTTTAGCTGAATTAAAATCCCACTCACATTCCAAGGGACTGTTACAAACATCACTCCCTTGGACTTGAGCAAATTTCAACAACACTGGAAACCACAAACAGTCCAACAAGAGTGCAAATAATGAACATATCTTTAACTACTGTAGTTGGTTTCTCCAGCTGCTAACACCATTTGCTAACTCCAGTGGGATCTTCTGGTTCTGTGGATGGCACACTCCCAATTTGGGTTTCCCAGAGAATGGTGCATTGCCTCCATCACAAGAAACATACAGCAAAGAGGACAGAAAGTGCTCCTGTATAAATTTTCCTATTAAGGAATGTATGCCTGGTAGTGCATGGTTGAGAGAGGGTGTTAACTCCAAAATAGCAGTGTTGAAATCCTGTGCAATTCTGTATACAACCTGTACACACAATAACGCCCTTGCTAAAATGGCATTGAGTGTGGCTGACACAGAATTGTGTATGTGCACAGCAGATGCCATTTGGAGAAAAAAATCAATTCTTCCTTCATCCTGTGAAAAAACTAGTCCTTTTCCATTACAAACTACCTCTCTTCTTTTTCTTTAAACATCTAATTCCCATTTTTAGATCCATTGACTGTTCTCCTTTCCTCTTTGCTGCCTTTTCTATTTTGCTTCTATTTAAGATGCTTGATCTGCGGCTGAATCCTCGCCAATTCAAACTGCATTGTATCTAGGTCAACCTTTCTTTCTTCCAATTCCAAACCCTGTCTCATTGCATCCAATATCTCTGTTTTCTAAGCCTCTGCTTTTACCTCTAACTTCAATTTTCCTGCCATTTCTATTGATCTAACCTTGGTTGATTGTTGCAAATTACTCAGGGATAGTAGACCTGGCCTCCCCATAAAGAAACTTTGTTACTGAAAAAAGCTGTTCATCTCATGTAGTAAAATTCACTGTGAAGTTTTATTAGCTTAATCCTTAGCAAATATTCCAGAGTACCCATACTAGTATATAAATTTGTGATTCTATTAGAGTCCCCAATTGTTACAATCTGTCAAGGGTGGTTAGAGAGAAATTTGAACTTTCAATAAACAGCCAGTAGAAAAATTCCATGAAATTTCACATTTTTAAAGACAAAATGGTCTGTTGTATATAAGAACTAAATAAAGCAAGCATTATTAACAGCATAGAATTTAGAATTACTATGAACTCAGTAACACTTGTTTACTTCCCCCCAAGGATTCCCTTTTATGTTACAACAATCTTGAAGATGCATTTACTTCTCCAGAGTCCAACCTAGAAGTATACCATAGCCCTTTGAATTCATTTTAACTCTCTCTTCAATGTTTCAGCTATCATTTGAGATTTTCATGGCTCTCCAGAATTTGTTTTAACTCTCCACAGTGTTTCAGCTATTCCTCCAAGATATCATTATATGGAGTTCTTCCATAATTTTTTTTGGCAATGCAACCCGCCTTTTATTTAAATTACAGACCTAATAACTATGGAGGCCTCAGTTTTTGTTTTATACGCCAGTAGATAACCGACTACTTTCCAAAGCTTTCTAAGAAAAATCTGTTGACTACTTTTTGCCACAAGGCTCTGTGAGGACCCCATCAATTTCTTTTAGAGAAAATTTTACAGTTGTTCTCCCTCGCAAAACTTTAGCTGAATTAAAATCCCACTCACAGTCCAAGCAATGAACAATGACATTTTCTCTGTTTGAAGTGCAGACCTACTAAAAATCATCTCCTGTGAGTTTCTTCAATTTGGTGACATGCAGTCTATACCAAAACAAAGCGAAAATTATTTCTATCTGTTTCCAAACTGAATTGTTGCCTGTCAGAAAATGCATACAATATATTAAACAAAAGAACCTTTTAATCAAGGCTGCAACCTTAATCACTGGCTGGAACTTTCCAACTGGTTATGTTGGCAGGATCTTCCAGTCCCACTGATGGTGCATTGCCCACAGTGAGGGCGCATTCAGTGGGAAACTCCATTGACAACAGTGGGACCAGAAAATCTCATCTCCGACCAATAGCAAACCGTTTCCTACACCACAAAACATGTAAAACATTGCTCAGTAAGTCCTGCCCACTATGTCTATGGCAACACGACATGCTTTGGGGTGGTTCAGACAGATATACAAATAAATTATTTTACCTTCAATGCTACTCTTTGACTCTGTAACCCAAATGAATAATTTATATTGTTCATGTAGTTTACACACCTTTCTTCAGACTTTCTGGCTTCATTACAAAGTTTGAGAAGCATTAATCATTGTTTAAGTTTTTTTTTTCACTATCAGTTCTGATCTTATAAGGTTTCTTTTTAAGTGTAACAAACTCAGGTAGCTGGATTGGATTTACATTAGATGCCAATTTCTCAGTCAGATGTTTGCCTTTTTTATTTTAAATACTCTAACCTAAAAGTCATATTCCCAAATGTTGGATGCAACTGCATGCAATGGTCTCAATGACATCTGTGACAATAATTATTTTCTTAATTCATTTAAAGGATTTGGGCTTCACTGGCTAGGCCAGCAGTTATTGCCCATCCCTAGTTGCCCTTGGATAGGTGGTGGTGAGCTGCCTTGTTGATTGTTGTAGTACCTGAGGCATGGGCACACTCATAGTGCTGTTAAGGAGGAAATGTCAGGGTTTCGACCCAACAGCAGTAAGAAAGCGGTAATATATTTCCAAGGCAGGATGGTGACAGACTTGTTGACTTGGAGGATAACTTCCAGGTGGTGGTGTTTCCATGTGTCTACTGCCTTTTTCCTTCTTCATGGTAGTGGTCGTGGGTTTGGAAAGTGCTGCTGAAGGAACTTTTGTGAGTTCCTGCAATACATATTGTAGATGCTATACATGACTGCCAACAGTGATGGAGAGAATGGATGCCTGTGGAAGAGGTAGCAATCAATTAGGTTGCTTTGTCGAGCTCTTGAATATTGTTGGAGCTGCTTTCACCCAGACAAGTGCAGAGTATTACATCACACCCCTGACTTTTGACTTTAGGCAAAAAGGGGGTGAACTACTCACTGCAGGATTCTGAGCCTTTGACCTGCTGATGTAGCCATGACATTTATATGGCTAGTCCAGTTCAGTTTTTGGTCATTGGTAATACCCAAGATATTGATAGTGGTGGTAATGCCATTGAATGGCAAGGGGTGATGATTAGATCCTCTCTAGTTTCAGCTGGCCATTGCCTAGCACTTGTATGATGCAAACGTTACTTGCCGATTGCCAGCCAAGCCTGGATATTGTCCAGGATCTTGCTGCATTTGGGCATGAACTGATTCAATATCTGAGGAGTTGTGAATGGGGGTGCTGAACATTGTGTGGTCACCAGCAAACATCCCCACTCTGAGTATATGATGGAAGGTATGTCATTAATGAATCATGACACAGTCTCTTTTGAGGAAATGAGAACATGTTTCTTGTGCTCTGCTGCTCACTTCTTGTCCCCTGAGATACAGTAAAGAATGTCAGTGAATGTAGAACATAGAACATAGAACATTACAGTACAGTATAGGCCCTTCGGCCCTCGATGTTGCGCCGAACAGTGGAACCAATCTAATGACGCTCTAACTTAAACAATTCCAATATTATCCATATGTCTATCCACTGACCATTTGAACTCTCTTAAAGGTGGTGAGTCCACTACTGCTGCACATGGCATTCCATGCCCTTACTACCCTCTGAATAAAGAACCTACTCTGACATCTGTCCTATATTTAGCACCCTTCAATTTAATGTCCCCTCATGTTAGCCATCACCATCCGAGGAAAAAGGCTCAGTGTCCATCTATCTAATCCTCTGATTATCTTACATGCCTCAATTAAGTAACTTCTTAAACTTCTTCTCTAACGAAAACAACCTCAAGTCCTTCAACCTTTCCTCATAAGACCTTCCCACCATACCAGGCAACATCCTGGTAAATCTCTGCACCCTTTCCAATGCTTCCACATCTTTTCTATAATGCGGTGACCAGAACCGTGTGAGTTCTGCATCAGAGTTTTATATAGCTCTGAGGCTGCATCAGAGTTTTATATAGCTGCAACATGATCTCATGGCTCCGAAACTCAGAACCTCTATCAATGAAAGATAACACACCGTACACCTTCTTAACAACCCTATCAATCTGGGTGCCAACTTTCAGGGATCTATGCACATGGACACCGAGATCTCTCTGCTCATCCACACTACTAAGAGTCTTTCCATTAGCCCAATACTCTGTAATCCTGTTACTCCTCCCAAAGTGAATCACCTCACACTTTTCTGTATTAAACTCCATTTGCCACCTCTCAGCCCAGCTCTGCAGCTTATCTATGTCCCTCTGCAAACTGTAACATCCATC
Organism: Sphyrna mokarran; assembly: GCA_024679065.1. Classification (NCBI taxonomy): domain Eukaryota; kingdom Metazoa; phylum Chordata; class Chondrichthyes; order Carcharhiniformes; family Carcharhinidae; genus Sphyrna; species Sphyrna mokarran. The sequence goes on along the minus strand of JAGIQG010000001.1, from coordinate 102,231,982 downwards.
CTCACTGTCTACAACTCCTCCAACTTTAGTGTCATCCGCAAATTTACTAACCTATCCTTTTACACCCGCATCTAGGTCATTTATAAAAATGACAAACAGCAGTGGCCCCAAAATGGATCCCTGCAGTACACTACTAGTAACTAAACTCCAGGTTAAATATTTCCCATCAACCACCACCCTGTCTTCTTTCAGCTAGCCAATTCCTGATCCAAACCACTAAATCACCCTCAATCTCATGCATCTGTATTTTCTGCAGTAGTTTACCATGGGGAACCTTATGAAAGCTTTGCTAAAATCCATATATACCACATCAACTGCTTTACCTTCACCTGTCTCTTTCGTCACCTTCTCAAAGAACTCAATAAAGTTTGTGAGTCACGAACTACCCTTTACAAAACCATGTTGACTGTCCCTAATCAAATTATTTCTCTCTAGATGATTACAAATTCTATCTCTTATAATCCTTTCCAAAACTTTGCCCACAACAGAAGTAAGGCTCCTATAATTTCCAGGATGGTCTCTACTCCCCTTCTTGAACAAGGGGACAACATTTGCTATCCACCAGTCTTCTAGTACTATACCTGTTGACAATGATGACATAAAGATCAAAGCCAAAGACTCTGCAATCCCCTCCCTAGCCTCCCAGAAAATTCTAGGATAAATCTCATCCAGCCAGGGGACTTATCTATTCTCACACTTTCTAGAATTGCTAACGTCTCCTCCTTATGAACCTCAATCACATCTAGTGCAAAAGGCTGTATCTCAGCATTCTCCTCCACTACATTGACTTTTTCCAGTGTGAATACTGACAAAAAATATTTTAGTGCCTCTCTCTCTAATGAAATTTGTAAGAAATTTGCATTATGTTGCAATGAAATGGGTGTTGTACCCATCACAACCAAATAGCAGGCAGGATGTAGATGTTGTGAGATGAGGAGGTGAAGCTTGCAGCAATGGTAATTATGAGGGTGAGGTGAACCATATGCATGTTAGATACATGAGCACTGATTGCCAGAGATTTTTGAAGGGTGAGTGATGAGGTCTGGTGTAGTGTGGAATGCTAATGACACAACTGGTGAGGCTTGATGTTTAAAAATGCATTTACTGACTTTGACCACCTACCTTTTGATGTCACTGAACTTTTTGCTGCATAATAACCAGGTCCTCAGTGCCAGACTCTTGGCATTATCCACCATAGTTATCTGCTGTATCCCTACTGAGTGTTTGTCTGGAGGGCCTCCTGACTGAGGGAGCTCCCTCTTCTTTTCCATCTCCTCTACTAAGGTTTCAAGCACTATATCAGAAAACCTGGGGGTCTTCTTGCTGTCCTGCTGCTCCATTTCTTACATTTCTCCCTATGTAGGAAATATTTCACAATCACATCTAGCCCCTGCTCTTTAAAAAATGGATGGTAGCATTAACATATGTAGGCTCAGCTCAGGCAGTGCTGGCCTTAGCCACACGCATTTAGCTTTGGCCTGCATATCATAATCATGGGAATAATAATTAACACAATGTTTCTGTGCTGCCTCCATCACTTCCATTGACTGAAATAATCACACATTACAAAACCACACCTGTGAATTCTGAGCTTATCCCATTTTTCACTCTTGGCATCTATCCAAATGTTACTGTTTTTGAATTAAAAGATTTCAGTCATATTAGTAATGTATCAACATTGTTATTATCAATTACAGTTATCAGTAATTTTGTTTCAATTTGACTTTGGCACACTTTAGCAATGTCAATACCATAATATGATGGTAGTGTGAATAACAAGGAGTTGTTACCTCAGAAAGTATCATGTTTGCTAAAATGAAGACTCAGTCCCTTTTCCCTATTGTTCTCTCACTGATAAAAATTCACATCTTCTATATGGATAGACCGGAAGTCAGTTTAAAGATTTTGACATTGTTTCTTAACTTTAAACCAGAATAAAGACACAACTTATCTACATTAAGTTCATAGTTCTGGTCTTTGATCTGTTTTTATTTTGTACCAGATATGTGTCTTATGTGATTTCTACTGTTTTGTGCACATTAAATGCCATTACTGCTACATTCTTCACAGAATATTCTGGAGGAAGCGAGTATGTTTATTCATTAATCTGCACATAGCATTTTATTTCCTCTTCCCAGTGACTTATCTATTATTTTTCATTATGGTTAAAAAATATTATGATAGAAATGGATACATAACTTCATGGGTATTTGGCCATTTTTGAAGGGTTAGTGAGTGAATAAATATATTCAAAATTTGATGACCAGAACAATCCTGCACTTAAATAGAAAGGCCTGGGATGTACCAAATATTAAACCCCAGTCCCAAACATGATTAGACAGCAAACAGGCATCCCCAGACAGCTCAGCAAAGAAGGAACTTTGAACCCTAAACTCCAGTGTCATTGGCAGTGAACATCAATTATTTTCCCTAAAGAGACCCTGGTTGGGGATTAGTTAGGTGCAGGAGAGGAACTGATTAGGAGAAAGACTAGTGGTGTTGAGATTAGAGAGGAGTTAGAAATAGCCAAGATTGGAGAGTTTTCAGGATTAGAAAGGGTGTAGAACAGGAACAATAGTGATATGAAAGGAGACTGGTCTAGACTTTGGAGAGTTGCAGTGTTTAGGATCAGGGAGGGGAGAAATATTTGGGATTTACAAGGAGAACAACTGATACCATTTGGAAGAATAGCAGCGATCAGAATCTGGGTGAGGAACAACAGTTGGAATCAGGCAGACGAGTGATAATCAGGATCTGGGAAATGAGCGACAGTCAGGATCAGGGAGCAGAGTGATGGTTCAGATCAGGGAGAGTGTTATGATCCCAGCTGGTGTCACCACTGAAGAAATGGAACCTGGCCTGATAGATGCTAACTTTTAATTTTTGTTTAGATACTTGGAAAGCGTCTACTTTCAGAGTAAAACAGAGTCACAGAACTGCTGATGAACGTTTAACAAATGAAAAATATATTTATTAAACCAAGAAAAGATGAACAATAATACATTACTCCTTCACCTATAACTATATCTTTAGAGGTATATCCAGATTCATAAGATAACGCACATTACTAAATCAGATTCAGAACTGGTATCATTTCTGAGCACCAATCTCATTGGCTATTTTATGGATGGCGTGACTTCATGTCCTACCATTGAGTCAATCTCCTTCTTTACCTTTGGAAATAAAGGTTGTGGAATATTTCTGACTATATATAAACATCTTGTTTTTGCTTCTGGGTTTAATGTCAAGCAATATACTGTTTTAGCTGTCCCAGACCCCCAAAATGGTTTTGGAAATGCTGCTCTGTTGATCATCACCATTCTTCGGGTGGGATTTTCCAGGCCTGCTAAAGATGACCACCCCCCACCCCCTACCCCCAACCCCTAATGATGGCTTCCCCCATGGAGGAATGGACAATCCACACAAAATGCTATTGACAACAGCAGGACCAGAAGATCCACCAGTGGCAAATGACAATCCACCTACACTCCCCGTAAACACACCATGGAAGGGAGCCAGATTAGATACAAATCCATAGAGTCTTTCTGCTTGAAAGTAAACAACTCTGATGTTGAGTTACCTACAGTTTTTTAGTAATTACTGTCTCTGTATTTTAAATTAGCTGTTAATTCTTCCAGAAACATTTCAGCTGCATTTCTCTTCAAAACATTACTCTGTAATCCTGTATCCAAGTCATTTATAATAAATGAATATTAAAAACAAAATACAGGATCCTAGTACTAACCCAAGGGAAACATAATATCTAACATCCTCCAGTCTGAAAAACAACCATGATTTACTGCTTTCTATTCTTAAACCATTTTTTTCTCCATGCTGACACTAACTCTGCTATTCCATGAGCCTCAATGTTGCTAACCAACCTTTTAAGCAGTAGATTGTCAAAAACTAACTTTAAATCTGACTAGACAACATTCACCGCTTTGCCCTCATCAACATTCCTTAATATCAGCTTCAGGTTTCAAAGACTGTTAATTGCCTCACAAAATAGGAATTGGAATCAAGATTGTGGGGCCTTTATCTTTGCTTTGCTCCATCTCCTGCTGGCCAGTTTGGGTGGTTAAATGCAGATGGCCTTTGCATTTTTGCAGTTGGGCGACATGGTCTATGGGGTATGGTGGTGGGGGAGATGGGTTTCATTTATTCAGGGTCACAGACAAGACATATTTTATGCCACTAAAATTTTAGAAATGGCAATGAGCATATAATTTATATATATTATAAAATTATACAGTGGGCAGTCTCACAATTCTGAGACAAGGAAGGTGAGGGTGGCAGTGATTTTCACTGCTACTGGTAAAATCATGGCCAGCAGGTCCACTTGATAGCTGGTCTTTCAGCTGACTGCAAATGTCTGAAACTAACCAATATGAGACACCAAACTTTCTGACACACTTGTATCCTGACATGTCCAGGAAGCTGACCTTCAGCCTATACCCTCTATGTTGAAGATATGGCCTCCTGAGTGCGGCAACTCTCTGCTTATCCATTAATTCCACATTTATTCCAGCCACAAGTCTGTTAGGAGCACAATGTTGCTGCTCCTGTGCCTATAAGTGTTGTTCATCCTACTGGTGCTGTTGACCATCTTTGACCCTCATCTGAGGTCAAAAATAAAACAGCAAAACACATGCTGACCTGATAGATCACAGCTCCAAAGATATCATACAAATGTCCAAAGTTATTAAAATAATCTCCAAAGTTATGAAGATAACCACTCAGCACAAGTACTGTGAGCAAAAGTCTTCCAACAAGTGAGAAAGCAGCTCTGAAGTATCAGTACCTACTGACATGTTTGTCATGTCTTCAGCATGATGTAGTCTGAAATGGGGAGACAAACCTTAGAAGTTGTTTTAGATATATAGCTACAATCAATTCCACTGAGCATATGGCATGACGGTACAAATGGATTGGTATTGAGCTAGGGTGACTCAAGGTGTTTTCTCTGAGTAATGCAAGATGTTTTGAAAAAAAATCATGTGTAAACATGAAGAAGGGCACAGCATTCAAGATTATCAATACGTTCTCTCTTTGCATTTGCTGGCAAGTTCCAAGAAAGCCATGCAGCAAATGCCATGACAATATCACTATAATAGAGAAATTAATAGACAATCTATTTCTCCTAAGGTGAGTTCTGGCATATTGTCTGAAGGTCAAGAAAAACAGTGCTTCATTAGTATCTTCTCAGCAAGAGACTTTATTGAACTGATCAGAAATGGCATCCTTCAGTGAGTTTGCCTCATGGCAGCTTCATATGATTACAGCAAATCAGATGTGACATTAGACTGATCACATTTCACAACCCAAACATATATAGTCTGACACACTGCAACACAATGCAGAAGTCAGTGGAAAGAAGCTAACTTCCCATTATGCTGTTGCTTTCCCTACTTTTAACCTTCCACCATTCCCCAAAGTCACAAGATTGGGAATGCTAAAATCCACCAGTCTCTTATTTCTGATTGATGTAGCAAGGAAGTGTGCCTGCTTAGATGAACTAGTACAGGGAGTGTAGAGAAAAGTATTTTTTGAGGCAGGAGATTATGTAATGAAGCATCCAGGAACCACAGAAATATTACTTTATAGTATATTTGTCTGAGAGAAATGTGTGGGAAAATAACATGCTTAACATAGTTTCCATATTGGAATCAGAAAATTGAGATTTTGTTACAAAATTCTGAAGCTTTGAAACAATGTAAAGAAGCACCTCTGAGATGCTGCTTGATAGAGAATATGATGGAAATAATACAGATAAAAGAGGTAAAAGCAAATTACAAAATCATAAAATATTGGAAAATCCCAGCAAGTCTGACAGCATCTATGGAGAGAAAACAGAGCTAATGTTTTGAGTCAGGATGGCAGACTTGAAACATTAGCTCTATTCTTTCTCCACAGATGCTGTCAGACTTGCTGGGATTTTCCATTATTTTCTGTTTTCAAGTTACATACAAGAGTTTGTTTGTTTAGGACCCTAACCATACGATTTGGTATGAGGTTAGGGCTGCGGCAGACTGGTGGGCAGAAATCATGTCCCACTATATTTCTGGCAATGGTATACTAAATGCAACAATTTAAAAAACTGTGCTTGTGGTTTCTAATAATTAAATCAAAACATAGAAAATTCTAGTGTCTATAAATCAATTGGGCTTTTCAAACTTGGCAACAGCAGTGAAGGCAGAAGAATGATGAGGTTTATCATAATTTAAAATTCAGATGACAAGGAGACACACAAGTGTACTTTGGAAATGAGAGGTCGGAGAGTATTTGGAAGAGAAGTTGTTTAGAAATATTTAGTATCTAGAAGACAGACTATTTCTGATGTAGTCTGAAGCTGGAAGACAAACCTTAAAGGTCGTTTTAGATATATAACTACAAATCTATTCCATTGAGCATATGACATGACAGTACAAATGGATTGGTATTGAGCTAGGATGACTTAAGGTGTTTTCTCCGAGTAACGCAAGATGTTTTGAAAAAAAAATCATGTGTAAACATGAAGAAGGGCATAGGATCAGTGTCAGTGTAAAAATGACATACATGCACGTAAAATATGTGTTCATTTGTGTTTGCGTCACAAAATTTATCCTATTCTAATGCAAACCGCTTTTCCAGATGATGCCAAGAGTATCTGTAGAATGGAAGAAATCCTTATAGAATAATTCATGTTGAAATATACAGGTGGGCCAAATGCCAGTGGGTTAAAATTAATGCAGGTTGGGGTCAAAGTAGTGGATGTTGGAAGAAGAAATAGCTTACAAACACAATAAATATAAATTATATTGCAATAACTAAGATTAACCCAAAAGAGACAGAAGGAGCTTAGCAAACTTTAATCTCGCCATGTTTAACCCAATCAGAAATCAACAAAGTCAATTGGATTTCAGCTGCATAGCCAAACAGTAGAAGTCAGAAGAAATTGTGATCAAACTGGACAGTGCCTTGCTGTAATTTTTAGTTACTAAGCCACAAGAAAGAAATGTAAGTGTTGAAGGCAGTAGAACAAAAGAGTCTGATCAAAGTGGCTCCCTCATGTTAGGGATCTGCATTGTGAGCAGAATAACTCTTCAACATAGAATGGAACCTCTCAAATGTAATTAAATATGTAAGATAGTTAAAAAAATGGAATTCTTAAAAAGATGGAGTAGAACAAGGAGCTCAGATTCAAATTAATAAAATATAACTTTATGATACATGTTTTCATTCTTCATGCAACATGGTCAACATTTGGAATGAACTTTCAGACAGGGTAATGGAAATCCTGGAGTCATTTAAGAAATAACTAGATACAAAGATGGACTATTGTGAAACAAAATTACTGCTGAGATTTTCTAGCATTTTCTTTTTTGGATGGAGTATTGCTAAGGTTAGTTTGTAGTACGAATCATTAAATTTAGCCCTAATCCTTTTTAGGTCATTTGGCACATCATTAAATACTTTTGATATGAATCTTTTTTCATATATTTACTGCGAGGTCGTCCAGAAAGAATTAACATCAATAGCCAATTACACGAATGCATTCTTGATCAGTCTTTGACTGATCTTCCGAGTGTTTCCAGCAGTTTTTGATTTGTGTTTTAGGAAAGGGATGGTTTTCGAGATCTGCTAAACAAAGACACTCATTCTGGGATATTGTGCCGCGATGAGAGGTCAAAAGCAACACAACTCCCTCTCTCTTTCTCTTTCAAAATACATTTCTCTTCGTTGCGTCAATTTGGCAAACAGGGATTAGTGAAATTGCGTTTTCCTTCTTTTCCAACAAGGCCACCATAGTGAAAAGACTCAACGTAGCATTACTGGGTGATTGACAGAGAATCTCGAACAGTTCTCCCGGATTCCAGCTCCTCACTGCGGCTCAGCTCCGCCGTGGGGCTCTTGGCTCGGTGTTTGTATCTCCGCCTCTGAGGCTGCAGCTCCGCCTCGGCGCCGGAGTTCCGTTGATCTGTGGTTACTAAGCGAGTGGTTTCCTGGACGCAGTCGGCGTCATTACAGAATCAGGGTCAGACTATTAGCGGAGAAACTAAATCAAAAAAAGATACAATGTAAGTGCATTAAGTACAACCCAGTTACCCTCTCCACTCATCCCGCCCTACCGCTGCTGCCCAGTGTTTTTTCTTCAGGCTAGGTAACAATTCAGCTTTCTTTTAAATGTGGTAATTATTGAATTAGCTTTGTTCTCCAGGAAGCTATTCCCTAGGTTCACTATTTCTCGGTTGTAGGAATTTATTTTTGTTTGATTTCCAGCATCATTTGAAGCTTGTAGATGTAATTGCTCCTTCAAATCCTGTGCCTATTGTCCTTGTTAAATTAGGTGCTTACTTTCAGCTTTACTTATGCCTTTTGTTACCCGTGCTAATATCTCCAGATCTTATTTGTTAACACTCCTGTGAAGCACCTTGGGACATTATGTTAAGGTCAAGGCTCCATATAAATGGCATGGTGGCACAGTGGTTAGTACTGCTACTTCTTAGTACCAGGGACATGATTTGATTTTGGCTTGGGCTGCTGTCTGTGTAGAGTTTGCTGTGTAAACTTATGTCCTCTAATTTTAGACTCCCCTATCTTTGGCAAAATTCTTGTGTCTGCATGGGGTTTCCTCCTGGTACGCTGGTTTCCTCCCACAGTCCAAAGATGTGCTGTTTAGATGAATTGGCCATCTTAAGTTGTCCCTTAGTGACAGGGGAACTAACTCGGATAAATGCATGGGGTTGGGACCTGGGTGGGATTGTGGTTGGTGCAGACTCGATGGGCTGAATGGCCTCCTTCTGCACTATAAGGATTCTGTGTTTCTTTGTTAAATGCAAGTTTGTATTGAAGATTTGTATCAAGTCACTGCTCAGTTTTCTTTCCCTCCAGCAAATGTAAATTTATTTACACAAGAATCTTAGAATTCCTATAGTGCAGAAGGAGACCATTTGGCCGATCAAGTCTGCACTAATCACAATCCCACCCAGGCCTTACTCCTGTACTGCACATATTTACCACGCTAATTGTAGAGTCATAGAGATTTGCAGCATGGAAACAGGTCCTTCGGTCCAACTTTTCCATGCTGCCTTTTTTTTAAAAAAAACACTAAGTTAGACCCAATTGCCTGCATTTCACCCATATCCCTCTTTCCCCATCAAATCCATATAACATCTAAACGCTTTCTAAAAGATGAAATTGTATTCTAGTACTATCTCTGGCAGTTTGTTCCAGACCTTACCATCCTCTATGTGAAAACATTGCCCCTCTGGACCTTTTTGTATCTCTCCCCTCTTACCATAAACTTATGCCCTCTAATTTTAGACTCCCCTATCTTTGGCAAAATCCTCTGATGGTAGGGTAAATTTGGCACAGCTAATGCACCTAACCTGCATATCTTTGAACTGTGGGAGGAAACCCAGGTAGACACAGGGAGAACATGTAAACTCCACACAGACAGTGACCCGAGGGCTGGAATCAAACCCAAGTACCTGGCACTGAGGCAGCAGTGCTAATCACTTCTAATCTGCACCAACCACAATCCCACCCAAGTCCCAACCCCATGCATTTATCCGAGTTAATTCCCCTGTCACTAAGGGACAACTTAAGATGGCCAATTCATCTAAACGACACATCTTTGGACTGTGGGAGGAAACCAGCACACCAGGAAGAAACCCCATGCAGACACAAGAATTTTGCCAAAGATAGCGGAGTCTAAAATTAGAGGGCATTTCTTCCTAACTGAAACATCTGCTTATAAGACTTAGGAGCAGACATAGGCCATTCGGCCCACTGAGTCCACCCCACTACTCAATAGGATCACAATTGATTGTATATAATCCTCAACTCCACTTCCCCCTTATCCCTGTAACTTGTGATTCCTTTACTGCTTAAGAATTTTTCCAACTCAGCCTTGAATGTGCTTAATGAGTCAGTCTCTATAGCCCTCTGCGGTGAAGAATTCCACATTCACTAATCTGAGAGAAGAAATTCCTCTTTATCACTGTGTTAAATGGGTGACTCTTTACTCTGTGATTGTGCCCTCTAGTCTTCGACTCTGTCACAAGGGGAAACAACCTTAGCATGTAACCTGCAAGTCCCTTGAAAATCTTATATGTCTCAATCACGCTGTCTCTCATCTTCTAAATGCTAATGAATGGCGGCCCAAACTACTTAACCTCTCCCTGTAAGAAAATCCTTCCTTATCTGGGATCAACCAGAGATCCTTCTCTGGACCGCCTCTGATGCCAGTGTATCTTTCCTTAGATAAAAGACCAAACTGTTCACAGCATTACAACTGTGTTCTAACTGGTATCAAATTTCCATGTGCCCTCTGTTTGAAAATTGAACCCTTCTAGATCACAATATAATTTGCATTGTTTGCTGGGCTTTCTTGTCATAGATTTAATACAGTAGATAGAAGGATGAGAGGGGATATAAGGAAAAGCTTTTTCACCCAGTGGTTGGTGGACATCTGGAATTCGCTGACTGAATTGGTGGTTGAGACTGAAAAACTCACTTTAAAAAGTACTTGCACTTGAAATGATTGTAATCTGCAAAACTATGGACCAGGAAAGTGGGATTAAAATAGACTGCTGTTTCTTTTTTTCTCATATTTTGCTGGCAGAGACTCGATGGGCTGAATGGCCTCTTTCTATGCCCATATTTGGGGGGGGTGCAGCATGGTAGCACAGTGGTTAGCACTGCTGCTTCACAGCTCCAGGGTCCTGGGTTTGATTCTCAGCTTGAGTCACTGTCTGTGTGGAGTTTGCACATTCTCCTCGTGTCTGCGTGGGTTTTCTCTGGGTGCTCCAGTTTCCTCCCACAGTCCAAAGATGTGCAGGTTAAGTTGATTGGCCATGCTAAGAAATTGCCTCTTAACATCCAGGGATGCGTAGGTTAGAGGGATTAGTGGCTATAATATGTGGGGATATGGGGATAGGGCCTGGCTGGGATTATGTTCAGTGCAGACTTGATGGGCTGAAGGGCCTTTTTCTGCACTGTAGAGTTCTATGATTCTAAAATAACTTTTCTATTGTCCTATGGGTTTTTAAACCAATAATGTACTGTATCACACTTTGGTCTGACTTGCAATTATATTTATTATCAACCTATATCCTAGTGCCACTTATTTTATGTGATGATAGCCTTCAGGCTTTTCCCAAAATTTATGGCTTAAACTAGTGATCTCAGGAGCATATGATCCCCCCCACCACACTGAAGTAATTTATAATACTTGTTTCTTTTTTACAATCTTAGGCAACTTCAACTTTGACACTTTATGGTTTATAAAATATATTTTTGCTGACAGAAATCATTTGGTGTCAGATCAGTGGCATTTGCAGTGTTTTTTTTGGAGAACTTTTAAACACTTAAGCTAGTTAGTATTTAATTGATAATGATTAGGAGCAGAACTTACTAATGCGGAATGTTTTCTGGTGGCAGAGCCAGTTCACCATTGGTCACCAGCAGGATCTTTCAGTCCTACCAATGCCTACAGCATTTTGTGTGGCTCACCTGTCCTGCCACCAGGGAACCTGCTGTCGGAGGGACAGGAAGATCCACTGGCTGGAAGGACTGGGACATTCTGCCCTGGATTTTAAAACACTAATAATCTCATTCTTCAATATGCTTAATTTCAATCACCATTTACTGTTCCTATCACCAATCAGTTATTGCTTGATTTTTTTTCGTAACTTGAAGAACAGAGATCCAGCAAAATTAATATTAAAATCCAGCAGAAAGTAATTTTTGCAATTTTTGCAATAATTCCCTTAATGAATATATATTTTTGGTTCATATTGTTCAAAAGTAAATCCTGTGCTGCAAGGGAGTTACTTGATAATATTAATACTATGTGTAACTTGTTACACTATAATTGCTTTAGCAGGCATTAGAAGCTGCATAATGGAATGCATCACTATCTCTGCAGTACACCTGGAGATGGCTCAAAATCACATTCAATTGGTGTGGCTCCAAGTGAAGACTGTATGAAAATCAAAACCACTTGATCATTGGATTAATTGAAGAAAATGGCTTCCATGGAGTAAGTGAAATAACTTTTTTCTTTCCTTTTTCTCATTACCTGAACAAAGGCTGACTTTGGGGACTTTAACTTTACTAATATTGATTGGAATAGCTATAGCTCTAGCTCGTTAGAGGGGTCAGTTTTCGTACAAAGTGTGCAGGAGGGTTTTTTGCCTCAGTATGTAGATAGGCCAACTAGAGGTGAGGCTACATTGGATTTGGTGCTGGGCAATGAGCCAGACCAGGTGTTAGACTTGGAAGTTGGTGCACATTTTGGTGATAGTGACCACAATTCGGTTACGTTCACCTTAGTGATGGATAGGGATAGGCATGAAGCTGGGGGCAGTAGTTATAGCTGGGGAAGGGTAATTATGAGGCCATAAGGAGAGAATTAGGGTGCGTAGATTGGACTAGGAAACTACAGGGACTGGAAACATCTGAAATGTGGAGCTTATTCAAGGAGCAGCTGCTGCGAGTCCTTGATAAGTATGTCCCTGTCAGGCAAGGAGGAAATGGTCGAGTAAGAGAACCTTGGTGTACGAAAAAAGTTGATTTTCTGGTTAAAAGGAAAAAGGAGGCTTATGTCAGGATGAGGCTTGAAGGCTCGGTTAGTGCAATGGATAGCTATAGATTAGCCAGGAGGGAGCTAAAGAGTGAATTGAGGAGAGCTAAGAGAGGACACGAGAAGACGTTGGCTGATAGGATTAAGGAGAATCCTAAAGCTTTCTTTCGATATGTTAAGAATAGAAGATTGGTTAGGGCAAGATTAGGGCCAGTCATAGACAGCAGTGGGAAGTTGTGCGTGGAGCCTGAAAAGATTGGAGAGGCACTGAATAAATATTTCTCTTCGGTATTCACGCAGGGTGATGTAAATGTAGTTATGGAGAACACTGAGGTACAGGGTAGCAAACTGGAAGGTATCGAAGTAGATAGGGAGGATGTGCTAGATATTCTCGAGGGTTTGAAGTTGGATAAGTTCCCTGGGCCGGACGGGATTTACCCTAGGATTCTCTGGGAGGCAAGAGAGGAGATTGCAGAGCCTCTGGCTCTGATCTTCAGGTCGTCGTTGGTTACGGGTGTGGTTCCGAGGGACTGGAGGATAGCGAATGTGGTCCCGTTGTTCAAGAAGGGGAAGAGAGACCTTCCAGGGAATTATAGGCCAGTGAGTCTTACTTCTGTTGTGGGCAAGGTATTGGAGAGAATTATTATGGATAGGATTTATAGTTATTTAGAGAGAAATGAATTGATTGGGGATAGTCAGCATGGTTTTGTGAAGGGTAGGTCGTGCCTTACTAACCTCATCGAGTTTTTTGAAAAAGTGACTAAAGAGGTGGATGGGGGTAAGGCAGTTGATGTGGTATATATGGACTTTAGTAAGGCGTTCGATAAGGTGGCCCATGGAAGCTTCTGCAGAAAATGCAGATGTATGGGATTGAGGGTGATTTAGCTAATTGGATTAGGAATTTGCTAGCAGATAGAAGACAGAGGGTGGTGGTTGATGGGAGATATTCATCGTGGAGTTCGGTTACTAGTGGTGTACCTCAGGGATCTGTTTTGGGCCCCTGCTGTTTGTAATTTTTATAAATGATCTGGATGAGGGTATTGAAGGATGGATTAGTAAATTTGCAGATGACACTAAAGTCGGTGGAGTGTTAGATAGTGAAGAGGGGTGTTATAGTTTGCAGAGAGACTTGGACAAGTTGCAGAGCTGGGCCGAGAGGTGGCAAATGGAGTTTAATGTGGAAAGTGTGAGGTAATGCACTTTGGCAGGAATAATAAATGTGTAGAGTATAGGGCTAATGGTAGGATTCTTAATAGTGTTGATGACCAGAGGGATCTTGGTGTGTATGTGCATAGATCCCTGAAAGTAGGCAGTCAAGTCGAGAAGGTTGTTAAGAAGGCATAAGGAGTCTTAGCTTTTATTGGTAGGGGGATTGAATTTCGGAGCCGCAACGTCATGTTGCAACTGCACAAAACTCTAGTGCGGCTGCACTTGGAGTATTGTGTACAGTTCTGGTCCCCACATTATAAGAAAGATGTGGAGGCATTGGAGAGGGTACAGAGGAGGTTTACCAGGATGTTGCCTGGTATGGAGGGCAGGTCTTATGAGAGAGGCTGAGGGATTTGAGGTTGTTTTCGTTAGAAAGGAGGCGGCTAAGAGGAGACCTTATCGAAACATATAAGATGATTAGAGGTTTAGATAGGGTGGACAGTGATAGCCTTTTTCCTAGATGGAGAAAGCTAGCACGAGGGGACACAGCTTTAAATTAAGGGGTGATAGTTATAGGACGATATCAGAGGTAGGTTCTTTACCCAGAGGGTGGTTAGGGAGTGGAATGCCCTGCCTGCGGCAGTTGTAGATGCGCCAAGTTTGGTGGCGTTTAAGAGGTTAGTTGATAAGTATATGGAAGAGAAGGGAATGGTTTAGTTTGGAGGGGCATTACTTTTTATATTGGTCGGCGCAACATCGAAGGCCAAAGGGCCTGTTCTGTGCTGTTATGTTCTATGTTCTATGGCGCAGTGCAAGAGTTTCAAGTAGTGGTGTCCAGAGAGTTTGGATTTTTATTCATTCATGTGATGTGAATGTTATTGGCAAGGCCAGAATTGTTGATTGTCGCTCAAGAAGCTGGTAGTCAATTGTCTATTTGAACCACTGTTGTTTGTGTATAGATACTCCAATGTTTCAGTTAGTTAGGGAATTCCAGGATGTTGACCCAGCAACAACAACTTATCATCTATATATGTAATAGATACTCATTTATGTGATTGATTTAGACATATACAGTGGGATTTTCCAGTTGCGTCCACAAGACTTGAAAGCCCCTCTAAGTCAATGGGCTTTTAAATGGTTGGTCATGTTATCAATCCCACCCATGATAATTCCTGTGGTGGGCACGACTGGAAAATTTACCTCATCATATATTCTTGCTGATCCTTGTGCCATTGCTTTCAGTAATATTGTGAACCAAACAATAACCTGCCATAAGATCTTTCCATACAGAATTGGTGATGTGATCACAGTTCAAAAAAAATCAAAATTGCTTCCTTTACGTTTTAGACCAAAGCAATTTTAATGATAAAATAAGTGGTGCATTCAACCCTTTAAATTGAATTTGTATCTCATCCTTTCAATAGCTTAGCTAACAAAGACAAAATTCATCCACTCCTTTTTTCAAATTGGAGAATAATATGACAAATGAATTGCTGCGGAGGAAATAGGAATTAAATTAGACAAAAAGATGCAATCCAGGAATGTGATGGAATACTCTCCACTTGCCTGGATGAGATTTGTGGATTCTGAATCACTAAATAAAAGTAGGGCTGAGATAGACATACTTTTGGTGCCGCAGAAAATCAAGAATATGGGGAGCTCTTGGTAGAGTGGAGTTGAATTCACAGATCAGTCACGATTATCTTGAATGATGGAGAAAGCTGCCTATGATGGAGAAAGTCTGCTCCTATATCTTGTGTTGTTCTTATGTGTAAGACAGATGTATAAATCAGATAATTTTAAAATGAAGGAAAAAAAACACTGGAATATTTTGTGACGCAATATTTTCACTTTCAACCCTGGTTATTATTATTTAAAAAAAACAGACTATACATTATGCTGCTTTTCTAGTGTTTAAGATCTTTATTTGGATGGTGTCAAAATGTGTAAATGGCAACTTAGCTGCTTTTATCTAAATATTCTGAGGAATATTGTATACAATTATTTTTAATTTGACCCAAGGTAGAATGTTGCTTTCAAAATCTAAAGACATAGTGGTTACATAATTGTGCAGTTTTCGTTAAATCTTTCTAATGTAACATTTAACGTTTTGTAACATTTAAATTACATTGGTGTGACTGAACGTATTTGTTCATTGTGATTTTGTACTAACTCAGCGAAAGTTAATTGTGTCAAGCCCAAAGTCATTCATTTTAAGAAAAGAGAAGATACTTTCTTTAACCCCACATTCTAAGGACGGAAAAAGAGGTAGCCACCTAGCAAGTTTATTGGCAAATCAGGGACCAAACTTCAGCATTACAGCACATCAGGGAATGCTGAGGGAAAGGTGGAAGATTTTTAATCAGTCTTTAAATGGAATTGGAAGCTGGCACTCAGCTTTTTGTGGTATAATGAGGGAAAAAAAAGCTTTTCATAAGTTTAAACCAGAGTTGGGGTTCAGGATCTTCAGTTTCCAGTTGGCATATGTGCATATGCACTGGTTGTTCGAGAGAAAATGCAGCATAAGAACAACCACTAAGAGTTTCTATGGATATATAAATAGGAAGTAGGTGGCTAAGGTAAATGTGGAACCGCTAGTGAATGAGGTGGATGAATTGATAACAGCAACCGAAAAAATGGAGGATATGCTAAATAAAATATTTTGCATCAGTCTTCACATTGTAAATATCCTTAAGATATCAGATGAACTTATTTCAAATAACATGATAAAACTTAAAATAATCCCAATCACAAGGAATAGAGCATAAGAGAAATTCAGGTGGCTAAAAGTGGACAAGTTGCCAGGACCCGATGAACTGCATGCTAGGGTTCTAATGGAGTGGCTGCAAAGACACTTCGTTGTTTGAAATTGTATGTAACTCATTAAATTTTGGGAAGATACCAGAAGATTGGAAAACTAATACCAATGTGACCCTTTTGTTCAATAAGGGAGTAAGGCAGATGATAAGGAACTTGGAGCTGGTTCATTTAACATCTATTATTGGAAAGATGCGAGAGTCAATATAGCTAATCATTTAGACAAGCTAAACATAATCTTAGCTTAGTTAGCTGGACAGTTGGATCATGATGTGAAGTGACGTCAACAGTGTAGGCTCAATTCCCATTACCAGCCGTGGTTATTCACAAGGCCCTGCTATCTCAATCTTGTCACTCGCCTGAGGTATGGTGATCCTCAGATTAAATTACTACCAGTCAGCTCTCTCTCTCTTGAAAGGGGGAAGAGCCACCTGTGGTCCTCGAAGATGTTGGCGACTTGTATTTCACATGTGCTAGCCGGCATTTTGGCTGCAAATATGCAGTTTGTTGAATTCACACGTGCACTGGCCAGAAAAGAGACCGCAAGTGTACTGTTTGAGTTTTCTCATCTTCAGGATAGGAAGTGGCCCTGTGCACATTCACAGAAAGAAAAGTAGCACATCATGGAATTGCAAGTCAGATGACCTAAAGAGGAGTGCCATTGTAGGAAAGGTGTCCCAGGGAGCAGGACACTGGGAGGGGGCAAGGAGGTCCCAAAAAAAGGAAAATCCTAAACCAGGGAACGGGGAAGGAAAAAGAGCCTAGGTAAGAGACCAGGACAGACAGGAAACAGATCTTGCTAAACAAACTTGAGAGAGAGGAGCTGAGTAATAGACTCCCAATTATAGATAGTAGATTTGAAGGCAAATAAGTTCCAGAGAAGCCAAGATCTAAAAGGGCAGCTAAAAGTCAGTGACTCCATGCTGCATGCCTCAAGGGAGAAGGTATCCTCAGAGCAGTACTGTTCTGCTTGGCAAGTCCAAAAGTCTGAAATTGTATTTGGAAGGCAAAACTTGAGTGCATGTGGAGATCCAGAGGAAGGAAGGCTGGATTGCAACCCTTCAGATGGATCCTTGTTGAAGCCATCTGAGTGTGACGTTTAGAGAGAATTTTGAGTTCCCTAAATGTGAAGTTTGGAAGCCTTCTTGAGAAAAAGAGATTTTCAGTGAGATTGGTTGACTCCCAGGGTGACAAGTGTCTGGGTGAATTGATGAGAAATCCATGGAATCTATTTTGGTTACATCTATCATTTATTTTGGGATTGGGGTGACTGACAAATTTGACTGTTGATTTATATATACCACATACTTACCATGAATATTAGTGCTAGATATGGTAAATTGTTTTATCTTTCTGAATTCGTATGTGTCTGTAAAAAAAAAAAAAATAAAGCTGGGATGAAGAGATAATGACAATTTGAATCATTTTCTTTTGTTTATTTTACTATCTATCCAACCATTTTGTCTGGTGTATTTTGGTTCATTTTTCTGATTTAATAAATTTTTTTGAGTTAAATGTTTATCAGCGAACTGTAAATATATTTGGTAATTTCCCTCCTGGGAATTAGTATGAGCTCAGAACATGAAAAGTAGGGGCAAGGGTAAGTCAACAGCCCTGAGCTGTTTAATAAAATGATGTCAACATCAACTCCACTTTCCTATCTCATTTCCGTATCACTTGGTCAAACCTATTCCTCTCAGTCCCGAACATAGTTATGGGAGCACAGTGGTTAGCACTGCTGCCTCATAGTGCCAGGGACCTGGCTTGGGTCACTGTCTGTATGGTGTTTGCACGTTCTCTCCATGTCTGTGTGGTTTCCTCTAGGTGCTCTTGTTTCCTTCAACGCAATCACCTTTATTTATTTTAAACTCCAGAGAATACAAGCCTATTCTACTTCATCTCTCATCCAAGCCCTCTTATTCCATCAATGGAAGTATGGCCAGAAATGCAGTGATGTTGATGTAGACAGGTTGCCTCCCTACTTCCACCCAGTTATTATGAATGAAGCCAAATAGAGCCAGTGACTTCTCATTCGCTTCATAACTTGCTTGAATTTTATTTAATTAAAACAATCAAAGTCAAAGTTCCCATGACAACTTTCAGTGATAAATATAGTATGTGCTTCAAAATATATTTATACTAATGGTATATTATTCCTTTCAGTAATCTTCGTCAGAAGATTAAAAGTAAACGTAAGGCACTGCAAGCATCTCTAAGTGTAAGCAGTGAAGTCACTGATACTCAGGTGAGTTTGCGACATCTTTCAGAATTTTCATGAAGATGTGTGATTTGTGCAGTAGATGTGGTGGGGTGTTGAAATGCAAGTAATGGGTGAGGGATAATTGCAAAGGCTACTAAGAGAAGAGCAATTAATGGTCAGTTTGTGATCATTACTGAAAGATGCTACTTTCCAATGTGAAATTTGGTTCATAACTTACTTGATGGGCACACACCCAGGTCTTTTCAATTTTCCTCATCACAACAAAACCAACCAACCTTTAAAAGATGTAGAATGGTGATTGGGGTGAAAATGGTAGTTGGTCTTTGGTTTCCCCTACTCCCAAGCACAGTCAAATAGCTTATTGTAGTAGCCTTATTTCAACACGGCAAGAAACTGTGAAAGCTTCCCTGCTCAATTCTGCTCTGGTCTAACTGAATCACTGGAGTGCCTTGGCTTACCATTCCCTGATTTTGATCATTGTTTCAAATGTTACGTTTTTCAAATTGGACACTTCTGAAAACGAAATGATTTAAAAGCTTGGAACACTCTACAAGCATGGAAAAATTTGTTAGAGATTAACTATAGCCCGACGTCTCATGAGCAGAGCCTGCAAGATCCAAGGAAGCACTTGTAAGGTAAAGAGATTATTTCTTCTTTGAACGGGGCTCAACATTTGAGCATAACAGCAAGTTTCTGGATTTTGTGGTGTGTGATAAAATTATGGTCGTTTTGGTGGTCGTGTTCTTATAAGAGATTAAAGTTTATTTATTAGTCACAAGCTGACTTAAATTAACACCATGATGAACATTGTCAGAAAATACAGCAGGATATGGATAGGCTGGAAAATTGGGCAGAGAAATGGCAGATGGAATTTAATCCAGATAAATGCAAAGTGATGCACTTTGATAGATCTAATGCAGTGGGCAGCTATACAATAAATGGCAGAACCATCAGGAGTATAGACACCCAGAGGGACCTGAGGGTGCAAGTCCATAGATCCCTAAAGGTGGCAGCATGGGTGGAGAGAGTGGTGAAGAAGGCATATGGTATGCTTGCCTTTATTGTTATATGAAAGTTGGGATGTGATGTTGCAGCTATATAAAACATTGGTTAGGCCACATTTGGAATACTGCGTCCAGCTCTGATTGCCACACTACCAGAAGAACATGGAGGATTTGGAGACAGTGCAGAAAAAGTTTGCCAAGATGTTACCTGGTATGGAGGGTATTAGCTATGAGATGAGATTGAGTAAACTAGGGTTGTTCTCCCTGGAAAGATGGAGGTTGAGGGGCGACCTAATAGAAATTTATAAAATTATGAAGGATATGGATAGGGTGCACGGTTGGGAGCTTTTTCCCAGGTCAGAAATGACAAACACAAGGGGTCACAAGCTCAAGGTAAGAGGTTCAATACAGATATGCGGTGGATGTATTTTACACAAAGGGTAGTGGGCTCTAGAATGCACTACTAAACAAGGTGGTTGACGCAAATACGCTAGTATCATTTAAGACTTAGCCACTTGAACAGACTGGGAATAGAGGGATACAAACAGATGGTCTAGTTAGGAATACATGATCAATGCAGGCTTGGAGAGCTGATGAGCCTGTTCCTGTGCTGTATTGTTCTTGGTTCTTTGAAGTTACTCTGAAAATTCCCTAGTTGCCACACTTTAGTGCTTGTTCGAGTACACTGAGGGAGAATTTAGCATGCACGTGACCAGTGCATCTAACCAGTACGTCTTTCGGACTGTGGGAGGAAACCGGAGCACCCAGAGAAAACCCATGTAGACACAGGGAGAACATGCAAACTCCACACAGACAGTGACCAGGCCGAGAATGAAACCTGGGACTGGTGCTGTGAAGTAGCAATGCTAACCACTGTGCCATCCTTCAATAAAGTGTACCTTCAGTAAAGTTTAGAGACTTTAAGTTATGGATATTGATTTTCTAGCCTGGCCCTGGGACTGTCGTTGAAGTAATTCATGGAATGTGAAATATTTTGGGGTGTTTGACAGGCAGAACACAATATTATCACAAATCTTCTTTTTAATTAGAGAATTATTGCCTTTCTATCTAGAGAGGCGTACGTGGCACCATCAGTCCATTTCTCATGCATCAGTCATTTTCTTCAGAGAAGTTGTTCCCATTCATCAGAGTACAAAGGTTTCAAGGAAGCCTATGTCGATGCAGGAGAGTTCAAACCAAGTTGAGTCGGTCTAGAAAATTCTACCAGGTGATCAATTTTTAAACGTAAAAGGTCAGTTGAAAATTCATAGAATCCCGACAGTGCAGAAGGAGGCCACTTGGCCAATTTAAGCCTGCATCGACAACAATCCTATCGAAGCCCTATCCCGGTAACTCCGTGTAGTTACCTTGCTAGTCCCCCTGACACAAAAAGGCAACTGAGCATGACTACTCAGCCTAACCCACACGTCTTTGTGACTGTGGGAGAAAACCAGAGCACTCGGAGGAAATCTACACAGAAATGGGGAGGACGTGCAAATTTCGCACATAGTTACTTGAGGCCGGAATTGAAGCCAGGACCCTGATGTTGTTAAGCAGCAGTACTAATCACTGTTAATACTGTTAACTGAGGAAAACAAAAGGCAGCTTGGGATGAGACATCTACAGTTTCTTCACTCCTCAAGTATTTTGTATAAAGAGAATAATTTCCAGTGACAGGAAGATTAGTGACCAGAAGAGAGATGAGGGTTTTTCTTTCCGCTGTGAGTTTGTATGATTTGGAATGTATTGCCTGAAATAGGGTTGGAAATATATTCAATAATAAATTCAAAACGATGTAGACTTGAAGGAAAATTTTGCAGGAAGGAGCAGTGATATGGAGCTAAACTTTTTTTTCGAAGAGCTGGTAGACGTGATACGTAAAATGAAAAATTCTGATTTTGAAAAGAAGATAATTTATTCAACTTTCTTATAGTTGGGGGGTGCTGGGAAGCAATACTTCCCATTCAAATTTGAGCAAGAAATGAAAGTACACATTTATAATCATAACTGAGTAATATTTTCTCCATTATTGCATTCCTGCAATCATCAGCTTTCACTATCCATATAACTCAGAATGCTCCTCTCAAAAAATAAGAAGGTGGCTGACTAACTGATGCCCTATAGATTTGTTCCCGCATTCTAGATATTGTTCATTAGACTGTGAGGACGATACCAATAAACTGCAACAGGACACAGGTATGCTGAATGAGCAGATAAATGGCAGATAGAATTTCATACAGCGAAGAGTGGGATGATGCATTTTGGCAGAAAGGATAGGGAGAGGCAATCTAGACTAAATATCATGCTTTTGAAGAGAATACAGGATAGAGGGATCTGAGGGTTCACACAAATAGATCTTTGAAGGTGGCAGGATATATTGAGAGAGTAAATTATATGTGATCTTGGGCTTTATAAGTGGAGTCATTGAATATAAAAGCAGGAAAGTTATGCAGAATCTTTATAAAACTTTGCTTAGGCCACAACTAGATTGTCTTATGCTGGTTACCGTACTTTAGGAGAGATATTCAGGTCCTTGAAGGGTGCAGAGGAGATTTATCAGAATAGTTCCAAGGATGAGGGGTTTTAACTATAAAGCTAGATTGGAGGAGCTAGGGTTGTTTTATGAGGGAGGAGATTTGATAGAAGTGTATAAGCATAGATAAGGAGGCAAAGAAAAACTACTCCATTAACTAATTTTACAAAGATGCAGGTTTAAGATTTTGAGTAAAAGATGCAGGGAGGATGTGAGAAAGGCCTTTTTTATGCACTGCGTGGTAATGGTAACTTGCTGTTTATGAGAATGCTAGAAACAGAAACAGAGTGCATACTTTTAGAAGGAAATTAAATGAGCATTTGAGAGAAATAATCTTTCAGGGCTTTGGGGGGAAAAACTAGGTTGATGAAACTGATTGGATCACTGTACAGAGAGCATGGCAGTGGGCTGAATGGCCTACTTCTGAGCACATTAACTGGCTCTGGTATGAAGTACATTGGAAGAGCATAATAAATTGTCAACATGTGTCCTAATGGGTCTAGCTGTTCTTGCTGGCTTAGACTTGAATATCTGCATTCTGTGTCCATTGCAAGTGGATTTCAGTCATTGCTATCTGGAGTGCCCCATGATAGCTTCCTCTCTTGAACTTAAAGAAAAACGAAGTTATTCTGCCCATCAAAATGTTTGTGATTTTGAGGTTAGAGTTTAGACTCTTCTAGCTGATAAGGAAATATGAACAGGACAACAAAGTTAAGAATTCTTGAGTTATCAAAGGAAGATAATCAAATTTACAAAGAAAACTTAACCTTTTTTTTAAACTTACCAGGGTTTGGCTATGGAAGAAATTGAAAGCAGTACAAGAATTCAAAACGCTACGATTGTGGAGGTTTGTATCTCTGCCTTTCACTGAACTTGTCTAAAACTTTGAAAATAACAAAAACATGTTGCTATATTTTCCTCCCTCACAGACAGTTATGTTGGATTGTTGCTGCTATTTCCAAATACATGTTGCATGTTTACTTTGCAAATGTTATCTGAGAGTCTGTCTTAATCTCAACATGATATATTTTCATGTGAATTTATGACTCTCCAATTTTTTAAGTTTTAAAATGTTTCTCTGATTTTCTGAAACAACTGCCTGTCCTCCTGTTTGTAAAGCTATGATGTACACCAAACTATATATAAGAGCTCACCAAGATAGAGTTGTGTGGATTGTGTTCATGGGCATTAAATAAAATCCATTTCCAATTTCCATCTGTTATTCCATTGGGAATTCTGTTAGCAAGACCCTAGCTATGTCTTGAGGCATACAGGTTGCTTAAGTAAAATTAAATGAAATCCACTCCCGATCTCCATTTTCAAACTTCCTATTTGATCTTTCTCTATTATTTGAAAATCCGAAAGACAAATAGATCCAATAAAATTTCCACAGGTAATAGTGTGGCATCTCAGGTAACAGGTAAGCAATTTGTATGCCTCAAGACACTGCTAGGGTCTTGCTAACAGAATTCCCAATGGAATAATAGGCAGAGATTAGGAATGGATTTTATTTAATGCATATGAACATAGTCCACACAACTCTACTTTAGTGACCTCTTATGAACAGTTAGGTGTACATCATAACTTTACAAATAGGAAGACAGGTAGTTATTTCAGAAAATCAGAGAAACATTTTAAAACTGTTAAAATGTGCTCCAGTTTCTCCCGCAATCCAAAGATGTGCAAATTAGATGGATTAGCTATGGTAAATGTGTGGAGTTTTGGGAATAGGGCAGAGCATGGGCCTGAGTAAGGTGGTCTTCAGAGAGTCAGTGCAGATTCATTGGGCCAAATGGACTGTTTCTGCACTGTAGGGATTCTATGGAAGATGTTTCACTGAAGAAGATAGGATTGGATACTAAGTTTAGAGTTGCTGAAAGATTTAATCAGAGAAATTGGTTAAGTTATTTTTAAGAAAGGCAATATAGGATAGAATTAGGAAAATATTTCCAGATGGTATGTCTAAGTGCACAGTATCCTATTTGGAGAAAAGGGAAGAAGAGATGACCAAGGGGCAGAATTAGAAGCACGAGTAGGAAGTAAGACTGGTAGAGATTGTAGAGATAGGATAGGATGAAGCTTTTGGAAAGGTTTGTGGATTAATATGAGAATTATAAATTTAACACTTTGGGAGACAAACTTGGCAATGTCCAGCATGATAAAAAAAGGGACTTTCATGCAGGAATTTGTGTGGATAAGTTCTCAACAAAATGGAAGGTGTGGAGGTAATGAAACAACACAGAAAGCATTGGCAAACTAAAATAGAGAGTTGACAAACTTGTGGATTAGACTTTTGGCATTGGTAAAGTTCAAGCCCCATTGAGAGGTATTGGGCACTGCACTTTTGGGGGGTGCCTTTCAGATGAAAGGTTCAACTGAGTCCCATCATTCCAAAATTCAAAGAAGAGCAAATGAGTTTTTCTAGTGTCCTTGTCAGCGTTTACCTTTTAATCAAAGCACCAAAAAATAATAATCAGCCCATCTGTCTATTGCTGGTTCTGGGAGTTTGCTGTGCTCAAGTTAGTTTTGCTGTGTTCTGCACTTTACAGCAGTGTATTCACAATTGATTGAATACAAAGTCATAATGTCAGAAAGGCACTTTAATGCAAATACACAAGCACAATTTCATCATTGCTTTTTTCTGTTTGGTATTTGCCTAGATATCCTGTGCCATCCATAAATTGTGTAATATTCCACATCATTCATAAACATTTTTAAATAGCAAGGTTGTTAGAAGAAACCCCTTTAGAGCATTACTATTTTTCCCCAGGCAGAGTGTTGTCCTATCTGTCATTACTTACTTTCTTTCTTGGTTTGCCAGGTCAGGTTTTAATCTTTGTAGGCAATTTTGAAACATCATTGTTTCCACCCCGAAAAGAAAATCTGAAAAACAACAGGCCTTATTTTACCGTTTTGATTCTAAGTGCTAGGCAATCTCACTCAGAGAGCCTTTGAATGCTCAGCACTTACTTCTTCACTAACTGGAGCACCCAAATCAGGCTTCTGTAGAACATGTCTTTTTCGCACTGATTCTGGTTGGGTGAACATGGTGGTAAAGGGGAAGGTGTTGGTAAGATTGGGTGTGCACCCCATTAAATCAATTTAAATTAATTTGCATGCAAATTCATTTAAATGGCCACCACGCCTATTTCGTGTGCAATCCCAATCGTTGCCATTTTCAGGTCTTGGTAAAGGAGGAACTGGCACAGAGGCAGGTATGGATCGTGCTACCCACCTCACACCCAACTTTACCAAATTTTTCACGCCTGAAAATGGGTGCAACCTGATGGTAAAATCGGGCCCAACATCTCCAGTTGTGAAGCACTGTCACCTTACATGCCCATGTCTTCAGAGTGGATTTTGAATCCTCCCAGTGCCAATGCTTTAATCCACACATCACAATCTTCTGATTCTGAAACAGATTGCTACAGAAATGAGATTGAATAACTTCAGAGAGATTTGGAGCAAGAGTTTGTAGATGTGTACTGTATTGATTATGGAAGAAATTACAAGAAAACATATAAGATTTGAAGTAACTGCATTTTTGAAAAGGAAGTCAATTATTATGTTTAAAAAGATTGAGGCTTTAAAGGTCTTTAGAGGCAGAAGTCCCTTCACCAAAATCCCTTTATTTACATCAGCAGTACACAGAGTGCTAGTAGTTAGCAGTCTACCTCCTGGTTGTCAGAAGAATTGACATTCCCAGTTAAGTGCAAAGCAAAGGCTCCCTGATTGGCCCATCAATTGGATCTTTAATCAGGGACATCTTTTTGTGTCCAACCAAATAAATGAAATCAACTTGAGGACAACTCAAAAGGTGCAGCTTCCTAAAAGGAGGGAACCACCCGAAACAAAAGACAAAGTGAAAAGGAAACTTAAAGCATTAAATTAAAATGTGATTAAAGAGATCAATAATACACCCCAGTCTCTGTAGTGCCCAGCAGGTACGGAAGACGTTAACGTACCTCAGATTCCGCATGCTCCCTTTCCAGGGACACCCAGCCACGAATATAGTTGTGTTAGGATCTTTAATCAGGAGGTTTATACTCCCACAGGCCAACCTTCATGGCCTGATTGAAATCATTACAGAGGGCATAAGACTGACTGCTTGATGTACTCTCTTCTCCAGAGGAGGTAGAAGGAGGGCAACTTGATATTTCCTAAAATAGGTAAAGGAATTCCATAATAGAATTTCTCTTTGGGTTCTAGATATGTTGGTTAATGAGCAAACAATGTTTTCTGAATCTGAGCATTATATAGGGATGCAGTTCATCTTCAGTGGGAGCACAGGATAAACAATTGTGAATTGGCAGCTTGTATTATATTCGATCTAAGTTTTCCCTAGTGAAGCCCATGAAAAAAAGCAACATTTAACATAGTTTGCTGATTAGTCATTGCCCATTTTTGTGCTGTTGTTGAGGACCAATTTTCTTCCTATGGTATTGTCTAAGAGGTGATTCACAATGAGGGAGTTAGAATTGATTATTTGAGAATGATGTCCTGTTACCCTTTTAGATTAGCCTGAATCAAAGAGCAGATAATGGTTTGATGTGTATATTCACTACTTTTGTCTTGCTCCATTGCTATAAAGCTTGCAAAAAAAAAGTTGAGTTGTCAATGGATTGTGTTTTTACAAGTAAATGGAGATTAAACAAGGAACTAAATGGGTATCTCCTAAGAGGTTGATGCCTAAAGTGAGCTTAACATCACATGATTTTTTTTTCCTCTCCTAAAAGAGGAAGAGGAAGGAACTTGGTGTTCCCTGAAGTGAAGAATTAACAGACGGTCTGAAAAGGAAACTACTGGAGAGAATTGTTAACGTTTTCGTGCCTTTTACTGCACTGGAAAATACTTACAAATTAGGACAGGGAAAGGCCACTCAGCCCTTCGAACCTGTTCTGGAATTCGATGGGATCATAGCCAATCTGATTGTAACTCTACTCCACCTTTTGCTTACCCGATAACCTTCAGAAGAATCTGAAGATGGCTTATGAAAGACTCAAAATGTAAGGTCTGTTTCTCTCTATAAACGCCACCAGATTAGCTGAGTTTTTCCAGCACTTTCTGTTTTCATTACTTTAAATGTAAATTGGTATTTTGATATATTGAGACCAATCATCTCTTTTCTGTGACTGCTGTATTGAATGCAAGGAAACAAACTCTCTGGACCATAAATCATAATAAAATCAAAATACTGTGGATTCTGGAAATCTGAAATAAAAACACAAAACTCTGGATAAGCTCAGCAGGTCTGGCAGATCAGTAGAGAGAAACAGTTAACATTTCAGATCTAAATGATCCTTCTACAATTTATAATGGATGACCTATTTTGATTCAGTCACAATCTTGCACAATTTCTAAGTTTGTTTCTTTTTTCTTCTTCTCCCAATTTCCACCTGTTTAATACCATCATTATATATCGACAGGATACGTTACTTCTAACTGGTCAGAATTCTCCAGCTTTGCTGCTGTGAATGGAGATTTGGCTGAGTGCTAAATTCTCCGTTCTCACTTGCAGCAGAAGTGAGGTGTGTGGAACTGAAGAATTCCGGCCAATGAAACTTTTCTGTGAAAGAGCCAACGAAAAATATGTACTAGATACAGAAGTGTACTTATAAAAATACTCACCATTGGGCAAAGGCATCGTTGGCATGGTTGCAGGGATGGGAGAGACACAACCAAACAGAATCTAGTATGCAGATTATTTCCAGTACATTAATCAAAATTTATTCCAGGACTACTCCTTCCATAAGTTCAGCACCTGGACGAAACAAACCAGTGTGCTTTAAAGTGAACCAAACCACAAAAATCCATGAAATTGAACAAAAAATCCTTTTCTTTTAGCTGCTCTTTGAAAAAGAAATGTAAACTTTGTCTTCCACTGTTTCTCCAGAGATACTAGCTTAAACCTCATTAATTTCTAACCTCATAAATTTTGATCTATTGGAACAATGCTTATGGTTTTTCCTTTTGAGGCTGCATATTTATTGGTGAACAATTCCTAATTAAATGGATGATTCCTTAAATTATTGTTTTACACCATTAAATGGGTCTCTGCTTTGCCTTGCCGGCAAATTATTTGTGTTTTCCGTTTGTGGATATATCATCAATCCAACGTTATCTAGCGCTCTTCATGTAAAGACATTTGCCAGCAGGAATTTTTCTATAACTTTTTGGTTTGGCAGTATTAAGTGAAATTGTTGTACACAGTCAATTCTGTTTGAATAACTCTTGCCTCCTGGGAATAGCTGTTGGAAAAAACCAAACAAATTCTTCTTTGCTTGTTTTTGTTGGAAAATTTGCTGGAGCTAATTGCTCTATTTTAAAGCTGTAGTCTCATATATGGTCCGCTCATGGACTGAACTGGTTTTGACTCCATTTCATAAGCCTACTCCATTCATAGCATTACCTGATTTCAGTTTTCCAAGCTTGAAGAAGCAAATAATAAACACAAAAGTTAAATGTTAATGCATGCCACCGTGTTACTTAATGCAATCGTCACGGTTTGGATTTTTTGACCATTTTTCACTTGATGTGTGAAAAAAGGAGTTATTTTTAAACTAATCTTTTCAAGAGAAGTAACTTCGTGTACGCTTTCTTGAAAAAAACATTGAGGTGGTAGGTGGCTAATAGATAACTTCTTCAGAGAGACTGCAAAGAATAGTATTTAAGTAGCTTATCTCAAGGAACTTGGGGAAATAAATAGTGATGTCTTGAGGAGTGTACATATAACAGAGAGGAAGCTGTTGGAAGTCTTAAAGCGCATCAAGCAGATAAATCCCTGGGACCTAATAAAGTCTATCCCAAACACTATGGGAGGGCTAGGGAGGACCCCTAGCAGAGAGATTCGAATCATTGGCAGCAGAGACGAGGTGCTGGAAGATTGGTGGGTGGCAAATTTGTGTCTTTGTTTAAAAAGAGCTGCAGGGAAAAGCCTGGAAACTACAGGCTGGTGAGCCTCACATCTGTGGTGGGCAAGTTGTTAAAATGTATTTTAGAGATAGGATCTACAGGCATTTAGAGACACAAGAACTAATTAGGGATAGTCAGCATCTCTTTTTGAGTGGAAAATCATGTCTCACAAATTTGATTGAGTTTTTGAAGAGGTACTCAAGAAGATAGATGAAGGCAGTACTGTTGACCTTGCCCAGATGGACTTTAGCAAGGCCTTTGACAAGGTACCGCATGGTAGATTGTTGCATAAGTTTAAATCTCACAGGATGCAGGGTGAAATAGCCAAATGGATACAAAATTGGTTTGATGATAGAAGATAGAGGGTGCTTATGGAAGGTTATTTTTCAAACTGGAGGCTTGTGACCAGTGATATGCCTTAGGGATTGGTGCTGCTGCATCCACTGTTATTTGCCATTTATATTAATGATTTGGATGAGAATATAGGAGACATGGTTAGTAAGTTTGCAGATGACACCAAGATTCTTGACATAGGGGACAGTGAAGATCGTTATCTAGGATTGCAATGGGATCTTGACCAATTGGGCCAATGGACCAACGAACAGCAGATGAAGCTTAATTTAGATAAATGTGAGGTAACGCATTGTGATAAATCAAACCAGGGCAGGACTTATTCAGTTAATGGTAAGGCATTGGGGGAAGTTATAGAATAAAGGGATCTAGGGGTACAGGCTCATAGCTCCTTGAAAGTGGAGTCACAGGTGGATAGAATGGCAAAGAAGGCATTTGGCATGCTTGGTTTCATTGGTCAGAACATTGAATACAGGAGTTGGGATGCTTTGTTGCAGTTGTACAAGACATTAGTAAGGCCACCCTTGGAATACTGTATACCGTTCTGGTTACCCTATTATAGGAAGGATATTATTTAATTAGAAAGACTGCAATAAAGTTTTACTGGGATGCTACTAAGACTTAATGGTTTGAGTGATAAGGAGAGGCTGGATAAATTGGGGCATTTTTCTCTAGAGCGTAGGAAGCTTAGGAGTGACCCTCTAGAGGTCTATAACAGAATGAGGAGCATTGATCAGCGAGATAGTCAATATCTTTTCCCAACATAGGGCAGTCTAAAACTAGAGAGCATAGGTTTAAGGTGAGAGGGGAGAGATGATGTTTTCACACGTAGGGTGGTGAGTATCTGGAACAAGCTGCCAGAGGTACTAGTAGAGGTGGGTACAATTTTGTCTTTTAAAAAGGATTTAGACAGTTACATAGGTAAAATAGGCATAGAGGAATAAGGGCCAAATGCAGGCAATTGGGACTAGCTTAGGAGTTAAAACAAAAGGGATGGCATGGACAAGTTGGGCCAAAGGGCCTGTTTCCATACTGTAAATATCTTTGACTCTAATCGATAAATACCTTCATAATTATGATCATGGAAAATTTGTGAATGCTTGTCAGGGTTATTTTGTTTGTGAAAGTAGAGAAATTTAAAAAAAACAATGACGAGAGGTAGGCAGTGAACAATTGGTTGAAGATACTAGATCAGTTATGTTTCTTGTGCAGAATGTTGCAACGGGAAGTTTTTGGCTCGTATTTTAGGGGCATCTGAGAATTTAGATACTACTCTCTTTAACCCTATATCTAAATCATTGCTTTGCACAATGAACTGAGCCAGTCCCAGAATAGAACTCTGTAAGGCACCACTATCCATTTCCAACCACTCCCAGAAACTGGTTTAACTCCTAGAAGGCAGGTTTAATGTTGCTGAGTTGGTGAATTTGGATGTGAATGGGGTTTGAAGTTCTCAAAAGATATTTTTACTTTGGGAAGCTGACTCCCTCCCACCAAATTCATGTTTAATTGGAGCACCTCAGGCTGTGCAAGAGCTCCCCCTTGAGAGGAAGGTATTGTCAATTCCAATATAGTGAAATAGCAATAAGCCAGATTTGGATGTCTGGAACTTCTGGATATGTCAAAGTCATCAGCCGTTCCTGTTGGGATAATAGCAAATTCCATTGGGCAATATCCATGATAAGCTGAAATTCCACACTGATTATCTGGATTAGCCAAACTTGTGCATAGAGTGTGTGCTAATCACTGTGCTGTTGTGCCATCAAATAGGGTGTGCTTACTGTGTAAATGAGTGTGAGAAGTGATGTGCTGGAATGGGCTTGAGAAGGCAGTATGAGGAGTCTGAAGAGGAATGGCTGGACAAGCTAGGCTGGTATCCACTGGAGTTTAGAAGAGCAAGAGGTAACTTGTCTGAAACATACAAAATCCTAAAAAGTCTTGACATGCTGGATGTAGAGAGAATGTTTACTCTTGTGGAAGATTTTAAAACCAGGGGCCGCTGTTTAATAATAAGGGGCCTCCCATTTAAAACTGAGGTGAAGTGAATTTTTGGAAATCCCTTCATGAAAAGGTGGTGGAAACAGAGTCTTTAAATATTTTGAAGGCAGAGGTGTATATATTCTTTGTAAGCAAAGGGGTAATAGGTTATTTGAGGTAGGCAGGATATAGATTTGAGGATACCATTAAATCAGCCATGATCTTACTAAATGGTGAAGCATGCTCAAAGGGCAGAATGGCCCACTCCTGTTCCTTGTCTGTAGGGTTGTAATGTATATCAAAATATATTTGAATGTACAAATCTATCACCTTTCCTGCCCTGCTTAGGTCATTGAACTGCTTCCCAGGAACATGGCTCTTGCTGCTGTGGCTATCTCTGCTACCTCTAACCACACCACCTTTGTCTGTCTAGTTAGCTGATTCCTCTCACCGCTAGGAAACAGTATGTACCTCCAAATGTTCCCAGTCAGACTATCAGGGATGTGTCATTGAACCAAAGTATAAAGTTAGACATTCTTGATTCCATTCTTCCTATATCAGCTTTGATTTCCAACTCCAGATTCCTTTAAAATACGGCAGTTGAAATTGTGTCTTGTGAATCATCATCATGCTCACTGGCACTTAATGATCTGAAATCCAGCAATAATATATGTGGATTGACTGGTTTAAAAATCATTGACAGGTGTGCTGCTTTGATTTCCAAGTTTCCAGCACACTACTGGATCTCCCCACAATGATGTCCTGTCCTTCATCACAGCACAAGCTGATCTTAAAAAAACAATCATCCTTATACTTACCTCCCCACTAGTCAGTTTTTAATCCCATTTGTTAACCTTTCCCTTTTATTTTTTTCCCCTGATTTTGCATATGTCTATCCTTGGTGTGCTGCAAAGTTCCAGTGAAGCTCAATGCAAACTGAAGGAACAGCATCTCATCTTCTGGTTAGGCACATTACAGCCATCTGGCCTCAACATCAAATTCCACAACTTTAGATGATTAGCTCTACCCCACCTCAACCTCTTTGTTTCATTTTATTTAATTTTTAACTGTTCTCTACCTTTCTCTACTCTCTCCAGCCCCCAGCTACCCACCGTCAAGCAAACCTTCTGATTTCAGCTTCTCTGCCATTTGGTGACTCACACCTTCTATGGACTGCCATTAGTAGCCTTTCCCCTTGTTTCTGTGGCTATGACTCATTTTTCATTCCCTCACCCCACAGTAGAAACATCTCCCACTTTCTATAAGTTTTAGCTTTGACAAAGGATGATCTGGACTTGAAATGACAACTCTTTTCTCTCCTTACGTTTGCTGCCACACCTGCTGAGATTTTCCGGCATTTTCTCTTTTGGTTTCAGATTTTATCATCTGCAGTAATTTGCTTTTGTCTGTCATTTTAGGCCTCTTTTAATTTACTATCTACCTAATACCTTCCTTTAACTTGTTATATCTTTTCTCTGAGTTTTGTAGTGGTCTGGAATGAAAACAGAGTAGGTTCTATAATGGGCAGGTGATCCATTCTACCCATATTACCATCCATGCAGAGAAGATGAACATTTTCCCCATTTATGTTCTTCTTGAGCTGATCCTAAATGTTTCTATTAATGTTAAATTTTGGCTGCTTTAACTCTGTCCACTTACTGGGAAGAATTATATTTACATTGTGGTTTATACAGGAAATTCAGAATGAGGATGAACAGGTGGAGAATCTGAAACGGACCGTGAAAGCCCAAAGGCAAAGAAGAAAAAAAATGGTATGTTTGACCATACATCATTGTACATACTGATCTTTTATTCCTGACATTTCTGTCTTAAAGATATGGTAATTATTTAATGCCTACCTGTCTTTGATTTTAAATAACTTGCCTGGAATTTCTCCTCAAGTTCTCACATGAGATTTGGCATATTCCAAGGCGCTATCCATATTTATTCACTGAGTCAGCAACATTTTCATCCACTTAGATATAACTGGTTGTGGTTGACATTTGCAAGATGACAATTATTGCACAAACTTAGTTGCCCTCAGTAGTTGATGCAGTTTCTATTTGAACTGCTGGTGTTGAGGAGAGGTTTCTGAGATATTAACCTGATGACATAGCAAATAGCAGCAAATAGAATGGAGCAGCAGACTCATGGGCCAAATGACTTTGGCCCATGAGTCTGCTGCTCCATTCTAAAATGTTGTGGCTAATCATCTATCTATTTGGTAATTTTCCTCATTATCCCCATATCTCTTGTCATCACTATTCTTGAGAAATCTATCGATTATTGACAATTAGTGGTTAAAAATGTCCAAACCAGGATGTTAAGTGATTTGGAACCAACAAAGATTCCACAATGCTCCTGTTCTTGATGTTGTAGGTCATGACGGTTGGAAGTTGTTTTTTTTTCTCCTCACAAAATACATTGTTTTATTCCTTAAGCAATGTTACTAAACGTGATCGACTACACCAAAGCAACTAAATTTGAAATAATCATTTGGTGGTACAGAACTTGAGCTTTGCTGAAAATCGAGACATATTGTTGACACTCATCAGGACAGAACAGTTTATACCTCATGAGAAGAGAGTGCTGATTGTTTGGCAAATTTGAGATCTGCAAGCAAAGGGGCCAATTCATTTTGAATATGTATTTTTGTGCATTTAACTTCTATTTCCAATTCTGCTTCAAATTATCAAATTTAATTGTTTTTATTTAAAAATGAGAGAGGTTTGTGACCATTGTTTGTACTGATTCATTTTCTTCTTCTTAGTTTATTGATGACGTTGATTTGCATTCTGAAGAATCCATACAGGAAATGAATGTAATTACTCATCAACAAAGAAGTAAGTTGTTTCTAACTAAAAACTAACAAATGTTGCATGCTTTCTTCTGTCTCAAGTAACCACCTGTATGTTTTCCAGCTGCAATTGTACCAATCCTTTTGTCTTCTCAACTTCACAAGTAGCTAGTTTGACTAAAGCTATGATAAAATAACGATAGTTGAAAGCAAACAATTTTCAGTTTTTACTGCTATAATCTATTCCAATGGAAAATGGTTAAATATTTTGGTTGGCTTCAAATAAAGTATACGTATTTGTACATATAACTTAAATGATTAACCTTCTAATTTATTGTGCTGCACATACAAAAACAATAGAGTTTCATTTAAGCATTTCAATCTGTTGTGTTTTCTACATTAAACTACCCAATCTCAGATGGCCAACAGATGATGTGAGTTTAGGGGAAAGAGAGATGGGAGTTGGAGATGGATGGGAAAGTGTGTGAGAGAGGGCAGGCAAGTGTGCTGTAAGTGAAGAGGTATGTGAGATGGGCGGGTCTCTGAGAGGGGTGGAAGGGGCGCAACAGCATGAGAGAGAGGCAGGTGTGTGGGTGAGGGAGAGGGGGAATAGGCGGGAATACACATGCAGGAGAGAATAGGTTGGTGTACATGTGTGCACAAGGAATGGAGACAGAGTTAGCAGTACGTGCAAGAGAGAGAGATGGAAATACATGTGAGAGAACATGAGAATTGGGATCAGGAATAAGCAATTCAACCCCTCAAATCTGCTCTACCAGTCGGCACAATAAGGACTAATATCTTCTCGGCTTTCCTCTTCACTCCACAAAACCCTCCAACCTGATACTAATGGAAAACCTATCTCTTTCCTCAAATTTGATTAGTGTTCTGGCATCCACTGCACTCTGCAGTAGAGAATTCCACAGACTCCTTGAGTGAAGTAATTCCTCCTTATTTCTGTTTTAAATCTGCAATCCCTTAGCTTAAAACTAAGGCCTCTTCTAGAGAGGAAGGAGTACATGGGCAGGAATAATAGTGGGAGTGCTCAAGAAAGGGAAAGAGAGGTGATAGTACATAAGAGGGAAGGGGAATCTGTGCAAGAGAGAAATGTCAGAGAGAGAAGTTGGAGTGCATGAGAGAGATGGGGAGTGGGTGTGTGAGTGAGGGGGAGTGTGCGTAAACAAGAAGAAGGGAGTTTGCAAAAGCAAGAGGGAGTGGGTGTAAGTTTGGGCGAAGTGGTCACGTATGAACCAGAGGCAGACGGGTGAGTGCAGGTGAGGGGGAGAGGAGGACGTGTGTGTTAAGAGTGCTTGCAAAAGGAGCACATATGACAGAAGGGAGTGTGCATTGTCAGGCATGATGACTAGAATCTTACTACTGTTCCTGCCAGTGGGATTTCCCCATCCTGCCGCAGCGAACTGAGATTTGGCTGGAAGCATGGCGTGACCGGCAGGTAAGGTCATGCTGTGTGTATTTCAGATCAGCTGTTAAACTGTGCCATTATCTGTGATGGACATAAAATGGTCTTTCTTGTTTTGTCCTTTGAGACAAAGAAGACTATATTCATCATTTGAGGTGGTTGGTAGGGTTACCATAAGCTTGTTAGTTATACTAAGGTCAATCTGTGTCCTGAAAATTCTGCTGAAAATAGGACAGTATTCACAAGCTAGTGAGTTTTGGATGAGTTGCTAGCCTGGGATTTCCTCTCCTTGCATTTCTCTTCTGCACTTGCTTTCAAAGAAGGCTACACCCTTTTTTTATTTGGTTGAATCAAGTGCAGGGATCCTGCATTCAAAGGTCAATATCAAAACTTCTGATTGAAATCTTCAGAGTGTCCTAGTAATGCTTCCTTTGACCACCATGAGAGCACATCTCAGATTCAAGCTCCCCTTAGCAAGTGTCAGGTACACTCCATTGTGACTGTCTGAATATGATGCAGGAACTTGGCATGCCAGCTCAGGTAATATCTCAGTACCTGGTATTTTGTCCTGTCATCTGATCTTCAGAAACTTCTAAAGGTGAGTCTAGTCTACCTAGACTTGAGTCTAGGTAGTTGAGCTTCATTAACATGATACTGATCTACAGTCCAAGTCTCACTTGGCAATTTTTCCATGCATCTCATCATTATAGAGAAGTCAAAAGAGCGTGTTGCTGAGATAATTGAACCTCTCTACAGTTGACAAAGTTCTGGTCATAGACTAACATCTTACATGTGAAACAGGTCTTTTTTGGAAGCTTCTGGGACATTATCTCATTTCTCACTGTTGATTGTGAGGCTGAAGTTGTCATATATTGGAGAATAAGTCTGTGCTATGTTGCATGTCCAGCAGCTAATATGCCGTAATTGGCAAACAGGAAATTATGTGCTTGGAGATTTTGGTTTTGCCTGTAGTATCTCAGACCAAACAGCCTCCCATCCAGCTGATATCTGATTTCAATGCCAGGATCACCATCACAGAAGGTATTGGAGACCATCGTGGAGGAAGACATACTGAAGAGAGTTGGCACTAGCAGACAGCCCTGTTTAACTTCATTAGTGACCAGGAATGGGTCAGAGGACACTATTATCCAGAACACGCATAGCCATCTCACCTTGCTGACAAAATATCTCATTGGCTGTAATTGTTTTAAGATATCCTGATGTCATGAAAGATGCCAAATCAATGCAAGTCTTAATCTATTATTGACTGAATTAATAGAATTAAGAGGCATTATAAATCTAATTTAGATTAATATTGGCAAAGATACAACTGAATTCCTATTTTGTGAAGCAAAGTTTAAAGGAACAAATCAATGCTTATCCAGGAAAATGTGAAAATTAGTTTGGCTGCCTACAAGGAAAAGTCGCAAGCCAGAAAAACTAAAGGACCAGTTGACAAATTTTAAAGAAATATTCCTGAAGTACTGGCCATAAATATAGTGTCCCTACTAAAGAAGACTGGCCAACTGAGATTATAATAATTTTTTCCAAGACCAGGTGTTGTTCCAGTCACCAATGGCCCACAAGGCCACTTTCAATGTCTGGATGATCCCTTTCCTGAACTGGGATCTAAAACAAAAATAGAAAATGCTGGAAAATCTCAGCAGGTCTGACAGCATCTGTGGAGAGATAACAGAGCCAACATTTCTGATCACCCAGATTCAACACTGGCTCTATTCTTTCTCCACAGATGCTGTCAGACCTGCTGAGATTCTCCAGCCTTTTCTGTTTTTGTTTCAGGTTCCGGCGTCCGTAGTAATTTGTCTTTATCTTCTTTAATGTCTTCTTGCTTTGGAATGCACCCTGGTCACAAAGAGACAATGCAACCAAAACAACTTGTAAAGCTGTCTCTCTGATGAATCTTTTAATTTCCTCAACACTTTGCCTTGAGTCAAGAAGCCATTAACTTTGAGAATTTTCACCTGCAGCATTAATTTTGAGTTGTTGATTTTGAACAAGATCTGACAAATTCTGTTGATTTCATTGTTTTCATGCTGAAGAGCGACGAAGCTGAATATTCTTTCAAAACAATGTACTGCTATTTGTTTTCTTTTCAAAGATATTGCCAATTAATCTCTTTCAGGTCTTCCTCCTCTTCCTGCATCCATCCCAGGAACAAGTTTTGCTGAATACTCCATGCGAGAGAAAATGAGGGAGAAGCTAAAAGCGGCCAGGGTATGTACTGTTTCAAAAGCACACACACTTCTTTCATCAGGATAACCTGTTGAGTTAATACTTTCCTTGTTGGTGAAATGTTACTTCTAAATGTTACAGTTTTGTTATTAAAATCTGCATACTTTAATATTCCTATTTGATAATGTAAAGAATGCAATTATTATTGATTAATGCACGTGACCTGGCACAAATTGGGGCAGCACAGTGGTTACCACAGCTGCCTCATAGTTCCAAAGACCTGCGTTCAATTCTCAGCTTGGGTCATTGTCTGTATGGAGTTTGCACATTCTCCCTGTGTCTGCGTGGGCTTCCTCCTGGTGCTCCGATTTCCTCCCACAGTCCAAAGATGCACAGCTTAAGTTGATTGGCCATTCTAAAATTGTCTTTCAGTGTCCCGGATGCTTAGGTTAGAAGAATTAGGTAAATATGAGGGGTTTTGGGGATAAGGTCTGAGTGGGATTGTTGTCGGTGCAGACTTCATAGGCGAAAGGCCTCCTTCTGTCAGACTTTCTACGATTCTTCAATGAATCTGTGGTGCAATTCTAGTACTCTTTTTTTTTATATTAGTAGGATGTTTGTGGCTGGCCCAACTATAGAAGGGACTATATTGGATCTAGTTCTGAGTAATGAATCAGGGCAGGTGGTTGATGTTGTAGTAGGGGAACATGTGGCTAACAATGACCACAGTTCTGTCTACTTTAGGGTACAGATGGAAAAGGATGCTTGTTGCCCTAGAGGCAGGGTGCTGAATTGGGGGAAGGCTAACTATGGTCGGATTAGGCAGGAACTTATGGAAACTGATTGGGAATGGTTGTTCGAGGGTGAGTCCACGCTAGGCATGTGGGACTCTTTCAAGGGAATACTGAAAATGTTGCAAGATAGATATGTGTCAGCTAAGAGGAAAGATGGGGAAGGTAGGATTAGATAGCCGTGGATTACTAGGAATATTGAAGACTTGGTTAGGAAGAAAAGAGAGGCATATGATAGGTCAAAGCAGCTGAGAATGGAGACAGCGTTGGAGGAATATAGAGAGAGTAGGTGGGAGCTCAAACGGGGAGTTAGAAGAGCAAAAAGAGGACATGAAATGATTTTGGCAGATAGGGTTAAGGAAAATCCAAAGGCTTTTTACTCCTATGTTAGGAAAAAAAGGGTGGTTAGAGGAAAAATCGGACCTCTTAGGGACAGAGGAGGGGAACTGTGCTTAGAGCCCGAGGGAATGGCGGAGATCCTGAATGAATACTTTGCTTCAGTATTCACGAAGGAGAGGGGCTTGTTGACAGCTCCTGTCTCTGAGGGAGCTGTGGACCAGTTGAGGGAAATATCCATACCGAGGGAGGAAGTGTTAGAGCTTCTAGGTAGCATTAAAACTGATAAACCTCCGGGGCCTGATGGCATTTATCCCAGGCTGCTTAGGGAGGTGCAAGATGAAATTGCTGGGCCTCTGACACAAATCTTTGTCTCTTCTTTGGACACAGGTGAGATTCCAGAGGACTGGAGAAGAGCTAATGTTGTACCGTTGTTTAAAAAGGGTAGTAGGGATAACCCTGGGAATTATAGGCGGATGAGTTTGACATCAGTGGTAGGGAAACTGTTGGAGGGGATTCTTAGAGATAGGATGTATATGCACTTAGAGCGATGTGATCTGATTAGGGATACGCAGCATGGATTTGTTAAGGGGAGGTCGTGCTTACAAATCTAGTAGAATTTTTTGAGGAGGTGACGAAAACGGTGGACGAAGGGCGAGCTGTTGATGTCGTCTGTATGGATTTCAGCAAGGCGTTTGACAAAGTCCATCATGGGAGGTTAGTTGAGAAGGCCAAGGCTCATGGGATACAAGGACAGGTAGCTAGATGGATAAGTAACTGGCTTAGTAATAGGAGACAGAGTAATAGTGGAAGGGTGTTTTTCTAGCTGGAGGTCGGTCACTAGTGGCGTGCCGCAGGGCTTGGTACTGGGACCTCTTCTATTCATAATATATATAAACGACTTGGAAGAGGGAGTAAGTGGAGTGATCAGCAAGTTTGCAGACCATATAAAGATGGCTGGACTTACAGATAGCGAGGAGCATTGTCAGGCGATGTAGCAGGACATAGGCTGGTAGCTTGGGCAGATAGATGGCAGATGGAATTCAATCCTGACAAATGTGAGGTGATGCATTTCGGGAGAAAGAATGTAGTGGGGAGGTATATGATAAAGGGTAGACCTATTAAGAGTATAGAAATGCAGAGTGACCCTGGGGGTGCAGGTGCACAAGTCTCTGAAGGTGGCAGAGCAAGTGGAGAAGATTGTGAAGAAAGCATATAGTATGCTAGCCTTTATAGGAAGGGGTATAGAGTACAAGAGCTGGCCTTTAATGTTGCAGTTGTATAAAACGTTGGTTAGACCTCATTTGGAATACTGCGTCCAGTTCTGGTCGCCTTACTACCGGAAGGACGTGGAGACTCTGGAGAGAGTGCAGAGGATGTTTACCAGGATGCTGCCTGGTATGGAAGGTCTGAGTTACGAGGAGAGGTTAGGCAAATTGGGACTGTTTTCCTTAGAAAGACATAGACTTAGAGGAGATCTAATAGAGGTGTACAAGATTATGAGGGGTATAGATAGAGTAAACAGGATTAAGCTTTTTCCTAGAATGGACTCAAATAGCACGAGAGGTCATGGGCTTAGGGTGAGGGGGAGGTAAGGTATAATTTGGATGCTAGAGGGAGTTTTTTCACACAGAGTGGTGGGGGTATGGAATGCACTGCCAAGTAAAGTGGTGGAGGGAGGCACTCTGGAGTTATTGAAGAACTACTAAGATGGGCACATGAACAGAATGGGAATGGAGGGGTATAGAAAACTGATTTAAACTAGGGATCATGAGCCTTGGGAGTTCCTGAGAAATGTGTAAATAGAAGATGATATTGATGTACTTGTTTTTATCCTACAGGTACTTTGGTCCACCTTGTTGTCTAATGAGGGGCATACACACGATGGGTCGTGAGAGGGCTGCTCTTGGATTTTTTCTAGAGTATCCTAGTGCTTCACGTTATTAGTTTACGCTGGACCTGGACCATTTGTTGGGGCAATACGACAGCTCAGTGACTATTGCTGTGCTGTGCAGATACATGGATTTGGGCCTGTGTCTGTGGGAGTTTGCGCATTCTCCCCGTACTTGCGTGGGTTTTCTCCGGGTGCTCCAGTTTCCTCCCACGTCCCAAAGATGTGCTCTTTGGCTAATTGGCAAAATAAATTCTCCCTAAATTGTCTCAAATTTGGTTTTTAATCCATAGATCTATAAACATAGATAGGGATCACGGGTAGAGGTGGGAAGATTCGGGGTGGTGGCGCGGGCTTGTTGGGCCGAAGGGCCTGTTTCCCGTGCTGTTTTGTTCTTTGATCTTTGTTCTTGATCGTTTGCATCCTGATAATCTATTACATGAAAGAAGACATAATAGTGTGAAAGCAATCTCTTGAATTTCTAAACAACAGTCGTCAACTTTTGTACTATTTTGCATCAATACCCTTTTTCTAGTTGGCTCAGAGAATCTACCATCTAATAGTAAAAATTAAAATGCTTGTCTGAGGAAAAAAAGACAGACTTTGTGGGAGGGAACTACATCACCCAGAGCAGCAATTCATTGATGCCTTAAAAAATCTTTAAAATGTAGTGTACCTGAACTAAATGCGGAGTGGACAGAATATCACCGTTACTCCTTAATGGAGTGTGGGGGGGAGGAGGAGGGATGGTGGGGAGGGAGGGGGTGGGGCAAGAGAGAGACAGGTAGAATGTTTCCAGCTTAGTCTTCACTGCTAATCAGACTGCTAACCAACCCAGCACAGAAGTGATTCTAGGTAACGAACATACATATTCCTCCAGTTAACATATATTAACACCACTGGATTTCCGCCTCTGCTTTTTAAAGCAACATCTAACCTAATCCACTTTGTTTCATGTGCACATGATTTATCTTTGCATGGGGGCAGTGACAGATTAACCACTGGTAGTCACATGTATGGCTTGGTTGTGTCTTCTTGGCAGCTGTTTGGGTACACTGAGGAAAAATTTAGCATAGCCAATACAGTGAACCAGTGCATATTTTGGATTGGTAAGAGGAAATTGAAGCACTGAGAGAGGAAATTCACACAAACACTGGGAGAATGTGCAGAGTCTGCACAGATAGTGGCCCAAACAGGGGATTGAACCTGCTTGGTCCCTGGCGCTGTGAGGCAGCAGTGCAAACCATTGTATTAATTTATTAAAATAAAACTCCAATGATTTTATTTACCTCCAAATGTGTATTTATGGCAGGAGAGGAATGGGATGTAATGTTTGTTTTATACCAGTGATTTGGATATTGTTTACTACTGGGATGATTTGTAGCAGACTTTTTAGAACAGGCAGCATTAGGTTTTGCAATACGTGTTCGGTGGACAGTCTTGTACCTACAACATTCCATCTCTCCGGGTCCGCAAGAGCACTAGTCAACGACTCTCAATTTTTTTCTTCTTATTAAACATCTTTCATTTTTCTGTCAATGAACAATTTTTAATATTATATTCCAATTCTGACAAAGTAATGTACTGCATATTAATGAACTGAAGCTTTATAGCATATCATTGAAGTAGATTGATGTGAACTGGTTCCATTGATTTAGAGATTACGGTGATGAACATAAGAAATAGGAGCAGGAGTAGGCCATCCAGCCCCTCAAGCCTGCCCCACCATTCAATAAGATCATGGCTGATCTGCAGTGGTTCAGTTCCACTTTCCTGCTTTCTCCCCGTAACCCTTAATTCCCTTGTCAATCAAAAACCTATCCACCCTTGACTTAAATATATTCAGCCAGGAAGCATCCACCACTTCAACAGGCAGAGAATTCCAAAGATTCACCATCCTTTGAGTGAAGAAATTCCTCCTCAACTCTGATCTGAACACCCTCACTGTGTCCTCTAGTCCTGCTATCTTTGCTAAGCGGGAACAGTCTCTCAACCTCTATCCTATCCATCCCCTTCATTATCTTATACATCTCTATAAGATCCCCTCTAGCCTTCTAAACTCCAACGAGTACAAACCTAGCCTATTTAGTCTCTCCTCATAATCAAACACCTTCATCTCTAGTATCAGCTGAGTGAACTTTCTCTGCACCCGCTCCAAGGCCAATATATCCTTCCTCAAATGCGGGACCAAAACTGCACACAGTATTCCAATTGCAGCCTTACCAGTGCCCTGTACAGCTGCAAAGGTACCTCCTTATTTTTATATTCTATCCCCCTAGCTATAAAGGCCAACATTGCATTCGCCTTCTTGATCGCCTGCTGCACCTGCAGACTGTGTTTTTGCGATTCGTGATGAATTCTTGTGAAGATCTGATTGAGCTCTACAGCTTCCAGAAATCAAGTGAACTGTATTCAGTTTGAGGCAATAGAAGAACAATTTCAGTTCCCTGCATGGAGTTAGTGGGACATGGGAGTGTCTGAATGGTATAACAGCCACTGTGTGGGCCAGTGGTTTTAGAGCTGAAGGCAGGTGGCTTGGTTTTGTTAGGCCCTAACTTTCTTGATGATTTGTCTGTGTGTGTGTGGATGAATGTTGTGTATCATGCATATTTAACCTTTCCCTATTAATATTTACATCTTTAAAAATATTGTTTAGTTTAAAGCACAGAGTGCCATCAAGCAAGAGGAAGCAAGTGCAGCGCCTCTACATCTTACACATTTCAAAGACCAAGACTCAGTCACTCAATTTGACACTGAGGTGAGGAAAGACATTTGAAAGTATTAACAATTGGTATTAATTTAAACGCAATGTTAATTTATTTTAGACTCTCATCATTCTCTGATTTCTGATCAGTCTCTCTGTGTTTTATGTTCTGTGAGGCTCACCTCAATTGAGGCCCTTAAGTGGCCAATTGAAGGTTATTTCAGGGTCTCTTCTCATCCCATCATAATTCTGTATTGTGAGGCAGAGACCAGAGCAAATTTTGAAATCCGGCAGTTCTCACTCCTTGAGCTATTGATAGGAAAAGAGGGTATTCTTTCTTTAGGGTGCTATTGATTAGTTTGCTAACGCAGTGTATATAACTTAACAATTGCCCAGGCTACAGACTGTATTGGAAGTTCTGAATCTCACTTGGCAGTCCAGCAGGGCACTTTTATTTGTTTCCCTTTGGAATCATACAATGGAAAGTATAAAACAACAGCTGCACTGCAGTACAAAATGATTTTCTGCCTGCCAGGTCAGAGTTGTTTGTTGAAGATGTAGAAGATATTTCATCAGGATAATTGTCAGCTTGGTATGGGAACACAGAAAATAAACAGCACCATAAATTGGTCTGTGCATTCTTCTGTAATTGCTAAAATACACTAATTATTTACTTCAGAACACCGAACTTCTTAAGTTGATTCTAATTTATTTAATGTCTTATCAATTTCCTATTGACGTAAAGCATAAAGAAGCTTATTTTGTGTTCTGTAAAGGAAACGATTTGTATAATGCACAAAATGGATGCTTTATTAGGCAGCAGTGTTTACAGGAGGCAGTCTTCTCCAAATGCCTTGTGGGCAGCGGTTTACCTTTACTCTGTCCGATATTTTGTCATCTGATTATGTGCCCCAGATGTCATAACAATAACAACTGTTTACGTGAATTGGACATTAGACAGATTGAGAGAGATTACAATTTTGCAATTTATAGTCTGATGAGTGAAGTAAGGTTATAAAATACCTGCTGAATTTATTTTTGCAAGCAAAGTGTGTAATGATTTTAATGCATTAATAAATAATTAATAACTGTCCTCATTGTGTAAAAAGT
The DNA here is from genome assembly GCA_024679065.1 of Sphyrna mokarran. NCBI lineage: Eukaryota > Metazoa > Chordata > Chondrichthyes > Carcharhiniformes > Carcharhinidae > Sphyrna > Sphyrna mokarran. The sequence goes on along the minus strand of JAGIQG010000001.1, from coordinate 102,187,208 downwards.
AGCAAAAGACGTTTTTTTTCTTTTAGCAAGTAAAATATATCTTCTCACCACTAATTTCTCAGATCTTAAAGAGAACTAAGATACATACAGAGTAAACAGATTAAGGAATAAATCAAACAGTAGTTTCTAACTTCTGTGCATGCGCTGAACAACAAAATCAAGTTACTCTCTGATTTTCCCTAATACCCCATCAATACCTCAGAGACACTCAACGTCATTCATGTAAACTCACCATACACAGAAAACATAGAACTGACCAGCTCGTGTCCATGTGAATTTTTAACAATGTGATAAGGTTCCGTTTCCTTGAAATGATGTCTCTAGCACTGAAAGCTTACTTTTACAAGTATGGGATCTTATTGCTTTAGATGATATTTCAGGAGATTTTTCTTAACGTTCTTTTTCTGTCTCATTAACACCCTCTCTTGATCCCATCTTCCTATCCTTTCAGTTTTGTGCCCTGTGCATAACTTTGCAATGAATTAAATTTTCTAACTTTTGTGTATCTCAGTGAAGAGAGATTAGTTGACTATGTGCACAATCAGTTGCTCTGGTCACAAAAAGAGAAATGTTCTCTAACTACTATAAGTTGCCATGCAAAACCCCATATGATGTATATGGCCAATTGTAAGCATTACGAACAGGGAGATCCTTCACTGCTGACCGGCAAAATCTAAGGCTACATGTTATTGTGTCCCTTGTTCCTTAGCAAGAGAGGGAAATTCTGCTTCATCCACCACAGTTTTCCTTGTCTGGTGATGGGCCACTTGAACTGGCTACTCTCATTCAAGTGATAAGTTTCCTGGTAACTTCCTACCCTTGCTCTGCTCATTCCAAAGTTAATGGTGATTGATAGAACATCTTGGCAAAATCCTATATCTCAGTCTGGATGGGTGCTTTGCCCAAATGTAATCAGTGTTCCCCAGACTCTGTGGATTGGATTTTCTGTTTCTCAGCAGGGGTTGGAGCTGGGGGAGGTGGATCAATGGTTGAATGATCTGCTTGCTCCTGCTGTCACCAACTCAGTTTGCTAATATAGTCATTTCGTAGCCATCCAGCAGGAAGAAGGCCAATCAAAGATGCAAAGGGGGACTCCATATCCAATGGGATTGATGGTTGGGACATCACACAGCAGAAGGATAATACTACAGAGAAGGAGTCAGTCACGGTTACAAGTTTAAAGGTCCTTCTAAACCTCTCAGAAAAGGAAAGAAATTAGTTTAACAAAAACATGCAGCCACTGCCACCTTCACCAGCAGAGTCTGCTGCTACATTTATTGAGCATGGTCCTGGTGGCCAGCCTTTCCTTTTGCCCTTGTGGTGCCTTGTCTTTGCTGCCATAAGATACTCCTAAATATTTTCATGTGCAACATGCTGAAAATGCAGCAGGCAATGAAAAATTGCTGACAATTGGATTGTTAACAATGGGGTGGCACAGTAGTTACCACTGCTGCCTCATAACATCAGGGTTTGATTCCTGGTTTGGGTGATTCTCTGTTTGGAGTTTGCACATTCTCCCTGTGTTTGCAAGAGTTTTCTCCCACAGTCCAAAAGATGTGCTGGTTAGGTGCATTGGTCATGCTAAATTCTCCCTCAGTGTACCTGAATGGGCGCCGGGACATGACAGTAACTTCATTGCAATGTTAATGTAAGCTGACTTGTGACATTAATAAATAAGCTTAACAATAGTTTGTTAATGAGCAATTTCAAAATGGGCTGTCCATTTCTGTGCCTGCTTACCCCCTTAAGTAATTTTAGAAGTTTTCATGATGACGTTGAGATTGCCAATTCAATGGGGGCATCTGATTTGTGCTGTAAAATCCAGCCCAGGTGTGTCATAGATTTAAATTTTTGAGAGCTGAACTTGATATAATTTTAATATAAATTGTATCAGAATCTTGTTGTGACTGAAACTCCAACCCAGAAGTCAGGAATCAAAGCTTCAAATGCAGTTAATTTATTGTTGTTTTAACAGGTAGACGAGGATGAGATGAAGAGACCAAGTGCTGATGAATCGCCCTTTCCTCCTTCAAAAGTGAGATTTCGTGAAATAGCAAATAAAGTGAAGCAGAAAGCACAGGCAAGTCTTCCAGATCCAATCACCTCCTGTTTTAAGGCACATCCATATATCTGTTATAGAAGTTAAATTAACTATAATATTAAAATGTATATTTGGTATAATTATGGAAGGGAAGCCAGCTGAGATTGATGAGCTGGCCACGCTAACAATATTGAAGCAACATACTGAGGATGCAGGAAATCTGAAATTATAACAAAAACGTACTAGAAAACCTTAGCAGGTCTGGCAGCATCTGTGGAAAGAGAAATTGAGTTAACACTTCAAGTCCACGTAACTTATTCAGAGTTGAATAGAGGTAGGAAATGCAATGGGTTCCATGCTGTTGACAAGGGAAGGGTGCAGCAAAATGAACAGTCAGGAATATGTTGGAGGTCAGGAGACATAAAATGGCAAATGTATCATGGATACAAGACAAAGGGAGTGATGAAGATAGTGCTAAAGATTGAAGCAGATGTTAATAGTGGCATAAAGGTCAGACAGCAGAACAAGGGTCAGCACCTTCTGAAACCAAAACTCGGGAACAAGATATATACTGGCAGAAAAAAATCAAAATAGAAAACAAGTTCATGGTCTGAATATGCTGAACTCAATATTAAGTCCAGAAGAAGTTGAGTCACTTTCCTATTTATATGCTAATAAATTTGCTCTGAAATCTTTGGGCAGTCTTTTATCAGCGCCAGGGGAACAAAGTCTAACCCTGTTTGTCCAAGCACAAAAACATGAGAAGGAATTTTGAGATTTTTTTCTAAGTGTCCAGCTAGTCTGAAAATGAGAGAATTCCAGATCCATTTTTTTTGGTTGAGTTTTCATCTCATCCATGCAATTTCATGTTTTCTTTCACCTCAAAATCTGCTAAGGGCGAATGAGAAATTGAGGCCATTGGGTCTTTTGCAATTCTCTTAGGAATTCACATTAGCTCTCTACATGAGATTTGTTGCATTTTATAGAGATTAAGAGAGTCAAAATTCCTGACTTGGTGGGGACAGGGCAGGAGGAAGATATTAGATGTCAACATGATTTTAGTGTGAAGCTTGGATGGGGTAGAAGACACCATAGTTTCAATGGACAAAGGAAGTATCAAAATTTCCTGTTTATCTGGGCTGTTAACTTCTCTCCTGTGATTTGGCTGATTTACAAAAACTGGCCTTGATACTTTTTAAAAATCTTCACATGAAAAACTAACTATCGATCCCCCTTTGATTGAGAAGCATTCTGATAATGAAATGAAAATCTTCTGTTTTTCTCCTCCCCAGAAAGTAAACTATAGTTTGGACAGCTGCAGCCATTATCAAATCTTGACCGAGATTCAACTTCTAATAGTTTCAACAAAACAGATGTTGCATTCACCTGAAAATGAATAACAGTTTCAAGAGATTGTAATAGCAGATTGTTTCTTTGATGTATTTTTTGGTTTGTTAGTACTTGCAAATAGGATTATACATATTACAAGGTGTTTTTCACATGACAATGTATTTTTCTCACTATCAGTGATATAATGTCTCTTATTTGATGATGAGGTTTGTTTTTTCCCATGAAATGTAGCTATTTTTTCGTATGATCTCCAGAATATATGTATGTACATACATACATACATACGTAATATGGGTTTAGTGGGCCTTTGAATGCTGTTTGGGGTTGGAATCTGGCTGTTCATGCTGGTGGGATCTTGTGGTCCAGCCAACAATGCATCTCCGCTGCAGATTTCTGGCTGGAGTCAATGGGAAATCCCATTAACCTGTGTACTGTCCAATGATGTACTTTCTCCTGTGCAAGAGAGGCACTGTCAGGAGACCAGAGAATCCTGCCCATTGTACTGAAGATCTGAGGTCACTCCTAACTTATCTGCCTCTGCCACACTTCTCAGACACTTCAATGCGACAACATACTGCATGCGAACCTGACCAGTGTGAGAAGGCAGCAATGGCATATGAGTTTATACACGGGTTAGGTGTGCATTTTGCAAGCATACTAATGCACGAGACAGGCTTTCTTGAGCCCAGAGAAAGATTCGACCCATGTACTTCCTTGACAGTGTCAAAATAGGTTAAGATGAAATTAAGAGGCCTGTGTGTCTTATTGGATGTAGTAATATGTTCAACTTGCTTAAACAATGCAGAATGGTATTCAAAATTAATGGAATGTTTAACTGCAAAGTCAAAGGCAGTAATGCTCAGAATGTGGTCTTGTCAGAATGTCTAGAGTACAGTATCAGTATTCAAGTGCTAGATGCACTGTAGTAAAGAATCTTGAAAGTCATCCATGGCACTGACGCCTGAGCTAAAAAGACCATATTGACATTTGAACCCAGAAGTGCACATCTGTAAATTGATTTTCAAAAGGCAGTAAAAGATGGGGAAAAATAAATCTGGAATAGTACTTTAAATTAAAAATATGACAAAGAGACACAAGTTATAAACAAGTAAAAGAGATTGATGTCAGAAAACTCTTCAGCCAGAATGTGATCTATGTCTGATTAGGAAGGCAAATGGAATATTGATGTTTATTAAATGGAAACCAAGTATTAAAGTAGGGAAGTATTGCAAAAGCTGTTAGACTAGATCTGGAGTATGGTATACAGTTTTAGGCTCCTTATTTAAGAAAGGAAATAATCGCACAAGCAGCAACTCGTGCTTCATGCAACTGATTCTTAGGATGAAGGAGTTAACTTATGAGGTAAGGTTGACAAGGTTGTATCTATACAAGGTTAGAATTTGAAGGATGAGAGGTGTTCTTATTGAAACAGAAGATCCTGGGGGGACTTGATAAGGTGAATGCTAAATGGATGTTTCCCCTTGTGGAAGAATCTAGGAATAGAGGACTCAGTATAAAATGTATGGGTTCTTTTGCATTTCAGAGGATTGTTAGTGTTTTTGCAACTGATTTTCTCCCGGAAAGCAATGGAGACTGGGTCAGTGAATATATTCAAAGTGAAGCTAGATGGAATTTTGATCAACAAGGGATATGGGGAGCAAACAGGAAAATAGGATTGAGGCTACTGTCAGGTCAGCCATGATGCTATCAAACGCGAAAGCAGATTCCAGGGACTAAATGGCTAGATTTAATTCTTGTATATTTGTGTGGAATAGTCTTTCAGATAAAATGACGGAGGAGGAACCCCTGGAAGCATGTAAAACTGACTTAGACGCGTTGGAAGATGGATGATCTAGAGAGGATGAAATGATTCTCATTACAGATCTTATGAAATGAGAATGGAAAATGCTGGCAATGCACAACAGATCTATGAGCATTTAGAACAAAGATGTGCAGGTTAGGCAGATTGGCCATGCTAAATTGTTCCTCAGTGTCCCAAGGTATGTAGGTTAGGGGGATTAGGTGTAGGATATGTGTGGGCTAAGGCAAGGGAAAGGGCCTGGGTAAGATACTCTGTCAGAGAATCGGTGCAAATTGACAGACTGAATGGATTCTTCTGCACTGGATTTGATGAGTTCAAATCTCTAGTATAAAAATGTAATTCTTTGTCAAAGTTTGTCAGTTCTCATAAAAGCCTCATCTAAAATGTGAGCCTATTTTCTGTGAAAGAGGTTGAATTATTTCCTGTACAGTACAAAAATGTTGCTTTTATTTCAGATCTTCAGGATTTGTATTTGTTAATTAGTTATTAAGCTTTTCCACATACCAGCTATTTCTTTTGAATGTTCTTGTACACTTCTAAAGGAAAAAGTGAAAGGATGGGATTTTACGACTGCGCTCGGGCAGAATTGTGAAATCCCCCTCAAGGCCAGTGGAGAATTCTGTTGTCCAAACCCGCAATTGGTGATAAAATTCCAGCCAAAGTCTTTTTTTTAAGAGTTGTAAATACTTACCTCCTTAGGATGAAACAATCAGTATTTTTCACCAATTCTTCAAACTTCAGTCTTCCCGTGGTTAAACTACTCAATTCTGTCTCTTTCAGTAAACTTTGGTCATCTGCTTCTCTCTGTATTTTCTTTCAATAAGAAAACTTACTCTTTCTCTAGTATGCCATAGTGTTAAAGGGAGATTGTTTTCTTTTGGTATATCCTCATAATAGACTCCAGATGGTGAGATATTAATGCAAGTGCTTAGTTGCCAAAACCATTTTGACTTTAATAATGAAGCAGAATGTTTGTTTGTAACCAAGCTTACAAGGAATGATGTAATCTGATTATAATTAATGCTATTTATTAGCATTTAATTTTCTCCCAAGTGTTTGCAATTTAGGAAATATCGCTTAATAAGTGTCACTTCATATTGTTAGTTGAATTGCAATGTATTGACCAGAATTCTCTGATCTCGCATGCTCTGCTGCCAATGCGAATGGAGAATTTGGTGCTCAGCCAAATCTCCATTCACTGCAACGGGACTGGAGAATCCCAGTACAAGGTCAGAGAATTCCAGTCTTGAGATAAATCTTTAAATTCTGCTCAGAAGAAAGGACAGTGCGTATGATTAAATCAGAGCAATATAATTGCACTTCCCTTTGAACATGTACCTTGTGGTGTGACTTATCCAAGAAATTAAAATATTATTCAATCTGTATGCAAATTGATAAATTATGATTTCTAGTTCATATGTTTTTTAATGCAATGAATAGTTTTTCCAAGTTGCATGAAATGAGAAAATAAGATTTATTGAATAATCAGATGATTACTTTTCTTGAATAATATAAAACTACTCTCTTTTGAGGAAATGTGCATAATAACATAATAATGCTTACCTTTATATTATTTCTATATTTTCACAGGTGGCTCTGTCAGCCTGCTAAGTATATAATTCATCATTTTTGCAACCAACTAAATACTTTGGGTACAAATCATTAGGGATACAGTCTCCAAGTAACTGAAGCTGATTATTTTAATGTGTTCCGTATAGAAAGAATGAACACCACACGGATTAGAATCTTACGTTGTCAAAATCTGGAACGCATTTGCTGAAAACTGTTTTATACCCTGCAAATTTTTGACCTATCTTTCAGATCCTTGAAAATAAAGAAAACAGCTCTGCTTGAATAGTGCTGTTCGCCAAGAGATCATTCAGCTCTATGAAATATAGAAGTTTAACAATATGCCAGTTCTGTACATGTAGGAGAAATGGTAGCTTGAACAATCTCTAAACAGCACATGGCCTATTTTCATAGTTATGTTTCTTACGTAAATAGTATTTTTAAGAATTCATTTTACTGGATACAGTGTTGCTTATTAGGCTAGCACTTATTGCCCATGACTTATTGTCCATGGCCCTTGAGAAGGTGGTGGTGAGTTGCTTTCTTGAACCACTGCAGTCCCTGAGGTGTAGAACACCCACAGCACTCTGAGGGAAAGAGTTCCAAGATTTGACCCAGCGGCAGTGAAGGAATGGTGATATATTTCCAACTCAGGATGGTGAATGAGTTGGAGATGAACCTCCAAGTGGTAGTGTTCCCAGATGTCTACTGCTCTTGTCTTTTTAGATGGTAGGGGAAGTGAATTTGGAAGATGTTGCCTAAAAAATCTTGGTCAGTTCTCTCAGTGCATCTTGTAGATGATAAACACTGCTGCCACTTTTGTTTGTGGTGGAGGAGTTGAATGTTTATGAAAACGGTAACAATCAAGTGGGTTGCTCAGTCCTGGATGGTGTTGAGCTTCTTCATATTGTTGGAACTGCACTGTGAATGTACCTACACCTTGGGGATGGTATTCCTTAAAGAAGGCAGGCCATCATCACCTTGTCAAAGACAACTAGGGATGGGCATAAATTCTAGTCTAGCCAGCAACACCCACATACCATAAATGAATTTCAAAAAGCTCCTCTAGGCAAATGGAGAGTACTCCATTACATTCCCGACTTGTGCCTTGTAGATGTCAGCATGGCTTTTCTGAGTGCAAGACCATGTCTCAGAAATTTGATTGAGTTTTTTGAAGGGATAACCAAGAAGGTACGTGACCTCAGTGCAGTCAATGTTGTCCTTATGGACTTTAGCATGACCTTTAACAAGATATGGTAGGTTGTTGTATAATATTAAATCTCACGGGATCCAGGGTGAGATATCCAATTGGATACAAAGTTGGCTTGATGACAGAAGACAGAGGATGGTTTTAGAGCATTGTCTTTCAAACTGAAGACCTATGACAAGCAGTGTGCCTCAGGGATCGGTGCTGGGTCCACTGTTATTTGTCATTTATATTAATGATTTGGATGATAATTTATGAGTCATGGTTAATAAGTTTGCAGATGACACCAAAATTGGTGCCATAGTGGACAGTGAATAAAGTTGTCTCGGATTGGACAGATTTTGATCAATTGGGTCAATGGATTGATGGATGGCATATGGAATTTAATTTTGATAAATGTGAGGTAATGCATTTTGGTAGATCGAACCAGGGCAGGACTTACTCAGTTAATAGTAGGGCGTTGGAGAGAGTAATAGAACAAAATGATTCAGAGGTACAGGTTCATAGCTCCTTGAAAGTGGAGTCACAGATGGACAAGGTGGTGAAGAAGGCATTTGCATGTTTTGTTCAGAATATTGAATACAGAAGTTGGGATATCTTATAGAAGTTGTACAAAACATTAGTAAGGCCACATTTGGAATACTGTTGTACAGTTCTAGTCACCCTATTAAAGAAAAGATATTATTAAACTTGAAACAGTGCAGAAAAGAATTACCAGGATGTTCCAGGGACTTGATGAATTGAGTTATTATGAGAGGCTGAATGGACTGGGACTTTTTTTTCTTGGAGCATACAAGGCTTAGGGGCGATCTTATAAAGGTCTATAAAATAATGAGGGGCATAGAAAAGGTAAATAGTCAACATTTTTCCCCAAGGTAGGGGTGTCTAAAACTAGAGGGCATAGATTTAAGGTGAGAGGGGAGAGATATGAAAGGGTCCAGAAGGGCAGTTTTTTCACACAGAGGGTGGTGACTGTATGGAATGAGCTGCCTAGAGGCGGGTACAATTTTGTCTTTTAAAAAATTTGGTACAAATCATGGCAAGATTTATAGTTTGAGATTGAGGGATAAGTGCATATGCCAGTTATACGTGATTTGTATAATTTCATATTTAATCTGTTCTTTGCAGAAGAAACAACCTGTCCAAATTTTGCAAAAGTGTGAGTCCAGTAATTAGTTTTAGTTATTGTGAAACTGTCAGCAGCACACTGAGTTGCTTTTCATTCTGAGAAGCAAACAGACTCCTTTGTTTTTTTTAAACTAGGGTTTTGCATTCACAGGATGAACTTCCTTCTACTGAAGATGCTTATAACTTCTTCACCTTCAATTTTGACCCTGAACCTGAAGAGACAGAAGCTGAGTCCAAAAAGGAAAAACAAGCTGAAACACATCAAAAAATTGTGCAGGAAGATGAGGAGGAGGAGGAAGAAGAGGAGGAGGGGGTTGGAGAAGATTCTGCTGCCATTGAAGAAGGTGAAGAGGTAAATATAGAGCACAGTAGCATCTCAGGGGAAATACATTGATCTTTTATCACCCATCCACATGTATGCCTGGAGCATGATAAATCTTTTTCCTACCTAAGTCATTATGGGCATACTATATCTTTTGTTTTGTTTCCAAGATTTACTGCCAAATTTCCTTTTGTTCAAGTATGTTATCAATCAGCTAAACATGCCAGGAAATTAAATGATCCTGCACATGTGCATTTTACTCCAATTTCCTCTTCTTTCACATAACGAATCAAAAGGAGAGAAAGATGTTTTAAAATAGGAAGGAGAGAGGTCACTATCTGTGCTTTGTTAGCTGTCGGCAATTGAGAAAGTGCAATGATACAAAATCTGCCATGGCCGCAGCTCCTGATTACCACTGTCCTAGGTAAGATCCGTGCTGTCATTAATTAAAAGGGATATCAAGGGAGAGCAGCAGTTGGCTCACCTATGATGTCCTCAGCAGCTGAATGGTGATCAGTTTTGAAGCTTTCTGATGCATAGTAATCACTGGGGTGAGGTGAAAGACTAGGGCGCTATTCCACTGCTGGGGACTTCATTGCCAGTGAAACCATACCCCAGCAAGAGAGCTAATGTCCCCAGGAAATAAAAGGGGAGAAGATGAAGTGGAGAAAAAGTTGATAGAGTGCCACTCTATCAAATCATCCCAACACTGCTGCTTTCAATTGATACCCTGTGTAGGATCTTCTTTTAAAGATTAAAATAGATTGTAAATATCTAAGTTAGTGTTTTAGAATCACATGGTGTTTTCATCAAGAGAGTAATGCAAAATGAAAACTCTTTTTCCAGCTCAATGTTGAAGACAGTGGATAATATGACAAAGATAGAGTTAATGCCTGAATTAGGATGAAACAAAAGCCAAAGATAGTTATGTACACATGAATCAGTAACGCAGCAATTTTGTTTTATACATGTGCCCCCAATTAGTTTAGGGTTTTTCGTGGATACAGTGGATTTGCATCCTCGAGGAAGTTTAAGTTTTTAAGTTTATTTATTAGTGTCAGAAGTAGGCTGACATTAATACTGCAATGAAGTTACTATGAAAGGTAGCAGGAGTCTGGGGAAGTCCTGGCTTGGTTCTTTCATTTAAGGAGACAGTGCCTGCAACAACAGGATTCTCATTGCAGTATTGCAGGTGTGGACTGCTGTTGGACCAGCCAAACCTGGAAAGAGTTTGGAGGCACCCATAAGTGCTTCCAGCTGCTAAGGTGGGCTGTTTGAAATGCCTGCCTCTCCTGAATTCTAATGAAGGAGGTAAGGGCTTCTAGCTCTCAATTCCCACACATTCTCCAACAATGCCATTTCATTCCCCCGCTCCTCCTCCTCCCCCCCCCCCCCTGCTCCTCCTCCTCCTCCCCCCCCCCCCCCTTCTCTCCCCCCTATGTTTCTTCCTATGTACTCACCAACCCATGTGCCCCACCCACTCTGGCCCTTCATATCCCACATGCCGAGCTATGCACTTCCATGCCTATTCGCATACACTCTATAGGGCCCAATGAACTCTATGGTGACCACAGAATGTGTCAAAAAAGTTTTTAAAAAATTGAGTAATTCATTACTTTCTTTTAAAAAAAAAACTTTTGTTACAGACCAATAAGAGTGTCAATTGTCCAGACTCTTTAAAGAACCAATAGCAGAAACTGCAAGCATTGAAATTTCTATCTTATGTAAATAAACATTATATAATTGAATTGGGAGATCAGAGAGACAGAGCTATCAATCAAGCAATATTTTCTCCGGGGTTCAACAACTTCAATGGTTTCATGGATGCTTGGACTCTCAGACAAGCCTCGTTAAGCATTTTTGAGCTTGCAAGTGCAATAAGTTAGCATGGATATGAGGGGCCATTTGGATGGAGGGGTGGGAAGTTGGGTGGCTATAGCTTGGCATATGGGGCATGAGGAGCACTTTATAAACCTACCTTTCAAATAATTCCCTCATCTAGACTGAGTTGTGAAACTTCTGGGATGCCATTACCGACAACTCTTTGAAAAGCTGGCTTGACTCCATGAGGACTGTGGAAGACTAGGACATGCCTGTTCCCACTGGCCGGGTTGGGAGTGCAGTGTGCTGGCTTGCAACCCAGATCATCATGCATCCTTGAAATATGTTTTTGAAAACTGTAAATTCTGGGATTGAGGTTGGAAATCAAAAATCAAGATTCTTTTGTCGTTTTTAAAGGGTTCTGAAGTCACACTGACTCAGTGAAAATCCAGGCCAAGATGCATAATTCTCAAATTGAATTTTAGGAAGCAGAATAATTAGATTAAGTGCAATGATTACATGACCCAAATGTTCTATCGATATTGCTTTGTAACCAGAATGCTTTAATAAATTTAGTTAATAAACTGAACTGAAACAGTTAATATGATGCAGATCGCAATGGGTGAATGTTTATATTGTTGTTTATGTTGTTGTTTCTGTTCATAAAATTGTTTTTCTATTTATTTTTGATGTTTTATTCCTTAATTTTACTCTGAAGGAATATGATAAGTTCTTTCGTGAAAGGGGTAGCTATCTGAAATTTTGATGTACTTGCTGCGTAATTTTCCAACCATGTAAAAGACTAGTCAGAAAACTGTATCCAAGTTTCTAATATTTGTATTTAACTGGGTTCTTGTGAATAGAGTTAAGGAAGAAAATCACCTCGTAGTTATCTGCCCTGAGAAGAAAGTTTTATGCTCCTGGGAAAACGAGCATTTTTAAAAATATATTTTTAAGCTAGTTTGTGTTTAGTTTCTCTAACATTGAGGCCGTTATCAAATATCACTTTGTCTGCCCTGTATATAAATAGCTCAGTAATCAGAAATTAGATACTACATAAAGAAATTAAAATTTAAAGATATTACTTGCAATTCTGATGAATGAATGAATGCTCAAAATATTTTTTATCCCAGGTCATATAAACAAGAATAAATGAGAGATGATTTTATTAAAACATCTAATGCTCTGAGGGGGATTTGAAAATGTAAATACCAGAAGGATGTTTCCACTTGTTGGAGTGAATTGAACCAGGGAACACAGTTTAAGAATAAATCTACAGTTTAAGACTGGTATGAGGAGAAATATTTCCTCTCAAAAGGTCATTAGTATGTGAAATTCTCACCTGTAGAAAGCAACGGAAGCTGCATCACTGAATTCATTCAAGTCAGAGTTAGCAGCAAAGTGGAGTTGAGAATAGATCAGCCATGGTTTAATTGAATGGTAGGACAAGCTCGAAGGGCTGAATGGCCTATTCCTCCTCCAAACTCCAATGTTCCTATGTGCTGAAATATGTGAGGTTAACACTTCAAAGGCCACCAAAGACTGAACCATTTATTGATCAGTTTCATAAATTACTTAGTAGAGATTGAGAGAATTTTTTGTACTTGGACAACTCCAAGGTTGCTATCGCTCCCTTATCCCAATTGCTCTTTTCTTCCTTTACCCCTCGTCACTGAAGATGATCGTTCTTCATGGAATCCAACTTAATTGACAGCCGTTTGGTACTACACCCATCTGCACACCATCTCTTTCTAAGCTACTATTAGTTGGCTGTTGTAAATAATGAGTTAAAGCAAGATATCTTCATGTGCATTTCTGGTAAGATTCACTGGGTGATAATAAGATGCTAAAGATCTGTCTGACAGTTTGCTTCTAACATCTTGAGACTCTTTGGAATGACTTGCTCAGTGCTGCATCTTATAGTTTTATGATTAATTATGAGTGTTATGATTAATTACTTATGATTAATTACAAGTGTTAAGGCATTGATTTGAACACCCTCTTGTGCGTTTCCTTGAACATGATCTCCATTATTTGAAAGCCAATGCTATTGTAGTGAAGGAATGCATATCCAAGGGAAAGGCACTTCAGGCATTTCTTCAGTCGACAAGTTCCAGACTGCATTTGGCAAAAGAATGTAATAATGTTACTTGCCAACGTTTTTCAGCTATAAGCATGGCACAGATGGACATAAGGGGAGAGGGAAAACAAATTAAGAAGAATGGCGATATAATTTTGTTTTTAAAAGGATAAAATTTTATACTATTTAGTTCAAAGTTAGATAGGATCATTGTGTTTTCTGGACTGAGTAAGGATCTACACAGAACCTCATTTCAGTGTTTTTTTTTATTTGAAAGGGGGTAGCTGCTGCCGTACTGTCTTGTCAACATTTACAATTATAGAAAAAGTCCTAAAATGTCATTTTAAATGAAATTTCTTTTTCCTGAATTGAGAAATTTTTATTATATTCAATTTTATGTATACGTCAAGAGACTATCAATGTAATTGACGAGAAATACACGAAATGCTTGAAGCACTGAAGAATATCATATCACTTTGTACTAACTGGAAAGTGAAATAGAAATATATTTAAACTTTAAGTGCTTGGAATTTGTACTTTTTTTTCCCAATGATTCTAGAACAGAATATAAAACAGTGTTGTCCCTTGGTTACTATAGGAAGAGGATCGACCACTTGTAAAAGATAAGGGGGATGATGAGGATGACTATCTCTTCATAATTGATCAGACTGCTCGTGATTTTCTTATGGTGAAGGCACCTGATTATGAGAGCTATCATATTCAACGACAGAAAGATAAAAAATTCCTTTTTACTCCCAGCATTCTGACAGGTAATCTGTTTTGAAGCATAGTTTCTGATATGTCTTGATAGGCATTCTATGGAAAGTGTGACTAATTAAATTCTAATGTTTATTTTGTCAGTTAAAAGGTACCTGATATTGAAATGTTACTTGATGGTATTAGTAACGTGTGAACAGTTGTCTGCAATTTCTCTGTTTGCTGTTTTAATGAGGTAATTAACTAGTTTAAAATAATAAGAAAAGACTTTGTTGAATTGCTGGATAAATGAATCTCATTGAATCCCCACAGTGCAACAGAAGGCCACTTGGCCCATCAAGTCTGCATCAACTGCAATCCCACCAAGGCCTTATTCCGTAACCCCACAAATTTACCCTGCTAATCCCCTGACACCGAGGGGCAATTTAGTATGATCAATTAACCTAACCTGCACATCTTTAGACTGTGGGAGGAAACCAGAGAGCCAGAGAAAACCCATGCAGACACGGGGAAAACATGCAGTCTCCACACAGACAGTGGCCCAAGGCTGGAATTTGAACCCGGGTCCCTGGTGCTGTGAAGCTCAAGTGCTAACCACTATGTCATCGTGCCACCCCAAACATCTCATGTAGCTCTCACCAAGTTCATCAATAATGTTGTACGGTGTGATCCAACTCGTACTTGAGCTAGATATGAATAATTGGAGTCACTATGGAGTTTAGATGTGTACAGATATTTTTCATTAATTAATGCATTCCTAGAAATTGTGATTAATGGAAAAATTGATCAAAAGATACGACAAATGCATGACAACACGGAACCAAATTGTGCAGACATAAGATTTTCAATGTTAATGTTTTAATATTAATGCAATATCATGCAAAACAGAATGATTTTGAGAAGAGCTATTTGCTATGATGCTTTTAGTTACATTCAGGTTAACACATAATAAAAATTATTTTGCTGTATTGTTGTTTGCTTGATACTGACTAAAAGCAATAATGCTGATGAACTGTGCACTCAAGTGAGGAATATTTGAGTACTTGTTGAGGTTGTCTGATATTAGTGCAAAATTAACTCCATGAATCTCGTGGAATTGTGTAGAATTATTAATTCCTGTTCAACAATGTTGGAACTTTGGCCCGTCATCCTTTCCACAAACAGGGTATTGTTATTAATGATGTTTTCTTGATGGTCAGTATCCACATCGGAGAAAGTTCCTGAAAATATGCAACCACGATTTCTCGAAGATGAAGGCATTTATGTTGGAGAAAGACCAAAAGTTTCTAAATCCAACCAGAACATCCTTGAGAATCGTCTGCTTAAAAATGAAGAGGTACATCAAAAGGTTTTCTTTTAAAGTATTCACTACCTTTAGAAAAAGTCCTTTGTTTAACAGCTTCAGCAAAAATACTGTCTTTCATCATCCCAGGGCAAAAAATGGTTTGGAAGTGATGGCAGAATCATAGCCTTGGCTGACCCTATTAAAAGGACCCAAACTAGACTTCCCATCTTTTCGCTGCATGAAAAAATGAATCCTGCACTAGAAACTCTGTATATAAAGGTAAGTAAAACATAATAATTGTACAAAGGATTTTTTTCCAGACTAATAGATTATTTTACAGCATATTACATAATTTCTATAAGTGAAAGTTTATCAGTTTTATTAGCAAAATTTTAATCAAGTATCACTCTTGCAAGGTATTGACAAAAAGAAAAGCTGCAGATTGCAATTAAATCCAATCGTATGTAGAGTTGATGCAACATTAGTGATGTAAGGGAAGACTTTCAAGTTGATAGCATGGGATTTTCTGGTGCTCTGCAGCGTATTTTCTGGTGATGGAGGCGGCTTGCTAATGGTCGCTGCCAAAATCTTCTGATCCTGCCAGAAGTCAATGGCCATTTACATCGCTGAGCGATGAGGCTGCCAGAGAACCTATCTCAGGGCGGGGAAAGAGGGGTTGTCACTTTCCGTTGGACTGGAAGATCCTGCCAGTGGGAAGGACCAGAAAAGTTAATCCCATGGTTTCAGTTCATGCATTCTGGATGAGTCTTGATTTCCTTTCTCTCTGTTTGTACCAACATTTTATACCACTCTTAACAGGGACTCCAGAACAGCTAATTGATGACGTCACAGCACCTACCTACAGTTAATATGTCAAATAGTAATTAATCTGTACAGATAATAATTCATTCTGTATTATTTGGTGCATTTTTATGTATTTTAAATCTTTCAATTTCTGAGATGAAAATAGTTCCAGAAAACAATTTGATAATCTGCCCATGTGAATCTTGATGGAGTTATTTAAATATTTATAGAAAGCAGTAAAAGACGTGCCTTGAATTTCTTGATGCAAGTTTCCAATGAGAATAGTTGGATTTGATTCATGGTCAACACATCTGCAAAGAGGATAATTTTCTTAAATGACTATTGAGGGATTTGAATTCCCAAGCTGCATCAGTAATCAAGTACCTATGGTAAATAAACACATTCATATAATCAAATCTAGATTCTGAAAGTCATGTAACAACCCTTATTGAATTAAAATAAACATTTTTGACACTGTATAATCTTCAAGCTTACAATGTGATCTATGACTAAACTCTTGTGAAATGTGTAGATCTGGCTTTTTGATTCAGTATTATGATCCCAGCTGATGATGATCCTGGGCAAGTCAAACCCCCAGGGTGGAACCTGGTTTGGTAGGCTTTAACTTTTACTTCTTATTTGCAACACGGAAAGCAAATAGTGAAGAGAATCACAGGAGCCCAATGATGAACTTTTTACAAAAGAATCAAACATTTATTTAATAAGATAATGAAGAAGAAAATAGATGGCACAGTGGTTAGCACTGCTGCCTCATAGTGTCAGGGACCTGGGTTCAATTCTGTCCTTGCGTCATTGTCTGTGTGGAGTTTACACATTCTGTCTGTGTGGAGTTTGCATGTTCTTTCTGTCTCTGCATGGGTTTCCTCTGGATGCTCCATTTTCCTCTCAATTCCGAAGGTGTGCAGGTTAGGTGGATTGGCCATGCTAAATTGTCCCTTGATGTGTCTCAACCTCTGTAGGTTAGGGAGATTAGCGGGGTAACAGACAGGACGGTGTAAAATGCTGTTTCGGAGAGTCAGTGTAGATTCCATGTGCCAAATGGCCTCATTTTGTGCTGTAAAGCTTCTGTGATTCTAAGAAAAGATGTATGCTATCCTTCGCTCCAACTACACCTTCACAGATATGTACAAATTTGTAGAGACATCACATTTATATACTATATTTATCTTGAGCATTATTATTCACTGTATGTATGCAGTACATACAAACTAATGAAGGAACTGTAGTCAGACAAACCACACTCCAAAACCAATGGCAGGTGCCATCTAAACCAGTGTCTCTGTGTTCTTTTTCACCCCTCCTCAGAGGCTTGGCATAGTGTGAGCCAACTGATCTCAAGGAAACGGCCTCTGTCTCGAGGGCTTCCAGTCTTCACATCCGATGACTTTGCTTTCACTTAAACTTCTCCAAAAGAATCTACCTTGAAGGCTTTGAGCTCTGCTTCGGATGTTCTCTTCCCCTGAATCTTTACTCAGATCTTCCGGCTTTTACCATCTACTTTTCTTTGTGTAAGCTTGCTGCAGCTCTTTCTCTCCTTAATCTGTAGTCTCCTCTCCTGCTCCATCCTTTTAATTTCACTGAACAGGATCTATTCCAGATTCCTGTAATTGTCATTTTGGGACTTTCTCCTGCCCCACTCACAAAGATCTTAAAATGAAATTAAACCCAGGATTCAGCTTTCTCAACACACAAATAACAAAAAACATCAAACAATATCTAGTTTCTAATGTCCAAAAATACAAATATTACTTAAGATAATATCTAGTTCCTAACACTGGGCACAGAATGGAAAATGCACCAAGATAGATTGGGCACTGTATGGTTTTGCTGGGGTGATCCAACTGACTGCATAATTCTGAATTCCATGAATGAGCAAATTGAGCAGCGTTATCAAATTAATTGATTAACAACTGAAATCTGACCAATGCAGACTCTGATTACTGAATTCAGCCAATTCAAACTGAAAATGTAATCAAACTGTTGATGCAGCTGAAGAGGCCAGTCAGTGGTTTCAGGGGAACATTGGACTTCTCTATCAAGGGCAAATCTGAATTCAATAAACTTCATTTAAAAACACTTAAACTAATTGTAGCATTAGTATGAGAATCAGACTTGAGTGAGATTTCAATCGACTGCTAGTCATTGTTGCATGTTAGTGATGGATTAATGGTGCTATGAGTTCCTGGGCATTCAAATTTCCAGTGCATTGTGAACATAATTGAACGTGTGCATTTGGGGGAGTTCAGCTTGTTGATTTTAAGCGGAAACACTTTCTGGTGCATTGACTTTTGAAACATTGTAAAAATATTGGAAACTAAATCTGTTGTGATTTTGGGCATTATTCACTTAAGTTTTAAATTCTGCAATATTTCACAACATCTTAGTGATTTTGCCCAGATTGTGCTGATATCTGGCAGAAATTTGCAGAAAATCTAGGTCACCTCAATTTTGAGACTTAATTGAAGGAATTTCCACTTCTGGTGCACAACTTCAACACTAGAGGTGCACATTAGAAATCTGGGTATTTAGCAATCACTGGTAAGTCCAAAGATGTGCATGTTAGGTTGATTGACTATGTCCCTTGTCCCTTGGTATGTCCCAAAGTATATAGGTCAGAGGGATTAGCAGGGTAAACGTGGGGATACATGGTAAACTGGGGTAAGAGTCAGTACAGACAAAATGGGCTGAATGGTTTTCTTCTGCACTTTGAGATTCTATGATTTTATAAGTTTTATATACTGTGGAGCCATCTGGTATTTGAAACACTTCCTATGTGCAAAACTCCCAAGCAAGCATGCAAAATCATAAAACCTACTGTTTAATCCTGGAATTAATTATTCAAATTATTGTACTAGGCAAATTATACTAAATGACTTTTTGTATAGAGGTTTAAAATTGGCAATGCATGGAAATTAATTTAACTTGCGGTTTGATTAGGGATGTGTTGATATTTATTGACATCAGCTAAATTTATAAAAGACAACAATGCTTATTTTATCTGAGTGTAATGTCACAGGAGATCAATTGATCGATCATTTGGAAGCTCAGAATTTAGGCCTAGGATATTTGGGAAACAGAATTAAACATTAATATTACAATTTTAAAGCTACAAATTCAAGTTATTGCAATGCTGAATATAAACTATCAAAAAATCCTAAAATACAATTTGAAAAATTAATGGTTACCTCTTCCTATTTGCATTGTTTCATTGGACAGATATATTTTTGACAGAGGGCACACAAAATAAGAGTGGTTGGTACAACACCTTTCCACCCACACCTAGCCCAGGCCTCATAATATGGTTAAGGTGCCCACTAGCCTGCCCACTCATTCTTAGGCTTATTAAGGCCCTTAACGGGCCAATTATTGGTCACTTAACCTCAGTCCATCATCACTGCCATAAAATGTTGAGTACTTGAAGGCCAGAGAGACTGTGGCAGTTTTTTTTGACAAAAATGCAGGAAGGAAGAGGATTACATCTCTTGGACAGTTCCTGTGTGCATTGGGGGCACCTTGCCCTCAGGAATATAACCTCCAATTTTCCAAACCAGACCTCACTCCATTTTAGAACATAGAACATTACAGCACAGAACAGGCCCTTCGGCCTTCGATGTTGCGCCGACCAATATAAAAAGCAATGCCCCTCCAAACTAACCATTCCCTTCTCTTCCATATACTTATCAACTAACCTCTTAAACGCCACCAAACTTGGCGCATCTACAACTGCTGCCGGCAGGGCATTCCACTCCCAAACCACCCTTTGGGTAAAGAACCTACCTCTGATATCCGTCCTATAACTATCACCCCTTAATTTAAAGCTGTATCCCCTCGTGCTAGCTTTCTCCATCCTAGGAAAAAGGCTATCACTGTCCCCCCTATCTAAACCTCTAATCATCTTATGTTTCAATAAGGTCTCCTCTTAGCCGCCTTCTTTCTAACGAAAACAACCTCAAATCCCTCACCCTCTTCTCATAAGACCTGCCCTCCATACCAGGCAACATCCTGGTAAACCTCCTCTGTACCCTCTCCAATGCCTCCACATCTTTTTTATAATGTGGGGACCAGAACTGCACACAATACTCCAAGTGCGGCCGCACTAGAGTTTTGTACAGTTGCAACATGACGTTGCGGCTCCGAAATTCAATCCCCCTACCAATAACAGCCAAGACTCCATATGCCTTCTTAACAACCTTCTCGACCTGACTGCCTACTTTCAGGGATCTATGCACATACACACCAAGATCCCTCTGTTCATCTAGACTACTAAGAATCCTACCATTTGCCCTATACTCTACACATTTATTATTTCTGCCATAGTGCATTACATCACACTTTTCCACATTAAACTCCATTTGCCACCTCTCGGCCCAGCTCTGCAACTTGTCCAAGTCCCTCTGCAAACTATAACACCCCTCTTCACTATCTACCACTCCACCGACTTAAGTGTCATCTGCAAATTTACTAATCCATCCTTCAATACCCTCATCCAGATCATTTATAAAAATTACAAACAGCAGGGGCCCCAAGACAGACCCCTGAGGTACACCACTTGTCACCGAACTCCAAGATGAATATCTCCCATCAACCACCACCCTCTGTCTTCTATCTGCTAGCCAAAAACTTTTCTCTCTCTCTCTCTCTCTCTCTCGGGAGCCAATCCTTCCCCATCCAAAATGCCTGTGGCTTACCTGGGTCCAGATGCCATTGCTTCTCTTCATGGGTCTGATGGCTTGTAGTCCCAGCAGCATCCATTACTGTGTTCTGGTTATGCTTGGACTGCATTGGTCAGCAACTGTTGAGGGTAGCACTTTCGTCCATTGAATCTGTTGAGGAGACGGGGGTTCAGAGTCCCACTCTCTCTGCTTTTTAAGGCCTCTCACAGCATAATGTCACTTTTTCAAAGTTGGTCGACTTGCAGCTGCCTTATCCAATGAAGGGTGGGCTTAACAATGCATCCCTTATAAAATGTAGTCCTTTTTTTCATTGTAACTTTCAATTTGGTCTTCGATTACTTCTGTTTTGTTTGCTATTTGAGTTTATGGTCTTTCATGCATCGCTTTCTCCCTGCTTTGCACCATAATGAGCTGTGCCTTTAGCTGCCTTGGTTTCATCCTCTACCATTCTCTTTCTGATCCACCCGAACCCTCTACCTCCAAATTTCTCAAAGAATTTCCTAATAGAAAGATTTTGTTCATCTTTGCAAATACCTCTTCCTTTCGCTGATGTCTGTTTTTTTCATTATGTTTGTCAAACATTTCCTGACATTGTTTCAATGCCAATGGTGCTAAGTAATTGCAAGTTGTTGCTTGCAGTGTTCTTTTTCTATCTGTTATCCATATTCAGCACCCAATTTTGGGTCACAACATCATTGAAACTGTCAGCATTTACTGTCAACTTCTAGATCTGTAGATGTGCAGTTAAATGCAGGAGTCTAGAAGTTGTTGGCAGTGACTTTTTTTTTGCTTCAGATGATGCACTGTTCAAGTATCCATAAACTGTAATTAATGAGAAATTAGAAGTGCTGGAAATACTCAGTTGCCTGGCAGTATCTGCGGAGAGGGAAACACTTCACATTTTACATAAAATATAACTCTTCTTCAGGATATAAACAGAGTTGACTGGACTTGAAATGTTGACACCCTCTCTTTCTCCAAAAGTGCAGCCAGAACTGAAAATTTCTAGCAGTTTCTGTTTCTATTTCAGGTTTTCAGCATTTTACTTTTATAACAATCAGAAATTATTGAACTAATATGAACTTGCTCTTTTGCCCTGCCTTGTAAAACTCTTAAAATCTACACTTTGTTGAATGAACTTTTTAATGGCAACTACACTCTTAATTATTGCTGAGAGGTCTCTAGTTTTTAAAAACTAAGAGCAAAAGGATGAGATGTGAAAGAATAGGACCCTATTAAACGTGATTGTGGGAAAGTTTGTTTCGAACTCGTAGAAATAGCAGAGGTACTCAGTGAATACTTTACTTTAGTATTCATAGTGGAAAAGATCTTGGTGGTTGTAGCACAGGCTTGCGGCAAACTGAAAAGAGTATGTTGACATTAAGAAAGAGGATGTGTTGACGCTTTTGAAAAGCATTAAGTTGGATAAGTCGCCGGGACCGGATGTACCCCAGGTTACTGTGGGAGGCGAGGGAAGAGATTGCAGAGCCTCTGGCAATGATCTTTATGTCATCAATGGAGATGGGAGAGGTTCCGAAGGTTTGGAGGATTGCAGATGTGATTCCTCTATTCAGAAAAGGGAGTAGAGCTAGCCCAGGAAATTATCGACTGATGAGTGGTTGGTAGTTGATGGAGAAGATCCTGAGAGACAGGATTTATGAACATTCCCCAAAAGGGAAGGTATTTAACTGGGGGAGGGCTAGATACAGCCAGATTAGGCAAGATCTTAAAGATACCGACTGGGATAAGCTTTTCGAGGGCAGGTCGACGAGGTACGTGTGGGAGTCTTTCAAGGGAAAACTAAACGCTCTGCAGGAAAGATACGTGCCGGCAAGGAGGAAGGATGGGAAAGGTAGGATTAGAGAACCGTGGCTTACCAGGGATATTGAGGACTTGATCAGGAAGAAGCGAGAGGCTTACATTAGATCTAGGCAACTGGGAACTGAGACAGCGCTGGAAGCTTATAGAGACTGTAGACGGGATCTTAAAAGGGGTGTTAGAAAGGCAAAAAGGGGCCACGAAGTGGCTCTGGCAGGTAGGATTAAGGAAAATCCTAAGGTATTTTACACCTATGTAAGGAGCAAAAGGATGGTTAGAGGCAAGATTGGACCTCTCAGGGACAGAGGAGGGGATCTATGCTTAGAGCCTGAGGGAATGGGGGAAATCCTGAATGAATACTTTGCGTCGGTATTCCCGCAGGAAACTGGCCAGATGTCTGTTGCTGATGTTGACAAAGTTGAGGATCCATTGAGGGAAATAAAGATTACGAGGAAAGAGGTGTTGGGGCTGTTAGGCAGCTTAAAGACATATAAAGGTCCGGGGCCTGATGGTATTTACCCCAGGCTGCTAAGGGAGTTGAGGGAAGACCTAGCTGGGCCTCTGACGCAAATCTTTGTCTCTTCCTTGGACACAGGCGAGGTCCCAGAGGACTGGAGGATAGCAAACGTAGTACCGTTTTTTAAAAAAGGTCAGAGGGATAACCCAGGGAACCATAGGCCGGTGAGCTTAACTTCAGTTATAGGTAAGCTAATGGAGAGGATCCTCAGGGACAGGATGTATAAGCATCTGGAGCGCTGCGATCTGATCAGGGATACGCAGCATGGCTTCGTCAAGGGGAAGTCTTGTCTTACAAATCTAGTGGAATTTTTTGAAGAAGTGACAAAAACAGTTGATGAAGGACATGCTGTTGATGTCGTCTACATGTATTTCAGTAAGGCGTTTGACAAGGTTCCTCATGGTAGACTGATAGAGAAGGTGAAGGCGCATGGGATACAGGGCCAGGTATGTAGATGGGTCGAAAACTGGCTCGGGAGGAGGAGACAGAGGGTAGTAGTGGAAGGCTCTTTTTCCGACTGGAAGCCTGTCACTAGTGGAGTGCCACAAGGCTCAGTACTAGGTCCTCTTCTATTTGTGGTCTACATAAACGCCTTGGAAGTTGGGGTAGGTGGTGAGATCAGCAAATTTGCTGATGACACCAAGATGCTTGGATTGGCGGGTACAGAAGAGCAGTGTCAGTCAATACAACAGGACATAGGTTGGTAGACTGGGCAGATAGATGGCAAATGGAATTTAATCCGGATAAATGCGAGGTGATGCATTTTGGCCGGAAAAATGTAGAAGAGAGTTATAGGTTAAAAGGTAAAACTATACGGAGCATAGAGACGCAGAGAGACTTGGGGGTGCAGGTTCACAAGTCTCTGAAGGTGTCCTCACAGGTGGAGAAGGTGATAAAGAAGGCGTATAGTATGTTAGCTTTCATAGAAAATGGTATAGAATACAAGAGTAGGAGTTTGATGTTGCAGTTGTATAGAACGTTGGTTAGGCCTCACTTGGAATACTGCGTCCAGTCTGGTCGCCGTACTATCGGAAGGATGTGGAGTCCTTGGAGAGAGTGCAGAGGAGGTTTACCAGGATGCTGCCTGGTATGGAAGGACTGTCTTATGAGGAACGATTAAATAGACTTGGGTTGTTTTCCCTTGAAAGACGTCGGCTTAGAGGGGATCTCATAGAGGTGTATAAGATTATAAGGGGTATAGATAGAGTAAATGGAGGTAAACTTTTTCCACCTTCAGAAATGGATAGGACGGGGGGTCATGGCCATAGGGTGAGGGGGGCTATGTATAAGACGAATATTAGAGGGCAGTTTTTCACACAAAGGGTAGTGGGGGTGTGGAATGCATGCCGAGTAAGGTGGTGGGAGCAGGCACGCTAGGGCTGTTTAAGGGTCTCTTGGACAGCCACATGAGCGGTATGCAGATAGAGGGATGTAGTAGGACTGTTTAACTATGGCTTTTTTTCCACAGGTAATTCGGTCCAACTTGACCAACAAGGAGCATGCATTCGGCAGGTGGTGCGGGTACAGCTCTTGGATGTTGATTCATGGGTTGCCTGGTGCTTCATGTCGTAAATGAGGGCTTTATCTGGACCATCTGAAGGGCACCATGACAGCTCAGTGACTATCGCTGTAGCTGTGCAGACACTTGGAATTGGGCCGGTGTCTGCGGGAGTTTGCGTGTTCTCCCCATGGTTGCGTGGGTTTTCTCCGGGCGCTCCAGTTTCCTCCCACATCCCAAAAATTCGCTTTTAGGCTGATTGGGAAACAAATTGTCCCTACATTGAAATTCTTCCATATTAGGAATATACCTAAAATTAGAATAGGATAATGGAATTGTTACTATATAGTTATGACGGCGGTGCGGGCTCGTTGGGCCGAAGGGCCTCTTTCCCGTGCTGCTCTAATAAAAAAAAATTTGGAGAGGTATAATATCAAAAATACTCAGCACGGCTTTGTCAAAGGCAAATCGTGCCTTACGAGCCTGGTTGAGTTTTTTGAAGTTGTGACTAAATACATCGACGAAGGAAGAGTGGTAGATGTGGTTTATATGGATTTTAGGAAGGCATTTGACAAGGTTCGAAATGCAAGGCTTATTGAGAAAGTGAGAAGGCATGGGATCCAAGAGGATATTGATTTGTGGATCCCGAACTGGCTTACCCACAGAAGGCAAAGAGTGGTTGTAGATGGGTCTTTTTTTTTGCATGGAGGTTGGTCACCAGTGGAGTGCCCCAGGGATCTGTTCTGGGATCCTTGCTATTTGTGATTTTTATAAATGATCTGGATGAGGAAATGGAGGGATGGGTTGGTAAGTTTGCCAATGACCTGAAGGTTGGAGGTGGTGTGGATAGTTTGGAGAGATGTCAGAAGTTGCAACGAGACATAGACAGGATGCAAAACTGGGTCGAGAAGTGACAGATGGACGTCAACCTGGATAAGTGTGTGATGGTTCATTTTGGCAGGTCAAATGGGATGACGGAATATAATATTAAGAGTAAGATTCTTAGCAATATGGAAGATCAGAAGGATCATGGGGTCCGAGTTCATAGGACTCTCAAATCAGCTTCGCATGTAGAGGATGTGGTTAAGAAGGCATATGGTGTACTGGCCTTCATCAATTGAGGAATTGAGTTTTGGAGTTAGAAGATAATGCTGCAGCTGTATAAGATCCTGGTCAGACTCCACTTGGAGTATTGTACTCAATTCTGGTCACTTCATTACAGAAAAGATGTGGAAGCCATTGAAAGGGTGCAGAGGAGATTTACAAGGATGTTGCCTGGATTGGGTGGCATGCCTTATGAGGATAGGTTGAGAGGGCTCAGACTTTTCTCTTTAGAGAGACAAAGAATGAGGGGTGACTTGATAGAGATGAATAAGATGCTGAGAGGTATTGATAGAGTGGATACTCAGAGGTTTTTCCCAGGGTTGAAATGGCTGCCACAAGACAACATAGGTTTAAAGTGCTGGAGAGTAGGTACAGAGTAGATGTCAGGGGTAAGTTTTTCACTCAGAGGATGGTGGGCGTGTGGAATCAGTTGCCGGCAGTGGTGGTGGAGGCGGATTCAATTCGGTCTTTTAAGAGACTTTTGGATGAGTACATGGGACTTAGTAAGATAGAGCATTATAGGTAAGCCTAGTAGGTAGAGATATGTTCGGCGCAATTTGTGGGCCAAAGGGCCTGTAGTTTTTCTATGTTCTAATTTTATATTTGTGGAATTCTAAATTTCTTCATTGTTATATTTCACATTTTACTACTACTATGATGTTTCAGTTGCTACCTTAATCCCATATCCCAAGCATTTAATTAGATCTTTGTAAAATTTAATTCAAAGTGAGGAATAGTCAGTGCACTTTGCTTCTGTTTGCTGTCTCTGAGAATGTCTCCATTGAATTGAAGTATGCCCTGCCTGATAGACTGCAGAAGTGAAAATGCACAAGAGGTCATTTAAACTTAAATAGCAAAAAAGGAGCTAGTAGAGCTTGATGGCCAGTGTAGATGTAATGGGCAAAAGGACCTCTTCCTTTGCTATAAAGCTTATAACTCTGAGAACAATAAAATAAAAAGAGTGCAGAGTTTCAGACAGTTGTTATATAGTGCAGTTGTTATACTACATATTTCCAAATACCCCAGCATATTTTAGTTTAACTGATTTGGGAGATAAATCTTTGCTATTTCCCTTTGTTCCAGAGATATCCATTGTCTTCACACCTCTTTATCAGCAACAATATTTTCTACAAAATATTTTAATTATCTTGCCAGAAAATTTTGTCTGCATTCATCACAGGAGCATATGGAAGATAACTTGTGCCATTTATTGTATTGAGTTGGTGAAGTTAGTGAGCTGGATATTTTTGGTATGAGACAGTAAACCCATATCTGTGAACGATGTCACCAAAGGACAGCACATAGTTTGCAAATGGACTCAAGAATGGGCTCTCGAATAACTCCAGAGTTGAGTAGAAAAGCACTGTTAAAGATTCTATGGTTGCAAACAGATTGGTTCCACTGTTACTTATCAAAGGTAATTCTGTAAAAATGAACAGAGGATGGGTTTTAGAGAAGTGCAATCAATTGCATCAGAGGTTGCAGAGCTGACAATGGAGAATAATGCACTATGGTTATAGTCATAGAAAACGCTATTTGTAACTAGTTGAAGTTAGTTTTGAAAAGTGCAGAAACTTGATTGGAGACATTCAAGAGCTCCACTGATTATTTGCAAACATGAATTTCTGTTTTGCATAAAGTCCCAAGCCAATTATGTTAAAAGTTGTTCATTTGATTTGATTTTTGATTTATTATTATCACATGCATTGGGAAACAGTGAAAAGTGTTGTTTCTTGCATGCTATGCAGATAAAGCATACCATTCATAGTGTACATAGGAGAGAAGGAAAAGCAAGAATATATGTTATGGTCATAGCTAGGGTGTAAAGAAAGATCATAATACATAGCACTAACTAGATAGGAAACCCTGAGGTAAGTCCACAATGGAATTCACTACAATCCTCCAGAGGAAAACATTTGGTGTTGACAGTGAATACCAAAAACACACACATTTTGAGGTTAGGTAAAGTACAGCCTAGAAATAAAATACTTTGCCTAAAAGATTTGAACTATCTTGAGGTTTCTTTAGGCAGAATATATACAATCAGTTTAGTCATCAAGTTTCTTGTTACAGCAGTTTAAGGTTTCCTCAGGTCATAATACCAATTAAAAGACATTTAAATCATTGTACAAATCACAAGAGAAAACCTTGAATATTTTGCCAATGAATTTGGAGCTCAGATTATAGCCTTGAAGTTAAGTCCATTATTATTATTATTCTATGCAGAAACTGCTGGCATTGATTAATGGATGATCTAATAATATTGTCTATAATAATTGTGCATGTTATGGGGAATGACACAGCCTGCAGTGCAAAACATCCATTCCAACTAAATATTTCAACATAATTTTATACAGTGCCAAGTAAAAGCACAGGACTGTTAGCTCCTTCACTATGCATGTGACAAATCTTCATGATTAATCAGTCCATTCTAGTGCTAAGATACCTTTTAGTCCAAAGTGATGGTTAATTTAATGAACGTGAACTTCCAGCTAATGTTTTGTTTTCTTCCCTGGCTCTTTCAACCTAGAATGCTAAGTGATATTAAGTTTATTTCCAGGAAGCCAAGTGCTTCTACTCTATGAAGTAAGGAAAAACAGAAATGCTGCTGGTCACTCTTGGGCATCCCCTGTGATTTATTTGAGGGGGCCATCTACACTAAGGGTGAAATTACAAGCAATATTTCATTTTTGGTCCTGAATTTCCAGGAAAGTTTGCCTGGTCTCCTATCATAACTTTGATCGGAAATTGGCAAAAACTCAAGATAAATGGCATAAACAGCTCAGGGTGAATGTTCACATTGTTTCTCTGGAGGTTTCCCCAACCTCACAGCAAAGTTATTATGAGTGGGTACAACGTATTTTCTATTGATTTTACAGCAGAGGCTTAATGGAGTCAACTAAGACAGTGGTTCACAAATACTTAGATGGAAGGATCCCTTTTTAATGCATAAGTAATCACATTTTAATTATAATATTGTGTACCATCCAAATTATGAAAGTGCTGTATGTAAAGAGTAGTTTAATAACTAAAGATTAATGTGGAAAATAAAAGCTGTTTGTGTAAGGGGTAAAAGAAATTGACCTGAATATAGAGAATCACACATGGATCATTTTTTAGTTGATAAACTGTGACGAGTGGTGTGCTATAGTGATCAGTGCTCGGAGCTCAATTGTTTACAATTTATATAAATGACTTGGATGAAGGGACCAAAGGTATGATTGCTAAATTTGCTGAAGATGCAAAGATAGCTAAGAAAGTAAAGAGATAAGGAGGTTAAGCAAGTGGCAAAGCAATATAATGCAGTAAAATGTAAAATTGTACATTCTAGCAGCAAGAATAAATGAAAGCATATTATTTAATAGAAGCAAATTACTGCAGATGCTGGAATCTGAAACCAAAAGAGAAAATGCTGGAAAATCTCAGCAAGCCTGGCAGCATCTGTAAGGAGAGAACAGAGCTGATGTTTCAAGTCAAGATCTTCTGAACTTATTATCATTAAGCTTTGATATGTGATTCTCTATTCCATTATTTAAATCATTCATAAATATAGGCCAAAATTTTCTGATGTCATCCCTTCACAGCAGTGGAACTGGGGAACACCAGTCATACTGAATAGTTAAGGTTCTAGCATAAATCCTTGTAGAACACCACTGGTCACTTCTTACCGGTGCTTACCGTTATGCCTCTTCTGTCTAAACAGGTCAATTATTTTTCTTTATTTATCTTTAGATAGCAGTCTCTTTTGTGAAACATTATAACATTCCTGAGAGATTCGCTTAGTGATGCGTTTCCAAGGAAGAGGATATAACGCTATAGTATATGTTCCTCTGTAGAGACCAGTTTGCATGGAATGGAGATTGTCAGACTTGTTTATTTATTTGGGAGAGAAAAGACTGTTAGTTACTTAAGTCATTTCAAAAAAATGCTATTGTTATAAAATCTCAATGAGGCTTTCCTGAAGATTTTTTTATTTAGAAGACTATTATGCTGTTACGCTTTTTTCATTATTGATCAGCAAAGTATTTGCAGTAAAGTGATTGGAGTAGCTGATTGGCCACTATTCATTATTTATGACAATAGATTCTAAATATGTCAGCTGCTGTTAAGCAATGATTGATCTTTTGTTTTGTTGGTTGTGGTATCTTCGCACATAATAGGCCTCTGTTAAAATGAATACTTACCCAATTTCCATCAAAATATATTCTCAAAAATCTCTGATCTTTGAATGAAACAGCAGTCAACATTTGAGACATTGCTAATTCATGCAAGTTTACACTGTTGACTGGAATGTGCTTTTCTTGAAGCTTAAGAAACTAGAAAGTTTGGAAGAGCTAAATGTGATCTTGTTACTCAAAAATGCCAGTCAATTATCCATCCCTAGATCTGGCAACTTTCTTGATGAATATGATGGTTCCTTGTGCTTCAATGATTAATTGACATCTCTGCCTGAAAGTGGAGTTAGTTTGGGAAGATATTTTAAAAATAGCCTTGTTCAATAATGGTCTCAGCACTCACTGCAATAACTTTCATGGTAAATTTATCTTTCTGTCCTCCACCTCCTGTCAATTTTCAAGTCCCAAAAGGTTTCATGAATTTCTAATGTTTCCTAGGTTTATAAATCACAGAATTGTTATAGCAGGAGGTTATTAATGTCTGCACTGGCTCTCTGAGTGAGCAGTTCACCTAACATCATCCTCTCATCTTTCCATAACCCTGTATGTTCTTCCTTTTGATTGCCTTGATTGAAGCCACCTCCATTGCATCATCTACATATTAACCAGTCGCTATGTGAAAAAGTTTTCCCTTGTGTCTTCATTGTTGTTTTTGCCAATTGATTCTTGAAGTATTTACATTTTACTCTGTTAACAATGTGTTGTCACATGCAAGGATACACCTGGGATACAGATAAATTCCTTGTTTGCACCCTTTTTCAATGTATTGAATCTTGTTGATGTGTAGTACACAAGTGCCCTAAGCCCTCCATGATCTCAGCAAAGTTACTATTTTTCACTTCTGAGTTGAGCCATTGAATGTTATGAAATGGAGGCAACCTGATGGAGCCCAATTCTGCCATTTGATCATATTTTCTAATTGGGAGCCAATTGATCACAATTAAAACCAAGGAATGATAAACTGGAATTTTGCCACACCCATTTCGCTCATTCCAAAGCACAGAGATGCTGATGTTAATTATAGTCCCACTGTCCTGTTCTTCCAGTTGCATTTGTCTAATTAGGTTATGTGACTGAATGCCACATTAGTCATCGGTCACTAGTGGTGTGCCGCAGGGCTCGGTACTGGGACCTCTTCTATTTGTAATATATATAAATGACTTGGAAGAGGGAGTAAGTGGAGTGATCAGCAAATTTGCAGACGATACAATGATGGCTGGACTTGCGGATAGTGAGGAGCATTGTCAGGTGATATAGCAGGACATAGGCTGGTAGCTTGGGCAGACAGATGGCAGATGGAATTCAATCCTGATAAATGTGAGGTGATGCATTTCGGGAGAAAGAATGTAGGGGGGAGGTATGTGATAAAGGGTAGACCTATTAAGAGTATAGAAACGCAGAGGGACCTGGGGGTGCAGGTGAACAAGTCTCTGAAGGTGGCAGAGCAAGTGGAGAAGGTTGTGAAGAAAGCATATAGTATGTTAGCCTTTATATGAAGGGGTATAGAGTACAAGAGCTGGCCTTTAATGTTGCAGTTGTATAAAACGCTGGTTAGACCTCATTTGGAATACTGTGTCCAATTCTGGTCGCCTTACTACTGGAAGGACGTGGAGACTCTGGAGAGAGTGCAGAGGAGGTTTACCAGGATGCTGCCTGGTATGGAAGGTCTGAGTTACGAGGAGAGATTAGGCAAATTGGGACCGTTTTCCTTAGAAAGACGTAGACTTAGAGGAGATCTGATAGAGGTGTACAAGATTATGAGGGGGATAGATAGAGTAAACAGGATTAAGCTTTTTCCTAGGATGGACTCAAATAGCACGAGGGGTCACGGGCTTAGGGTGAGGGGGGGTAAGGTATAATTTGGATGCAAGAGGGAGTTTTTTCACACAGAGGGTGGTGGGGGTATGGAATGCGCTGCCAAGTAAAGTGGTGGAGGCAGGTACTCTGGAGTTACTTAAGAAATACTTAGATGGGCACATGAGCAGAATGGGAATGGAGGGGTATAGAAAACTGATTTAAACTAGGGATCATGAGCCTTGGGAGTTCCTGGGAAGTGTGTAAATAGATGATGATATTGATGTACTTGTTTTTATCCTACAGGTGCTTTGGTCCAACTTGTTGTCTAACAAGGAGCATACACGCGATGGGTCGTGAGAGGACTGCTCTTGGATCTTTTTCGAGAGTATCCAACTGCTTCACGTTGTTAGTGTATGCTTGACCTGGACCATCTGATGGGCAACACAACGGCTCAGTGACTATCGCTGTGCTGTGCAGATACATGGATTTGGGCCTGTGTCTGTGGGCGTTTGCGCATTCTCCCCGTGCTTGCATGGGTTTTCTCCAGGAGCTCCGGTTTCCTCCCACATCCCAAAGATATGCTCTTAGGCTAATTGGCAAAACAAATTCTCCCTAAATTGTCTCAAATTTGGTTTTTAATCCATAGATCTATAAACATGGACAGGGATCGCGGGTAGAGGTGGGAACATTGGGGTGGCGGCGCGGGCTCATTGGGCCGAAGGGCCTGTTTCCCGTGCTGTTTTGTTCTTTGTTTATAGATAAAGCCTTAAGGGAAATTGATAAAGACTAATTCCTATCAAAAGCTTCAATTTGCCATAGACGCTTTTATATATGAGATCTCAGTGCAAATCCCTATGGATCACCTATTATTACTTTCCAGAAAGCAGAGAATAAACCTTCTATCCTTATTTTCTGTCTGCTCTCCAGTCAGTGACTCATGCCATAAAGTCGCGTATACTTCCTTGCACACTCAACTTTAATAATATCTTATCCAGAACCTTCTAATTTTGAGGGTAAGATTGACAAAGTAAGCTGCTTTTGGATACATTTTTTTCCCTGACTGCATCAGCTGAGTAGTTCTGAGACAGTTAATGTTCAGATGGCTGAAACATATATAACGGTGGAAATGTGGAAAAAAGTACATCATTTCTGGAACTGTGAGCAAACAAGTGAAGAATCTGTGGATAACTCCTTAATCTTTTTATATTTTGTTTATGTTGTAAATGCAGGCTGAGAGATCCATGTATGATAATCGATACATTGCTGGTTCAGCAGAGATCCAGGGACATTTTCAACTGGACATTGATGTTGCTGGCATAGTGTTCACACACCATCCCATGTTTAGCCGTGAGCATGTATTGGCAAGCAAATTGGCACAGCTATACGACCAGTATCTATACCGACAACAGAAAAATCTTGCCAGCCTTTACTCTGACAAGGTATGAACATCTGAAACTGTGAACAAATGACCATATAATCCTAAAGTCGTGTCTGCAGTAAAAATCAGGAGTGAAAATCCTAGCAGTTGAAGATAATTCCTAATTTAATTGCAGTGATGTGTCTTCAGTTCAGAAATACAACAGGAAATGAAGTAAAGGTCCAGTAATATGGCTCAGTATCAAAATATGTTGACAAAGCCATTTCTTTTGTATTTATTAAATACTCAAATGTCAATCTTTGCTTTAGGTATAAGGTATACATTTTATGGGGAGAAATTAAAAGGCCCCTATTGGCAGATGTTCAGACGGATGTTATGGGGAGATAAAATTACCCAGAGGCATTTCCAATGCCTTTCTGCCCAAGCTCAATCTGAATTCTCAGCCCAATTGGCCACTTAAAGGCTGCTTTTCATCCAGTCTCAATATTGAAGCCAGTGGCAGGAGAAGCTTGGCAGGTCACCTTGCTCAGGCCTCAGGAAGGAAATGGGGGTATCATCACTCAAGAGTCTCCTTTGCACATTGAGGACCCCCACCCCCTACCCCACCAAGGTCTGCATCCCATGAGTGTTCTTATGCACTCTGACCTCTCCATAGACTCCCATCTTCCTCTTCCCACTCCCCCCAGGATCACTTCCCCTCCTCCCCATATAATGCCCAATACTCACCTGATCCTGAACTCTGTGCAGGCAGTTCTCCACGTGTCTGCATGGGTTTCCTCTGGGTGCTCCAGTTTCCTCCCATAGTCCAAAAGATATACTGGTTAGGTGCATTGGCCATGCTAACTTCTTCCCCAATGTATCCGAACAAGCACCATGGCGACTAAGGGATTTTCACAATAACTTCGTTGCATTGATAATGTAAGCTGACTCTGACACAAATAAATAAACTTTAAACTTAAGTACCTAGTCACAAATCCAATCCAATCAATCTTTTAAGGAAAGAGTAATCCACCCTCAGCAAGTTCAGGACTGGTCATGGCCCTTGCTTAGCCGATCTCCAAAGGATATCAGTGCCAGCCCTCTATGTGCCTGTGGAAGGAGCAAATTATGCACCACATTATAGAAGCATGTCCAGTCCACAGACACAGCAGGATAGGAAAGAACTTTGCATTCTTTAATGGGAAGAAGGAGTGGAGGTGCTGTAGCTGATTAAAGAATGGACCAGGGTCCTGTGGAGAAAACAGTTCCTTCAGAATGCTGAGGGAGAAGTGGTGAAGAGAGGAAAATGTGATTGGTGGTGGCATCATGCTGGCAGTAATGGAAATGATAAAGGATGGCCCATCAAAGGCTAAGGATACAAACCGAGTTAATTGTATGCATTTAGAAACCTAAAATTGAGAATTTAACTTGTATTTGTTTGAGAATTGTCATTCTGCTTATATGTTAGGTTTTGACATGAGAGGACCAAGTTTGGAGTTGATTCATTTTTTATTTATTTTATTTTTGAATTGAATAATGAATGTTTTTGTTTGAACATGCTTTATAATACTGTTAGTTTGTTCTTTTATTCCTTTATTCTTGGAATTCAAAACTGATCAAACCTATCTGGTTTTAAATTGGTGTTAAATGTCTCTTCTGCCTGTCATGGTTTGCATTTTTAGTTGTGTGCCTTAAGGAATGCAATGAAAAGCATTACTGATGATCGTCATGTGAAAAGCTCAGTGGCACAGCGAAGACTTATGGAATATAAATCTGAGATCAGGTAAGGCAGATGTGATTATGTTCAAAGTTAATCAAATACTAATTGGAACTTTTACTCATAGCTCATCATTTTGATATGCTAAAGATTTCAGTGACATGGGTTGATCTGAAGAATAATCATTCTTATCCACTAACCTTAAAACAAAAGTCAGAATGAGTTATAGTAGATTTTAGAATAATATTAAATAAAGGAAACTTCCTCTTTATGGTGCTAGTACTTGCTGGTGTCTGTCTTTCATTTGTTGCAACATGTACTATTATTTCCATTATTTCTGGAACATTTGCACCTTAGACATTATTCTTTGTTCCATTAGTTCTGGAGGAGCAGAAGGTGGCTGGGAGCTACTATTTTCTCTAATATCCCCACAACTTTTCTGAGTGCAAGCAGTTGACCTATTGTTAATTCCGAAGTCGCTAAGAGGAACATGAAGCTTTAAGTTTATTTATTAGTGACACAAGTAGGCTCACATTAAAACTGCAATGAAGTCACTATGAAAATCCTCTAGTTGCCACAGTATGGCGTCTGTTCAAAATTTAGCATGGACAGTGCACCTAACCAGTATCTCTTCGAGACAGAGAAGAAGCACTGGGGTGAAACCCACGCAGTCACAAGGAGAACATGCAAATTCCACACAGATAGTGACCCAAGCCGGGAATTGAACCTGATTCTGATGCTGTGAGGCAGCAGTGGTAACTACTGTGCCACAGTGCCAGTCATGTGTAGATTTGGAAATAGGAATGATTGTTAAATGGGATATTGAAATGTAGTACCAGGTCAGCAAAGCTTGTGCTATGGCACGTTCGAGACTATTGTCTTAGTTTTTCCCATTGATGATAATGACTCAGGTAAAGCAGCTATATGCAAAATTCCTAGGATAAAGAGTTTTGGCTTATTGTTTTTCAGCAAAAGTTATTCATCAGGTTTCTAAATGATACATAGTTAACAGTGGAAATACATTGTTTTGCTATAATATTTGATATTTACTGTTGCGGATTACAGCTTCCTACACTGAATGATGTGACCAGTAATGTTTGATGTTAGCCACTTGGTGGTGTTATACAGAATATCACCACACTTGTTACTGGAGTCTTTCACAACAACCACACTAATTGTGGAGGATTGCAAATGATATGCCGTCATTCAAAAAAAGATTTAAAGATGAGCAACAACAGGTTTGTCAGTTTAACCTCAACAATGGTGAAGCTTTTAGAAACAATAATTTAGGACAAAGTTAATAGTCACTTGGGCAAATATGAGTTAATTAAGGAAAGCCAGCACGGATTTGTACCAGCAAATTATGTTTAACCAACTATGTTTTAGAAATTTTCTTTTTGAAGAAGTAACAGACAGGGTTTATGAAGTTAATGCTGTTGGTCCACGTGGTCTTCCAAAGGACATTTCATACAGTATAGCATAACAGACTGAGTGTAAAGTGAGAGCTCATGGCTTAAAAGGGACAGTAGCAACACAAACCAGAAATTAGTGACAGGAAACAGAATAATGGCTAATAGTTATTTTACAGACTGGAGGAAGGTGTGCAGTGGAGTTCTCCAGTGGTGAGTTTGAGGAGGCCTGTTCTTCCAGGCAAACATTATGTTTAATTTTTTTTAAAAGGCTTACATTAACACTGTAGTGAAGTTACTGTGAAAATCCCCTAGTTGCCACACTCTGGCACCTGTTTGGGTACACTGAGGGAGAATTTAGCATGGCCAGTGTACCTGACCACATCTTTTGGACTGTGGGAGGAAACCAGAGCACCAGGAGGAAACCCATGCAAACACGGGACGTAAGAACATGCAGACTTCACACAGACAGTGACTCGAGCCGGACATAAAACTGAGGTCTCTGGCGCTGTGAGGCAGCAGTGTCGATCACTGTACCACCATGCTGCATGCATTAATGACCTAGATGATGTATAAGGCACAATTTTAAAATTTGTGAACAATAAAAACATGGAACTATTGTCAACTGTGAGGGTGAGAGTGCAGAACTTCAAAGAAAGTTTGGTAGAATGGATGGCTAATGAGCAGATGAAATTTAATGCAGTGAAGTGTGAAAAGAGTTAAGTTGGTAGGGGAAGAACATGAAGAAACAATATAAAGTAAAGGATACAATTGTTAGGAGAGTGGAGGAGGAGGACCTGAATTTATATATATTATGCTATGTGAAGGACAGATTGAAAGCATGGTTAATAAAAACATATTAGCCCAAATTCTTCGAGCGTTCACACTGGCAGGATTCTCCAATCCTGGAGCAGCGCATGGCTGCCCACAAATTTCCTGCGATGTGTGGTGACATCAGTGGGAATTCCCATGGACAGCGGCAAGATCAGAGAATCCTTCCATGAACAAACAATGCGCCACCTCTCACTGGTGGGAAACACATGGCTTGGAGGCTTGAAAATCTCGCCCATTGTATACTAGATTTTTTAAATAGAGCAGAGAATATAAAATGACTGAACTTTTATTTAGCCTGTATTAATCACAGCTTGGCCTCAGCTGGAGTATATTGCTTCCAGTTCTGAATATTGCCCTTTAGAAAGGATGTGAGCATGCAGAGAAAGTTCATGAGAATAGTTCTGAGGATGAAGAACCTCAGTTACGTAGGTAGATTGGAGAAGTTAGGACAATTGTGTTTGGAGGAGAGGTGACTGAGAGACAATTTAATAGAAGTATTCAAAATCATGGGGCCTGGAAAGAGGAGATAGGGAAAAAATGTTGTTATTTGATGGAAAGATTGAGAATGAGAGGACACAGA
The DNA here is from genome assembly GCA_024679065.1 of Sphyrna mokarran. Taxonomy (NCBI): domain Eukaryota; kingdom Metazoa; phylum Chordata; class Chondrichthyes; order Carcharhiniformes; family Carcharhinidae; genus Sphyrna; species Sphyrna mokarran. Next base: position 102,149,562 of record JAGIQG010000001.1, on the reverse strand, counting down.
TTTGAGGTACTTGGCAAAAGAAACAGTAGCAACATTAAAGCATTTTTTACATGGTGAGTGCTTAGGCTCTGGAATGCACCTATAAGATTGTGGTGGAAGAAGACTCGATCGAGGCATTCAAGAGGGAATTGGAATAATATCTGAAAAGAAAAAATGTGAGAGGTGAGGGATTTATAAATGAAATTTTAACCCTCGTGACACTGAATTTCATTTTGGAGTTTCCCAAGTACAATTGCATAATAGCTTTGGTTTAATAAAAATTTATATGGTGACATATTTTTAAAGTCTGAAATATTGATTTGAAAACATAAAGTACTTATATAATTTGCCATATTAGAACAGTTTGCCAAAGGGGATGAAGTTTGAATTAAAGAATAAAGAACAAAACAGCACGGGAAACAGGCCCTTCGGCCCAACGAGCCCATGCCGCCATCCCGATGTTCCCATTTCTACCCATGATCCCGGTCTATGTTTATAGATCTATGGATTAAAAACCAAATTTGAGACAATTTAGGGAGAAGATATTAGGCACTTGAATGTGCTAACTATTGAGATAAGAACAGATTGGGAATCGCAACATGCTCTTCTTGGTAAAATGTGTAGCTATCCATTCCCTCCACATACCCTTCAAATGACTTTGTAAGTAACACAGGACCAGTACAGAATAAGTTTCCAGTTTGCACAATAGTGCACAGGCTGCAGAGATCCCGAAATAGGTTGATGACAAGATATTACTACCTCTGGTTGATAGGGGCTGCTGTTTTGTACCCTGTAACTCCTTCTCCCCCACTTCCTGCTAAACCCTTGTCCCCAAAATGAAATATGAGTAATCATGCATCTTTTGTTTTGGCTAAGGGTAATTTTACTTTCATTCCCAGTATGTTTTCACTTTTGGCTTGTTGCATGTGAGAATATTTCATTGTGATTGGCTACGTATCTTATTTGATGATATCAGTGTTATTAAGTGCCTGGAGATCCCCTTTTCTTGGTGCTTCATTCAAACTAACATTGGGAAAGGGGAAACCTTTGTTAGCAGGTTTCTTTGAAACCACCAGTGAACATCATCATTTTATATTCCTCAATTGGCTTCCCTTTTCTGTTGACTATACAGCTGTAGCCTGATGTGGCTCCAGAGTGTTAGCAGCCCTCTAGTATCACCTCCATGTGGCTGTTCTTCTTGTGGCCACCCAGGTTGCATCAATATGCTTTTTGAAGAGGAGCTGCTGGCCTGAATGTAAAGTGGACAGATTGGAAATCCAAAGTCGCAGACTCGTGCTGTGGGGTCATTGATTCTCACTAAGGCAGCTGGTGGAATTTAAATTCAGTTGATAAATCTCAGTAATACTGACTAGGAAACCATTATCATTTGTTGTAAAAGCCCATCTGGTTTCTCTAGTAAATGTCCTCTGAGATGGCCAGCAAGCCACTCAGTGACTATAAACTGCTGCAAAGCTTGTAAAAAGAAATGAAACTGGACAGACTGCCTGGCATTAGCCAAGGCACCGGAAATGTTAACAGCAAAGCCAGTCCTGTCACCCCTGCAAAGCCCTCCTTGCTAACATCTGGGGGCTTTCATCAAAATTGAGACAACTGTCTCACAAACTGGTTAAACAATGGCCTGACATGGTCATATGGAATTGTACCGTACAGATAATGTCCCAGGCATGTCATCGCTAATCCTGGGTATGTTCCAACCACAGGGCAGACCCACCAGAGGTGCGGTGAAGAGTGTATAGACTAGTATGGAGTTAGTTAGCTCAGTTGACTAGACAGCTGGTTTGTGGTGCAAAGTGATACTAACAGCACAGGTTCAATTCCTGAACAGGCTGAGATAATTCGTGAAAGCCCAGCCCCCTCAACCTTGGTCATCGTCTGAGATGTGCTGATCTTCGGGTTAAATCGTCACCAGTCAGCTCTCCTAATTTTGGTACAAGCTCCCAGTTTGTGGTCATCTGGGACTATGGTGATTATACTTTTATAAGCTGGTAGTAGGGGAAAATCTTCTCATGAAATTTTAATTAGTTGTGGATATAAACCAAAAATCAATTCAAATATCCTTTCACAGAACAACCCGAAAATTGTGTCACGTGGAAAAGGAGAAAGATTGGACTCTGCTGAAGAGTCTCATCAAAGTGTGGAAAGACATCAAATCACTCCGAGAGTTCCAGAAATTTACCAACACGCCAATAAAACTGCACCTTAGACGGTAAACTCTGACTTTGTTTTACAGTTTTTGTGCGCAATTTCTAATCTGTTCCGTTGCGAGCCTGCATTAAGTAAACTGTAACCCAAAGCTGCAAAAAAACTACGGCTGGAATTTTCCACCCTTTCACACCTCGCTTCTGCTGGAAGCGAGAACAGAGAATCTGACACTCAGCCAAATTGGCATTCACTGCAGCAAGACCAGAGAATCCCCACTCGTGGCTCCCCTCCCTAACCCCATTTCCCCGCATCCAAACCATATTTAACGGAAAGCTAGTGAACAGAAAGTTGAGGAAGCTGTAGCAAAATATTGCATCAGTTAAATTTCTACTTTTATTAAACTTGAGTTACAGAGGGAAAAAATGGCAAATGGAAGAAAAAAATGGCAACTCGGGGATCAGCTGATGTAAATCGATAAAAGCTGTAATGAAAGTGGACATTTACGTTTATAATGAAACAACTTAACACAAAAAACTGTGAAAAATGTGATGAAAATTGTATGTAAACATTAGATATATAGAATGATTCTGACAAAATCTGTAAGTGTATCTGTCTGCTGACCCCTTTGATGAGATGACGAAATCACAACTGTTGCCAGATATTTACTATCATGTTGGAGAGGAGTGGAGGAGGTAGGCGGATTACTGAACTAGAACATTGTGTTGGCATTCACTTTTAGATTTCCACTATGAATCGAGCTCTGGAAAACAAATCAGAAAACTTGCCACATCTGCTTGGAAAATTTTTAGTTTACAACTCATTACAGTGTTTGATAGCATAGCTAGCAAATGCTTCCAGCACACACCAGTTTTCAGAAGATATTCTGTCTTCTCTCCCCATATTGGAGCACTATATCACTAATGTGTGTTTGTTCTGACCCCTGACAGCTGGAAATATTCAGTGCAGCAAGCCAGTGCCACAATCTGAATATAAGCAGATTACAGATAGATTGGCTGACTAGGATACATTGCCCTTCAATCAAACATTCCTATATCTCTTGAAAGATCAGAAATATTTTACATATCCGAAGCCAGCAGCACACACTGGGGTTCACAGGAAACCATGCACTAGTTTGTTATGTTTGCAGTTGTTCTTGACCACGTCAAATGTGATGTGATGTCCTACAGGACGTTATAGACTGTGTAAGCATTGAGTATGCACAGTCTATAAGATCATGTGAAATGTGACATTTCTTCTCCCAACTTGCTTGTAGCTTCATCTTCCTGCTGGGATCACTGACTTATGGGGTCTTAAAGCACAGAACACAATTGGTGCCAGCTTTTGTGGCCGCACCATTTTACAAGCGCCAAATATCTGGCGTGGTCAGCCTCTCACTGGAAATGGGCAAGAGGCAGGTTAATATATTTAAATCTATTGAAATGTTTTATAAACCTGGTATTCAATCATCCAGGCTTGGCCCCCCTCTTTATGACTTCTCCCGGAAAGGTTCACGCCGGCGAGGAGTAGACATGCCGTAAACGGGGAGCCATCAACTTGGCTTTGCTTTTGGAATTAGAGGCCACTGATGCCCTCTGTGGAGGCCAAGGGCAAGAGGGGTACCTCTTGGGCAGTGCCAGACTGCACCTTTGCAATGCCCATTGGACATCTGGGCAAAACTCACCAGGCATCTGGACAATGCCCACTGAGCAGTGCCAGAGGTGGGCTAGTGGGGAGAGGGGTCAATGGGAGGAGGGGGCCCACTGCCAATTTGCAGCAACTGGAGAGGGAGGGAGAGAAGGGGCCTGTTACCAATCTGCAGCAATCGGTTGGAGGGGAGTGAGGGAGAGGGGGCCCACTGCCACTCTGCAGCTACTGGTTGGGAGTGAGGGCAGTATGGTGGTGGTAGGTCTGCGATGGGGGGTGGGCAGCAGGCCCATGATCGTTAGGGGAACCTGTGATTGGTGGGGAAGCGGTCCACAGTCTGTCTAGGTGGCAAGGGGGAGGGCTACATCTCAGGTTGTGGACCCTCGTGATTGTGGATGGGAGAGCTACATCAGGCAACCTGCAGTAGCAGGAGCTGACAGCTCTCTCTAATCTGTCAGCCCCTGCTATTGCTAATGCACACGTGTACCATCAGAGGCCTGCACATGTGCACTACCTCCCTCTGCAGGCTTTCAGCTGTGTTGAGCCCCACTCACAGGCTTTTGCAGCGCAAACCTCACATGCTCAAATTTTTGTAAGCAGAGCGTGTATGAGGGGTCTAAAAATGAACCAAAAAGTCGGATCAGAAACTCTCCCAGTTTCAAGTCTGCTAAACATTAGAAAAAAATAATAAAATTGCCCCCAATGACTTAGAAATGAAATCCTGTAAGATTTTCCCCATATTACCCCAGAGTTTTACTTTGCCTGAGATGGAATTAATCACTATGTCCTGAGGACCTTTAGATGCTTTTTTTTTTTAATTTGGAGTTTTGGAGCAAGTTCAGTGAGGAACTTTTTTTTGTCATGATCCTAGGTGAATAGCTATGGTGTAGAGTATGGTAGTGTCAGTTTCCAAGATGGAAAAAAGTGGAAGAGAAGGATGAATTTTGAAGCACAATATCCTACATTCAATCTTGGCCTGCCTATGGATTCTGCTACATAAGTAAGAGGGGCTTTGCAAGAATCTGAAGTGGCCACTTGAAACAGGCATTAAGCACTTTGCACATTTAGCAAGGAACCTAATGCCCATCTTTTCCCATTGGAAAATAACTTAATCAGGCCTCCCTCAATCAGTGTTTTTAGTTCCATGAATGGTCTACCCAGTGTTCCTTAAAGAAGCATGGTAGGGTGCGACTAAAGGCCGTTGTTAACCTATGCTGATCCTACACTCAATCCTCTGACTTCCCTAAGAGCTGCCAAATTAACCTTCACTTGCCAGCAAGGCTGAGGTGATGTGGTATGTGTTGGATATTCACTACATACTGAAATGAGAACTGAGAGCTAAAATCAGCCAGGTCTTGGGTTTACCTGTTCAAGTGCTGGGATTACTTCCTGTTTTGGGTTTTAATATGTTTTTAATATGCAGTTATCACAATTTGTTTAATTAAGAATGAAATGTGTGTCGATGTTACAGACAGGAGATTAATCGGAAAGCTGATGAAATAAATTATGAACGTGAAATCCAAACTGAGATAGCAGAACTTTTGGAAGACCATCAAGAAGAGTATGAGAATAAGATGAAAGAATATAAAAGAAAATATGAAGAATGGAAAGCCTGGAAAAAGGCAAAAGTAAGTGTTTCTTGCTGCACATTGTCTACAAATTCTGATTATTATAGATAACATTAACTACAGTTAAATACATGTCTGATTTAAAGACACATTTAATTCAATGTTAGTCATCTGCCAAACTAATTTACTGTGTTTTTTCAATGGTTAGAGCATTCTGCTTGAACGGCATGCATTTACCTCTGGTCAAATTGCTTACTGCCAAAGTGCAGGGAAGAATGCATTTTCCAGATCACTAGACCTTTCAGTTCTCTTCTCACTTTCCCCCCCATGCCCTCCAATATCATCACCAATATTAGCACAGACAGGAGGAAGCAATCATTTAGGCTTGTGAATTGAAAATGATCAGCTCAAGGAGATGCCATTAATACCCAGGAGTATCATCACTTGTAAATTGCCCTATACCCAATTTCCACAAAAACCTCCGAAGTTTGTTTTCACCAGCCATTTTAGGAACTTCCTCCAGAAACCCAGGATATGGAATTAGAAAAAAGTATTTTAAGTTTATTTATTAGTATCACAAGTCTGCTCACATTAACATTGCAGTGAAGTTGCTGTGAAAATCCCCTAGTTGCCACACTCTGGTGCCTGTTTGGGTACACTGAGGGAGAATTTAGCATGGCCAGTACACCTAAGCAGTACGTCTTTCAGACTCTGGGAGGAAACCAGAACACTCAGAGGAAACCCACGCAGACACAGAGAATGTGCAGATTCACTCAGACAGTAACGCAAGCCTGGAATTGAATCCAGGTCCCTGGAGTTGTGAGGCAGGAGTGCTAACCATTGTGCCACCGTGCTGTCAGTAAAGAATAATTAAAACAGTAATATTTATCTTGCTTGATCAGTGTGCCATGCTTAAAATCGTGCTTCTCTAGTACTGCTAACAATTGACTGTAAGTAAGAAATGGCTCCCCTCATTTGATAGAAAGCAAAGAGGAAAAAGAACAGAAGTGCAGATGAGCAACAGGTTGATGATGTAGAACAGAGTTCGATGATTGAAGAATTTCCAAAGCCTGTCCCTCCTGAGCAAGTGGATGCTTCGCTTATTGAGCAGCAAGTTCGAGCTACAGCAGCCAGAATTCGTTGTAAACCAGGAGAACCTGTCCTAATTCCTGAACTTAGTATGACAGCTAAGGTAACACCCACCAGCCAGTGTCCAAGGTAAGGGCGTGTTGCTAGTTTTGTGTGGGACAGCTAGTAAGATTAGAAGCAGATAGAGAAGAGAATGTGCTTGAATGTTGTGCCCTTTGAATTATAGAACTCCCAGAATTCATAAGACATATTGAGAGCAGTTGGGCCAGGAAATGCAAGCAGAAAACGTGTAGCAGGCTTCCAGCTGAACTTCACGACCTCTGCGAGTCTCTGGCTATCAGATTTCCAGCATAATCAGCTCCGAACTGATTTCTGCCTAAATTATGTTGGTGAGAAGTTATATATTATTAACAGGCCCGGGACTGAAAACACCAGGCCCACAAGCCTCTCACTGCATCCCCACTGGAGTGAAGGAGGCTATGGAAGCCTCCCAGCAGGTTGGGGCTAATGGGGAGAGATGGCACCCCCCTCCTGCATTGCCAGCTTGGTAGTGTCAGCCTGGCCCCCGGCACTGCCCAAGTGGCAATGGCACTGCTCACTGAGAAAATCAGAAGATCGGGATTGCTGGGGTGGAGGGTGCTCAAGATTGGCCCAGACACATCTGCGAGGCCAGCAGTCAGGTACATGGAGAGAGAGGAGGGGTGTGCGTGCAGGGGTTGGGGTCAAAGGGGCAGCGATGCAGGGCCGCAGGGCTGACCAGTGTTCGGGAGACCAGTAGTGCAGGGCTCCTGCGCATGCGCTGATCTTAGTACTGACAGATCAGCACACGCACAGTGGCTGACTCGGCACTATGCTGCTTATCTCTCTGTGGGAATAATCCCTACTCACTGATTTTATGTGTGATTCGTGCTGAGGCAGTCTGCAATGCACAGTATGAGAGATTAATTCTGGAACTCCTGCTGAAAGAAACAGGGATTTACTCCAGTTTTTACATGAATTCAACATTTAGAATTTATTTGGGAGAATCCCATCCACTGAGCTGATACACTTCAGAGAAAAATATTCAAAATTTTGTCTGTGCACTTTCTGTTTACAGAACATGGATCCTTTTTTCTGTGTTTTGTTGCTCTTTGATCATATTTTTCCCCCATCAAAAATTCTTACATTGGCATTTCCAATGAATCTTGCTTTTTATAAACACACCTGTGATTGCACGCCCTGATCCAACAAATTATTCAAATGTAATTTTGTCTGTCAGGTATTTGAGTGTCTGAGTATCATTTCTAATATCCAAAATAAGTGCTTTGAAAAGGCCAGGGATAAAGGATGTTAAACCTGGGAATCTAGGCCAGAATTCTCAGATCTCGACCCGGCTGGGAATCTCCTGTCTCGCTGCAGTGAATGGAGGTTTTGGCTGACCACCAAATTCTCCGTTCTCGCTGATAGTGGGGCGGAGTATACAAGACTGGAGACTTCCCACCCCCGATCTCCATTTTCATGCACTTTATTATTTTTTAACCTTTTTGTTCTTGATCTGTGAAGGGGAGTGCATCAATTAAGGTGGTTTTCCCTTTTCAAATTCATAAGCTATCGTGTAGCTGGGGACAACCTGCCATCCAATTCAGTTGGTTTCATTAAGAACCTGTTTAATGAAAATTTATGGCCACTAAATGAGGGTCTTTCCATTCCATGGTATCTTACTTTCATCTTGTTTAAGAAGCCACAGAATGGAAAGAGTGCTGGATTGAAAACAGAACTTGAAATTGAACTCAAAGGAGGACAAATGCAGACAAGAGCTGATTTACTGTCCGTTATATGCTCAGTTCAACTTTGGGGAGAAGAGTAGGCTGATTGGGTTAGCTCTGAATTATTAATCACAGACACGGTGGGGTGACTAGCACTTTAAACTTAAATAGCTTTTTGTGACTTGTAACAGTGAAAGAGAATATCTAATGGCTGAAATCATAAGTAGAATTGAAATTTTCTGCAAAGGCTCAGCAGCTGATCAGCATTCCAATATTTTCTTATTTTTGAAGTGTTTTCATTTTTGGATTTTTTTGTAGAAAATTGAGAGGTATTCGAAAAGATCAATTTGGTTTTTAATCAAGGGTGGAATTCTCTGGCCTCCCCATGGTGTCTTTTTCTTGACAGGAGGTGACATGCCATTGGCTAGCAGTGGGAACTTCTGGTCCTGCCACTGTCTGAGATTTCCCATTGAACTCACTCCAGGCGCGAGGAAACCCACATTGAGGGCACTATCAGCAGCTCTAGAAGATCCCATTGGTGTGAGCAGCTGAAAAGTTCCAATCCTGCTGTCAAATTTTGAATTGAAAATAGTGCATCTTTGCTTCATGAATGCAAAAGATAATAAGTTTGCTCTCTCTGTACACCATATCTCGAGTAGGTTTCAGGAAGATTTTTGATTGACGTGGTAAATTTAGAAAGCAAGAATGCAAATATATAAAATGTGTTTTTTTTTCCTCAGAGGTGAACAGCTGCGAAGACAGGATGTACAGAGATCTACTCTATATACCAAAATTATTTTTAATAACAAAGAGGTCTCCAGAACCAGCAGCCGAACATTGGCCAACGACTTCAGGGTCCATTTTGGGCAAATCTTCAATGTGCAAATAGTCAACTGGCCAGAAAGTATAAAAATTCAGGTCCTCATACTGATGCTTTTTAAATATTTAGTGTCATTTCTTTTATCTCGCCTTTTGCTAATGTATTCTTTTCATTACCTTGTCCCACTGGCCATTCTTCATGTGTCAGCTTTAACCATGAGTGTGAGAATATTATTTGGCTACACATCTCAATCCTGTTCTAACTTCCATTGCAGTGTTAATGTAAGCTTTGCTTGTGACTAATAAATAAACTTTAACTTTCTACTCTCACCTGTTGATCACGTTTTCCAACATGAGTAACTGGGGGAAGGAAGTGGGAGCTGATTTTTAGCCTAAGAAACTATGGGAAATAGATAAACCACTATTCCCTCCCTGAAACAGACCAAAAATAAAACACAGGATCTTTATGGTCAGATGGTTTAATAACCCATTAGCCTGGAAAGGTAGCAGAGAAAATACTCAGTTTATAAAACTGGCATAAATCTAAATACATCCAGCAATACATTGGGTGGCACAGTGGTTAGCACTGCTGACTCATAGCACAAGGGACCCAGCTTCAAGTGACTGTGTGGAGTTTGCACGTTCATCCTGTGTCTGTGTGAGTTTCCTCCGGATGCTCCGGTTTTCCGCCACAATCCACAATTTAGGTGGATTGGCCATGTTAAATTGCCCTTTAGTGTCCCAAAATCTCTAGATGATGTTAAACATGTGGGGTTACAGGGATAGGGTGAGGGAAAGGGCCTGGGTGAGTTTAAATTTATTTCTTAGCATCGCAAGTAGGCTCACATTAACACTGCAATGAAGTTACTGTAAAAATCCCCTATTGGTCACACTCTGGCACCGTGCAAGTACGCCGAGGCAGAATATAGCACGGCCAGTGCATCTAACCAGCATGTCTTTTGGACTGTGGGAGGAAGCCGGAGGAAACCCGCGCAGATACGGGGAGAATGTTCAGACTCCCAACAGACAGTGACCCAAGCCAGGAATCAAACCCAGATCCCTGGTATTATAAGGCAGCAGCGCCGCCATGCCGCCCAAAGATTTGGTGCAGACATATGGACCAAATTGCTGCTTCTGTAATGTGTGGATACTATGAATAGGTTTGTCAGAGTATTAGTAACAGAAGTAGGCCATTCAGCCCCAAAGACTTGGTCCATTATTCTGTTAGATCTTGGTTGATTCTCACACCTCTCTATCCCAGGGCTGTGGATGTGGTATCATTGAATGTATTTTGGCTGAGATAGACAGATTTTTTGTGTTTATAGGAATTGAGGAATATGGGGAACAGTCAGAAGATCATGATTGTATTGAATGGTGGAGCAGGTTCAAAAGGCTGTTTAGTTTACCCCAGCTCCTGTTTCTTTTCTTCTGTTTCACGTTTCACAACCTTGCCAAATAAAAATACATAACAGTCATGAAAACGCCAAATGATCCAACATTTACTGTCCTCTGGGAAAGAGAGTTCCAGTTTACTCCTCTCCTAGACCGAAGTTCACCCTGATTTTGCTCTTCTATGGCCTATGTCTCATTTTTACATTATGCCCTTTTATGTTTGATTCCTTTAAAATAAATAATTTCTTGATATTTATTCCACCAAATCCTTTAAACATTTTAAACATTACCTCTTAGAAGAAAAGTTTGTGCAATTGATCCTAATAATGAAACCTCGAAAGCCCAGCTCCATTTTGGTGAATCTGTGCGCTCTTCTCTCCAAGGCTACAATGGCATGGATTTTGCAGTTAACAATGAAGCAGTGATACTTGCCAATGATCTTGAAGAGAGAGTCTCACTGAGAGATTATACCCTCTCAATGACAAAAACCTTAACTCTGTCACTATGCAGATTGTAATGTTCTGTAATGGGGAGTCCCAGCTCGGAGCAACAGTGATGTCATCAAGTTGCCCAAGCAGCAAGTCATGTTAAAGAATTATCACAATTTGCCAACCAGGGAATGAAAAGCAATAAAATCAAATCGCTTTTTAAAAGATTGTACAAAGAGCAAAATAATGATTGAGACAAAAACCTCGGACTTTACGACATACGTATAGTAGTTGAAATAACATGAAAAACATTTGAAAATATTAATTATCTAAAAAGATCAAAAAATCTGAAAGCTACTCACAAAGGACATACATAATAACATTCCACAATGGTAAATTTATTTTAGGCCAGATTATTTGTTCAGCAGTAGTTATTATTCAGATTGTTGTTAAAAATTTAGCTACAATTCACTGAACAATGATGAACTCTCTAACAGGGATGTGAAAGTGGAAAAGAGGAAGTTTACACCAGATCATCTAATTTGGCTGTGGGTAGGTGGTCTACAACACAGCCTATTATGGATAGTGAACAGAATACAACTTAAGGATTTCTTTCAGAATCTGTGCTGGTGCTAAGTCCTGATGTGCTCAAATTCAGATGGGCAAAACACTGCAAGTTTGCTGTTGAAACCTCACAAGTTTCAACACATTTATGTAATTTCTGAAGCACATGTCCGGAACCGAATGCAGTACTCCAGATGGGGGTCTGACTCAACCTCTGTACAACTAACGCATGTTCTTGCATGTCTATACTACAGACTGAACTTAAGTGCACATAATGTCATTAAATTTGGAGAAATATTTTTCTGTAAGTCGATAACTTTTAATATAATATTATTTAGTAATTACAGAACCTTAATTTTCTCAAATCAAGGAATTCTTTGTATTGACAAAAGTATTACAGCTTTATTATTATGGTATGCACAGAGGATTAAAAATTACTTATTGTGATTACCAATGTGTAGTAACATACTATAAATAAATGCCATGATTGCAGGGCAGGATTTTCCAGTTGCTTCTGCCAACATCTCGGTCACTTGATTGAGAAAGTTGGCATTAAATTGTTTTTTTGTGCTGTTCATCAATTCTCCCAATCTTCAATACATTAATTTATTTTCACAATAAAAATAATTACTAATGATAAGTGCCTCAAATCACAACTTTAAAAGAGCTTTCTTCCTTGCCTATATATTAGTTAAAATAATTTGTACAACATAGAATTGGTAGAATGTGTATAATTCAATTGCAAGAAAATGGTGGAAGGTTAAAAATCATCACCTAGCCAATGCTATCTAATTTTTTTTCATGATCAAATGTTAACTTTGGATTGTAAATTGCAAATAGTACTTGGATGTCGTATGTGTTGATTACGGCCCTGTGGATGAAAGAGAAACATCTTCTAAAAGCTCATAGAATCCCTACAGTGCCAAAGCAGGCCACTCGCCCATCAAGTCTGCACCAATTCTCTGGAGGATCCCACCTATTCATGTAACCCCACGTATTCACCCTGCTAATCCCCCAAGCCTAAACATATTGGGACATTAAGGAGTAATTTATCATGGCCAACCCACCTAACCTGCACATCATTGGACTGTGGGAAGAAACTGGAATACCAGAGGAAACCCACCAGTCACAGGAAGAACGTGCAGACTCCACACAGTCGGTCACCCAAGGTCACAATTGAACCTAGATTCCTGGTGGTGTGAGACAGCAGTGCTAACCACTGTGTCACGTGTCACGTGCCACCCAAATGTTGCAAAATCTTGGAACAATCCCCACCTATAGTAAATCAACAACTTTGGCAAGAATCAACTTGTTTGTATGGTAGCTATTGTGTTCATGTGTTGTTTTTTTCTCCAATCTCATCTTTAGATATTTGAAACCGTGGGAATCAGCACTACAAAGATTGAAGTCTTTGTTCCCATCCCAGAAACCAGCGTCCTTACAGGAAGTGTCCCAATTGAGAAAATAGAATTTAGTAGCGATCAGCGTGTAATGTTTGACCATGAGGGAGTTGGAAGTGGTAGGTTTCAAGTGCAAAGTTTATGTAGCTCCAATAATTCTATTCAATGCAAACACTGTTGATCATGTTGAATTTTTTTTTTCCCACAATTAGATTGAAAATCATCAGATTATCATCCTTGGAAAAGAGGAATGTTTTAATTGATTTGTTTGAATCAATTTTTTTTTACAATGTAATTTATAAACAAAAACACTCAAAGCTGCAACATTTCCTGAATCTAGCGCTGAATTTATAAAATGGACTATTTATTGTCTCTTAGTATTTGATGCTGAAAATATTTCTGATAATTGTTCCTTGTTTATTAATTTCCATATGCCAATGTACATTGTAAGAAGAGATCTTAGACACATAGGGTAGATTTTTTCCTGGCATCAAACTTTGTGCAAGCTTAGGTCAAAACGCGGTTGTCTTTTTCACAAAAGATCCTCCAAAATAGCATGTAAATAAGTGTTCTGTTTTGCTGGCTATGCCTTTCAAATGGTCTGCCCAGCAACTGCGAAACTTCCCTTTCAGCTTGTAGGTGCAGACTTTAAAGTCTTTCTGCTATTTCCTGCCATTCATTCAGGGTAAGCCATCAACTCCTTTATTTGGGTTAGAAGCATTTTGTAACGTAATCATGAAGTTGAGCTTCTCAAAGAGATCAAGGAGGTTTGCCTACTAGGATCCAAAGTGGCTGTGTCCTACAAAGCTGTTATCAGACATGCATCCCCCTCTGTCTCCTCAGTGATTTACATTAGTTGTTGACGGATCCAAGCGTGCCATTTTCTTTTGAAGCTGATGGCAGCAATCGGTTGACACTGTTTACCTCTGGCAAGTTAGCTTGCAGTGTCGCCTGGGCTGTCGAAGAGGATGGTGTGCCATTAGTGCCTCCAGTATTTCAGCAAAAATTAGAAGTTGCAAGAATAATATCTGTAGCTCTCCCTTTTAAATCTACTCAATGTTTATTTACTTCCAACTGTTCTGACCTTTCTAGTAACTAATGATTCTTCTTGAACTAACTTTGGTTGGTACTCTACAAATTTTTGTTTATTGTTTCCTTTAGCAAACATGAAACATACAAATAGTTGTGGAAGATATTTTGGTCATCAGTCCCTTTTATTTAATTAAATCCTCCTTTAATATTGGTTTCAAAATCCTGTGGGATATTCATCACAGCATAATAATTCACTGATCGATATTTTCTTTTTTGGCGGATACTTCCAAAAAAAACCCTTGAAGTTTTTTTTTGCTTTTAAATTTTGAATTATTCTACCACTTTATAAATCCTGTCATTCTGAAAGAAATATTTAATTATTGTGCTTAGCATTCTTTGTTATATTTGCTTTCACCACCTTATTTGCCTCCTCAATATCTACTATAGAATTTAGTACTCTCTGTCTAATGTTATCCCCATCCCTATATTTTCTTTAAGCTTTTGATAGTTAGACTAACAGTGATTGTTGCACTTGTTGGTTCTGTTGTAAAGTTGTTCTGTTATTTTATTCCAGTAGTTTTGTCAGTCAGTTTTCAGATAAATAATTCTCCAATATATTTTGCTCCAAGGTGTGCCATTTTCTTTCGAAGCTGATGGAAGTAATCGGTTGACATTGTTTACCTCCGGCAAGTTAGCTTGCAGTGTCTCCTGGGCTGTCAGAGAGGATGGTGTGCCATTGGTGCCTCCAGCATTTCAGCAAAACATTGGGATTCAAAGGTAAACCACTCAACTTGCTTTGAAACATTGCCAGAAATTTACAAAATGGCAGCGCTCATTACTGACCTCAAGGAAAACTGTTCAGAATGATCAAGTTTAAGTTTAGTTTATTTATTTGTATCACAAATATGTTTACATTAACGCTGCAATGAAGTTACTGTGAAAATCCTCTCATGACCACACTCCGGACCCTGTTTGGGAGAATTTAGCACCTAACCCACACATCTTTAGGATGAAACCGGAGCACCCAGAAGAAACCCATGCAGACCATAGGGTGAATGTGCTAACTCCGCATGGACAGTGACACAAGCCAGGAATTGAACCCCGGTCCCTAGAGCTGTGAGGCAGCAGTGCTAACCATTGTGCTACCATGCAGCAGTTGTAGTGTGGATTAGTTTGAATCGGGCAACAAATCAAAGGAATCTCCAGCGGTCCAGCAACATTGATCTCATCAAACAGACTAAGAAGCCAGTCAAATTGAAATATTCCTACTACAGCAAAACAGGAAGTAAAATATATTGAATTACCTTCACTTTTAATTAAATTTTATAGTGAGCAAAATAAATGATTGGGACATACACATGGGGTTAAGCAAACACTAAAATATCAAAATATGTGCATTTTTAGTTTTTGATCATCATACCCATATAGTTTTTCAGGGCCAGAGAGGTTGTTGAACAGCAATAATGAACTTAATACAATCTTAAAAACCTAATTACACCCACATTAATGGTGTAACTTTAACAAGGATTGATACACTGAGATCATTAGTTGACTGAACAAGTTTTTGTCAGTTCAATGATTTCTAATTAATTGCAGTCTACAAGCACTTCATCGTACCCTATGATGAAATATGGAATCACTGACAGCAATTTCTGGATTTCTACATTTAACCACCTGGGTGTGAAGTCTAGAAATTGCTTTCAGATTCAGGGGAGTGGTAGCAGTGAATACCAAAGGTTTCACAGGCAATACAACTGTAAAATCCAAGTCTTTGTGTAATTTTTCACACCAGGAGCTGAAGCAGCCCTTCACTTATGCAATCTGAATTGATTACTAACTTAAAACTAATGAAATGGAATTTAAAACACTGGAGGTAAGTGAACTGTAATACTGTCACAATCAGAATAAATTGATCCTTCCATACGTACAATATTTTGTGTTTGTAAAACACACATTAATAATGCCGTGAAGCATTTCAGAAATGTGCAATATTTCAGATGTTTTTCAGAATACACTCTCAACTACATAATTTCACCAACAAATATTACTACTTTTGCAAATCTAAACAATTCAGTTTATTCCATCTCTTTGGCAATATTCACCTGTCCACATGCACAAACATTTAATAATAGCTGCATACACAGCCCAAGAGTAAAGCTGTGGTAAAACAAAATGCCTTATAATGAGTAAGACAGATCAGATCCTCATTTCCAGTATTCCCACTGTATGGTTTTAGCACACTATTCTTCCTCCTTTATATGCCGCATAGGAAATTAACTCTTTTCATCTGGTCACCATGATCATGCAGTTCGGCACTTCCTGATCCCAAGTGAACCTGCAGGTTGGTACTGCATTTTCAGCTATGTAGAATCCCTACAGTGCAGAAGGAGGCCATTCAACCCATCAAGTCCACCTCAACGCTCTGAAAGAGTATCTTAACCAAGCCCGCTCCCTTGTTCTATCTCCATAAGCCTGTGCATTTTACCATTGCTAACCCACACATCTTTGCTGTGTGCAAGGAAACCCACGCAGACACAGGAAGAACGTGCAAACTCCACACAGTCACCCAAGGCTGGAATTGAACCTGGGCCTCTGACGCTGTGAGGTAGTAGTGCTAATCACTGTGTCACCATGCTATCCTACATAATCTGAGCAAACAAATGTGTCACTTTTCCAAGCAAATCTAGACAAATCCAGGGCTTCCTAAGTGACCGCTTCCACTGCTACTACATAATTAGTTTATTGGTCAAACTGTGACACGTCTCTGATCCTGTATACAGCAATGTTTTCAACTCCAAAATGAGAAGATGCTTTATACTTTTTAGTACAAAGTCAACCCTAGCTTGCCCATTCTACTGTTCCCAGATAGCACTCAACTTTCAGCAGGTGTACCTACACAAGTCCCCATATTACAGACATCGGTGTAAGTTGGTAAGTGGACATAGCTGAAAGATGTTTATCAGTAACCCAGAAGGCAGCCAAACTTCCACAATCCTCTGCAATTTTCACAAGTCTGTTCCACTATCCAAGAATCATAAATTATACAAGCATCATTTTCAACAGCTTCCCGTGTATATTTTTATCCTTGGTAGAATTTAATTCATGCGGTGGCACATCTTATTGTTCACCAGGATGTTGCCTGGTATGGAGGGGTCTTAACTATGAGGAGAGATTGAGTAAAATGGGATTGTTCTTCCCTGGAAAGATGGAGGATGAGGGGGCGACCTAATAGAGGAGTATAAAATTAATGAAGGGAATAGATGGGGTGAACAGTGGGAAGCTTTTTCCCAGGTCAGAGGTGACGAACACGAAGAGTCACATTTTCAAAGTGAGGGGGGCAACGTTTAACTCAGATGTCAGAGTGACGTATTTTACACAGAGGGTGGGTGGGAGCCTAGAACACGCTGCCAAGCAAGGTGGTGGAGACAGGCAAGCTGGGATCATTTAAGACTTATCTGGCTAGCCACATGAACAGACTGGGGATGGAGGAATACAAACGAATGGTCTAGCTGGACCAATGAGCGGGGCAGGCTTGGAGGGCCAAAGGACCTGTTTCCTGTGCTGTATTGTTCTTTGTTCTTTGTGTTTCCAATTCCACCATCACATCTTACAATGAAAGGTTTTATTTAATCTTCCTCTGATTCATTCTGTTCCACATTATTCATCCCATTTAATGTGTTCCTTTCAAATCTTTTGTGAGCATCATTTGAGATTCTTCTTTCCCATTTTCCTTCTATATGAAAGATATCAGCTGGGATTCTCCCAAAAACATTCTACGTACCCAATTGTGGGAAAAAGGGAGTAAATTGTGCCAGCTTTTAGTGTCATTTCCAGAATGAACCTTTGACACTCTGTGCGTCACAGAGAGCCCTAGCATGATTTGTTCTGGAAATAAGGGGGGTGGGACCTATTCCAGCTCAAGAAGCCGGCAGCATAGTGCTGAGTGGGCCACTGCTCGTGCGCCAATCTATTCACACGGAGATTGGTGCAAGTGCAATGATCCATCCCTTGCCCTGGACAGTCTCGACATTAAGCCCCTGATGACCAGCCCCGATCAATCTCACCCCTTCCCCTCCCACCCCATCGATCCCAACTGCAGAGTGGCAGTAGACCCCCCCATCTTGCCCTTCCCCATCTTGCCCCACCCACGCTACACTACCCAGTAACTGGTAGGCAGTCCCAGTTTGTCTGTTGGGCTGCATCCTCCTGGGAACCTCAGTGACCTCTGTTCTATCCAGCGAAGTCAGGATGTCTGTTCCCCATTAGCTGATTACGCCAAAAATCTTAGGCTCGGAGGTGCGCAGAGACCGTAATGCCCAGCGAGAAGCTCACGGAACAACAGCCACTGATGTCTCCCAGCCCGCTGTGCTATTCAAGCAGCATAGCAAGCTGGGAGAATGCCCCCATCATTCTTACCCAATGGACTGGGCGCGTTGGGGGTTTCAAACCTGACTACAGTCCAACAGTTGTTGTGCTGGCTGCTTCCCTGTGTTGGTTGCCCCGGCCAACCCTTTGTCACCCTTTGCAAATGGGACCCCAGTGGTTATGCCATGGGGAATTGCACATGACCTTCCCCGAAGACTAGTGAGTCTCGGATCAGTGTGTTTAGGGTTGCCATCTGTGCAACGATTGAACAACCGGAGCTCAATAATCATCCGCTATGGCATGTCACTGCTGAGTGATTGTAATGATTGCTCCAGATCACAACAGCTATGATTTGATATGCTTCTCTCTTTCTCCAAAAGCATCTATCATTAAGATTAAAATTTCTGTAAAACAGACCAAAATTTTGCCCTGAATAGCTTTGGCCACAGGCATACTATAATGTAAGTCATTGTAACTGACCAGAATAATGATTCCAGGATATCTTGATAAAAGTGTAAGAATTCTAATGCAAATATGAATTCATGCCCATGAGGACGAGATTGTGTTTAATGTTTGTAGTATAAATTGGAATTAGGATTAGATATCTTACTTACGAAAGCTGAAGTTTCTTTTCGCGTGGTAAGCGATGGCATTGGCGTTCTCGCTCTGAAATACTCAGGAATTTGGGAAAGTTGAAAAGCCATTCCTCACTCAGAAGAGGATACCTTCAACTAGTTTGTCAATATTCATGGGATGCATTTGTTTCATGATTTTTAAAAAAGGGGCTGGGGAGGGGGGAAAGTTCAGAATTTTAAATAATTGAAAGGATAATTCAAAATCTGAGAAAGTTGTCAGGAATAAACATATTGCAAGAATTTGAAACCAAAAACAATCTAAAGGGAGAAATTCAGCTATTTTCCTGAAGAGTTTTGGTTCTCTGTAGACATGTTCAAGCTTTGTAGCTGGGAGTTCAAACACACCCACCCTTGCAACCTTGTCACCTTACTTGGTCACCACTCCTGCTGCTATGAGAGAGTGGAGCAAAAGTCCTGATATAGACTAGTGGTGTCTTCACCCACCCCCACTTTTTAAAAAGGAGCAGATCATTGACATTGTCTATATGCTGTGGCTTGAGTTTGAATTGTTTGTTTTCTTAAAGAAAATACCTGCATTTCTCCCTTTAGACTTTTATTTTGGTCTCAAATTCTTGTAATATGTTTTTTTCCAGACAATTTTCTCAGATTTTCAATCGCTCTTTCAATTATTTCCAAATTCTAAACTCACCCCACTCCCAGTCCTTCTTTAAAATCATGAAACAAATGCATCTTATGAATGTTGACAAACCAATTCAAGGTGTCCTCTTCTGAGCAAGGAGTCTTTTCCAAATTCCTGAATATTTTGGAGCAAGAACTCCAATGGTACTAACCTCTCACTCTGTTGAAAAAAAACTCTTCAGCCTTTGTAAAAACAAATTTCTAACCCTAATTCCAATTTATTACGAACATTAAATACAACCCTGTTGCCACATGTATGAATTTGAATCTGGATTAGAATTTCCACGTGTTTATCCAGATTTCCTGGAATCACAATTGTGGTCAGTTACAATAATTCCAGGTTCATAAATTGAACATTTATTTCATTAATTGTCTTATGTCAACTATCATAACTACCACAAAATCCCAATGTTTGGAAGAAAGGCTTGAAGCACGTAAACATCATCCACGCAAATAAACCAAATCTGTTCATTCTGCACACAAGCAGAAAACAAGCACATGCTTCAACAAAAATCAAACTACATTGCGTGTCTTCTTTCTTTAAACTTCTGAAATGCCTGTAATTGAAATTCAAAACAAAGTCAGTTTCCAAGGAAAAAAGATTAACATGTTTAGCCCAAAGCTAAAGGAAAGCTGAAGGTTTTGGCACAAAGGGATAGTTCAGTGAGTGCTTTGCCTTTGCAACTCATAAATTCTCTCACCATTCTCTGCAGCCATAGCCTAGACAGAACACTGCAGCTACGCTTACGTTTCCCACCAATTTTTCTTTTGTGAGAAAACCATAAAATTCCCAGCACTAATTATTCCCCACAGATTTATAATTTAACTTTACATCGTATTAAATTGACACATATTCAGTAATCATAGCCATACTTCCATATTTCCAGGATAGCCTGTACCCACCTCTGTTTTAAAGGCAATATTCCTGACACACGTTTCATGATAAACATGTCCAAAGTTAGTTTTTTTTTTATCTTTCAGACTCCCTGCTCATGGTTATTGGGATCTGTGAGACTTTTCAACGGGGGGTCTTGTTTCCCTGTAAGGTCCAGATCCATAATAAGTATCAATAACACAAACAACAGTGGATATAATTTCTACCTTATGTAGAAATCTTTATAAACCCACTAAGCTCTGCTGTATTTTTATGAAGCCAGTTCCTTAAAAAGATCTGCAGGAGCTTGACCCTGGATGGTTAGTCCACTGAACAAATTCTTCTGTGTGACTTCCTGTGATTGACTAAGTCATAGTCCTTGGTTGCAGCAACAATGTCCCTATAGGCTATGGCTTTAAATCCATTTCTGACCATGGTCCAGAGGTGAACTTACAAAGAAACACATTGTGCCAACACACAGGGCCGTGACCAATGGGGAGGGCCCATGCCGGCCAGTAACTTAGGGACACCAATCAGAGTCTAACAGCTCTGAATTTGCTAATAGGCTCAGCAACCAATGCAGAGCAACATCAAGCTGTTTCGTGGAGATCTTTTAGAGCGGCCAAACATTGTGCAAGATGATGACTTTGGAGGAGAGAGCAGGAGCAGTAACAAGGTGAGTTTTGACCCCCATATTGTTGAGCAAAGAGGGCTGAGGAAGTGATGGCAGTTGTCCAGGTGAGCAGCAGTAAAACTTGACCAGGGGTAGCAGAGCTTAGGAGGGCTGGGCAATGAGCTGAGGACAAGATGAGAAGCCAGATACCCAGGCAGGCAGTCAGTGAGCCAGCAGAACAGCAAGGTCATGGAGTCAGCAAGGGCAACTTGTGGCCTTGGTAAGAGGGTAACAAAAGCCTGCTCTTACGGAAAATTAATTAGTTAAAAATCAGTCAATATGAAGCAACATTATCAGTCTGGCAAGCACAGAAAACTGAGGCTGAGACAAGACAATGAAGCTCAACAAGAAGACAGTTTGTCATTTCACTTTAGGATGTTTGAAGTGTTGAGCAGTGCACAAATTGCACATTCATCCTCTTCCATCAAAAATATTGGTGAATTATCTGTCGATTTCGATTTGGCGATTTCCAGAGATATCACGTCACCTGAAAAAGCTGAATGAAAAGTTAAGGAACAAGAAGAAGTGGACTTTGGGAATGGAAATACAAGTTACTGCTCAAGCTTCAGCTGAAGTGAAGGAAGAAATCTACCCTAAAGACATTGCCTTATGGCCAAAATCTGTTCCATTGTACAATGGATGATTAAATGTTTCATAATAAATAGACCAGAGAACAGAAGTGATCAGAAAAATTTGAGATAAAAGCTTGATGCTGGAGTCCAGAAGCAGTTTAGAAGTCTTCATGAGTTATATTTTCTGAGGATGAAAGAAATATGATGATGAAAAGGAGAATTTTTTTTCAGAGATCTCTAACACAGTCTATTATTACATTTGCGAATGATTCTCTGACCCTAATAAAAAGGAAACACAGTTATTGATGGGTACTCTAAAGAAATGTTGGAGAAGATCTTGCTGATCGTGACTGTGCATTTGTTCAAAGATGTAAATTATCTGGTAGCACTGATTCTGCATTATTGGTCCGTTTGGAGAAAAGTGCTGAGATGTGTTGTTGTCACAGTCAAACTGTTATTTTCTTAGGACTTCCTTTAAGAGGACATGATGAGTCATTGGTGTTGAGCCGATGAGGTCATTCTTTAACCTATCCTGAATATCTCAGTGAGTTTGATGAGCTGCTCAAAGCATGTTTGAAAGCTATCATTATTATGGCTGATAGAATCATAGAATTCCCTACAGTACAGAAGGTGACCATTCAGTCCATTGAATCTGTACCAACCACAATTCTATCCAGGCCCTATTCCCATAACCCCACACGTTTATCTGCTAATCCCCCTGACACAAGGGTCAATTTAGCATGGCCAACCAACCTAACCTGCACATCTTTGGACTGTGGGAGGAAACCAGAGCACCCAGAGGAAACCCATGCAGACATGGGGAGAAAGTGCAAACACCATACAGACAGTCACCAAGGCCAGAGTTGAACCTGGGTCCTTGGCACTATGAGGCAGCAGTGCTTGTCACTGTGCCGACCAACTTGACAAATAAGTAATACCTTGAATTCGGTCATCCAATTGGGTTTCTGCATCTTGTCAGGCCTATCAAGGCTATGCAAGATTGCCACTATATGGTCATTTCTCTTCTCAGCAGGCAGTGTCTCCAGGTGATGGATCTAATATCTGCATCTTGATAAGGCAAGAAGAATACCATTCATACTTATCCAAGAAGGCTGTTCTCAATGAGAGTGGCTGTAGATAGGGGCTGGGAATTTCTAGCCCTGACAACAGCCAGCACTCACAGTGGAATGGAAAAGCTCGGTAGTGATGTTTTTGATCGGATTTCTTCTCCTTTCATTCCAATGTCCACTGTGCTTCATGTTCCTACCAGCCAGTGTTGAGATCTGCATTCTGGCCCATACTAAAACTGGTGACATTTCACACTCAAACAGAAATGGGATACTGAGCAAAAATGCCTTGCAGCATAACAGAAATACACAATATCAAAATGACGTACATAAGATTGTATCACATTTAAATGTTGCTTGTGGAACTGAGATATTGATACTCAATGTTCCAGTCTACTGATTTATTGGTTTACAAGATTCATTTGGATCTGCAGTACTTCTCCAGTTTTATTCATTTGAAACTAGACAAATTGAAAGGTACTTAATCTTTCTTTGACTTGGTAATATCAATATATTCCTGACACTGATTCAGATGGTATTGTGTGCTTTAAGCTAGCAATGTTCAGATGCAGATTAAGTGACAATTGATTGTAGTGGATGGATCGGGTGATTGGTAACCATACTGTTTGACACATGATCATTTTGTTAAGAAGGAGGAGTAATCCTAGGATGTGTCCATTTAAGGAAAACACTGTCAAATATGATTTTCTTGGGCAGTTTTCATGTTTTCTTTGAATTCTTGGCATATTTACATGAACATCTCAATCCAAAGCAATACACAGTGAGTGGAATTTTACAAGATTTTTTTTTAAGTGTCCAGCTAATCTGAAAAAAGAACTCCAGATCTGTTTTTTGGGTGTGAAAACTCAGCCATCTTATTTTGTCTCTAAAGAGATGAGCTAGTTGGTTTCTAGCCAGAGAGGTTATGGCGAGGCTTAACTTGCCAGATAGCACGGAGAGAGAGGCCTTGCGCATGTGCAGACCTCTGATGCTACACGTGTGCATTAACAGTAGCAGGGATCTGACAGACAGAGAGAGAGAACTGTCAGGCCTCTGGTAGTTCAGGCAGCCTCGACAAGCTCCACACCCCCCCACCCCACTCCCCCTAGCAATCACAGGAGCCCGCACCCCGAGATGCGGCCTCCCTTCTTCCTTCCCCACCAATCACAGGGCCCTCCTCCCCCCACAGGCTCCATCCCCTGGCACTGCCTGGTGTGCATTTTCCAGGTGCCAGTCTGACACTGCCCAGGGGGCACCCCCATCTCTGACTTAGCAGCCTCGGGAGTGGGGGGAGCTGGGGGACACAACAGCCTCCAGTTCCACCGACGAAAGCAACATGACTGTTCCCTCTTCATAGCGAGCAGGTATTTTCTTCATAGGACTGAGCCTCTCCCAGTGAGACCATAAAGGCAAATGAGCCCAGATTATTGAGTGCTGGGCTTGCTAAACACGTTGAAATGAACATTAGAATAAATTTAAATAAATTATTCAGCCTCTAGCCCACTTCCAGCAACAGACTGACTGCACCAGAAATCCAGGTGTCATAAAATTGTATCAGACACAAAAACTGGCGCCATTTGCTCTTTACATCTGATTTTACTACATTTTCCCTCCGCAAAAGAGGAATAAAGCGGCCATAAAATCCCACCCACTGTGTTCGCATGGCTTTAGCTGACTAACTGCTGTTTGGAAGAACTGTTTTTTAATCAGGACTTGGCACTCCTGCGTATTTTTTTTATTTTAGCACTTTAAAACACATGGATGCCATTTCATCTATTGGAGCATCTGGATTAACTGACATGAAGAAACTGGCTAAGTGGGCAGCAGAATCCAAGCTCGATCCAAATGACCCCAGCAATGCAGATCTGATGCAGTTAATAATGGTAAGTTTTCTTGGGTAAATCAAAGAAAATATTACATCTCAATTGCTTTTATGAGCCTCAATGACTGGTATTATTTATACCATCAAATCTCCAAATTGCAGCTGTTGCAACAGATAACATTTCCATATATAAGTGATAGGAAGTCATTATTTATTTAAAGGGTGTAATTTTTCAACAACTTATTGATTAAAGGCAGCCTTCTATATTATACCAAGAGAAATGGACCAAGAACATAAAAGAAAGGTAATTCAAGACCTGAGTTCTTGGGGACCTACATTTTTTGATGTTGTTAATGCAGTGATTGGTGCCTTAGATGCTGGTGAAGGTCAGATGGCACCTCTCTGTATTGCTAGGCACAGAGTTCTGAGGTTACTCCATGCTTGGCATGCTTAATCCACCTCAATGCAGTACTTCAGTACAATAGAAAGCAGCACAGTACTCCTTGAGGTCCCAGAAATAATTTTAAATGAGAGACTTTCCCTGTTTGTTATGTTAAATAGCACTGCAATGACTTGGCACTCACTGTTTCATCAGCCCTTTTGTTATGGCTGGTGCCTGATATTAAGAACACTAGGGTATTCCAAGGGTATTATGTACTGGGAGCACCATTGAAATATTTGAAGGAACTGGCTTTACAACATGGTTCAAGTTCAGCTCAGGTGCAAGCCTGGCGGTACTTTGAATTATTTCCTGCCTGTGTGAAAGTAGTTGTATTTGATCCATTAGACAGCAATCATTTTGGAGATTTGGTTTGAACTGTATTGTAAAACTCCTCTTCAGTTTGAGTCTGTCAAGTGTGCTGTCGGTGTGCTGTACCTAGACCTCGATACCTGTGTCTTGCCGGGTCATGATTGTAGCGAATAGTTTTGATACCCCAGCGGCCATCCGTTCAACCTTCTGAGTCCTTGAAATAATGGTGGCATTTAAGTATTGGCATAGCTGAAGGAAGTGTACCAGTTTAGTTGGCAGAAACCTATGATCAGGAGCTTGCTGTACACTAATGGAGTGCAATATCTTTCTGGCCATAATTATAGAATTGTAAAGTAGCAATGTTATCTCTAACAGACCTTGATAAGACCATATTATATAAAAAAAACATTAGAGGCAGTGGAAAGGGTGTAGAGAAGATTTACAAGGATGTAGGAAAGGATTGACAGAGTGGTCTATTTTCTCTTGAAAAATGATATCTGAGTAGTGACCTAATAGAGGTCTTAAAAATACAATAGGTTATGATAGAGAAAATTCAAAGATAATATTTCCTTTTGTGAGGAAGAGCATAATTGGAGGCAGTGTCAATATGATAGTAACCGAGACACCCATCAGATACCCTGCGGCTCCCCCACTGTCCCTAAGCAACAATGGTCACTCCCAGTGACAGATCTCACCTTGCCTTCACAATGGAACCCCTTTTCCTTTTCCTTTTCCTCACTGTTCAGATCTTCCCTGATGATCTCCTCATAGTGCTCTGAGACTGAAGAGTTGTTGGCCAGTTAGTAAACCAGCAGCTTTAAAGGCACAAAAATTTCTATGGCGTGGAGCTCACTATCTGATTACTAAGCTGAAAGTCAAACATTCTGTTGCCAAGACCACTTATCTCAAACATGTTGCACTGCCTGGTTTTACTCCTAGCTCAACTTCAGTCTAAAAACATTTAAATATGCTTTTGTGTCCTCCAGC
The DNA here is from genome assembly GCA_024679065.1 of Sphyrna mokarran. Lineage (NCBI taxonomy): Eukaryota > Metazoa > Chordata > Chondrichthyes > Carcharhiniformes > Carcharhinidae > Sphyrna > Sphyrna mokarran. The sequence continues at coordinate 102,123,354 of JAGIQG010000001.1, read as the reverse complement.
CCTGGCTGCTGTTTGGCAGTTTCCATACTTCACTCTCCATGACCTGTAGTAAATGCACATACCATAATCTCCATGCTCATCTTGATGATTTACATTAGCTTATCATGCTGCAATGCACTAAATTAAAAATTCTCTCCAATAACACGCTTTATGGTTTTCTCAGCTCTGCAACTCTTCCAATCATTTCAAATACTTTGTTTCTCTAAATCCAGTCTTCAGTACAAAGCTCTTACTCTTTGCACATCTTCTGATTGTGGAGCTGTCAGTTGTATCAGTCCCACCCTCTGGAATTCCATCCTTAGATTCATAAACATTCCCACTTCTCTCTCAACCTACTTAAAAACTTCAAAATTCATTTCTTCATCCAATTTATAACTACTACTGGTCCAAGTTTCTCCGATTCCTGTCTTTGATTGTTTTCTTAGTTGGTGAAGCATTGTATTGTTTAAGAAAGCTATAAAATTATGTACAGAAGGAGGTCATTCAGCCCATCAAGTCTCTGTGAGCTTATTCAAACAATTTTTTTTTGCAGAGCACGACAGGTGGTGAGGCTCAGGACAGAGATTTCTTCCGGCTTGAACAGCTGCAAGAAGAATTTAACTTTGTTTCAGAAGAAGAGTTTAATAAGGCCAAACGATTCCGACTTCTGCAACTCAGAAATGAAGAGGTGGCAGAGTTTCGTAATTATAAACAAGTGCCAATTCTGGATCGAGAGATTTCTGAGAAAATTTTCCAGGTATTTGTGCTTGTTGGTGAAAAGCATTCTATATACAACATAGCATGGTTCCTAGTGGTGATGGCACTGGAGCAGTTACCCAGAGTTTATGGGGGATATTTTCTGACTCTCCTTAAAGTGGGTGTGGAAGTGGGGTAGTGGCTGCGAAAACTGGGAAAATCACAAATGGACATTTACCTCAACATGTTTCATTTCCTTCTGTATTTCCCGAGGCAGATTAGGGAAAAGTCAGGGATCCTCACAACTGAGGAGGAGTGGTAATTGAAATTAATACACATGTGCATCGAGGTGAAAGACATTTAAAGGAAGTCTCGATAACCTGCTGGTTTGTCACTCCAAGAGACCACGTGCAACCTCAGGAAGGCGACCCATGAACCTTTGGGAACATCCCCTGTCCATTAACTCCAACTGCACTTACTGCTGCCTTGGAAAAGCTGCCACCAAAATCAAGGATCCCACACACTCCGGACATTTTTTTTTCCATAGAACATAGAACAAATGGACATTTGAACAAATGAACAAACAACATTTTCTCTTCCACCTACTTCCATTGGGAAAAAGAAAAGTCTGAGGTCATGTACCAACTGACTCAAGAACAATTTCTTCCCTGGTGCCATCAGAGTTTTGAATGGACCTCCCATATATTAAACTGATTTTTCTCTATACCCTGGCTATGACTGTAACACTACATTCTGCACTCTCTCCTTCTCTATGTTCGGTATGCTTTATATGGCACACAAAAAACAATACTTTTCACTGTTTCCCAATACATATGACAATAATAAATCAAATCAAATAATATGAAGCTAGAGTATTTGAGGAATTGTTCCTTTCCAATAGGAAAACCCGTTTGAAGCTATGTTTCCAACCCAACAGTGAGGAGAATATCAGAGTATAACAGAAGGGACTGACTCAGTAGAACTGACAGACTGTGAAAGTTTTGATCAGTTACACTGAATAGTTAACTATTTCTGTAACTATTCAGATTGTCAGAGAGTCCTACCACTGTGTGACAAGTAATTGTCAAATGTTTGGAAGATCTTTCACCCACCTTCAGCTGCACCTCTTCCGTCCCAGTGAACCAGTTGGGCATACATTGCCAGTACTTGACAAGGTGTCTGTCACCTAAGCTCTAGTCCATCTTCCTTCCTCCTAACTCTCAGAGCCCCTTACTCTTGCCAAGTTGTATGATTCCTTCTCTTGGAAGTGACAAAGCAATGAAGTGGAAATATTAGGAATGGCTTGTTTTCAGAGGAGTGAAGAAGTGTCTGTGGAACAAGCGTGTGAGTAGGCAGTTCAAATCAAGATGTGAGGTCCATGCAGAGAGAGGACAAGACTTGTGGAGGTACAAGATGTGTTCTGAGGCAAGCTGTGCTGGAGAATGCTAGACAAGTCCAAGTGTGAAGCTTAGCACTCTGGTTGTTTTCCCGGTCACCTGTCATGCTCTCCTGAGGCCTTGGATCTTGACTATTTCCTTCATGCCTCTTTGGCTGAAAAAGCTGTCCTCATCTTGCTGTCCATGAGAAAACTCACATCACTGCAACTCCTCAGCCCCACTTCCAGGTAAATGTCAGAGACCTGGATGCAAGGCCTGTCAAGACCTTCCTCACCACTCCTCATCATGCAATCTGAAAAGTCCAAATCCTGGTAAGCTTCTCAGAAGCATGTCATGGATCCTGTAATTAGAATACTTTAGTCTAACAAAATGGCAGCATCATCCAGCCCAACTGGTCAAGAAACCAGCTGTTAATTGTTTGCTATGGTAAAGAGTTATTATATTGTTGATTCTCAGGACAGATTGCTTGTCAGTATCACTCATGTTCAAATTCAAATATTAAAAAATGTCCTAGAAATAGTAGCCCATAAATCTCTTGCTACCAGCAGAACCTTGGAAAATGAGATATAATTTTTGCCCATCAACCTACTGAACATTAATTAAGCCCTGGGATGGAGTTATTAGTGTAAAACCACTGACGTGTGCCTTTGACAGCATTTCCTGGATACTCATTCATTGGAGGATGGGGAAGCAGTTAATGGTTGCAACTGAAGTCCCTTTTAATTTAAGCCTACTCAAAATGTCCACTTGTCACTTTCCTTCCTCCTTGGCTAGCAAACGGGTATGCTTTCTGCTAGAGCCAAAGGAGATAGAACTATTGAGATTTTTAGTATGTGATGTTGATGGAGGGTTCAAGACACTCCTTCCCCTCTTCTGGAATTTTAGAAACTGCAAGTAAGAGATCGGGAGCTGGTGGAACTGGTCACAAATACTTTTACCACCTGGATCATAATGGTGGCTTTAAGGTGAGGGCTTTGAATCCAATGTTCTTGTTGGGGAGTCTGTCCATCTACCTTGGCTGAAAACCCCAGAGCATTTTAGATAAATTACTTGAGAATAGAGGTCAAATTAGACTTGTAACTTGCCCCCTGGCGAGCAGAAGTGAGTTTTGTCTGTCTCACATTACAATAATGTGGGAAGAACGTGGTGTAGTAATTCCATCACTAGACTAAATAATCCAAAGATTCCGTCTAATAGTCTAGATACATGAGTTCATATCCCACTACAGCAGCTGATGGAATTTAAATCCAATTATTAAAATCTGGAATTGCACACTAATCTTATTAATAGGGACCGTCAAACTATCATTGATTGTTGTAAAAACCCATCAGGCTCACTAATGTCTTTTAGGGAAGAAAGTCTGCCATCCTTATCCAGAAGGGCCTACATGTGACTGCATATCCATAGTACTGTGGTTGACTCTTAACTGCCTCCTGAAGAGGCCTACCAAGCTACGCAGTTAAAAGACATGAGCAACAAAGGCCAGCCTCAGTGGTGATATTTGCACCCCGTGAAGAAATAGAAAAAAAGGTTAATCAAATGGAAATTAAATCCAACTTTGGAAGCAATTAATGATACTGCACTGACATAGCATTAATCATTCAGGTAAAGGTTTAAAAAAACCCTCCAGCCTCTGCCTTCAGTTTCAAAAGAATAAAGTAAATAGGCAACAGGTGAAGGCTGCCAACCTTAGCATGTCCCTTTTGAAAATAACACAGAAGCCTCACCACCCATTTTATAATCTGAAAGAGACTCCTAAAATATTCATAATCAACTAGATGTTTCATACATTGAAAATCTGCACCTATCTTTTCTCTTAATACATCTCTTACAAGAGATGTATTAAGCTTAGCTGTGGGGATGCACCGCACTTCCTTAAATTCAGCACATTTTGTACAAATTGACAGAGCAGAAGTTTGCAGTCTCTATTATGCTACGGTTTAGCCACTAAAACACACACTTAACAGGAAGCCATTAAGTTTCAAACCACTTCTCCAGTTAGGTTTGCAACCTATCTGACTTTAGCATGACTGGCATAGTGCTCTGAGAACCAAGTCAACCTTGCATGATAGACTTGCTAGACCTCAAGTCTGCTAAGACGTAGTGTACTTTTATCTGTCCAATATGGAAGTAAGTATACAGAGACCCAGAGATTGAACCGCTTGCCCTTGTCACTGCACTATAGCTTATTAGAATATAACACGTTTCAACATAATCTCATCTTCAATAAGCATGTGAATATACATTCTATATGAATGGTTCAGGTTATGATCCAACAGATGAAATTATTTGACATTAAACCTGTGAATGAGCAGTATTCCAGACAAATGATCTGTTTATGATAATTACAAGCTTTGCTAAATTTCTTAGAGTCAAAGTGTCAAAATTATTCTTGCCCTCAATGTAAAAATGATCATGAAAATAGTTGGTCACTTGTCATGGAATGAAACATTATCATGAGCTCCCACAGTTCAAAGATGTGCAGATTAGGTTGGTCATGCTAAAATTGCCCTTAGTGTTCTGAGATGCATAGGTTAGAGGGATTGGTGGGTAAATACGTAGGGAAATGGGGGTAGGGCCTGCATGGGATTGTGGTCGGTGTGGACTTGATGGGTCGAATGGCCTCTTTCTGTGCTGTAGAGATTCTATGAGCTTTCATTAACTCTTTACCCTGAGACAAACAGCACACATTTAAAAGAACTTACTGCAGAGCTTTATACCAAAGCACTGAAAGCATATTTACACTGCACATCTTTCAGATCTAACCCATCTGTACATGCCACTCACAAAAGATAATTATCCAAATACTTTGTGACTTGTGATTTTGTTTAGAAAACTGCTGCTTTGTTGAGCTATCAAATGCATTATACTTAAGACTGACACCAGGGTTTCAACAGCTATTGGCATGTTAAACCCTAACTTCTTTTCAGAAGTAAAAAGCCATACACAAAATGATGTCTTCTGCAGAGTAACCAATGCTGTGTATTCCAAGCAGCACAATGAATTCATAACTTTATCATAGTATGTACTAATCAGCAAGGAAAGCCCCAACTAAAGAAACTGGCACAAAGATCCCTAATTTTTTTTTAGAGCAACACAGCACAGGAAACAGGCCCTTCAGCCCAACGAGCCTGCGCTGCCGTCATAACTATATAGTAACAATTCCATTATCCTATTCTAATTTTAGGTTATTCCTAATATGGAAGAATCTCAATATAGGGACAATTTGTTTCCCAATCAGCCTAAGAGCGAATTTTTGGGATGTGGGAGGAAACCGGAGCGCCCAGAGAAAACCCACGCAACCACAGGGAGAATGCGCAAACTCCCGCAGACACTGGCCCAATTCCAAGTGTCTGCACAGCTACAGCGATAGTCACTGAGCTGTCATGGTGCCCTTCAGATGGTCCAGATAGAGCACTCATTTACGACATGAAGCACCAGGCAACCCATGAATCAACATCCAAGAGCTGTCCTCACACCACCTGCCGAATGCATGCTCCTTGTTGGTCAAGTTGGACCGAATTTCCTGTGGGGAAAAAAAGCCGTAGTTAAACAGTCCTACTATATCCCTCTATCTGCATACCGCTCATGTGGCTGTCCAAGAGACCCTTAAACAGCCCCAGCGTGCCTGCTCCCACCACCTTACTCGGCAGTGCATTCCACAACCCCACTACCCTTTGTGTGAAAAACTGCCCTCTAATATTCGTCTTATACATAGCCCCCCTCACCCTAAGGCCATGACCCCTCGTCCTATCCATTTCTGAAGGTGGAAAAAGTTTACCACCATTAACTCTATCTATACCCCTTATAATCTTATACACCTCTATGAGATCCCCTCTAAGCTGACGTCTTTCAAGGGAAAACAACCCCAGTCTATTTAATCATTCCTCATAAGACAGTCCTTCCATACCAGGCAGCATCCTGGTAAACCTCCTCTGCACTCTCTCCAAGGACTCCACAGCCTTCCGATAGTACGGCGACCAGAACTGGACGCAGTATTCCAAGTGAGGCCTAACCAACGTTCTATACAACTGCAACATCAAACTCCTACTCTTGTATTCTGTACCCTTTTCTATGAAAGCTAACATACTATACGCTTTCTTTATCACCTTCTCCACCTGTGAAGACACCTTCAGAGACTTGTGAACCTGCACCCCCAAGTCTCTCTGCGTCTCTATACTCCGAGTAGTTTTACCTTTTATCCTATAACTCTCTTCTACACTTTTCCGGCCAAAATGCATCACCTCACATTTATCCGGATAATTAATTTCAACAGGCTCTTCAGCCCACTATCAGCTGCATTAAAAATCCTTTAATGCCCATTGTTCAGTAATCCTTGGAATACTTGTAATTGAGGTATCAGGCTACAAAATTCTTTCATATAGAACATAAAATTATGAAATAATGTCCCATACCTCTTAAACAATCTCTTAAAATCATTACCTAAAAATCATAATTTGTTCCAGTAATACAGGTTACATTGAAGTTTTAAAAGCTTCTTATTTGTAATTGCCTGCAACTGGGAAATTTACGCAAATAGCTTACTGGACAGTCTGTGAAACTAGGTTGTGGTCTGTAAAATGAAAGCACAAACCATGATACCATGGCAATTTTACAGTGCAACATGTAAAACTAACATCCTGTATATATTTCAATGAACGAAGAATACTTCTCTTGTGAGTTATTATTGTTGTGCTTTGGTGCATTAACATTCTATACAATTCTGCAAATGATGAGTTTATGAGTTCAGTGTGGCAGGCTCATATACAGGAATGGAAACAATGGCTGAATTAAGTTGACTAAACTTTCAGGAACAAATTTGCTAATGTAGGAATCTGTTTCCAAATGAATCTAATTTTTTTACATCATGCTTTCTTTTATTCTATTTTTTAGGAATATGAGAAGAAACATCGTGAAAAAGATGCGGTTGATATGACAAGCCATCTTGATCCCCATAGAGCACTGGCAGCTAGATTCCTGCAGAAGGTAATCTAATAACACTCTCAGCCAATTCTGGATTTCGCATTACAATCAAACTTTTAAAGTTTCAGTGGAAAACACTATGCTGTTAAAACATTGCAGTTTCTGGCCATCAAACCTATGTCACAGTGATTTTTATCTGTTTTAATGTGACAGGTACATTTTACAAAAGGGTCTCCTTTTCAGTTTGTTTTTCATTGCATGCCTATTCTAGAAAAGAAATGCAACTGAGTTAAAGATGAAGAACATTCTTTCAGTTCCACAACAATAAAAGAGCAGCCAAAGATGGCGTGAGAGTCACCAAAGATGTAAATGGACTAATGTAATAAATATTCAGAATCAGTGACTTTGAAACAAATGAGTTGGAATATTTAAAAAGAATAAAGTGACTCAATAATCAGTCTTCAGGAATAGATAATATTTGTTCCAGTATGTTGAGAAGCTTGGGAGGAGATTGGTAAGATTTTGACCATCATTATGAAGCAATCATTGGACACTGATGAGAGGCTGATGTAATTGAAAATAGGCCAGGCCAATGTGGTGCCCACATTGAATAAGGGTGATAAAGCAGACAAAAGCAACTACAGACGTTTCAGTTTTCTCTCCCAAGCGAATTAATTGATTCTTCTTATATGAAGTACATCTCCAAAAACAACATATTTTGCTTGGTTGAAGATTACAAAAGTAAGTATGGAGTCAACTCTCAGTGCTTGTATATAATAAAAAAAAATGTGGAGTCAGATGAAGATAGTGAACTGTATATTGGTTCATGGAGGAAAGAAATTGTCATTGACTTGGAAGAAGTATTAGATGGAACAGTGAAATACATTTAACAATATTATTTATTTAACAAATGCATGAATAAGATAGATGTACATTATGTTTGAAGCAGTGTTATTATCCCAGCAGATAATACAAGTCAGATCCCAAACTGAAATGTGGCTAGCTGGATCCTAACTTGTTTTTTTTAAGACACCATTGGAAGTCAATTACTAAACGTATGCACAAGAATCTGCCAATATACTGTTAACACAACGCAGGAAAATATTTATTAAAGAAAAAAATGAACAGATAAAAAGATTGGAAAGATTTCAATACACACACCAGAAAATGATTTAAACTCTCTATTGTTTTTACCCCAGTAACCCTTAACACATTAAGCCCTGGAGCAGATTTACAAGTGCCTCACTATCAATGCTTCTTGCTTGGATTAGCTCAGTTTCAATCTTTTTTCTTCTAGCTGACTGCTGAGCATCCACTATATGCTGTTCTTCAGCTGATGTTTCTCCCCCAGACTCTCAAAAAAGCACAATGTAAACTTATTGTTATTTCAACTTCAGAGCAAACACATGAGTTTCTTAAACTCAGTGTCCCTGCAAGCTCATAGGATTTCTTATTAGAAAGATTAGAACTTCTGCTTGCACTCACTAATATGCGCTCACAAATTGCCCTTCTGTGTTGCTCTCTCCATGCGTTTCTGGAGCCCTGTTGCAAGGCAACTACACAGCTATCTCTACTTCATTTTTTTTTTAGCTACACTGAAAAGACTAACCCTTTGGTAACCCAAGTCTTCATTTCAAGATTTATACAACTTTACTAAATCTTCACATGTACAATCAGGGCTTCAGAGTTCCTGGAACCCAGTTCACAAAAGCCTCCAAATTAAACTAAAACCAAGTTTCATCTTGACATCCAAATACAAAATATTAAATTAAACACTAAATTAAACATAAAACTATACATTGGCCAAGATGGTTGCCAATGCATCAGCCTTATTTTTGCATTGATGTGCAGGGCTCTGCTAACATTAAGGATAGAGATATTTATGGAGCCTCTTCCTCCAATGAGTTGTTTAACTGTCTACCAAATTTCATGACTGTATGTGGCAAGATTTCAGAGCTTGGATCCGCTTTGATGGCTGTGTAATTACTTAGCCCTGTCTATTACTTGCTGCTCATGCTGTTCAGCATACAAGTAGCCCTACATGTGGCTTCACCAGTCATGGTGAAGATTAACACTTAAGTTGTAGGCATGCCTGGGGCAGCTCCTGGTGTGCTTTCTGCACTCTTCATTATTCATGGTTGATTTCCTGGCTTGGTGGTGATGGTAGAGTTGGGGATATGCTGGGTCCTGAGGTTACAAATTGTAGTTGAGTATAATTCTGCTGCTGCAGATAGACCACAGCACCTCATGGATGCCCAGTCTTGAGTTGCTGGATCTGTTCAAAGCCTATCCCATTTAGCACAGTAGTAATGTCATACAACACAATGGATATTTTCAATGTGAAGATGGAACTTTGTCTCCGCAAGGACTGTGCAGTGGTCACTGTTACCGATGTCATCAACGGATACATCTGCAGCAGGCATGTTGATGAGAATGGGGTTATCACCTCATAGCAATCAAGTATGTTTTTCCCTCTTGTTGGTTCCCTCACCACCTGCCACAATCCCAGTCTAGCTGTTGTGACAAAGAACAAAGAAAATTACAGCACAGGAACAGCCCTCCAAGCCTGCACCGACTATGCTGCCCAACTGAATTAAATCTCCCTAACCTTCCAGGGATGATATCCCTCTATTCCCATCCTATACATGTATTTGTTAAGATGCCCCTTAAAAATCACTGCTGTATCCGCTTCCACTACTTTCTCTGGCACTGAGTTTCCTCTATGCCCTCTAGTAATTGATAAATGTCCTTTAGGAATTGGTCTGTGGTGGTACTACTGAGCCATTGTTGAGTGATGGACATTGAAGTCCCCCATCCAAAGAGAAATTCTGCACCTTCCCACTCTCAGTACATCCTCCAAGGGATACTCAACATAGAGGAGTACTTATCAATCAGCTGAGAAGGACGGTACATGATAATCATCAGAAGGTTTCCTTGCCCACGCTTGGTCTGGTGACATGAGACTTCACAGAGTCCAGAGTTGATGTTGAAGACTTCCCAAGGTAACTTTCTCCCAACAGTATACCACTGTGCTGCCAACTCTGCTGGCAGAAGTTGGAAGAATTTTTTGGTAGACAGTAGTTGAGATTTTCCTCACCCTGCATAGCATGTTCTATAGCAGTGGAGGACTGCTCACTAGTGGCAGGTTCTTCTGGTCCCGCTGTTGTCAAGGGGGTTTCCCATTGATTGCATCTCTGATAGCTGCAAAACCCACAGAGGGGGTGCGCCTTTGGCAGTACCGTAAGATACTACCAACATGAATGGCCTGAAAGTCCCATCAATAGGTTGAATGGAACATGGAATGCTTCACAATCATGGCTGTTGAGGAAGAAACTTTGGCCAAATATTTGTGAGACCATAATATCATCAATGGCTGAAAACACCTTGGGGGAATAAAATGGAGTTTGTGGAAAAAACCAGCTTCATGTCATTTTTGGTCAGAATGCCATTCCTGTGGAGAACCTTGTAACATTTTACTACTAAGGTTATGCTTTTGTTTATTATTATGGATTTTATAAGATTTTTGCATTTTAAATTTTGTAAAATTGCATTGTGGAAGCAGATTTGTGTTTAGGATTTGCATAAGTAAACACAGAATTGAAGTTCCACAAAATGCTGAAGCAGGAGACAATAATGGATATTTTGTTTCACCTCCTTAGGTTCGAGATTCTGTAGTAAGTAGGTTCTTGCTATCAAAGCATCATCACGTTTTGTCAGATTTGGTTGTTGAGGAAGCAGTTCCCAGCATAAGGTTAGTATCGTATGATGTATTGTTCTGAACGTGTTTTATTCTTGGAACTGAGAATTCAAAGGCCAGTATTTCTCTTTCATTTACCCTAAGATGCCAATCATTGTGCATTCAGGAACAGGGAAGATAATTCGAACAATTGTTTGCAGGGAGTTTTAATCTTGCCAACAATTATGAATAATTTTCTGTTCTTTTATGATCTTTTGCAACCTCGTAGACAAACCCTCCATTTTCTTTGGCAATATCTTGCCGTCACACTTCCGGAAAGAATCTTCCTCTAAGCAGCAATTTTGTTTTGGCCTCAGGACAATGATGATGATGTCGAGAAATGGTACAATTGAAAAAGCATTTTAAAATTTTCTTTAAAGTTGAACATGCTTCAGCAAACATATGTACGCTCAACCCTGGATTCTGCTCTTCTTACTAAGAAACATTTCCAGTAGCCAGTGATCCATGTTTACTCATTATTCCATTCAAGTCAGTATACGATAATTCTGACTCTCATCATAAATGTACAATCACAATTTGTGTGGCAGTCCCTCCAGTAATTGAACATGCAAACTTTCAAAATTCACTTCTTGGATAAACTGGCCTTTCTCATCTTAACATGCAAAGACTGACTAGTCTAACATTTACAGCAAAGATGAAGTGGCAATCTGGCTGATGCTTGATTTGTTCTTTTCTGGTTTGCTTTTACTTTTTCCGTCATGGGATGTGGATGCCGCTGACTAGGTCAATATTTATTGTCCAACCCTAATTGGTCCTTGAACTGAATGGCTTGCTAACCCATTTCAAACCCAGTTAAGAGTAAATCACATCGCTGTGGATATGAAGTCACATTTGGGCCAGAGTGAGTAAGGATGGCAGAGTTCCTTCTCTGAAGAATAGTAGTGAACCAGATGGGTGTTTACAAAAATTGATAGTTTCACCATTTCTGAGACTAGTTTTAAATTCCAGATTTATGAATTGAATTTGAATGCCACTTTGGGAATTCCCAAAAGTCATTTTGCCATTTTGGGAATTTGATTTTTTTGAATAGTTCCTTTTGAAATCATTCCTGGTAGTTGCAAACAAAATTATCAAACTGTTGAATTAAGTGTTCCTGTGGTGATGACGCAAATATCAATCGGGAAACACAGCCTTATTGTTTTTAAATCTCCAACGAGTCACGTAACTACAAACATTGGCCCATCATCACCTCGCTCCCCAGCATTGAATTTTGGGGAATATTCCAAAAATATTCTGAGGAATTCTTCTGAGAACTTTTTAGCTAAGCATTTGAACAGCAATTGTCCAGAAACACTGACTTCTGTGCACTGAGAACCATCTGACAAAGCAATTTAAATCATTAATTTAAGATGGTTCTGCCAGGGTTGTGATAATAATTACTACTCTGTCCACCCCATCTCCCCCCACCCAGAAGATTATTCCAACTGCAGACTAACCACTATATTCCAGCCACATCATCCTGATTCCCCCACCCATATGATCTCCTGCTCTCTGCACACACCACTCACAAACCCAGTTCTCAATTGAACCCTTCCTCACAACTATTGAGCCATCCCTCCAATGTTTGACCAGTCTCTGACCTCTGAACTTCTGACACCTCCAACCCTACCCTGACTCCTCCAAATCCCACCATCTATTGAAACCATCTCCCCAATTTGGTAGCTCCTCCGAAGGATATTGAAATAGGAGGAATCTAATGAAGCCCCACTTGCAAGGAAGGCAACAAGCAGTAATTCATGGTCCAGTATTAGTGATGGATATCACTTATCTTTGCACTAAGGAAGCTAAAATTCTGTGAAGTATTGGAATCTTTGGTATCGTCTATCATTGCTGCTTGCCTATTATTTTTCATAAACATTTACCAATGTTTATAGCCTAAACTATGGGCCTAACCTCTGACAAAGATTTATGATGTTTCTGAGTGGTGGCATTAAGGATTTCTTTCAGACTATTTGAGCCACTGTGTTGCCAGATGCTTGATGCTTAACATATGATTCTGAGACATAGACATTAAGAAAATCCATACAGGAGTTGTCTTGCAGCTTAATACTTTATTGAGAAAAATGTCAAAGTAAAATCTAAAATGTAGCTCAGGAGCACTTTTCCTTTTCCATTTTCTTTCTAATATTTCTCTCTTAAAACCAATTTAAATGTCTATATTTTATTATCAATTATTATTTTGAAGTATTATATTTGTTACTGCTTTATTTTTGACTTTCATATGTCTTGGTCTCTCTTTATTCTTCCATCTTCTGTGCAGTTCTGGTGATTCATGGTATGTTGCATTATGTTCTTCATTTCCTTTCCAAGTTTAACATTAAGATGATTTATGTTTGGTATTTGCCATTTTAACATTATAAGTTGTAATGTCATGAATTTTACATATCTTATTTGCCATTTCACAACTGCCAAAATTAATTCCAATCAGACTTTTTTTTAAAGTGTTGATTAATAGAGAACACTTGCTAAATAGAATTAATATTTTCCACCCAATAGCATGCTAGGCATCAGCCTGTTCAAATTGGCTGAACCAAGGAGACCTCTTAGACCACGAAGAAAAGAACGAAAAAAAGTGACTAGCCAGAATCTTTCTGATGGAGACATTAACCTTTTGGTCAACATTATCCGAGCCTATGACATTCCAATTCGGAAATCCATTGGAAGGTAGGAGAAACCAGGGTCACTGTGAGATCTTCTGTATATCTATGAGATTATAAATTGTGCTTTGTAATTGTTAGTGGGAATAGTTAGCAGGCATGATCTTATCTCCCACTCATGCCACACTCCTGCTGCAGTGAAAATGGAGAATTTGGTGATAATTCAAATCTCCATTCACTGCAGCGGCATGGGAAAATCCCACTGGCGTAAACAGTCAGAAAAACCTGGTCAACCTCCTAGATAATTTGATCTTTAAAAGTAAGCAATTTGTGTTGGGTTTTTTTTTCCTTTACTTTGAAATTATTAATATCCTGCTGTTCTATTCGTGCTTGTAAGTTTTCTTGTGGTAAAAAGGCATATTTAGTAAAATGTACTAACCTTTGATCAATTTGATTTTGAATCTAGACTTCTTTAAGGTTGACTTAATAGAAACAAATGGCAGAAATACTTGTGTTTTTTTTTGTTTTCTTTTTCTCCAGCAAACAGCCACTGACTTCCAAATCTGCTAGATCCGTTAATGAAACATTTTCAACCTCACAGATACCTCAGAGCCCAACTCAGAGCCACGAGTGGTTTACAAACCAGGTATGGAACAATTTGGAAGCTCAAAGGAAAATGAAGGGGGAAATGGAGAGTTGTGTTTAATTTATTGTTGTGCTAGCGCTGCAGGAAGACATGAAAGAAATTAGGCACACGGAACATGTGAGGGGTGTGGAGAAAAAGATATAGGACTATAGGATTAGACAAACACCCAAAAGCAGATTAGCTAAAGAAAAGCTCAAAAGCCTTACTGCATCTAATTGAAAATGGTGCTGGATAACCAAGCATCAGTGATTTATGAGTGGCATGGCGACACAATGATTAGCACTGCTGCCTCTCAACTCCTGGGATCTGGGTTCAATTCCAGCTTTGGATAACTGAGTGGAGTTTTCACATTCTCTCCATGTCCTTGGGGTTTCCTTCGGGTGCTTCTCCCACAGTCCAAAGATGTGCAAGTTGGGTGGATTAGCCATGCTAAATTGCCCCTTAATGAACTAAGATGTGATGTTAGGGGATTAGCCATGGGAAATGTGTGGGGTTATGGGCTTAGGGTGGGGGAAAGGGCCTGGGTAAGTTACTCTGCCAGAAAACTGGTGCATACCTGATGGGCTGAGTGGCCTCTTCTGCACTGTAGGGACTATGATATAATTTGCTTTTATTTGATGTAGTAAAATATGCCAAGGCACTTCAGAGATGATGGCTGGAATTCTCTGGCTGTTCATGCCAGTGGGATTCTCTTATCCTGCCAGCAGTGCACTTCCACCCATGGGTTTCCTGCTGGAGTGGAGTGAGGTCAATGGGAATTCCCATCAAAAGCAGCAGAATCAGTGAATCCTGTCGCTGGCAAACATTCCACTTCCTGCTGGTGGAAAATGCAGCTGGGAGGCTACAGAGTCTTGCCCCATATCAGACAAAATTTGATATTGCATCAAGTAACCAAAAGCTTGTTTTTTCTTTATTTTTTCTTTCACTGGTATAGTATTCCCAGGCAGGTGAGCATTTATTTCCCTTGAGAGGGCAATTGATGAGCTGCCTTCTTGAACCACTGCAGTCCATGTCATGTAGGTACACCCAAAGTGCTATTAGGAAGAGAGTTCCAGGATTTTGACCCAGCATCAGTGATGTAATTTCAAATTGAGATGATTTGTGACTTGGAAGGGAATGTGCAAATGGTGATGGTGTTCCCATCTACTGTCCTTGTCCTTTTATGTGGTAAAGATCATAGAGTTTGAAAGGTGCTGCCTAAGGACCCTTGGTGAATTGCTGTCGTGCATCTTGTAGATGGTACACACTGCTGCCACTATGCATCAATGGTGGAAGGAATGAATGTTAAAAGCTATAACATTAAAGATATGAGGTGGAAATTTTTCAAAAAAATCTATTTTCTCGCCAGTTTTTTTCAGCAAGGTAAGTAATGCGAATTTACGGTACTCTGTGCGTAACGGGAGTTGCCATGTGACTCTTGCCAGCAAGGGATGTGAAGCTTCAGCTCACTAGTGAAGTACAGTGAATGGATCTGTATCCAGCATATGAATGGCAGAACTTGAGGTGCAAGCTAACGTACCAGCATCAGAAATTTGGGTGAGCTGATGTTTACAGAGGGTGATGAGTAGGAGGACAGCCAGGAGAGCATTGAAATAGTCTGAACTGGAGGCAGAAAAGCATGAAGAGGATTTTGGCTATAGATGGTCTGATGCAGGGCCCAAGATGGATAATATTATTGAGCTGGAAGATGAGGGTCTTGATGATAGAGAGAATTTTGGGTTGGTAATTTGTAAACAGTCTGTTTCAGCCTCAGCCTCAGACATTGATCTGGGAAAGCAATGGAATTGGTAGCTCGGGAACCGATTGTAGCGAAGACCACTGGCATTGGTCTTTACAACATTTAATTTGAATTCTACCACTTATAGATCAATATCTTGGAACTCCCTCCGAAACAGCACTTTGAATCTACCTAATCCTCCGCAGCAGCAGCTTGAGAAGGCAATTACTATTATCTTGTCAAGGATAATTAGGGATGGGCAGCTAATGTTAACCTTTCCAGTGACATCCACACGTCAAGAAAGAATCAAAATAAGTGCCGTATCCATCCAATTCAATTCATTATGACATGGCCTTCAGAGTACACTAGACATAGTGAAGTTTGTGCAATAACTAACTGTATACCAACAGTAGCTGCTGTCCTAACCAAACTGTTCTAATGCAGGGGGAGACCTGCAGCTACCTGATGACACAGGAGAATTTACAGATACCCTGTATATCCAATCCATAAAAAAAAGAGGATAAATCTAACTAGGCCATTGACTGTCCCATCAGCTTCCTCCCACCCATCAGTAAAGTGCCATCAAATGACACCTGCTTAGCACTGCCTAATTTAAATACTATTAGAGATATCCAGAGGGTAACCATTGACCAAAAACTGAACTGGGCTAGTCATATAAATATTATGGTTACGCAAGCAATTCCAAGGCTGAGAATTCTATGGCAAGTAACACATTTCCTGACGCCTCAAAGCCTGTCCACCATCCACAAGGCTCAAGTCAGCAGGGTGATGGAATACCCTCCACTTACCTGGATGAGTGCATCTCCAACAACAGATACCATCTAGAGCAATGCAGCCACTTGATTGGCATCCCTTCCATCACCTTAAACGTTCACTCCCTCCATCAGAGATGAACAGTGGCAGCAGTGTATACTATCTACATGACACACTACTACAACTCACCAAGCCTTGTTCAACAGCAGCATCCAAGCAGGTGCATGGGAATCCCACCAAGGTAAGAGTTAACCAATTTCACTGGGCTGGGAACAATCCAACAGAAGTGTTTTAAATCACTAACTTTGGATGGCTCTGACAGTTCAACCCTGTTCATTAATATGAAAGAGTTAGAAAGAAAATCATTTGTAGCTCCAGAGTAACTGCTTAGAGTGCAGACTGAGTATCTCATGGGAAACCTCATATAGACACAACCCCCAGCAGATCCCATATACCCATTCTGAGTTGACTAACCTGACCGCCCGCCCTCCCAATCTGGCCCAGCCTAACCAATCCCTCCTTCCCAATTTGACCCAACTCCTTTCCCCATCACCCTATCCCCCTGGTTTGACACCCCTACCCTCCTGGGCTAACTTGATCCAACCCCCCTCCCCAATCCCAGACAACAGCCCCTCCTCCCCATTTTCTCCTTTTTGGTCCCCACCAATTGTCTGAGCCACTTACCTCTGAAACTTAGAATCTTTCTTTAAGTTGTCCCTTTAAATATTTTCTTTACGGCAAAATGTAAAATGGGGGCGTTCCTTTCTTTCTTGTCTCACCCAGCCTAAGTGAGGAACACTTACTGAGCCCACGTTTTATCCAGTGAGTGAGGAACGTTGGGTGAGACGAGGACTCTGCAATTCCAACAGGGATGAATCCATCCAGAGTGACAATCTGCTGCAAGTTGCCATTCTGAGAAAGTTACAGGCCTGTGTCAAGGATAAATGATCTAACATTGGGAATTTCTTTTTTCATCAAAGACCTTGGTGCGTCCTTTTGTGGAGGTTTCATTCCAACGTACAATCCGTCATACCGCTACTGCAGAAGGTACAAATCCTAACTGGAATGAAGAACTGGTGCTCCCATTCAGGTAATTTATAAAAAATGATTGATGTGGATAAAGGAGATCTTTTAATCCCTTGGATCTCATCCTTGCAGGCTACCAACATTCGCAACTTTTAGGTCAGTATTTTCCTCCCACGCTTCGGAACCTCAACATCAGGACCAAGTGTTTGATAAGGCGTTTGATAAGGTGGCCCATGGAAGACTTCTGCAGAAAATGCAGATGTATGGGATAGAGGGTGATTTAGCTAATTGGGTTAGGAATTGGCTAACAGATAGAAGACAGAGGGTGGTGGTTGATGGGAGATATTCATCGTGGAGTTCGGTGACAAGTGTGTACCTCAGGGGTCTGTTTTGGGGCCCCTGCTGTTTGTAATTTTTATAAATGATCTGGATGAGGGTATTGAAGGATGGATTAGTAAATTTGCAGATGACACTAAAGTCGGTGGAGTGGTAGATAGTGAAGAGGGGTGTTATAGTTTGCAGAGGGACTTGGACAAGTTGCAGAGCTGGGCCGAGAGGTGGCAAATGGAGTTTAATGTGGAAAAGTGTGAGGTAATGCACTATGGCAGAAATAATAAATGTGTAGAGTATAGGGCAAATGGTATGATTCTTAGTAGTCTAGATGAACAGAGGGATCTTGGTGTGTATGTGCATAGATCCCTGAAAGTAGGCAGTCAGGTCGAGAAGGTTGTTAGGAAGGCATATGGAGTCTTGGCTTTTATTGGTAGAGGGATTGAATTTCGGAGCCGCAACGTCATTTTGCAACTGTACAAAACTCTAGTGCGGCCGCACTTGGAGTATTGTGTGCAGTTCTGGTCCCCGCATTATAAGAAAGATGTGGAGGCATTGGAGAGTGTACAGAGGAGGTTTACCAGGATGTTGCCTGGTATGGAGGGCAGGTCTTATGAGGAGAGGCTGAGGGATTTGAGGTTGTTTTCGTTAGAAAGGAGGAGGCTAAGAGGGGACCTGATCGAAACATATAAGATGATTAGAGGTTTAGATAGGGTGGACAGTGATAGCCTTTTTCCTAGGATGGAGAAAGCTAGCACGAGGGGACACAGCTTTAAATTAAGGGGTGATAGTTATAGGACGGATATCAGAGGCAGGTTCTTTACCCAAAGGGTGGTTCGGGAGTGGAATGCCCTGCCTGCAGCAGTTGTAGATGCGCCAAGTTTGGTGGCGTTTAAGAGGTTAGTTGATAAGTATATGGAAGAGAAGGGAATGGTTTAGTTTGGAGGGGCATTGCTTTTTATATTGGTCGGCGCAACATCGAAGGCCGAAGGGCCTGTTCTGTGCTGTAATGTTCTATGTTCTATGTTCTAAGTGTGTTGTCCTGAACCCAAGCGTGCTACAGTGTCTGGCAGATGGCCTCTGAAATGGCTGGTCCCTCTTTCACCATTTTATGAAGAGTGGCAGATGGGTTCTGATGTTGCTCATTCAACCAGATTGTCATTTCTCTTGGCAGCCATGCCAGGGGAAGTAGGCACTCCTAAGGCTAATCGGGGATCAAGAGGGCATCTCAATAAGGAGATGAATTTGAAAACATAGCTCCGAATAAGAATTATGAAGGACAAAGTGGAAGTAAGGTGGAAGGCACCTCTGATAGAAAGGGAACCTCTCTGGAGGAATTGTTTGGGCTGTGCTTGTGACCTTTCTGCTTTCAACCCCAACAATGTGGCATGGAGCATCCGACCAGGAAAATTCAGACTGAAAGTTGGGGAGAAGTATGCAGGTAAATTTGGAAAGAAATTCATTATGTTCGCTGCATGTTCTTGCATCCTCCCATTTTTCCAGGTGTAGGCTAGATATGATGCCCACAGCCTATGCATCAATGGAGGGAAGACAATTAAGATTTAAGGGATTAATTAAGAGGCATTTTCGCAGCGTAAGGCAATTTTTTTAGGTTGCTCAAGTTTCTGCTATGTCTGCAACCCAGCAACATGAAAGAGGCAGCTGCATCATGGAAGGTCAAAGCTGCAAACGATTTGAAAGGTCTTAACTCTGGGCCTGCAAAAGAAGGAAAGATTGATACATTACTGGGGCGGAGACTGACCACGCTGTCCTGGAAACTGGGGTCACTGAGAGGCAGGACAGATGTAATGACATTGTCTACTTGTTGAAGATGGAAGCCACACCGGATTCCTGTAATCCCTGCTAGCCTGGGCCTCAGAACAAGTGGTCACTCCAGCAGTGCGGAACCAGCCTGCTTCTCTAATTGGACAACAGACGTACTATTTCCCTTGCGATTTCGCTGAAGGGGTACGACTAAAATGAGCAGGGTTGCAAAATGATCCCATCTTTCCAATATTATCAGACCAAAGAACTTTTTTTTTTAAAAAAGAGATTGTCTTTAGATCTGTGCATAATTCTACATTTTAAGCTTTGGACTACCAATAGCTTCAAAGAAATTCTTGACTCCCTGAGCTGACTTTTCATAGAGATCTGGAGCTGTAATAGTCAACAATCTATCAATATCAACTGGACTGCTCATCTATTTGTGGCTGGATTATTTTGAGCAAGGTTGAATCGGGAAGAGGTGGGAAATGGCAACAAGGGATAGAGATAAAGGTATACAGCATAGAAACAGGCCTTTCAGACCAACTTGTTCATGCTGCCCTTTTTTTAAACCCCTAAGCTAATCCCAATTGTCTGCTATTGGCCCATACCCTTCTTTACCCATTGTACCCATGTAACTATCTTGATACTTTTTTTTTAAAAGATATTGACTGTCTACCTTGTCTATGCCCTTCATTGTTTTATAGACCTCTATAAGGTTACTCCTCAGCCTCCTATGCTCCAGTGGAAAAAGGCCCAGTCTATCCAGCCTCTCCTTATAATTCAATCCATCAAGTTCCGGTAGCATCCTAGTAAATATTTTCTACAGTCCTTATAGTTTAATAATATCTTTCTCTAACAGAGTGACCAGAATTGTCACAAAGTATATCACAAGTATGAAATGTTTTACAGCATATCATACTATTTGTCATCCACAAATCAGCATTTTATAACATGGATTTTAGGGCTGTGAACAATGGGAGAGGTCATAAAATCCTGCCCAAGACCAACTGACATTTCCATTCTATGAACCCATGGCGGGCAAGTGTTAGAGAGTTCCGGCCAAAATATCCGGTGAAGCTGGTCATCAAATGGTTACCATGGCCTGAGTTTTCAACAGTTGCCATCCTGAGAGTTGATGCATAACATGTCCCTGCCAACTTTGACAAGCCCACTGCCATTTCACACTCATTTGAGCGTTGATTGACAGGAGGCAAGACTTCCATCCACCTTTGGAAGAAAGTCCCGTTTTGGAGAGCTCATGGTCGAGCTGATTGGCTGACAGGTGTCAAGCCCATCAATGCAGAGTGCTGCAATGCTTTACTTCAGCCTAAGCTCTGATAGTTCCCAGGGCGGGAAATAAGAGTCGTCAAATTCTAGATGGAATCCTGTCTGCAATTTTATGCTTCTCTCATACCCTGCCTCAAAACCTGCCTAATGGAAGTGTAAAATTCTGGCCCATATTTCAGTTAAATATGTTTTAGTTTCCCTTGTTTTTATTTTCCCTGTATCACATATGAACCATTTTAACATTCTGTGAAGGCCTTGTTTCAGGAGTTAACTAAAGAGTGTTTGTTTGGTTCAGAGGATATGTGTGGTGTCACAATGGTTAGTATTGCTGCCTCACAGCACTAGAGATCTGGTTTGATTCCCAGCAAGAGTCGCTGTTTGTGCCGAGTCTGCACGTTTTCTCCATATCTGCGTGGGTTCTCTCCGAGCGCTCCGGTTTCCCCCACTGTCCGAAAGCCATGCTGGTTAGGTGCATGGGCCATGCTAAATTCTCCCTCTGTACCTGAACAGGCAGTGGAGTGTGGTGACTAGGGATTTTCACAGTAATCAGGGTGCAGTGTTAATGGAAAGCCACTTGTGATATCTATAAATAAAAATTAAAAATATGCTTCAAAAGGCAAAATTTGCAGTGCTGTAGTGAAAGGTCAATCCTGTAGTGTCAATCCTTTCAAATTGACACAAGAATCATGGGCAGAATGGCAAACTTTAATGTCTGATTTTTATTCTATGATTTAAAGCACGTTACGGTGGGAATAAATAGTGATAACTGCAGAGTTGTGCTGTGTGTGAGAATGCTGTACTAATGCCTGGTTTATTTGATTTGTGATTTCAGAGCCCCAAATGGCAATTACTGCACCGCGAGTCTGCAATCTGTAACAGATGAGGTATTCATCAATGTCTTCGATGAAGTTATTTATGATGTTTTGGAGGTAACCTCAAAAATTGTTTTTATGCAAACAAAATTAATCCAGTCACAGAAATAAACAGATGAACATTTTGAGAAATAATTTTGTGTTTTTAGGACGATAGAGAAAGAGGAAGTGGTGTCCATACCCGTATTGAGCGACGCTGGCTGGGAGCTGTACGGATTCCATTTTCCACCATCTATTCCCAGTCCAGGGTAAGGATTTTCTTCTGCATGCACTGGAGGGTGTTTTGAAGATAGTGAAATATAAATCTATGTGAGAATTAAATTGCTGTCACCTGCTGTACCTGAAATCTAGCATCCGCAACTTGTATTTCATGAGACTTAACTTTGCTGTATGCAATTTTCAACACATTGCCGTTGAGTTGCTTTGAATAATTTGAGGTGATTATTTGTGTGTATTTCTTTTTATGTAACTAATGGCCCCAAGGCTTGTGACCTTTAGAAATCGTTGCTTACATCATTGTGATTCCTATAATTCTGACTCATTTTGTTTTATCCAGTTAATTGTCATTGATGAATAGTCCACTAATAAATGTAATTATCTTTAATCTTTTCTTTTGTAAGACCTGTCACTTCAGTCCCATTTATTTGAAGTTGTTTCATTCATTTAAACTCACTTTGTATCTGCAACACAGGCTCTGCCAGATTTACTTAACCACATAAGATTTTAAATTATCTTAACTTGGTATGTAATAAACTTTTGGAAATTTATCCTGGAGGCAAGTTCTAGATTCATTTAGTGAATGTCAAGCAGTTTCTTCCTGTCTGTGGATAGGCCTTTGCTGAGTCTGTGGATTGGGAACACTTCTATAATGTGCTGCATAGTTAGCTCTCCTACTGGCACAAAGGGGGCTGGCAATAATATCCCATCTATGGAGGTTGGTCAAGCAAGGGTATGGTTGAAACCAGGCAGATTTTAGGTTGTTTTTCAGGTACTTGTTTTTGTGTCCAGTGGTTCCCATACATTTGTCCAGGTGGAATTTGCATTCTGCATTGGAGAGTTTTTCCAGATTGGTCTCTAGATGCGTATTGTAACTTGGGTGGGAATGATATGGTGGATGGAGGCATTGCAAACTTTTTCTATCATTTATTGGGTTGTTGCAAGTCAATGGATATGTGGAGGAGTGATGTTTATCAGGGCAAGTGTGTTGAGCATTGTCTTCCAGTAATGATAACACAGTAGCATTCAACTGGGTGACAAGTGTCTGCATGCATGCATGTGTGTCACCCATCATCACGTGTTTCTTGTCATATTGTTCTGAAAGCCATTCTCAGTGTAAGTGGTAAGGACCAGTACCTGCTCTCTCTATTACAGTCCTTGGGGACATCATCTTAGTTGACATTAAGGACCTGTTCTACAATTGGGGATGTACTGAAGGATGGCTTTCAAGGATTTTGTATAGGACCGACAGAGGAGAGATTGGATGGGAGCTGGCTGCAAGTGTTTTCTGAATTTTGGTATGACGATGACTTTTGCTGTTTACCATTTCTTTGGAATTTCTAGAGAACTGGGTTAAAACCTTTTATAATCACTTGTGTTTTGCTCAGCATTCCATTTTTAAAATAATCTTGTTCTTTTTGGTTGGAAGAGGCTTAGCTTCAGACACAAAATGGTCATCAGGTCTTTTACAGACCTTGGGGATTTTATATATGACCTGATCATAGCACTGCTTGCCCAGAGGGAATGGGGTGGGCAAGATGATTTCATGGCACCTGAGCATTTCCATAGAACCATAGAAAATTACAACTCAGAAATAGGCCTTTTGGCCCTTCTTGTCTGTGCCGAACCATTTTTTGCCTAGTCCCGTTGACCTGCTCTTCGACCATATCCCTCACACTCCTCTCATCCATGTACCTATCCAAGATTTTCTTAGATGTTAAAAGTGATCCTGCATTTACCACTTTATCCAGCAGCTCATTCCCATCATTCTCTGCATGAAGAAGCACCCCCACTAATATTCCCTTTAAACTTTTCTCCTTTCACCCTCAACCAATGCCCTCTGGTTTTTTTCTCCCCTAGCCTCAATGGAAAAAATCTGCTTGCATTTACTCTATCTGTACCCATCAAAATTTTATACACCTCTGTCAAATCTCCCCTCATTCTTCTACACTTCAGAGAACAAAGTCCTAACCTATTCAATCTCTCTCTGTAACTCAGCTTCACAAGTCCTGGCAACATCCTTGTGAACCTTTTCAGCATTCTTTCAACCTTATTTACATTCTTCCTGTAATTAGGTGCTCAAAACTGTACACAATACTCTAAATTTGGCCTCACCAATGCCTTATATAACCTTATCATAAACACTCCAACTTTTATACTCGGAACTCCGATTTATAAAGGCCACTGTACCAGAAGTACTCTTTACGACCCTATCCACCTGTGATGTCACTTTTAGGGAATTCTGTACCTGTATTCCCAGATCCCTCTGTTCACCTGCACTCTTCAGAGTCCTACCTTTTAGCTGTACGTATGTTCTATATTTCAAAGACATTTGAGCCACCATCATTTTAATTTTTTTTTTATTCACAGGAATTACATAGGTAGATAAATGTCTCATCTATAGTTAAATGTTGGGATCCAATGATGCCATTCAGACCAGGATATAGTTCTAGCAAGAAGCTGGTGGAGAGCCAACTTCACTTCTTGCAATTCACTAGCAGTCGGTACACATGTAGTGCTGTTGGGGACGGTGGTCCAGGATTTTCATCCAGTGACAGTGAAGAAACTGCAAGGTAGTCCTAAGTCAGGATAGTGTGTGTCATAGAGGAGAACTTGCAGGTAATGGTGTTCCCAAATATCTGCTGCCCTTGTTCTTCTAGATGGTAGAGGTGCCAGGTTTGGGAGGTATTTTTAAAGATCATGAGTTGTTGCGGTTCATCTTTTGGATGGTACATACTGCTGTTGCAATGTGCTGTTGGTGGACAGAGTGAATGTGTAAGGTGGTGAATGCTTCATATGGCCTATGTGGTCAAGCATGTTGAGTGTTATTAGGTCCACACTCATCCAGGCAATGGAAGAACATTCAACCACACTCCTGACTTGTGCCTTGTAGATGGTGGACAGCCTTTGGGAAGTTAGGACATGAGTTATTCACTGCATGCCTCTGACCAGCTCTTGTAGCCAAAATATTACATTGATCCAGTAATTTTTGGTCAGTGTAACACCCCCAGGATGTCATTGTGGGGGATTCAACATTGGTAATGCTGCTGAATATCAAGAGTAAATGCTTGGATTCTCTTTGTTGAGGTGGTCATTTTCTGGTACCTATGTGGCATGAAAGTTACTTGCTAGCTTGAATGTTTGTTTTGCTGCATATGAACATGATAACTAAATGTGACTAAAATATTTAAACTTTGCAAAGAGGTTCTCTGGGGGCTTCAAATAGGGGCCAATCACCAAATTTATTAATGAGTATAGTAAGAAATCTCTAAAAAGGAATAAGCAGTGGTGAGGCACTGAGAGAGAAGAAAGATACAAAGTAAACGTGGCAGATTTGTTTTGTGATTCATGTACCAGGACATTCAGATCCCTCTGTATGTCAGCCTCTCTCCACTTAAACAATTTAAAGTAGGGCAGATGTTTTGCCGGTGTCATGGTTAACATTCCTTCCTCAAATAACATCAGTAGAAATAAACTACTTCACTGTGTTGTAATTTGTTGGATCTTGCTGTGCAACTTGTTTATGGACCGAAAGTCAGTCTTGACTTTCAAACCCCACCATTTCTTTACGCATCTAGTCACAATTTTACATTTTAGATTTGACGAGAGTGGAGAACATTTCGCCAAAGTGATGTTTGGTTTTCTAATTACGTATTTTAAATTTTCTTTTTTACAGATTGATGGAACCTTCAGGATTGATACACCCCCAGTCCTCCTTGGATACAGCAAAGAGCGCAACCTATCCAGTGAAAGGGGTTGGGAAGCGGTTCGAAGCCTCAGTGAAGGCTCTTACCTATCCCTCTTTATTACTATCGAACCCCATCTTGTACCTGGAGAATCTGTAAATGAAAAGGTAACGTACATTCTTGATTTTAAAAATGCTGTCAGAGCGTTAGCTTTCCAGAAGTATTCTTCAGGAGCGTTGCCAATGTCAAATCCTTCTATTCCCTCTCTGTAATGTAAGAAATGTTGAACCAAGCCTTATCATTGATTGTGTACATGCCTTCTAGAGAAGGCAGCTTAATTCAGGGATAGAGCTAATCTATACACACAATTGGTACACTTTGTTGCTGTTCATCATAACCATCTGGGTAGAATCATAGAATCCCTACAGTGCAGAAGAAGCCCATTTGGCCCATCAAGTTTGCGTACATTTACCCTGCTGATCCTCTAACACTAGGTCAATTTAGCACGGCCAATCAACCTAATCCGCAATCATTGGACTGAGAGAAGAAACTAGAGCACTCATCGGAAACCCTTACTGACGTGGGGAGAATGTGCAAACTCCACACAGACAGTGACCCAAGGCTGGATTTGAACCTGAGTCCCTGGTGCTGTGAGACCGCAGTGCTCATACTTGTGTGGACTATGACCCTGCGCTCTCCTATCTTCTCCGTTCTGCACGTCCAATCAGGATGCATTTGCTTTAGAAAATCACAAAGTCAGTTCCCCTCCAGGCACTGCCCAGGGGCATTAATTGGGCACTGAGCTCCCCTCCAGCCCAATTAAAAACAATCTGTGTGGAATCATAATCCTGGATTCCTTTCTCCTGTTTTTACCCTTGCCTTTTTTAAAAAAATATTTTTCAAATCATTATGCACATCCCTTTCACAAGTTATTATGGATTCTGCTTCTAGTAGGGAATTCAAAATTGCAATGATGCTGTCAGCAGGAAGGTTGAGAGATCTATTTAAAATGTTCTTCAGCCTGTGTTAAGTGAGAGGCTAACTGCATTAACTTTTCCCCAGATTTTAGGAATAGTTACAGTGCTTGGTGGAGCCAGAATCTGAGGAATACAACCCTGAGAGAAAGCAGGGCAGGAGATGCTGATGGCACAGAAGCTTTTGACTGCACAGCTAGCATTGTGGAAGAGTTATTTCCCAGTATTGCAGAGTAGGTTTTGTACATGGATGTTGGAATGAAATTTACTCAATAGCTTACTGTAAGAGAAAAGATAGTTATTTAGTGTTGACTAATCAAAATACAAATTTATCTGGAAAAGGTTTATGCCTTCAATGAGACATTTCATCGAACGTCCACCTTCATACAGTTAAATATTACATGCAAAACGTATTTATTTTCAGAATAGAAGCTGTATTTGAAACTATGGATAGCGGATGCTAATATCTGTACTAGTTTGAACTCAATAGGAATCATTTATATCATTAGTATAAAATGAACGATAACGATTCACAACCCATTTTACACCTGTGATGGATTTAAAAGATAGGATGCAGGCTTCAAAGGTTCAAACAAAGAACTTTATCGAAAGGATGTTAATGCTACAGATAGACTGCCTGAGCATGCAAAATGATATCATGTGATCAGTCTATTAAAGTGCCCCTATTCCACTGCAAAGCTTCTGCTAGTGAGAAAATACTAGAAATAATATGAATACACAACAACACCTCACCTGATTTTAAACTCCATTGAAGTCACTGGAAGTTAAAACTTACATAAACATAAAACAGACTGCCAATTCAATTGTTTCCATTTTCCCCTATCTCAATGTACTTGGATTTGCTTCCAATGATGGCAATGTCCTATAACTGATATATTTCCCCACAGTTATCATTTGATACACATATTGTATGTCTACACAAATATCCTTTTTGCTGTAGTTACTAATTGACAGAATTTTTTAGAGCTGTGCTTCGTGATTTCAATATAGATATTGGCGGACAATTGCTTCCATATTTTGCGCAAGTTACCTTTGCTGTTGAGAGGTTTTAAACTAATTCTTTTTTAGGCCAGTCTGCTACTTCAGTGAAATAGTGAGGCAGGCATTCACTATTGCAAGTGCTGTCTACAGTAGACAAGGAAACAATTCAGACTGTCGTGCCCAGCCAGTTGTCTATAAAAGCAACTTTGCCAGTCCCTTCCTCCTTTCCCTGTGAGGCCAGGATTTTTTTTTTCTCTTTACGTGTTTATCTGGCTTCCATCCTCAAAGATAGTGCGTTCCAGATCCTAACCATTCACTGTGGCATTTTTTTTCCTCATGCCAGTCACAAATCCATGTTCTCTTGTTTTCCATACCTACACCAACAGAAGTAATTTTTTTCCAATTTATTCTTGCTAAAATTCTTGTAACTTTTAACACCTCTGTCAAATCATCTTTCAAGTTTTTCTGCGAAAAAATAATGCCAATTTCTCCCATCCAGCTCCGCAATTGATATCTCTCATCCCTTAAACTGTTCTCATAAACGTTTTCTATGCCATTTTTAAACGGAATTCTTCCTAATAATTCCCGAGATGTTCTGGTTTTCAGTTTCAGACTTACTTTATATTTAAAATCTAGAATCAATTTCCTTTCTCAGTTTTTCTTTTCTATAGTTAAAAATACAGACTTTGAGACCATGAATTCCATCACCCAATTCATTGGTTGCCAACCATTCTGAGATTAATAATTAAATTACACAACTGCATTGGGGAACCTTGGCAGCAGGTTACTAATGGACACCTCCTTAAGAAAGGATTACCTTTCACAAATGTGGGCAACGGAATACACAAAAAGCTAAGTTTCTTTGATTAGGATAGATATTGGATCTAATAAGGGCAATAATTTTCTGTCTCTGCGTTGCTATTGGGTACTTCACTTGATGGAACATAAATTGAATTTTTGGTTGCACACTCCAGTTGATTTTTCAATTGTTTAAAACGAATGATGTTCATGATTTGTTAGCCAGTATTTTCTAATAAAACAGACAAGACTTATCACTGGGAACAAAAATTTAGAAAATTGCCCTCTAGAAATATGCACACACACATTACTTGACTGTCTAAACCAATCTATACTGTGGAATGTTGTTACTTAGTCTGCAGATTTCAAATTTTTGTTTTGATTCATTCAGATTTCCTGATTGCATTCTGCATCGATACCTAAATAAAAATCATTCTTTTTCTGCTTATATCTCTCTATTTTCTCTCACGTTTTGACTCCTGCTTTACAGATGATTGAGGTGCTGAAAAAGGTAAAAATATCCCTCGCCTTTCAGTTTTAACTGTTTAGATATGCTCAATATAGACAGAAAAATGTTTCTAGCAAAGAATTTTAAAACTTTCAATAGTTTGTCAACGACTGAGGATTATTTTAAACTTGTTATTTCTTAGCACATTGCACATCAAATGTCACAAACCAACATCTGTCAGTTTGCAATAAGTTTTCCTCAAGCATGTAACATCATTTTCCTATGATTTATTTTGATAATTTATACCAGTGGTTCAAAGCTAGTGCTTAAAGCAGTTAGGGATACAATCAATAATGGCCTAGCCAATGACACTCACATCCTGAATTTTTAAAGTTGTAACAGATTTGCTGAAAGTCTTGCTGATACTTGCTGAATATCTTTTTATATTTTGGTTTTCAGTTTGAGACTCAGGAGGATGAGAAACTACTTCAAAGAGTAGAAAAGTTCCAGAAGGAAGTGAAGCAAAAGTTCCCAAATCGCCGATGTGTTACTGTGGTGACAGACCTGACTGGCAAGCTGGTTTTCGTTACACGGTATATTAAACCACTCCTTCCTCCTCAGGAGCTGCTTGATGCCTTTCCTAATAACCCTGAGGCCACTACGGTGAGTTCTTTTTTATGTAACAGCTATAAATGAAAATGGATTGGATATCTTTCTGTATTATTTGCAAACATTCCCCAACCAGAACAGTTGACCAGATTTGTTCTTTACAAATCAGTTTGTAAAATGAACTGCTAACGAACCAGAAAATAACAGGCCAATTATCAGTAGCTTTCAGAAAACAAACCAATCTCTGGCATTGACTTCACAGTTCCCTTGCCTTATCGATTGTCTGTTTCCTGCCACCTCCTGTGTAGAATGTTCTTAAGGTATGTGACTGACTTTTGTCCTGGGATGGGCCCAATCCATCAAAACAACCTTTGATCAGTGCCAGCAAACTCTGCATTTGAAAGGTCTGCTAAATTTGTCCTGCTGGGATATGCCCATAATGCACTGCGGAAACAAAGATGAAAATTATTGAGCTTTGTTTCCTGGTAGCTGCAAGTCACCCAGAGCTCTCAGTCATACAACAAAGCACTGAGGTCATGGGCCTTATAAGCCATCAGCTTACTCCTAAGAATTAGTTTGGTGTTATCACTTGCACATTTGAGAGTCAGTTAACGGTAGCGACTGCTTTGCCAGTGTATTAATCGAGCTCTTGGACAGTCACTTCAATAATACTGCTATTATGCCAGTCTGATCTTATTGTGCCACTGATGGCACACTTCACTGTGGCTATCTGGGCATCAAGGGGTGTGTTCAACAGGAAAACCCCATTGATAACAATGAGACCATAAGCAAGTGGCACGCTGCTTCCTGCAGCTGGGAAACGTGCCACAGAGGGAGAGGGGAATCCCACCCAGTGTCTGTCACCATGGATCCAGAGTAACAGAATTTACTAACCATTTCTATTTGTGTTATTTAGTGTAATCATGAGTGAGGTGCAACATTTGTTCCATGACCCTTTTTTTCACGTCTATGGGCAGGGCAAACGAGTTACAGACATGGGAGAAATTGTAGCTGAGTTTCTGTGTGGGCAATTTGTGCAACACGGTCCACAAAGCTTCCTACTTTAGAGAAATCCTGAGTTTTTGGGCAGGATTTAACGGCCTCATTTGGGTGAGACCAGAAACTCCCACCCAAAGTCAATGGAGATTTCCGTTGTCAAACCCTCATCCACTGGGTTCCGTGTGTGGGCAAGTTGGTAGAGTTCAGGCCTTGTCATCACATAGAACATAGAACAATACAGCACAGAACAGGCCCTTCGGCCTTCGATGTTGTGCCGACCAAAATAAAAAGCAATGCCCCTCAAAACTAAACCATTCCCTTCTCTTCCATATACTTATCAATTAACCTCTTAAACGCCACCAAACTTGGCGCATCTACAACAGCTGCAGGCAGGGCATTCCACTCCCTAATCACTCTTGAGTAAAGAACCTACCTCTGATATCCGTCCTATAACTCATACCCCTTAATTTAAAGCTGTGTCCCTCGTGCTAGCTTTCTCCATCCTAGGAAAAAGGCTATCACTGTCCACCCTATCTAAACCTCTAATCATCTTATATGCTTCAATAAGATCCCCTCTTAGCCGCCTCCTTTCTAACGAAAACAACCTCAAATCCTTCAACCTCTCTTCATAGGACCTGCTCCCTTTGGTCAGCTCCAGTTGATTCTTCCTCAACTGTAGCCTCCAAGACAGAAAATTTATTTTGGAGGGGAACAGCCCAAGGGGATTGTCTCCCCGATTGCTTCTTACCCCTCCTCCTAATAGTTACCCAATTATCACTTATAGGAGTTACAATCTCTTTGTTACTCCTGCCTATATCCTCCTCAACCTCTCGAATTACCCTGAGCTCCTCTAATTCCAGCGCCAGCTCCTTAACACGATCCTCAAGGAGCTGCAAATGTGCACACTCCCTGCAGGTGTAATCAGCAGGAACACTACTGGTGTCCCTCACCTCATACATACCGCAGGAGGTGCAACGTAGTGCCTGCACTGCCATCACTGTTACTTTAATTTCCAGGAGAGAAAAAAAAAACTTCACACACACTTTTATTATTAGGTTAGAGGAGGGGGGAGGGTGGGATACTCTACCTGTGTAGAGTACCGGGTTTCCTCTCTGGTTCATCACCTTCAGTCTTGATACGTTGTAGACCAATGAGGCCAACCCTCACTATATATTATTGGCTGAGAGCCCAGAAATCCAATAGAGTACTAAAACATTGTTTGATTGACACACCTGAAACTCTGATCAATGTTGTCAATTTCACAATGTTTATTTACACAAGATAAAGAGGTACCAACCTTTCAGTACAGATTTAATAAGAGAGTATTCCAAATTTCATAAAGCATGCTGCTCATCCCAGATAAATAACACCAACATAAATAAACAGTGAAAACTTTAATGCAGTTACTTTCCACCCCTTATTTGCCCCACTCCACACATAATGTTATTTACTTTAATGTGGTTGCTATGGCAGGAATATTTGGTAACCTTTGAGAAATTCTAAAAGACATGTTTGATTTCACTGAAATACCTTAATTTATGTGACACTTAAGAATATTTTCAAAAGAAACCTTTGTGTTTTGTTAAACGTACATAAAAATTTTCATCAGTCATATGTCATTTTATGTCTACTAATAATGCAATCTTGAAACTGGCTTATTCTAATTGAAACTTTTGTGTGATGTAAGCAAATTTCAATTACTCCTAACAGACAACTTCTAAATAAACATTTTTGATTTTATGTCTGTGTTTTAGGAGCTAGTGGCTCGTTACGTTTCTCTGATGCCATTTCTTCCAGACAGTGTTTCTTTTGCTGGAATCTGTGACTTGTGGTGCACTTCAGATGTAAGTAATTGTATATCCTTGTTTCGTGATATCTGAGCCAGAATGTTTCGCTTTCCCATTGATGAGTTTGTAGATGAAGAATGTGAAGTTCCTCAGATGGGCTTTCCACTGAGTTCCCTCCACTCTGACCTCTCTATAATTTTACAATGGAATGAGTGAGGCCTTGGCTAGTATGCGCTTGGCCATTTGAGGACTTTAAGTGGCCAGTTGCGTTCAGAGCCATTTCCCGCCTAGCTTCAATGTTTAGGCTAATGGCCCCTTTAAGGCCCAGTAACCACAGGACCCCCTCCACCGACACCTCTCCTCCATTGTATCCCCACTAACCCCACAACTCCCTCAGACATTCCTAAGCCTCTTCACCTAAGGACTCCCAAAACGTACCTCTTCATTGCTACTTAAGTTCTGAGGACTACACCCATCCCAGTCCTGTCCACTGCGGCTTGTGACTGGGCAGGAATCAGAGACTGGGAGATTGGCCTGCAAGTGTCTGAGGTTGGATTTCCTCCCAAGTGAGGGGTGGAAGTCCAGTCTCCAACCTATTGAAGCTTGGAAGGTGAAATGAAGAGCAGACATTGTTGGCGAAGATATGTTCTCCTGCCTGGTATTTTGTGTTCTCAGCTTTGCTCTTTGTATTATAAGTAGTTACATTGTGCTGTTGGAAAAATAATAGATAGGCTACTCAGGGCATAGAGATGCAATTTTATTGGTTTTGCTGTGACTGGTATCAGGTGATCTCGCGGAGGAGTTTCACACTTCATCTCTCAACTCTATTCAGTGAACTCCTCAATTACTGATGTATGTACAAAACTGCTTTTCGTACTGCATTTGTAAAAGTGAATGCTTGCAATTGATTGTGTATCAATTATATTCAACTGATGAGCATTAATTTAGGATTCACCTGTGCTCATACATTATTGACAGGGGATTTTCTGGCCCTTCCTGCTGGCTGGATCTTCCAGTCCCAAAGTTGACAGCAGCAATAGATCTGCATCTGAATTCACAACTAAACAGGAATCTGGTCGAAAGACCAAACGGTGACTGATGTGACAGTCAATACAAAAATATCACGCCAATATAGTTCAGGTTGTTCTTTTGAGATTGAGAGCCATGAACAAAAAAGAGAAAGGAGGACCTTTACTCTGTATGTGCCTCTGTTTTGACCTGGGAGTATTTGATTCTATCTGTAGATGCCAGAAAAGTAAACATTCCACCTCTCAGCATCCCTCCTGCAGTCTCAAAAAAGCTGTAGGTATCAAGCTATGCAATCTATCAGTATGTTTGTGTGTCATGAATATTGATAGAAACATTAGTTCAATACACCTTTATTGATACTACAATATTCTCCTTTGTAATATAGTACTTTTGTATGCCATCCCAAATATTAATGTTCTTCCCAAATATTAATGTTCTACCCATATCCCTCAACTTAAAATACGTTAATATCTACAGCAATGATGGTTCAAATAAAAGCTGTGTGCAGTTGAATTTTTTTTGTTTGATCATAGAATCATTGAATCTACAGCACAGAAGGAGGCCATTCAACCCATCAAGTCTGCACCAACCACAAACCCACCCAGGACCCTATTTCCCATAACCCCTCAAATTTAACCTGCAAATCCCCCTGACCCGAGGATTAATTTAGCATGGCTGCCAGGGGGAAACTGGAGCAAGCGAAGGAAACCCACGCAGACATAGGGAGAATGTGCAAACTCTACTCAGTCATCCGAGGCAGAATTGAACTACGGTCTATGGCACTGTAAGGCAGCAGTAATAACCACTGTGCCACCATACCACCCCAAATTGGTATTTTGCCTTTCCCAAGTATTATCATCTTTTTGTTCATAAAAATCTCAATATTATGTTTGAATATTATCTCATTGATACCAGTGTCTCTGAAGAAGTTTAGCTTTCTTAAGATAACACTCTAATCCTGCATGTTTAGGGATACTATAGTGATTGTGGTTATTAAAATTATTAAAAGGTTTTTTTTCAATCTGTGCTTTTCTTTTTGCATTCAATATAGCAATTCCTGAACTTGCTTGCAGGAGATGAAGAAGAACATGCAGTTCTGCTCTGTAACTATTTCCTAGCAATGGGGAAGAAAGCTTGGCTGGTGATCGGAACTGCCATTCCTGAGGTGAGAGGCTACATGTTCTTAATTAGGAGGTTTGCAAAGTTTCCATTGAGAGATTAATTCTTCAGTCACATCAGCCCTTCTCGTGAAGTTACATTTGCTTTCATTTAATGCTATTAATATAAATTGAGTAGAAAGGAATAAGAAATGATCTAACTGAAGTGTTGAAGATGATTAAAGGACTTGATGGGTCAAATGGAAAGAAATTACTTTCTCTGATGAAAACAAGGAAGCACAACTGAACAGTTAGAGCTAGACCAGTGAAAAAGCTCTTTTACATGTTAAGATTCATGGAAATCTGGAATCCTTTCCCCTCCAGAGGCGGTTGAGGTTCAGTCAAGTGAAAGTTTCAGAATTGGTTATGTTTTTGTGTTGGATATGGGTATAAAGAATTATGGAAGAGGATCAATGAAAACAGCCATGATGTAATTAAATGGCAGAACCAACTTGAGGGGCAGAATGATCAGCTCTTGTTCTTGTACTGTAGTCGATAAATGCACCACATGGGGCAGAATAGAATTATACTAACCAGAAAAACATTTTGGATTTATTTCCTACCAAAAGGTATTGTACATCAGGACTAAAATTTTTCAACCATTCATGCTGATGGGATCTTCTGATCCTGCTGATAGTGCACACCCCCACTGTGGGTTTCCCGGTGAAAAGGGTACGTTCCAACAGGAAAACCAGAGGATTCTGCCACTGGCTAATGGGGTCCAGTTGGCATGACAGGTTGTGTGGAAAATCCTGCTCTATAAGTGTGAAACATACTTGCTAGTACCTGCACTGTCCCTGAAACAGTAATTACTTTGTATTTATCTTTTCACATTCAAGAAATTGTCAGTTGTTGCCTTGCAATCCTTCCATCAGTCGAAAGCAATTTTTTCATGATAAAACCTTGCATTAATTTATTTTCAGGGTCCAACAGCCTATGTGCTGACCTATGAACAGAACCAGTATGTGATTTGGAACTCCACCACTGGACAGTACTATGGACAGTTTGATTCATTCTGTCCATTGCAGAGTGTCAGCTGCTTAGTTAGTGCCGACAATGTAAGTCTTGTTTAAACACTCTCCTGGAGATGATAATGAAATCAAGCAAAGTAATCGTGTTATTAGGCCTCCTTCATCCCCAAAAGTTGATAAGATTGAAAACAGTCACAGCTAATGGAGCTCCATTTTCTAATTTTGTTCAACTAATCATTTCTTTGAATTTGGAAATTGCAGCTTCTGAAGAAAAACCAACTAAGTTTCCATCAGCTGCACAAAAGTTGCGTTCCTAATTTTATTTTGGAATAAATACAAGACATTGGAAATCAGAAATAAAACTAGACAATGCTGAAAATACTCAGCAGGTCTGGCAGCATCTGTGGAGAGAGATAGAGTTAATGTTTCCAGTCCATATGACTTTTATCCAGAATTAAAGAAAATGATTTCTTTTAGAAAGTATGGTCAGTCAATTATTTTGCTTTATATTGTTGCTACATTTCTTACATATCACTTCTATGTGGAAATATTCAGACACAATATTTTCTCTATGCTAAACTGTGTAACATTTATTTTCTAGGTCTGGTTCAACATGCAGAAATATGACACTGTTACACGTGTACATTTCGACACCAGCAAATCCAGCTTTTGGAAGCCATTCTTTTCACGAAGCTTTCCTTTTCCTGGCTTATCAAGTGTCCAGGTACGCTAATGCAAGTTAAGATTCTGTTTTGAGACTGCCATAATAGGACCAAAATATTTGCAAAAATTAGTAGCAATACTGTACACAATTGGCCGGAAAAATGCAGTGATATTCAATTGAAATGTTATAAATGATGACTGGTTTGAGTGATAAACATAGTGTGTGTATATATGTATATATGGATAAATGCATGTGTATACTATAATAACGTACCTGGTTGTGTGGATAGATATAGACAGTCATAAAGGGCACGCTACTATTGGCTGCATGGTTGGAATGCAAGCCAGATAGTCCAGCTGTTATTGACTGACCATGACGGAAGCTATTAAGATATGATTTTATGGCCATGAATTAAGAAGTAAATAACTAAAAAATGCATGGTCCAGTAGGATAAGAAGAAATTCATTGGCAGAAAAGTTAGCATGTGATTGCTGATCAACAATGGAAAATTTTCAAATACATTGAATAGAATGAGAAATAAATATATTCCTAAAGTGTAAACAGATGCAAGCTAATGTAGACAAGGGAGAGGTAACAAATTTAGGAAATGGGGTGTATTTGATGGGATACTGAAGTGTGAATGAATAGACAGATTAAGATTTCAAATGAATAATTGTATATATTCGTGTAAAAGTCAAACATTTGAGACGAATTTTTTTAACCCGGAAGTCATGGGTCAATGTCTACACAGGTAACGTTCCTGAGGAGTTGATATATGCTCTTAATTTAGGCCCAAGTCAAATCCAACAGAGGCTATTGCAATGAATAAATTTAAAACCAACAACACTAAAGAGTTCAAAATAATTACTGACATTTATTTGTTTTGTAACATCACAAATTACATTTCATATGTTAATTATGTAATGTTTATTCATTTATTCACTGCTCCCATTTTCATTAGTATTTCATTACAATGAATTTGATTCATTAACATAGAACATAGAACAATACAGCACAGAACAGGCCCTTCGGCCTTCGATGTTGTGCCGACCAAAATAAAAAGCAATGCCCCTCCTAACTAAACCATTCCCTTCTCATCCATATACTTATCAACTAACCTCTTAAACGCCACAAAACTTGGCGCATCTACAACCGCTGCAGGCAGGGCATTCCACTCCCGAACCACCCTTTGGGTAAAGAACCTGCCTCTGATATCCGTCCTATAACTATCACCCCTTAATTTAAAGCTGTGTCCCCTCGTGCTAGCTTTTTCAATCCTAGGAAAAAGGCTATCACTGTCCACCCTATCTAAACCTCTAATCATCTTATATGCTTCAATAAGATCCCCCCTTAGCTGCCTCCTTTCTAACGAAAACAACCTCAAATCCTTCAACCTCTCTTCATAGGACATGCCCTCCATACCAGGCAACATCCTAGTAAACCTCCTCTGTACCCTCTCCAATGCCTCCACATCTTTCTTATAATGTGGCGACCAGAAATGCACACAATACTC
Source organism: Sphyrna mokarran (assembly GCA_024679065.1). Lineage (NCBI taxonomy): Eukaryota > Metazoa > Chordata > Chondrichthyes > Carcharhiniformes > Carcharhinidae > Sphyrna > Sphyrna mokarran. The sequence goes on along the minus strand of JAGIQG010000001.1, from coordinate 102,085,733 downwards.
CAAGTGCGGCCGCACTAGAGTTTTGTACAGCTGCAACATGATGCTGCGGCTCCTAAATTCAATCCCCCTACAATAAAAGCTAAGACTCCATAAGCCTTCTTAACAACTTTATCCACTTGACTGCCTACTTTCAGGGATCTATTGACACATACACCAAGATCCTTCTGTTCCTCAACACTATTAAGAGCCATACCATTAGCCCTATACTCTACACATTTATTGTTCCTGCCAAAGTGCATTACCGCACACTTTTCCACATTAAACTCCATTTGCCACCTCTCGGCCCAGCTCTGCAACTTGTCCAAGTCACTCTGTAACCTAAAACACCCCTCTTCACTATCTACCACACCACCAACTTTAGTATCATCTGCAAATTTACTGATCCATCCCTCAATACCCTCATCCAGATCATTTATAAAAATTACAAACAGCAGGGGCCCCAAAACAGACCCCTTGAGGCACACCACTCGTCACCGAACTCCACGATGAATATCTCCCATCAACCACCACCCTCTGTCTTCTATCTGCCAGCCAATTCCTAATCCAATTAGCTAAATCACCCTCTATTACACACATCTGCATTTTCTGTAGAAGTCTTCCATGGGCCACCTTATCAAACGCCTTACTAAAGTCCATATATACTACATCAACCGCCTTACCCCCATCAACCTCTCTGGTCACTTTCTCAAAAAACTCAATGAGGTTAGTAAGGCATGACCTACCCTTCACGAAACCATGCTGACTATCCCCAATCAATTCATTTCGCTCTAAATAACTATAAATCCTATCCCTAATAATTCTCTCCAATACCTTGCCCACCACAGAAGTAAGACTCACTGGCCTATAATTCCCAGGAAGGTCTCTCTTCCCCTTCTTAAACAATGGGACCACATTAGCCATCCTCCAGTCCTCCGGAACCACACCCGTAACCAACGAGGACCTGAAGATCAGAGCCAGAGGCTCTGCAATCTCCTCTCTTGCCTCACAGAGAATCCTAGGGTAAATCCCGTCCGGCCCAGGGGACTTATCCAACTTCAAACCCCCGAGAATTTCTAACACATCCTCCCTATCTACTACAATACTCCCCAATTTGCAACCCTGTACCTCAGTGCTCTCCACAGCTACATTTCCAGCACTCTGCGTGAATACCGAAGAGCAATATTTATTCAGTGCCTCGCCAATCTCTTCAGGCTCCACGCACAACTTCCCACTGCTATCTATGACTGGCCCTAATCTTGCCCTAACCAATCTTCTATTCTTAACATATCGAAAGAAAGCTTTAGGATTCTCCTTAATCCTCTCAGCCAACATCTTCTCGTGTCCCCTCTTAGCTCTCCTCAATTCACTTTTTACCTCCTTCCTAGCTAATCTATAGCTATCCATTGCACTACCTGAGCCTTCAAGCCTCCTCCTGACATAAGCCTCCTTTTTCTTCTTAACCAGCAAATCAACTCTTTTCGTACACCAAGGCTCTCTTACTCGTCCATTTCCTCCCTGCCTGACAGGGACATCCCCAGGTTTATATTTGGACCTGAAAGTTTAGGGATTTTTATCCCTGAAAAGCTAAGGTTGACTCTGACGTGAGATTGTATGAAAAGTTATGTTTTTTCAGACCAAAATTCCTGTGGTTGTCTTTTGCATGAGGGTGACACAGTGGTACTGCAGTTAGCACCGCTGCCTCACAGCGCCAGGTTCAATTCTGGTCTCAATTCATTGTCTCTGTGGAGTTTGCATGGGCTTCCTCCAGGTGCTCCGATTTCCTCTCACAGTCCAAAAATGTGTCGATTAGGTTAATTGGCAATGCCAGATTGTCCCTCATCTCAGGGAATTAGCAGATTAATTATGTGGGATTATGGGAGTAGGGCCTGGATGGAATGGTGGTGGGTTTAGGCTGAATGGTCTCCTTTTGCACTGTAGAAATTGTATTATAAGAGTATATACAGTAATTTTCTGAGGGCAAGTGGTGGCAAAGTGTATAATGGTCATAAACCTGTTTGACTTTATAAAGACAGAGAGTAAAACATCAAACATGCCATAAATTTGCATGAAATCGTAATTTTGGTTTGAAAGCAATTAGGGTAATAGGTGTTATTTTAGACAACCCGTAATGGAAAGAATGTTGGACCCATAAGCTGCCTGCAGTCTAGATTGACTAGGATAATGCCAAGCAGTGAATAACTACCTTTACAAGGACAAACAGAACACAGGGATTTTTTGCATTGAATTGGAAAAAGCTGTCGAGATTTTTTTTTAAGAAAAAGTAAAAGATTTTGTAAGAGTGAATTGCAAAGATTAATTTCTTTGGTTAAAGAATCTGTACTAAGACAGCACTGGATGAAGAAAGAAAATGAAGGAGAGGTTGGTTAGAACACGGAACTTTACCACAGTAAGCAGTTAATAATTATTGCTATCTTTTAAGGAAAAACTTGATAAGAATTTGAAGCAGGGGGAGATCCAGGATTATTGGAAGAGAGTGCAATAGGGGAAATGGTTTTGGATTGCGATAGCAATGAGCTAGCACAAATGTGATGTGTCAAATGACCCCTTTCTGGGCTGTAAATGTCTATAGCTCCATGATTTCCTTCTATTATGTTTGTCAAACAGCTATGAGGTAAAGTATTTCTGTGCCAATCTGAGCAACAACGGCACACATTAACTTTTGAAGCATGTGTACGTTTGTAAGTTCTGAAATGTGATGACTGTAATTTGTGTAGAATTATTTTAAAAGTTTTTTTAGTTCTGCACTGTTTGCAATACAGAGACATGTAATTTTGAAGGGTTGTTTGAGTTTTTTATGAATAAAGTATATTTTTTGGGAAAAGGTTGTTGCTGTGCATTGGTCGGAGCAGTGGCGGCACACGGCAGTTTTTGAAATAATTTGACTGCACTTTGTATAGAACTGTATGAAAGTTTGAATTCTGCACTGTTTTTGCAATTCGGGGTGTGTAATTTTGCAATGGTTTATTTGAAATTTTTTATGAATAAAGTATATTTTTGGGAAAAAAAATTCTACAACCAATGGCATATATTGGTTAATGTTCTTGTGTCTTTGATACCTTGCCTGTACTCTGTTTAGTGTGAAATTATGTGGCCCTATACACCAAATGTTCACGTATTTTTATTGTCTTTTAGCCAGAAGAGTTGGTTTACCGCTGTACTGACAAAGCAGCTGCAGTTGAACTTCAGGACAAGTAATGTTGATTTATTCTCAATTGGAATTATGTTTTTTTTATTATTGTGGTGCCTTATTTGAGAGTTTTGTAGGCTTTCTTTAACTTTCTACTCTATTTAATTTCATACCATGAATTAATGTGTAAATTAATTGTTTTTTTTGTATAAATGGAAAAGACACATTGGTGCTTTTACTACTTTCTATTATACAATCTAGAAAGAGCAATAGGTGCGGAACCTGAAGTCAGTGGTCACTTTGGCAACTATTGGCAACACCATTCCTGCTCTGTTTTGTGGTTGTAAGTCAGATAACAGAGGTGTCACAGTTGCATTACTACTTCCTGATGGAATACAACTTACAAAGGCACTGCTTCTGAGTATGATAGAGATAGAAAAATCGGTCCTTGAAGATCCTCCATGGAAGCCCTCTTGCTGAGAGGTTCCCCCTCCTCCCTGTACTCCATCTGTGTTGTTGCAGCCGAAGGGGGACAGTAACCATGACTGGGAGCAACTTGTGTACTTCAAAACCTTTCAAAAACAAATGACTCCTTTCAAACCTTTGGCAACGTTTACTTCATGACTTAAACAACATGTTAAATCCACCAACAAAAGAGTACTTCCATTAACTCTGACCAGCAAGCAGATAGTAAAGGCACCTCACCTAGAAGTAGAATGTTAATGACTTTACTTAACATTAGTGGGAACTTCTGCTCCTCCTTTAAGAGACTGAGGCAAGGCCTAAGAATACTGGTTGGGCATTAAATCAGTGTCCAGTACTGACCAAGGCCAGAATCTATCCATTCCCTTTTATTCATTTATAGGATGTGGGCATCACTGGTTAGGCAGCATTTATTACCCAATACAGCTGCCCTTGAAAAGGTGGTGGTGAGCTGCCTTTTTGAAATGTGCAGTTGCTGAGGTTTAGGTAACTCACAGTGCTGCTAGGGAGGGAGTTTCAGTGACAGTGAAGGAACAGTGATATATTTCCAAGTCAGGATGCTGAGTGACTTGAAGGGGAAAGTTCAGGTGTGATGTTCCCAGTTATCTGCTGCTCTTGTCCTCGTAAATAAATATCCTTGCAGTGCTCACACAGGACATAGCAATCAGTGCAGGCCCTGCCAGAACTATCAGGGTCACAGCACCAAATTTTACAGCCTTCAACTCAAACTACTAAGATATTCTGTTGTATAATTTTCCGTTGTGTGTTTTGAAGGTATTTTTTATAGATTTTTAAACTGCTTTATATTTTGTGTCAACTCATGCAGGATTGAAAAGATTTTGAAAGACAAGATTATGGAATGGAGACCAAGACATCCAACTCGGTGGAACAGATACTGTACCTCTACTCTTCGTCAATTCCTGCCTAAACTGGAGCTTTGCTACGGGGCAGAAGTTGGGACTGACCATTGTGCAGAACTACAGAGCTTGCTAGGAGATTACAGGGTAATGACCCACTTCTAAATTCATCAAGAAAACAGGAGCTAGAATAGGGAACAAAGTTTGTTTTTGTGAGAACATTAATATTGAGCAGTTATTTAAAACCTAAATGAAATATTCTTCTAAGGTTGACTTTTCACATTTTGCTTAATCTCATTGCTTATTATAATTTATTCGCAAGTACAGCAGCAATCTTCCCAAAGGTAGACCTTCAGCTCATTTCACCATGCCTTGCCGCCTCTGCTTTCCTCTTCAGTTGCTCTGAAGAGCCTCCCATATTGAGCCTCAATGAGGACTGAGCAATATGATGAAGGATTAGAATGCATAGGCCAGGATTCTCCCAAAAAAATTCTAAGTGTCAATTTGCATGGAAATGGGAGTAAATCGTGTTGTTTTTTCCAGCAGGAGTCTCCGAATAAGTCTCCCACACTCTGGGCACTGCAGAGTGCGCTAGCGTGAATCCCATTGAAAAATCAGTGGGCAGAACCTGTTGCCATTGGAGAGGCTGGCAGCGTAGCACTGAATGGGTCACTGTGCATATGCCAATCTGTCAGTGTCAAGACAGGTGTATGCAGAGTTGCCCCTATCTGTCAGTCTCTCAATTGCTGCCAGCCATGTGACCTCCACATCACTGGCTGGCAAACAAACACTCTCCTCCTCATGGCCTGATCCGTGTCATCCCTGAACGTTCCTGGGACAGCCCCGACTATTTTCCACCCACCCTCGACAGGCCCAATTCCCCTAGTAGGCTGACACACCAACCCCCGCAACAAAATGGCCAGCTTCGATTGTTGTTGGCCTCCCTCCTCCACTAATCCCAACTGTAGAGTGGTAACAGGACTCTCACATCCCCACAGATCACTCTCCCAGAGGCTGTGCCTCCCTTAGCTCCCTGCCTGTCTTCCCAGCTAGGCCCTGACCCCTTGGCACTATCCCATGCCCAATGGGCAGTGACAAGTGTACCCTGAGCATTGGCACTTTATGTCTTGAGCAGTGCCAGGGGGCCAAGGCTGGCATTGCCAAAAAGCATTCCCAACCCCTCAACACCTAACTCTCTGGGATGCCTTCCAGTTTGCTGTACTGCCTGCTTACTTTCTATGTACCTTGTGCAAATGTACCAAAGTGTGTCTCAATATCGATGTTTAGAAGTTTCACATCTTTTAAAAAATATTCTGATTTCCTATTCTTCATCACAGCTTGCTCCATCTGCCAAATTATTGCCCAATCATTTAACCTGCAGCCTTTTTGTGTCCTCTTGAATGACCTACATTCCCAGCTAACTTTGTATCATCAGCAAACTTAAATACGTTACTCCCAGGTTATTTTTCTCAGCAATTAATTTAGATTATAAACAGCATGGATCCTTGTTGCATTCCATTAGTATGTCAACTTGAAAATGTCTTATTTACCCTTGGTCTCTGCTTCCTGTCCATTAACCAATCCTCCATCCATGCAATATATCATCCTCAACTCCACGAGATCTTATCTTCGTCTTTCATATAACACCTTATCGAAATCCTTGTGAAAATTTAAGAATACTACATCTACTGGTTCCCCTTTACCTACCCTACTAGTTACATACCTATGGAATTAGTTAAACGTAATTTCTCTTTTGTAAAACTATCTTCACTTTGTCTAGTCATGTTAATTTTCGAAGTGCATTTTTAAGATTAAGATTTTCTTAATAGATTTTTGTATTTTGCTGATGATTGATGTCAGACAAACTGGCCTATAGTTCATTGTTTTTGATCTGACTTTTTTTGAATAAGAGTTACGTTTGCTAACTTTCAATCCAATGACACCATTCTAGAATCGAGGGAGTTTTGCATATCAGCTACTCTAAGATGGAGCGTACTGGGACGTGTTGACTTTTAATCTCAAGTTTTCCCAATATCTTTTCTTTGCTGGTATGAATTAAATATTAGCTACTATTTAAATAGGTAATCCTATGAAAATAATGCATTTAAAAGTTTGAGTAATTGTTAAAAGGCCTCTACTTGTTCATAATTGGTACCTGCTCTGTGTTGCACAATGTTTCCTATGTACATATTCATTATCTAAATCAACACCATAAGTTGAAAGAATTGATCAATGTTATTTAAACAACCTCAGCTCTAATCTTAATCTGAAATAATCCTAAACCTTAATTCAAAGAAAACCTACTGCTTTTTTCTCCTCTTCCATTAATACCCATAAAATATTAGGAAGTCACCATTTGGTAAATCATAGTCATTAATACATTAAAAACTTCAGAATTCCTTCTATTTTGCTTAATATTGCAATATTTTAATAACTTTGTAATACTGTATTTTAAATCGTTCTAAAACAGGTGAAGTATTAGACATCTCTTGCCCCATTTACTTAGAGTATGGGTTACTGCATGCTCTTTTAGATACAGGTTGTTATTGGTATAAGAAAAAGTTGATCTTGATTAACCTTGTATCATTATTTTCTCTGCAGATTTCTGGATTTCCTATTAATTTGTCTTTCTCTGAACTGAGACCCATTGTTGAAACTGTACATAGCACTGGTGTCCATAACACGGTGATTCCGCATGTGGAATTTGCTTTGGCTGTTTATGTCCACCCGTATCCTAACAACGTGTTGTCTGTTTGGATTTATGTGGCATCCTTGGTCCGTAACAGATAACAAAAGCAACATGCTGCCTGCAAACCTCACCATTTTTGGTTTCAATAGAAAATGGTTCATTGTTCATCTGATCCTGTGTTTCTGAGCGTCTGTATTTGCTTTAAGCCTAAAGCAGATTAGACCTAATGTTAAATGGAAAGTAATTTAATACTACTTACATTTTTTAAATGATTTTACTTCCAAAAACATGCTGTACCTTCATCTTTTAAGTGCATGTTTCCTGCCCCTCCATGCACATTGCTTTTAAAAAATGCTTTTCATTTATGAACTGGGGAATTATTCCTTCCAATGCCATAATCTCTTCCTGTACGTATCAAATCACAACGAATTTATCACATGTGACTGGTGGTGACATGCCATTTTCAGTTACATGGATCTGACTGAGCACGTATGACAGACATGGTAGCATATACTTTGCGTGAGTATGCCACTGTCCAGAAAATGATGTGATTTTCACAACTGCTTGTTGCAGCAGCCATTCATGTATCGAAAGCCATATTCCTGGTTTAGCACCGTCAGTGATTCAGGTTGCCATTCAGTTTTTTTTAAACTTTGTACTTTTATAAGAGGCTATTTTTACAATCACTGAAATCTGCAACCCTGATGTTCAAAACTTTGGTTTTCTTATTTCCTTTCTCCACTTAGAAAATCTGAGATTTAAATATTTTTATGACTTTAATCACTATTTTCTGATTTCTTGTTTTATGGTGATGTCCAGCGTTGTGGAACCTTCATCCTACTTTTGTCAATTAAATACTTTTTATTTTTATTCCTATTTGATACAAACAGATCTTAAATAAACAGCAAAGATCTGTGAATATTCTAAAGTCAATACAAAAACTGGAAAATTCTGGAAACTGCTGACTGACCTGCTGCGTGCTTCTGGTTCTTACAGCTTTTAAAATTGATCTTCTCAGTTACTGATCAAAACACAGATCTCTAAATTTAATGATACTTCTTGGACACTGTGCCTCTATTGCTCAGTTGGAGTCACAGCTTGAATGCCACCCAAGCTCACTAGTTTAAGACCAAGCATAATATTTCAATCAGGACACTAAAACAGTGTCGTCAGTTGAATGGAGCCTGATCAAGATGACTGAATTAAAACTAATTTAAACTGAAAATTTATTTTCAAGCAATTTCTGTAGCTGAAGAAACAGGCCATTCAGTGATTGCAATTGACTGCTGCTGACAAGCTTCAACATCAAGGGCAGATCGATTGACAATTTGAATTCCTCTAAATTGAACTGAAATTAATTGTAAGTTGATGTGAATGAGACCCCAGGGAAACTTCAGTTGTTTGCTGGTCTTTGAAGCTGCAGGTCATTAAAGATTAGTGTCATCGCAGCTAAGAAAATATGATGACCGCTCCTAAACAGGGGCAATTTACAGAAAGCTGCCATTCTGTTCTGGGGGAAATTGGCAATTTTGCAGTTTTATAGGTAGGGTAATTCAGGTGAATAGGTTTTAGAACCAGGGTAAAAGATTGTGAAGACTCACCTACACTTAAAATTCCATAATGTTTTGTGCTATTTCATTATATCCAGATTTTGTTATGATCTGAATGGGAATCATGTAGAAACCCCAAGCTGCAACATTTAAACAGTTAATTTATTACACTAACTACTGTTTTAATATACATGATCCGATTATAGTTTTTAAAGACTCAAGAAAGATAATTATAAAATGATTCTATTTGTATGTTGTATATTACAGAAATGGCTCTGTAAATGTTTGATTATGTTTTTCAGAAGCATAAATTGTATCAATATGTTTGATGTTCAAATAACTTGTTATCAGAATGATGGAACTAATGGTGATCTACTTTTCCTAAGATCATCTGAATGATGAACAGAACACAACTGTTTCCTAGAAGAAATGAATTTAATTATGTCGCTTTTACAAGTATTTATTTACTTTGAATCACAGCAACAGCTAATAAAGTATAAAATCACAAGGCACTGAGATAAATTACGACTCAGAAGCAGGCATTCAGTCCAGATTTATCCTCCAATACGAATGATGGCCATAATACCATGTGCCTTCTCTATTCCTATATCTCTTTTATTCTCTTCCCTGGTTCCTAAATACTGAGATTATATCTGCCTCAATCACTAACTTTGGTAGTTCATTTCACAGCCTCACAACACTAATATATACATGAAAGCAATCTCTTGTTAGCTGTCCTAAAGCTCCTAGGTTAAATTTATGTTAGTTACTTAGTTGCTGGAATTAGTGTTTCCTTCTCTTTTTTGCCACCCCTTTTCTAATTTTAAACACTTCTAGTAGATCATCCCATAATCTCCTCTGTTCTAATGAAAACAGCTTTAATTTCTCAGGTCTTATTTCTCCTCATGGTCAAAAAGTTCCAATTTGCACTGCATTTTTTCTATAGTATAAAGCCAAAGACATACATGGTAAGCCAACAGCAATATAACAAGAGGTTTCATATAGATTAAGCTTTTATGTTCCACGCTTCTTGTATAAAAGCCAGCATTCCATTATCTTTTTACAAGCCACTTTCCATTTGAGATTTTTTATGTCTTGTGAATATTTTTCATTGTGATTTTATAGTTATAGTTTATGCACATTTGTATTTTTATATGGAACTGTCTCTTTGGAAACAAAAACTACTTGCCAGAGGCTGAAATATTAAATTATACATTGTTAAACTTGCTTTTAAATATAGAAATTGTTCTTATTTTTGAATCAAATCTAAGTGTCGTTTACATTCACACATTTATGTTGCATCACAATAGCTTCATTATACTAAAAGGTTTCATATGTAAGTGAACTATTTTCTGCAAGTTTTTTTAGGATAAACTAGCTGTAATGTTACTTTAAATTTTACTATGTTGAAGAGATTTCCATAATAGCTCACTAAAGGTAAAATCATAATGTAATTGTGTCAGAGAGAGCTAATGGATATTAAATTTGCCAAGTTAGAGAATGGGGCAAGATCTATATATTAAAGAACAGCCTGTGTAATGCAATGATTGCTGTGTAATGCAATCAGTTTCACAAATCATACCAAATGATGAGGAAAGTGAATGTCAAAAAAAATTACAATAGAATCTAGACCAGAGATTTCCAAACTGTGGTTTGTGACTCCCAGTGGAGTTGCAGGATAACCGATGGCAGCTGTGTTGCTGAGACTCTGCTTTGAAGTTCTGGTATCTGCTATGGTCCTTTAAATGTGTGTGGGTTTTTTTTGCCTGTGGTTGTGGCCACTGAGTTCTGAGGTTCAGTTGCCTGCAAAATGCTAAATGTCTTAGTTGATTTTTGTGTCTGTATCCCTATTTGTTCAACTCTCTAACCCACTTTTGACTTTGGTCTTGAACTAATACTGAAACATTTCAAAAGGGGCTGATAGCAAAGAAAACTGTTTGGGAGTCACCGACCTAGATCCTGTATGCAGATCAAATTGAGTAGATATAAGCTCAAGGTCATAAACATTGAAGAAAACTAGGAGAAAGACTGACAAAGACCTGGAAGAGAGTCTACACTACCTTGTGTTGACTTTGCACAGCACTTGCTGAACAGTAGAGTTTAACCCCTTCATGCAAAAACTAGATAATACTTTGAATTGGCCGTAACTAAAATATTGTATCCCGTTTGTATCAGAGATGCAAGGAAGTATTCAAGCTGCATTTAATGAAGGATGACAAGTGTTCATTGGGATCGGTATATTGAATTGTGATGAAGAATTAAAAAAACTAAATTCCTTAACCTTGAGAATAAGTATATGAAATAGAACTTCATAAATGTGCTAAGCTGGGTAGCAAAGTTTCAAGTTGAAGGGAATATACACGAGAAAATAGTACTCATTCACTAAAAGACTATTTGCGGACTGATGTAAGGATGCATTCTTCAAAGTAAATAATACCCATAGTGGAAACAAAATCTGAAATCATTCGAGAAGCAGCTGCATGCTAAAATAGATTGGAATTATTTTTTTTAATTCATTTTTAAGAAATGGGCATTGCTAATTAGCCAGCATTTATTGCAAATTCCTATTTGTCATTGAGAAGGTAAGCTGTCTTCCTAAAGCTCTGCACTCATCTATGGAAAGTATCCCGTCACACAACTGACTTGTGCTTTGTAGATGATGAACAGATGTTCGGAAGTATGAAGGTAAGTTACTAGCTAGAAAGTTCCCATCTCTGACTCACTGTAGCCACGGTGTTTATGTGGCTGGTCCAGTTCAGTTTCTGGTCACCTGGTCAATGGTAACCCCCTGCATATTAATGATGGAAGATTCAATGATGATGATGTCATTGAATGTAATGGTTAGATATTTTCGATAGAGGTAGAAGTTACTTGGCATTTGTGTGGCACAAGTTATGATTGAGCCCAAATCTGAATGTTCTTGAGATCTTGCTGCATGTGCAAACATGGCATCATTAGCTGAGGTGTTGTGTATTGTTTTGTTCTATTGTCAACAAGCATCTTCATTTCTGACTTTATGATAGAGGGAAGGTCATTGATGAAATTGCCAATTTGGTTGGGCCCTAAGGAATCCCTGCATGGTATACTGAGACTGAGATTATGACCCTCCAACGATTACAAGCATCTTCCTTTGAGCAAGGTCTAATTACAATCAATAGAGAGCTTTCTCCACCCTTTTCCCAATGGCCTTAGTTTTACTAGTACTCCTTGATGTTACATTACAAATTACATATCAAATTACAGAATCACAGAAATGTTAGAGCACAGAAGGCCATTCAGCCTGTCGTGTTTGTCCAGATTTCGAGAGGATGAATTCACCTTGCACCATTCCCCTACTTCTCCCTGTAACTCTTCACATTCTTCCTTTTGGTAACAATACAATTCCGTCTTGAGTTCCTCAACTAAATCTGCTTCCATCTCCACCTCACACTCTGATAGCGCATACCAGATCCTAACCCCTTGCTGCATGACAAAACTTTTCCTCATATTGCCATTGCTTTTTTCACCAATTATGTCAAATTTGTTTTCAATCCTTTGATTGAATACCTCAATCAAATTTCTCTTCTGCAAGTAAAACAGTCCAAACTTCTCCAATCTATTAGTTGGTGAAGTTCCTCATTCCAGTGACCAATTGTCATGCATTCCCACTAATGCTTTCACATTCTTCCTAAAGTATGAGTGCAACACTGCAACTGGGGCCGAGTTATAGAACACAGAACACTACAGCACAAACAGGCTCCTTCGGCCCACAAGTTATGCTGATCATATCAGTACCTACCAGGCCATAGAACTATCTGTAACTCCCAATCCCGTTAAATCCCATGTACTCATCCAGAAGTCTCTTAAAAGACCCCAGCGAGTTTGCCTCTACCACCACTGACGGCAGCCGATTTCATTCACTCACCATCCTCTGAGTGAGAAACTTACTTCTAACATCTTCTCTGTACTTGCTCCCCAGCACCTTAAACCTGTGTCCTCTCATAGTGACTATTTCAGCCCTGGGAAATAGCCTCCAAGAATCCCCTCTATCTATTCCTCTCAACATCTTATAAACCTCTATCAGGTCGCCTCTCAGCCTTCGTCTCTCCAGGGAGAACAGACCTAGCTCTCTCAACCTATCTTCATAAGGCATGCTCCCCAATCCTGACAACATCCTTGATGTTTGACAGAACTTCCTTGCTTTTATACTCTATACCCTTATTAATGAAGCCAAGGCAGCTGTATGCTTTATTAATTATTCTCTCAACTTATCTTGACACCATTAATGATTTAAGCAAGGATACACCCAGGTTCCTATGTTTCTGCATCCCATTTAGAATTGCTACTTTAACATCACAGGTAGTCAGTCTCACCTCTCCCCGGTACTTAGCTCTTTTATCTTTTTGGACCAAGGATGTTGTAAGGTCTGGAGCTGAGTTGTCCTGATAGAACCCAAACTGAGCATCAGTAATCAGTTTATTGATGAACAAGTGCCATTTATGATAGCACTGTTAATGACACTTTCCATCAGTTTGCTGATACAATTTGGTGCATCAGCCTACTTTGATGTATCTGCCCCATTTTTGTGGACATTTCTGGGAAGTTTTCCACATGTTTTGGTAGATGCTAGTATTATAGCTGTAGTAGAACAGCTTGGCTAAAGGTGCATCACAGCCAGGAGTTGACAGGACCTATAGACTATGGTGTATCTTGATATCATATGGAAAGAATGGAATTGACTGAAGACTGGCAACCATGATGCTGGGGACCTCAAGAAGAAGCCAGACATAAACCATCCACTCGGGACTTCTGTCTGAAGATAGCTAAAAATGCTTCAACCTTGTCTTTTGCATTGTTGCACTAGGCCTCCCTAGCACTGAGGATGCGGATGTTTGTGGAACTGTCTTTTCTCAATAGTTATTTATTGCCCACTGCCATTTACAACAGGATATGGCAGGACTGCAGACTTTTGAACTGATCCATTGGTTATGAGATCGATTAGCTCTGTCTATAGCATGCTGCTTCCAATGTTTCGTAAGCTTGTCAGCTTGTAGCTTCACCAGTTTGACATCTCATTTTCAGGTTTGCCTGGGGCTGCTTTGACAGGCTCTTTTATATTCCTTATTGAACTAGTATTGTCTCTTGACTCGATGGCAATGGTAAAATAAAATATGTACTATTACATAATATTACACATTCTGGTGGAAGGCAATTCTGCTGTCAGTGACAACTTACTTCACCTCCTGGATGCGCATATTTTTACCATTATACTTATTTTAAATCTATACCTTCAAGTGTGATGCTAGTGTGAGAATGCATTCAGTGGTCCTCAGAATGAAAGTAAGATTGGTTTCCACTGATGAAAGATCACTGACCTGAAACTTTGACTTAGGTTTTCACAGAGTCGTGGAGACTTTGTTTACGTATAATAAGGCATAATTGGTACTGAATCATGCAAGACGTATTAAGGCAGATGGTCCAATGACATGGTGGCACAGTGGTTAGCATTGCTGCCTCACAGTGCCAGGGACTCGGGTTCAATTCCCGGCTTAGGTCACTGTCTATACGGAGTCTGCACATTCTCACCACGTCTGCATATGTTTCTTCCACGTGCTCAGTTTCCTCCTATGGTCTGAGAAATGTGCTGGTTAGATGCATTGACCATGCTAAATTCTCCATCAGTGTACCCGAACAGACTCAGAGTATGGCAACAAGGGATTTTCACAGTAACTCCATTGCAGTGTTAACGTTAGCCTGTTTGTGACACTAATAAATAAACTTTAACAATGCATGGTAAAGAGTTAAGTTATAAGAAGCATATTAAAGCAAGAAAGAGAGATGGAAAGGTTTGAAAATTGAATTCCAGTTGTTAGGATCTTGGTAGTTGAAGGAATTGCCACCAATGATGGGTCAGTGAACATTTCAGATGCTTAATTAGATGAGTGTAGATATCTTGCAGTGGAGCTGGAGGAGATTATAGGAAGGGTTGAGGTATGACAGGATTTGTAAACCAGAATAAAAATTTTAAATCATGCTGTGGCTTAAACGGTAGCCAATGCAAATCAGTGAGCATGTGTGTGATTAGTGAAGAGAATTGATGCAAATGAGGACATGGGCAGAGTTTTCAATGACCTCAAATCTAGAGGCTTTGAGCAGCAGATGAACTGAGGCTATGCAGAGTCAGACATTAACAGATATGGAAATAAGTGATCTTAGTAATGGTAGGAATATATAATTATAAGGAACCAAATTCCTCATTGAGATTGACATGGGGTGGGATTTTTGGCCACTGTTGCCCCAAGACTGGAAAATCCCACCTAAGCTCAATGGACCTTTGCATGGACTGCCCTCGTCTGCTGTGATTCCCGTAGCGGGCAGGATAGGAAAATTCCACATACAATCTGCTTCAGTGTCAGACATTTGTGATCTGATGAAGTTTGTAGCGGGGACCAAAGGTCTTCCCAATGTTTAACTGGAGGAAATATTTGCTCATTCAGTACAGGATATTGAACAAGATGGTTAATAATTTTTAATAGTGGAGCATTCATGAGAGATGAACATAGAACAGTACAGACTCTTTGGCTTTGATATTGTGCCAAGCTATGTCCAATCCCAACATCAAGCTATCCCATTCCCTATCATTCTGGTATGTTCCATGTGCCTATCCAATAACCGCTTGAAAGTTCCTGAGGTCTCTGACTCCATTATCACAGCAGGCAGTCCATTTCACATCCCAACCCTTCTGAGTAAAGAACCTACTTGACATCTCTCCTATATCTCCCACCATGAACCTTATAGTTGTGCCTTGTAGTAGCAGCTATGTCCACCTGAGGAAATAGTCTCTGAGCATCCATTCTATCTTCCCCCTCATCATCTTATAAACTTCGATTAAGTTGTCTCTCATCTTCCTCCACTCTAAAGAGAAAAGCCCCAACTCCCTCAACCTTTCCTCATAAGACCTACACTCCAAACCAGGCAGCATGCTCGTAAATCTCCTCTGCACTCTCTCCAATGCTTCAACATCCTTTTTATAGCGAGGTGACCAGAACTGCACATAACATTCCAAATGTGGTCTCACCAAAGTCCTGTACAGTTGTAGCATCACCCCATGGCTCTTAAACATTACCCCCTGCTATTAAATGCGCACACTGTAGGCCTTCTTCATAGCTTTATCTACGTGAGTGGCAACCTTCAGAGATCTATGGATATGAACCTCAAGATCTCTCTGTTCCTCCATATTCCTCAGAACCTTGCCATTGACTCTGTAATCTGCATTCAAGTTTATCCTACCAAAATGAATCACCTCGCACTTATCAGGGTTAAACTCCATCTGCCATTTTTTGGCACAGCCCTGCATCATATCAATGCCTCTTTGCATCCACCTCATCCACTATTCCACCAATCTTGGTGTCATTAGCAAATTTACTGACCCACTCTTCAACCCTCTCCTCCAAGTCATTGATAAAAATCA
Organism: Sphyrna mokarran; assembly: GCA_024679065.1. NCBI lineage: Eukaryota > Metazoa > Chordata > Chondrichthyes > Carcharhiniformes > Carcharhinidae > Sphyrna > Sphyrna mokarran. Next base: position 102,069,577 of record JAGIQG010000001.1, on the reverse strand, counting down.
CAAATAGCAAAGGACCCAACACTGATCCCTGTGATACATTGTTGGTAACTGGAATCCAATCTGAAAATTTTTCATCCACCACCATCCTCTGTCTTCTATGAAATAGCCAGTTACTTATCCAATTGGCCAAATTTCCCTGTCCCAAATTTCCCTCCTTACTTTCTTCATGAGCCAACCCTGGGGAACCTTATCAAATACCTTACTAAAATCCACATATACGACATCAACTGCTCTACCTTTGTCCACACGCTTAGTTATGTCCTCAAAGAATTCACTCAAATTTGCGAGGCAAGACTTATCTTTCATGAATCTATGTTGACTATCCTGGATTAAGCTGCATCTTTCCAAATGGTCACAAATCCTATCCCTCAGGACTTTTTCCATTAACTTATCAACCACTGTGTGAAGTACAACTGGGTATCCTTAGCTTACATGTGAAAACTAATGTTTTTCTTTCAGAAGATGAGAGCTAGAGACAGCATTTAGGTGAGAAATAAGGAGCTATGGATAGATTCTTGGGAGGAACCATTGACATGATATCCTGGTTACAATGAGTTAGCCAAGAATGGAAACTGATGGGTGCAGTCCTACCCAGCTGGAGCACAGTGGGGAGGTACCAGAAGATGATCACAACAAAGGCTGCAGACTAGTCATAATGGATGAGGAGGATTAGTTCATTCTTGCCACAGAAACATAGTACATCATTTATGATCCAGGTCACCTGATGAAGGAACAGCACTCTGAAAGCCTGTGCTACCAAATGAAACTGTTGGACTTTTACCTTGTGCCGTGAGACTTCTTACTGTAGCTAACATGAGGAAGAGGAATTGGGTGTTCAGCAGCTTAATGGAAATAGAATTGAAGCCTAGAAAGTGTGTCAGAGAAGTCATGAAGGGAGATAGAGAAAATGGCTTCAAGATTAGGAGGAAACTTTGAAGGCAGTTTAGCCTAGTGGGTTGGAGGAAACTGGTAGGTTCAACTGTCTAAGTGTTTTCAATCTCAGGGAGAAAGGGGGTCTGGGGCAGGATAGGTATTTAAGATGGAATTGCAATAAAGGAAAGAAACAGTTGGTTCCTTTTACATTCTGGGGTAATCCTGGATTAATGAGCAGTTTTAGCAGATGTGATGAGGATCCGATGGTGCTTTATGTGATCCAATTAGATCTGGCAGTGAATGGCTAAAACAATTGTCCTCCCTCTGCATCCCATCAACCAGGGACTTGGGAGCTTCAGCCAGCTTGGAAGCCAAATCACCTTGGAACTAACTTCCAAAACTGGGGGGAGGGATGAGCCTAGATCAATAGTAGGTTTCAGATTTCTGTGGAGCTGGGAATAAATGGCAATTATTACACTTTTAATAGCTGTTTCGGCCCCCCCTATGGATCTGGAAGTACTGGGTGAGACACTTCTACCCATTATATTCAATTCCATTCACCCTCATCCAGTATTAAATCATTTCTTTCACAAATATTTATTGAACTACCGACAATGCCTGGCATTTTCTGTCTGTGTTCAATGTTGAGCATGTATTGTTTTAATCGTCCTTCAACTAGTTAATTATTATATAGAACTTACCTTTTTTTTCCATAATACCATTCTGATATGTTCGAGGACCAGTAGCGACGTGACCTTTTCACTGCAAGAGCTTTTTCAATCTTGTGACTCTCAAGTTTTCGAAATGTCAAAATGGAACATGTTTCTGTTTGGAATCCTACTGATGAATTGTTTTTCTTCAGAAGGTGCAACAATAAATTCATGGCATGGAGTTGGAACAGTCCACAATTTGGAGGAGATCATAATTGGCAGATGTTACAACTACATTAGAGTAGTGAATCCTACAATAGGGTAAGACAATGGTTTCTTTATGATATATTTATGGAAGTACAAATTGGTGTGGCTCTCTGAACCACTGGTCACTTATTTTCTTCATCAATATGCTCCTTTAAGCTCTCATGGGCAAGATGTATGATGATGAGAGTTGACTGCTAAGTGAGTGTCTGATCGTCTCGGTGCTGCAAATGGTTTAATCAAAGGGATACAGCTTGAAGAAGAATGTTGCTAATCGTGAAGTCATTGATAAATTTAGTGAAAAGCAGAGGGCCTAGTAGAGTTGCTGAGGACACCTTGCTAATTGGAACACTCAGCATTTATCCATCCTTTCCACGCTTCCTCCTTTGTCTAAAGATTAATTCCATCAGTTGAAACAGAAGTCAGCTAAGTGTGCCTTTCTGGCACTGCTTTCAATGCAATGATGTGCTTTCCTTAAAAAAAGGAGACCAAAACTGTCCACAGAACATAGTGTTAATGCCTGTACAGCAATAGCAAAACTTCCATGTCTTTATATTCCATTCTTCATGCAATATAAAACAACATTCCAATTGCCCTGCTCATCACTTGCTGCACCTACATGCTAACCTTTGTGATTCATGAAAAGAAAACCTCACTGTGAAAGGCAGTTCTAAGATTGTAAGTTATCAGACTGGGAAAAACAACAGGAATGAAGGTTCAGAACTGAAAAATCACATTGATATTCAAGTATCCAAGAATCAATGCAAAGGACATTATAAAGTATATCTGAAGTGTGTTTTTTTGGTTGGGCTAAGAATAAGAAGAGGATATGCCATTCTGTGGTTTAACATACAACTTGCCTACAAAATATACTGCTTAAGAGTTTTTAATCATTCGTTTCAGGAAATGTCCTAAAATGTGAAATTTTGACACGTCATTCTGTCAGCAATTAGTTGGAATTTTGAATTTTTTAAAGTCATCAGTCACTTCAGAGATCATAACACAGTTCATTAGGGATGGAATATTAGGAACCATAACAATGGAATTTTAAGATTTATGAATTGAAAGAAGTATTGCATTGAACTGTATTTCAAGTACAAATATCTGTGGGATAAAATTTTAAGGATGGTGAGTGATTGGTGCTCATCATCCTGAGAGTTGGCACATAATATATTACTGTGCCAACTTTTAAATTCCCACTGCCATTTAATGTTTACTTGAGCATTCATTGGCAGAGGATGGGACCTCTGTTAGCCTTGAAAGGCAGTCCTGCCTATGAGTCCTGGGGACACAGGGACATTGTCTCAGAATAAGGGGTAGGCCATTTAGGATTGAGATGAGGTGGAATTTTGTTCCTCAAAAGGTGATTCTTCTTTGGAGTTCTCTGCTACAAAAGACTGCAGAGGCTCAGTTGTTGAGAATGTTCAAGACTGAGATCGATAGAATTCTACACACTGGAAAATAGTGTTGAAATAGAAAATCAATCTTAATCTCATTGAATGACGGAGCGGGCTCAATGGGTTGAATGGGCTCCTCCTGCTCCTATTTCTTTATGTCCTTACTCTTCTGAGAGCAAGTACTATCTCTATCCCATCTCTGTCCAGGAATCTCCAACCCCGTTTTCAACAGATGGGAAAGGAAAGGAAGTGAAAAATTCAACAGGCATCCCCCAAATGATTTTTACACCCAGTGGGATTTCCTGTTTAGACTGGTTCCATCGCTTGCCAATAACATAATGGGATTCCCACTGTGAAAGGTTCATAATATGTCTGGACCAGCAAGGACCTAGCAAACAATTATCACCCATAGTGCAATGTGAGTATAGGCCCCACGTTGGAGACGCAGAACCCCAGCAGTGTCCCCTGTATTGCTAGGAGAACAGTGGTGGGAGGGGTAGAAATTGGATTGGGGACTTCCTATGTCCATGGGGTTGAAGGGAGATTCCATATGACCTTTGGCTATTTTTTGTTTTAATTGGGATGCCCTTGAAAATGAGCCCAGGCCAGGCCGTCAGCATGATGTTGGGGACCTGCCGCTTGACCCTCTCTTTTTCCTAAGTGTTTGAAAATTAGTGTAGGAATACCCTCAAGGCAGCTGGCAGGCTACTTTTCTGCTTGAGCCAACAAAAGAGTGAAAAAATTCTACCCTCTGTTTTGCAGGTTTGCAACCTTCAGAACAATTAACTTGCTTTACATCCAAAGATGTATATGTTTAGTGGATTAACCATGGTAAATGCGCAGGATTACAGGGATAGGGTAGGGATGAACCTGAATGCTTTTTCGAAGAGTCAGTGCAGACTTGATGGGCTGAGTGGCTTCCTTCTGCCTCATAAAGGTTTCATGGTTTTATGTCCCTTTGTTCAGAAATTGGCCTAGGTCTTGATAGTTTTTTTTCTGTTTATTAACTCTTTTACTGCTCTGAGTTAACAGACAATCAAACTTAAAGGAAAAGTGGGCTAACGCCTCTGTTAACACAGCAGAGCTCAGCATTTTTAATTAGCGCATTTAGCATTGAAGCTGCAGTTTTTTCTGCCCTCTATTTCCATACCCCTGAACGTGTTACTTTTAACGCTCTTGAACAATTAGAGCGCATATCGGAAACTCAAGTACTCATTGTCCAGTATTTTTCCACTCACTAAAATTGATTAATTTCGTCCATTAAAATTAATGGAATGAAAAATAAGGGGATGGGTACCTGAATTCCAAATTCACATTCCTGACGTTCAAAGTTCTCAGGAGTGTTAAACTCCAAAATTAACTCTCTAAAGTCACAACTCACACTTGTATAATGCAGGAAAATATACTACACAATATACTTAAAATATAGTGAAAATATACTTCTCAAGAATGTCTACCAATGGTTATTTTGAGCGTTACACCCTAGTTTTCAAATTCCTCCGTGGCCTCACCCCTCCAATTGCTGTAATCTTCATCAGTACTACACAGCCTTAGATCTCTGAGTCCCTCCAATTCTGGTATTTTGTGTATCCCTAATTTATTTGCTCCAACGTTTGTAGCTGGCTTAATTTTAAACTCTGGATACCTCTCTATCTCTCCTCCCTTTAGACCTTTCAATTTCACTCACCTGACCAAATCTCTGGTTATGTGGCTCTTTATCAAGTTATAGAAACCTTACAATGCAGAAGGAAGCCATTTGGCCTATCGAGTCATACCCCCATATCCCTACATACTTACCTGCTAATCCCTCTAATCTACGCATCTCAGGATTCTAAGGGGCAATTTTTAGAATGGCCAATCAACCTAACCTGCACATTTTTGGACTGTGGGAGGAAACTGGAGCACCTGGAGAAACCCATGCAGACACGAGGAGAATGTGCAAACTCCACACAGACAGTGACCCAAGCCGAGTATTGAACTCAGGTGCCTGGAGCTGTGAAGCAGCAGTGCTAACCACTGTGCTACTGTGCTGCTCCAGGTCCTTATTTGACACATCTGTTCCTGTTATCATCGGAAAAATTATCTTAACCATGTTATCAAATGCAAGTTACTGTTGTTAAAGTTTTGTACATTTTATTTGTCTTTTTTATTTTACCTTGACAATTATTGGGCGTCAGTGCTGAAATCAGAACTCCAAACACATAGGCTTACTAATTTGGTTGGAAATTTCAGCACAGGGCCTGGCCTCTCTACTGCCAATAATGATTTGACGAGTCTACCTTAAAGTTGACAAGCTTCCACCCCACTCAGAAAAGCCTCTTGATTACTTGACCGGTTAGATCCAGACTGCCATTCAAACACCCTTTGTTTTCTCATTAATTATACTTTTATAACAAATAAACAAAAGTGTTCGAATACAATGAAAGAGAACATTTTTGCAATGTTCTCCAATTGTTAGTGAAGTGGTGGATTAGTTTCTTATAATACAGTAATGGCTATCCTTAGAAGAAAAGTACTTCATTGTCTATAAAACGCTTAAGGATGTCCAGTAGTCATGAAAAGGCTAAACAAATCTCCCTTTCTTCTTTCAGTCTTCAATTCTAGAATAATCAAGGGGTTACTAGTAGTTTTTAGTTATAAATTTACTGAACCAAAATTTTCATTGATAACTGAATAAATTGTTATTTTAAAAATCAAATAGATCTCCCTGAGGAAAAACCTCTTGATTACCTGACTGGATAATTCCTGACTGGGGCATTTGCCTGACGAAGACACAGAGTGTTGAAAGCTTGCAATTTTACTATCAAATAAATCGGTTGGACTTAAAATTGGTGTTGCTAAATTCTTATTGAGTTCTTAATTCCTGACTGCCAGTCAAACACTCTTTTCTCTTTCCCTCATCATCCATATTTTTATAACTAACAAACAAATGTGTTCAAATAAAATGAAAAAGTGTTTTTGCAATGGTCTTCAATTGTTAGTTAAGTAGTGGAGGCTAAGAATGAGTTAATAGTTTCTATTTCAATATTTTGGATTATAACTCTCTTGCCTCTGAAGAAGGGTCATGGAGACTCAATATTAATTCTGTTTCTCTCTCCACAGGTACTGCCAAATCTATGAGTTTTCTCATTTTCTGTTTTATTTCAGATTTCCAGCATTCAGAGTGCTTTGCTTTTGTTAACATGCTGTAATGTTATTTAATTTGTTTTCCACCTTATTACTGTTTACTTGACCAATGTACAATAGCAGGCTTTATTCATGTTAAGCAACAATAGTATCAACATTAAAAATGATTATTCTTTTTCAGAGAAAAGAACTGTTCCGCGATCTGGGAGGCATTTCTCAATGCCTTCATTTATAAAGAGCCTTGCCATGTCATTCCAGCTGATTATGAGGGTTTTATCAGTTTGGCACTACATGCTGTCCCTGAGAATGAGGTAAGCTTGCTCGATAACATGGGTGAACTTAACGTTTGGTTTGAGTTGAATGGAAATTTACACTATGTAAAATGTTGCATATTTCCAGAATTTTGCTGTAATTCAGGCAGTGACAGTGTAAAATAATGATTTTCTTTCTGTTCTTTTCAAATATTAAAAGGAATACAATTTCATATTCTGTGCCGTTTTTATGCCTGGAAAATTTGATAAGAGGAATTGTAAATATTTGCCATTCAAAATACTTTAACCAAGATCTGTTTAGTCATTCCACAGGTAATATTTGTCTAAGTTAATTGATTACTATAGCGATAAAGAAAATATGAATGCCATAGTGAGGTCATCTTTTATTTTTATTTTTCCAGTAAAATTATAAAAATATTTTAAAATGTTTGGAATATCATTAGAGGTAGTGATTAAAAGATATTTCTACATGGATCAGAAAAAGCTCTCCCCTTTCTTTATTCAAATGGACCAACTGTTACAACTAAGTTGGCTTTTTAAACTTAATTACAGTCACTATTCTGGGAAAATTCCAAGCTTCTGGTGCACAGATATTCAGATAAAACTAGACGAATGATGCCTCTTGGTGACACCCTGATTGGCTATCTGGCAGATGACTTAGATTGGTGTGGACAACTTGAAGCTCCAGGTGAGATGAATGATTCTTGCAGATCTTAATATTATTAACGACAATGTTCAGGAAAGATGATAGTATATTACAAAAGGCCATCAATAATTGGGAATTAAGCTGTGCTGCGAATGAGTTCACCAGGAGATTTAAGTTAGTCAAAGTTAAATGCAGCCAAATGCAGTTAAAAGACAAATACAGCCTGTAGAACAAATAAACAGTTATACAAAGTTAGTCATAATCATAATCATTCTTGTTCTCTTCAAACGTTAAAAGGAATACATTGTTGCATTCTGTGCCTTTTTTATGTCTGGAAAATTTGTATTTGTCTAAGCAAGTTGATTACTATAGTGATTTAAGATGTGCATGGAAATGCATCCCAAGGTTTCCAAACCAAACTACTCAGGAATTTACATAAATGGAGTTTCCATTTGTCTGATGTGGAATGTATATGCTCCCTTCATTGGGACATGGTCCATTTACCTGAATTCCCAGAGCACATATGCAAAGGTTGGAGTTTAGTTGGATAAAATTGTCCAGGGTACTAGCACTGCTGCTGTTTTTTTTCCAGATAGGGCTACACTGCCCAATAGTTTGCTGACTAGGCAAGTAGAAAGACTAACAGGCCCCAGTGGCAGGTTATCTATCGATGTCCCTCTGCTATAGTGTCAGCCTCCATTATGTGTCTCTGAATTAGGAATTGAAAGCGCCATCTGCTGACCCAGGAGAGAGTACTACTACTGAACTACATTTGTTACCAAGACAACTGCTTGTTTTCTAAATATCATACAAATTCACCGAAATTTACCCCTCCCACCATGGTCTAACAATGTCTTGGAGTCACAGATTGTCTAAGGTTTCATCAATACAAAGGAAAAAGAGCAGTGCAGAGTACAAAATACACATAGGAACTTCCACACTGATAATCGGTTATAGGGTTAGAGGGAAAACAATGCAATAAACAGCATAAATAATCATTGAATCCCTACAGTGTAGAAAGAAGCCATCTGACCCGTTAAATCTGCACTGATTCTCTAAAACAGCATCCTGTCCAAACTCTCTCCTCTGTTCTATCCCTGTACCCCTGTGCATTTACTTTGGCTTATCCTCCTAACGCACATTTTGGATTGTGGGAGGAAACTGGAGCACCCAAGAAAACCCATGCAGACATAGGGAGATTGTCTGCATGGAGTTTGTACAGTCACCCGAGGCCAGAATCAAACTGGGGTACCTGGCACTATGGGTCAGCGCTGCTAACTGTTGTGTTACTATGCTGTCCAGATTAGCATGCATTTTTCATGGAGGGGACAATTTTAGACAGGCGTTATTGTCAGCTGTTACATTAATCTTGTATTACATTTATAGCTGATATTCTTATTTTTTTCAGGCATAAATTTTGTATCCTGCCCTACAACAACTGAATGTGAAAATAACCCAATTAATTCATTTTGGAAAGTAGCATCTGAATCTGTAAGTTGTTTTTAGAGAAAATGTCTTACTCAAATTGCATGCACAATTTTCTTGTCTCCTTAAACAAAAAGACCGATAAACTTTTCCTCTTGGATATCCACGTACTTACGGGAATGAAAATCCTTAACTTCTAATTAATTGTTTCCATCATTTAGTTTAATTCAGCTCTTATATAGGTGAGAATGAAAGAGAAAGCACTTCCATCTTGAGACATCTTCAGCACTTTTAAAAGCCTTTATCAGAAGGCTGTAGCCCCCTGACCTTGATGGTGGAAGGGCCAACTCTTCACTACAAAGCCAGTGGCCGCTTTTGTGTGGTCTGGCAACCATGATGGATGAGGAAGGAGGCCCTAATGAGATGAAGCATGGCCGCCTCCTCTTCCATTAGGAGACTATCCTTGTTTAATTAGCTATGTTTCAGCCACTGCATAGCCACTGGAAAATTCTGGTCTGTGGGTGAAGTGCCTTAATAAGCCCTTTCATTTCCTCAATTAGTTAACTGCTGCATTCCCCCAACACCCCCGCCCCCTCTGGCCAAGCCTTCTTCAAAATGGCTAAGGAGCTGGATGGTACTGGCAAACTGGCACAATGAAATTACGCATAACCCTGCCTCAGTTCCCATTCTCATCAACTTCCAAAAATCCTGTCCATTATCTCAGGCCCAGGGGTTTGTGAAAATAAGAAAACTGAAAGTAAGTGAACTGCAGAGGACAAGAGAGGAAAGAAAAACAAA